>CM070035.1:150209482-150226562 GCA_036250615.1 Ptychadena robeensis | reverse complement strand
TCAGTTTATTGGTGTGTGTGAGCCCTGGACAGTGTGTTTGAACATCTCAAAGAACCTGGTTGTTAGGAGCAAGCAATATGCCCTCCGCGACACTACATGACTTACTTTCTTCCATTTACTTAACTCTTTTCCTGTGTTTATATAAATGATCCACTCAGTGTCCTTTTGGACATCCTGGAATAGCTCTGCATTGCAGGAGACTGAAATTGTTTCCATTTCCTCCATCCAAAGCATAAAGCCACTGACAAAAGGGAGATTATAGCTGTATTAGCACTAGCACCACCCATTCTCTGAATACATTGACCAACCACCTGGGTCAATTGAGGCAATTTAGGTAGCAGTTGTGTTGTGTATTTATATTGTGCATTGCAATAAACTAAATTATGTGACAGACTCATCTCTCCTCCCATATGTAAATAGGTGTTCATGGTAAGTCATTAGTGCCAGATTGTAAAATGTGTTTCTCCAGGAGTTGGTCAGAGAGTTCATGGACAGTGTATGGACACAAAGTTTCAGCACTGCACGTTGTGCTGGAAATGATCCCTGCTTCTGGTACTGGGCTTGGTTTAGCTGAAGGAATATACCGTATTTTTTGGACTATAAGATGCACCTGACCATAAGACGCACCCAGTTTTTTGAGCAGGAAATCTGAAAAAAAATATTTCATTTGTTTAAATGAATGTAAAAAAATCTCATGCAGTACCCCTATTCAGCCACTAAAATGGTGTCACTAGAGAGCAGACTTCAGCATCTGGCAAGCAGCTTCCTCACACAGAGCTCAGAGATGGGAGGGAAGGGGAGGAAGGGGGAATCTGCACTCTGATCTCCCTACTCTGCTGCCTGTGTGAGGAAGCTGCTTGCCAGTGCAGCTTGCTCCACACACTCTGCATTGGCTATATTTGCGGGGCTCTGCAAATATAGCCAATACAGTTCAGCTCCACACAGCTCTCCCGGCAGATGCAGATCACACAGCTGACATAGCCCATCAGCTGTGTGATTTCTCGGCACACAGGAGGTGTGCCGATTGAGATCACACAGTTGATCTCCTCTACACACAGCTAATATATCTGCCAGGAGAGATGTCGGGGAGCCAAGTTGCGATTACCGGCGGCCGAGTGGCCGCGGGTGGTCACACATTCGGACCATAAGACGCAGGCACTTTTTCCCCCCAATTTTGGGGGTGAAAAAGTGTGTCTTATGGTCCGAAAAATACGGTAAGCTGTATACTGCATGGACCAGACATGCCTACTTTGCTGGAACATGTTCTATATCAACTTTATATGATAATGGATGTCCTCTGATTTTTTTTCTCCAAAACTATTGTGTGTCTTATGGCCCGGTGCAAAAATACGGTTTATAGAGTTTTCAAGCAAGCCAGTTCACTCTCAAACATATAGACTACAGTGATTTAGAATGTCATATTTTATGCATCTCTTCTGGATTCATGCTGCACCAATAAGCCCCATTTCCTCAGACCACAACCCTTGTTGGCTATGCAGAATTTGGTATCTGGTCCGATTGGTTTTAAACTAGACAGTCATAGATTTGATCACACCATCTTTATTGTCTTCATATTTTGCTGCACAGGCAGCAAGGAAAAGTTGACTTGATTCTAATATTGCCTTTAAAAGTAAATGCCCTATTCCTTTTTATACAAGGACAAACTAGGAAGCGTAGCACCTAAAACAAACTAAATGACTTAAATATTTTGAATGGGACAGAGACCATGCATTCTATGTTACGACCAACAGTAAAGAAAATGGGCAACACAATGGGAAGAAGAGAAAAGACACAATTCTCATCATAGTGCAGACAGGGCGTATAAAAACCCCATCTATATCTACACTTTAAACTTTTTCAATTATGTACTTCAATACTCTTTAAGACAGTATAAATGAGCTGACAAAATTTGCTGATAAAAGTAAATTGACTAGAACAGCCTGGGAAAATGGCCGCAGTAAACAAAGTCTTAGGCAGATTAGAAGTGTAGGTTAAAAGCTCAGAATTGACATTTCAATTGAGGCGCTGCATCATCTGAGTGTTGAAATAGTATCTAAATGGCTGGGGACTGTATCAATGTCCATTGCTAGTACATATAAAACATAATATTGATCAGGACTGAGGACGAGGGGCATTCTACTCCATGGCTAGGTAATGCACATTGTATAAACAATATAAATAACAGAGACTTAATGAATTGTGTAATAGAGTATTATATTGTCCTTTGGAAATGAAAACCTAAAGGGTTAGGCAAAATGTATGTAATGTTTTCAGACATTAAATTAAACCAGTGAAAAAAAAGCAATAACTGAGCTAAATAGCGGTTACAGTGTTTGTAACTGCTCCAGGCAACTGGATCGATATTTTAAAAATCTAGATTGTTTTAATTATTTTAATTATTTATTTATTCCTACAGGATCTTTTACTGTCCTTCACTGCCCAAATGTTGTTCAATTCTAATTAGATACAGCTTTAGCCATGCATGGATCTTGCCCACTCCTCGTCACCGTTAGTGATGAGCAGCATAGAGAATATTCGAATTCGTGATATTTCGCAAATATTTCTACTAATATTCGATTCTATATTCGGAAATTCGAATATTCGCGGTATGACCATGTATTGCAAAAATCATATTCGCATTGCGAAAATAATATTCGCCTCACGAAAATCTTTAAAATTATTGGTCACATGCTATGTTTATTTTAGCAATGTGAATATTATTTTCGCAGTACATGGCCATATTGCGAATATTCGGAATTGCAAATATCCACCGACATATTCGAGATATTGGCGAATTCTCGAATTGCCGATATTCGCGAAAAATATTTGCATTTGAATATTCAAGCTCAACACTAGTCACCGTCACATAACAATATTGGCCCAAGGACTACCTAGCCTTACTGTAATGCAGAATTGTATGGAAGGTAAAATGGAGTAAGAAGACAGTGTTGGGTTTTAAGCTAGCCATACACAGTCGGATTCCATGGCCGATCGATCACCTATCCGATCGATTCCGGCGATCTCAGCGGGAATCGGAGGTCCAATCGATCAGCCAATTAAGTGTGTCCGATCGCTACATACCACCTTGTCCCACGGATTCCTGGACGATTCCGTGTCCGATCACTTACTCCACAAATGGCAACTCCCTCTGATGTGTGCAGAATCGGATCAGAAAGACCAACGTGTTGGTTCTCTGTCGGATCCGATTCTGGGCCCCCGAATGATCGGGCGTGATCGGACGGACAAAGTGGGCTTCACACGATTCCGGGACGATCATTTCGCGTGCACGCACCCGGAATCGATCGTTCCGGGCGCGTCCGGGAAACGGACCAGTGTATGGGGCCTTTAGACAGAGCTGTATGGCCTGGAATGTAAATATAAGAAAAGCACTAACTATTCAACACAATAAAATAATATTTTGGAACATTGAAGCTTGAATGGGATTTTATCCTGCCCTTTAAAAGTGATGAGCGGCATAGACAATATTGGAATTTGAAGTATTTCGCAAATAATTCAACTTATATTTGGTTCGATAATACAAGTGTATGGCCATGAATTGCAAAAATATATTCGTGATAACCTCCAAAAAGAATGGTCAGATGTGATATTAATTTTTTCATCGCGAATATAAAATAGCAATGCATGCCCATAGCTTCCCAATGCATAATATCGCAAATATTTGACATTGCGAATATTCGCCTAATATATTTAGACGAATTTACTTGGACAGAGAAGCAACACAGACACTGTTCTGAATCTATGAAAGTACTTCGGAACTTTAATGCAAACTGCGCATACAGATATTCTTAAAATCAGTCACTACGAAATAGAGTGAGGGGTGGGTTGGATGGGTTGTCAGTGTTTAAAATAAATTTTTGGGTTCATTTCTGTATTTTGATAGCACAGAATTCTGGCGGCGACCTTAGCATATGGCCATGAAGCTTCTGTTTCTCTAGAAGCAAACTGTAGTAATATCCTAAATATGATTTTGAGGAAAATATACAGGCTATATACAGGATACAGACAGATGAGTATATAACATTTACCATATTTTTCGGACTATAAGACACACCGGACCATAAGACGCACCCAGTTTTTAGAGCAGAAAACCAGAAAAAAATTTAATATATATTTTCACATCAATTGGGTTAATGCAATTCATTCAATAAATGCAATATCAAATTCAACCAGTAGATGTCACTAGCAGTAGACTCACACTCACAGTACCTTACGTCACCTCCACACTGATCGGTAGGAGGAGGGGGGCAGACAGCTGCACAGTCTCTCCACTCCTCTGTGCTTGTGTCCCTGAAAGCTGCAGTGATTGCAGTTTCCCCAGACACGTAGACAGAGAAAGATGCTAGTTCATCTATTTCTTTTCTTCATTGCTTATGCCAGCAGGGCTCTGTTGGCATAAGCAATGATACAGTTCAGATAGGAGATCCGGTACAGCGGCATCTCTCATCTTGACAGTTCCTCCAAGCTCCTGGCTAATCTCCTTGCTAGGACAGCTATCGGTAAGCCCAGGTGTGACCGAGTGGTCCAGGGGGTCGTGCATTTGGACCATAAGAGGCAGGCACCCCCCCCCGATTTTGGGGGTGAAAAGTGCGTCTTATGGTCCGAAAAATATGGTATATAGCATCACAACAGAAGTAAAAGGCATAAAAGAATAAAGAATGTTATCCAACTCGGGTTACCTATTTGCAATTGGCCCCCACATCACCATTTTGGAGCCTGGAGGACTTGGACCCAGGATGTTTGGCGGTGCAGGAACAATGAAGAGGGGAAATAAAGAAGTATGTGTTTTTCGGTTTAGGTTTGCCCGTATGAGGAATACAGAAAGGTAAGTCATGTGTATGTGGGATTTGTTTTGTTTTTTTAGAGAGTTGAGAACCACTTTAAGGATCTATTGGCACTGTAAAACTTTACTACAAACTGTATTTTAATGATGCTCGGTCCAACTTGAAACATATGGTAAACGTGTCTTCTTCCAAGCAACTCTATGGAACTAAACTCAGTGTATCCAAGTGATTCTGCTTCTAACAGTCACCGAAAATGTCTAAAAAAACATTTATTATCCTTAATCTTAGATCATGTATTATATTCTCAAAACGCTTTGATTCCCTGGGGGGAAAGCACCTGAATATATTGAAAATTTTTTATTATTACCTTTATTCTGTTATCCTTTCCTCTCTCCTCTTGTGCCCTCTCGTCCTCTCTCCATCCCCTCTCCCTCCTTATTCCCTCTCTCTCTCTCTCAATCTCTTTCTCTAATGTAATAAAACTAACACCGAAGTCACCTAGTTTAGCAATGTTCCATCCCAGTGAGTTTTTCAGTGTTGCTGCCATGTCACAACATTTAAATAGTTTTTCTCATCCACTTCTAATAGTCTCTTGTTTGGCTACAGAAGACATAACAGAGTTAGACATGCCAGCGCTGTTAATACCAGAAAATAGTTTGCCAAGGGCTTCCCACATGGAAGATCTGTAGAAAGAAATATCTCTTTTATTATTCTAACTATAGAGATAGAAGATATCATGACTGTTTACAACATCGGCGAGGATTCAGAGTCACCGTCCCAGTCTTCCTATTAACTAAAGCATGAATTTTCAATATTCAGCTTCGGGATCCTAAGGCGGTTGCGGCAGTACTGTGAAAATGGAAAAATAGATTTTGTTTTGCCTGACATTCTATTAAAATAATTTTATTTTTAATCCAGTGTCTAATTAGCAATTTTCCAAGTGTGTAACGCTTTTGCAGGGTATTCACATAATAATAAAAAAGATATCTTATGAAATAATATACAAAACAGGGTGTAATGTATTGTGTGAACACAGCACAGATTTGAATCTATTTACATGCTATTAATACAATGTTCTGCAGCGCAGGTAGGTGTGCAATAAATGAGGCGCAGGATGAAAAACGTGCATTTGTCCTGTCAATGTATTCCTAAAATAAAAACTATCATTCTTAGCTATGTGCAGCCATATATATCTGGAGAGAGGGGTGTGTTCCTCTTTCCATTCCAGTGGCTTCTCTTATTGCTATAATTCACAGACCTCTGTAGCAAAATATATTGTAACGCTACCAAAATCTGGGAAAAAGCATGGGAGCCCCCCTGCTCCCTAATGCACCACCCCCTCTCCTAGCACCTAAAATGACACGCAAGCCTGCGGCTTTGATTAAAAACGTGGTGACCCGCATTTCAGATCGTAGGCTGCAACACGTGCGTGGCCGATCTCGGATGTGGGGATAAGCTCCATTAAATACATGGCAGCGATTACCCACGCCACGAGTGATGACTCATAGGTCACTGCTCATCTTGCCCTTTCTGTTTGATCAGCTCTGTAAATAAATGTTGTAAGAACAGAACATCTCCTCTGGCCACACCTATTATCACACTAGGTACAGTCTTGTAACAACCAAAGAAAAAAATCACACAATGTCTAGGTTCACTCAAAATCTACAGTCACTTTTAGATATCCTGCTACCTGCTGGTGATACCTATTTTATGAATAGGTTCTATTCGTGTATGTAAACCTTTAAACCTTTTTTTCCATATGATTGGTATAATGATCTCCCTGCATGAAGGTTTCTTATACTATTTTTGTTAAACTTTTTATTTGCTAAAGATCCTGACAGTTACTAACACTTACTGTTGTCAGGCTCACATATGTAGGCATGGACTTCTTAATTAAGCAGCAATATTGTTAGTCAAATGTTGGCTCCATTAACAATACTTTTTTGCTACTTATGTCAATGTAAATCTACAAGGTCAGGTTACCCTGTTGAAACTTGCCCTGGGGGGCTGATAACTTGTTATATTTTACATGTGCTTAGGAGATATACAGGTTAATTGGAGTTAAGTTTCTGAGAGCTCACATATCTAGCTAGTTGAAATATAATGTAGATATTATTCACAGTGAAACTAGATGGGAGGAGAGAACCCCACAACTAGTTGGATTTCCCCTGAGAACTGAACTGATTACTGTATTATATAATTTATTTACTTTATTATCTATGTATACTTTGTTATGTACTCAATACATGCGGAAGTAACATCGACCAACACTGCAATGTCCCATGCTTTGAATTTTAATATCGAATAAATCGCTACTGTTTTGAACTAATTATCCACATGTTATCTCATTACACATTAGTGACCGTTAAAGTCCCCTTGCCCCTGAGATGTTCTCAGGGGGAATGCAACTAGTTGTGGGGTTCTCTCCTCCCATCTAGTTTCACTGTGAATATATGTTTGGGATGTTGGTCACACTACCCAGACAAGTGCAACTTGTTTTCTATAATGTAGATATTAAAATGTACATACAGTGGTGTGCAAAACTATTCCTGATTTCTTATTCGTCTGCATGTTTGTCACACAAAATGTTTCTGATCATCAAACACATTTAACGATTAGTCAAAGATAACACAAGTAAACACAAAATGCAGTTTTTAAATGATGGTTTTTATTATTTAGGGAGAAAAAAAACTCCAAACCTACATGGCCCTGTGTGAAAAAGTAATTGCCCCCTGAACCTAATAACTGGTTGGGCCACCCTTAGCAGCAATAACTGCAATCAAGCGCTCTGGAGGAATTTTGGCCCACTCATCTTTGCAGAATTGTTGTAATTCAGCTTTATTTGAGGGTTTTCTAGCATGAGCCGCCTCTCAATAGGATCTCAATAGGATTCAGGTCAGGACTTTGACTAGGCCACTCCAAAGTCTTCATTTTTTTTTCTTCAGCCATTCAGAGGGGATTTGATGGGGTGTTTTGGGTCATTGTCCTGCGCAGCAACCAACGATCGCTTCAGCTTGAGTGATGAACAGAAGGGCCGGACATGTCTCCTCAGGATTTTTGGTTGCGGGACAGTAGAATCAGGGTTCTATCTATCACAGCAAGCCGTCGGTCCTGAAGCAGCAAAAACAACCCAGAGACCATCCCACACTAACACCACCATATATTTATGTTGGTATGATGTTGCCTATTTGCTGAAATGCGGGTTAGCGACAGATGGACTGGGAAACGCAAACCTTCCAAAAGAGTTAACTTTTGTCTAAGCGGTCCACAAGGTATTTTCCCAAAAGATCTTGGCCTTGGCAATCATTGAGATGTTTTTTAGCAAAATTGAGACGAGCCTTAGCTGTTTTGCTAAACAGCGTTTGCGCCTTGGATATCTTGCCATTGCAGGCCGTTTTTTGCCCCAGTCTCTTTCTCATGGTGGCGTCAGTGAAACACTGACAGTAATTGAGGCAAGTGGGGCGCTGAGTTCTTAGAGTGTGGTCTTGGGGTCTTGTTGACTGGCCTCTCGGATGAGTTTGTCTATTGCACTCTTGGGGTCATTGTGGTCGGCCGGCGGACGCTGGCCACTCCTGGAAGGTTAACCACTGTTCATGTGTTTTTGCCATGGTGGATAATGGCTCTCACTGTGGTTCGCTGGGAGACCAAAGATTTAGAAAGGCTTTATAACCCTTACCAGATGATAGATATCAGAGGTTATTTGTTGGTGGGTCTGCGATGTTAGTTGCGGGCTGGAATTTCTGTGGCGGAGGTCTGTGGATGATGTCTCTGAGATGGTTGAGGTGCTTTGGGTGGGGTTACTGATCTGTGACAGGAAGTTCTTAGTGTAGTGAGGGGGTCGTTGATTGGAAGAGAGGCTGTGGCAGGATGGGGGTGGCTAGCGAGAAATGTGAACTACGGGTAGTGATGGCGCGAGACCCGGAATTTGATGTTCGCGACCGGCGGACGGAACATTCGCAAAAGTCGCGAACCGGGAACGGCGAACAGCCATAGACTTGTAATGGGCCCACGTGCCGGAACTAAAAAAAAGAGGGACAGTTCTGGCACATAGTGTTGGGAAAGTTATGTCAAGGGGGTTTTATAACACCGTGGACAATGACATGGACAGAGGGGAATCCATGGGCAAACTCCCAAGACGTTTTCCCCCTCTCGTACCTCTAATTTTTTTTTTCACGCATAAATACGAACAAAGGATTTCTACCATGATAGGCAAGGGGATTTGTAAAGAGAGGGAGATGGAGAGCACGTAAACAAATGGTGGTAAATGGCCTGTGTGAAATTTCCACGCGTGAAAAAACCTGTGGAGATCTGCTTTCCACGTTGGCTACAGCGTATAAAGGTGAAATTTAATTTTAATGGGAGGGCACTGTGGAGTCAGTGTGGAGGACAATGGTGGTGATGGTCCGTATGGAGGACACTGGTGGTGATGGTCAGGTGGAGGACACTGGGGGTGTGGTCAGTGTGGAGGTACCTGGTGTGGTATGGTCAGGGTGGAGGGGACACGGTGGTTGTGATGCGTCAGTGATGGAGGACACGGTGGTGGTGGATGGTGGGCGAGGGGTGGGAGGGGGACAGGCGGGTGGTGTGGGGAGGTGGTGCGAGGTGTGGGAGGACACGGGTGGGGGTGGAGGTGGTCGAGTGGTGGGGGAGGGGCAGGGAAGCGTGGGGCAAATGGTGGTGATGGTCAGTGTGGAAGGACACTGGGGAGAGGATACTTCCCATGGATGGATGGAGGGATATTCAGTGAGACTGTTAGATAAGCAGAACACTGCCGCTAGCTAATGGTCCCTATAGCAGCAGCAGAGCTCTCGTCCTAACCTCTCCTTCTTCAGTCAGAATGTGTAATGGGTCCTGTACTGATATGTTATAGGGGGGTGTGAGGGTCTGTGAGGGGGGGTGCTCATTGGTTGGTTATGGTCTGTGACTGTGACTCACAGGGGTCAAAGTTCTGTCAAAATTTGATCGGGGGCGAACCGAACTCGCCATATGTTCGCGAAGCGGTGCGGAAAAGGCGAACATGCGGGCTCGTTGCGTGCGAAGTTCTCGGCGAACAGTTCGGGCCATCACTACTCAGGTGTGATAAACCACAGTAAAGTTATTTTTTCACAGGGGGGCAATCACTTTTCACACAGGGCCATGTAGATTTGGAGGTTTTTTTCTCCCTTAATAATGTAAACCTTCATTTGAAATTGCATTTTGTGTTCAATTATGTTATCTTTGACTAATAGTTAACGGTTTTTGATGCTGAAACATTTAAGCTGAAACATTTAAGTGTGACAAACATGCAAAAGAATAAGAAATCAGGAAGGAGGCAAATAGTTTTGCCCACCACTGTATATATATATATATATATATATATAATATGCATATGAAGTAATGATATACACTCACAAATATATAGTAATGGCTAAACTGTCCACCATGGCTGAACTGTCCACCATGGCTGAACTTTTCTTGTTCGACCCGCCCCCTTTATCGTTGAGAAGAAGTCTATAATTCTTCCTCTGGCCAAACATTTTTGCACCTGGTCTGGCCGGAGGAAGAATTATTTTCACTAGAGACCAGGTAGAGACACCCAATCTCTAGTACTATACCGGGCATGGACGAGAAGTGATGGGAGACCGACACGCGTCACTACCAGTTTAGGAACAAGGAACTGTGTATTCCTTATACCGGTGATGATGACGCAGACTTTTTTAAAAGTCCGATCCGCCTGTTCGCGGACAGGCATGGACAATTTCCGGCCATCACTACAAATTTGTTTATATATGTATATACACACACACATACAAAAGGATATATATATAGTATAGCTCATTTAGCTGTTTAATATTTGCAAATCACAAACTAACTGAAAACTTCGATTTAACTGTTCTATCCCGATGGTTTTTTAAATACAAATTTGTAACACTACTTTTCTACAAAAGCAAAAATGACAACAATCTCCCAGGGAAAACATTTGCATTTGAACACCCATTACGGAATTCCAGCTTGCAAGAATCTAATTGAATTTAAATATTGTGGCACACACAAGTAGTGCATTTAATCGGCTTGTTTGAACTCTGCTGCTGGTTTTTATAAATCCTTCCAGTTTCCAATAGAAAACAAAACGTATTTCTCGGGAAGCGAAGGAAAACCGGAGGAAATATAAGATAGGAACTATAGAACTATAACAGATGGGCTAGTGTGTCAAATTTTGAAAATAATGAAAAAAGTATAAATCATGCCATTCTACTTAAAAATCTATTAGAGAGTAGCACAGTGATATATAGCCCTCTCTCCTCGCCTCTCACAGTGACTAATATGCAGCATTTCTAATATTCACTGCAATGACTAGTGATAATGATATAGATAAATAGCTGGAGAAAGGATTGGGCTTGTGCAGAAAAGGTACTAGGGGTGATTTGCTAAAGGGAAAAGGGAAAGTGTGCTAACTTTAAACATCCAACAAAATCTGTTAACAACCTGTTTAAAAAAACACCAAAAACTGCCTCCCAACTCTGTATTGCCCATATATTAATCCTACCAATATAATGCCATCTTTGTAAAAAAAATAAAAATTAGATACACACACATAGAATTCACCACCTATTTTGCAGTACAGCTATAGTAAAGCATAAGAGATAAATTCATAAAAACTCTTTCTGCTACTTATTCTCAAACACAATTCTTGTTTCTTGTATCGTTTATACTGTATTGACTTATTGACTTGCTTTTGGAAAGGCTTTCCACAAAGTTTAGGAAAGTGTTTATGGGAACTTTTGTCGCTCTTCCAGAAGAGCATTTGTGAGGTGTCCTTTTGGGTTAAGTTCAGGACTAAGTGCAGGCTAGTCATGTTTCTCTGTAGTTTAATGGCAATTACTAGAAACTAATCTAAAGCCCCCCATACACCTTGAGATTCCTCTATACAATTTCCATGAGACCTACCAACAACTATGTAGTATAGTGACCTCCCTGATAGAATAAATAGTGATTGGAAGGTGTAGAAAGATCCTCCTATTACATGGTTTTGGTAGAAGAAAAGTTGGTTGTACAGAAATTGCATGGTAATTGTATTTGGTGTATGGGGGGCTTTAGTTTGGTAATGAGATAGGATGGGTCTGGGGTCTTTTTCCAGCGCTAAAGATCTGACCCAGTTCATCTGTCTTGATCAAGGATGTCGCTGTGGGAGTTAGGCCTAGCATCCAAGCATGAGGGACTGCAAAGATCATCACTGCCATGTAAGTATTATTCCCTACCAGGCTAAAGCCCCCCATAGATGGGCCGATTCCCGGCCATAGTTGTAGCAGACCAACCTGCGTGCTCGCTCCCGCCGAGCACATGAAGGTTGATTGGCTGCAACTATGAGGGAGCCCACCTTGAGTTTTGTAGAAAAAAAGCCGGCAGGTCGGATCGCACATGGATCCTTCCAGCTGGTTTTTTTTCTGCCCGACTGTGCTGCAGGCTGTTAACTCGGAGGGGAAGTCTCCTCCCCCTCCAAGTTAATTGGCTACAGTCTGACAGGAGTCCCGTGTGTTAGTGGAACACAGAGGATTCATGTCCTCGCTGTAGCAGACTGCTCACACGTCACCACGCTGTGAAGAGTCTGCTAAATGTCGGCCATAGATCGGGACGTCTATGGCCGGCTTAAGGTTTGAGGAGCAAGGACTCCCCATTTACACAGAGCATTGGGATTAGAGACTATTCTCCACTAACAAGTACAGACATGAGCACCTCTCCACCTGGGTTTGAGCCTCAGCCAGTTATTTACAGCATTATACTCTATGGACTGCCTCCTATCCGCCTGTTCGCCTGAGACCAGTAATAGAGAAAGACTGTATTAATTCCTACTAAAAAAGTAAGATTGTGTGGACCTTCTTTGATTCTACTAACCACATCTACTCTGATGTTCAGTCTTGATAAATACACAGATATATATTGGTAATTCTGATCTGTGTGGATGCTGACATATAAATTCTAATGGGATGTTCAGCCTGCAAAAAAAAAACATACTTCCTAAAGTGCTGATATTCGCAATAAAAATTTGCGATTAGAATATTCTCGATCAACACTAGTTAGTACTACTCTGATTGGCTGATTCTTTTTAAGCCTACAAAGGAAGCAGAAGATTGACATGGTCTTATACTTCTCCTTGAGTTCTCTTAGGGTCCCCATACACCTTTAGATTTCTCTGTCAAATTTCCTTTCTTTCTTTCTTCTTTCCTTTCTAAATAATCAAGTCTACCTGTGTTCAATCGCAGAGGACCCAGCGCTACATAGTTGTTGGTAGATCTAAAGGATATCTGACAGAGAGATCTAAAGGTGTATGGACAGGTTTACAGGAGAACCTGCCATCCCAATACAATCAATACTTGCCAATCCTTGCCCACATGCGTTTATATCTTCCTGTGCGCTCTCTGTGCCAAAGCCGCTGAGCACTCAAGCCCTGCAATTGTTTTCTATCTTTCATCTAAACAACGAGCATACATTATTCTTGTCAGATTTTCATATAATTAACAAAAGTGACCATGCAGCTTAGTAACAATGTTCTTTCTTTTACCCAGAGGAGACCTTAGGCGAGACCTTATTTAAGGAGAAAAAAAGAATGCATGAGCTGGTATCATGCTCAGACATTGAATAGCATCATGATGTTCATTTACAACGCTTAACTTTAATTTATGATTCATCCGATAACTCTAAATAATCAGAGGCAGAAAGGAAATCACAAAACTTCAACTGCTTCTGTCAAATTCAAACACGTTCTAACGTGACAATCTGTATTAAGTTGTTTTGGATAAAACGATTTATACCTTTGTAAAAAATATATTCAATAAACACAGGAATACTTGCTCATAAATGAATACAAAGTTGTTGACAATACTCTTAAAAGTACAATAAAAGTGCAAAAATCTTATAGATTGTCTGCCCAAAGCTGGGCTAAAAGATAGGAGGGAGGACCTCTTGGGGGTTGACTGGGATGCTATCACGGATCGCAGTGTCACCCAGCGATCTGTAACTCCCTCTGCCAGTTCTGCTGTGTCTCCTCCAAAACCTCAGAGGACCAGGACCTTCTGCTGGTGGAAGGAATTCTGGCACATGATGTGGCTCCTGCTCCCTCTGCTGGAGGATACCAGTTGCCACTCATTATCACACACCTGGAGTCCTGTCTGCCCTGACTACCGCCTGTCTGACTACTATTTCTGCGGCCGGGATTTTCTACCCTTCAGGAGGACCCACACATGACTCCAACGAGGTGTGACTGGAAAAAGCAACGCCTCCTCCATTAGATGGAGGTCAATGGCACCTCCTACCCTCCGGCATTATACCTGACATCATCGAGAAGGACACTAAGGCATTGGTCAGTATGCAAATCGCAGTGGTCAGTATGAAAATCGCAGTGGGAATGCAGCGGACAGGAGAGTTTTATTGTACTTATCTCAGGGTGAGTTTTATCAGCTAACAAACTCACCCCATGATAACAGGCAGAATGCCCAGAAGGTTAATATGGTATAATGGTTACCTATCTTTTTTATGGATACGTTATGGAAATGTAGATATTATACCCCCGAGCTAGTTAACATAAGAGCTGTTGGCTGGTTCAGTTGGGGGTAAAAATATTTGTTGTTGGGGTCACTGCCAGGGGGACCTTTTTCAAGTTTTGTTTCTTTGACAAATGTTTTGTTTAAAGCTTAGGCCTGTAGATATTTATATTTTCTTTCCAATCTGGTTTCTTCTAGAGATGGTCAAATTTTTTTTCAAAAATGTGACCATTTCGACGGTTTCGACTTAATTGCAAAGCCCCTGAGCATGGTATCATCACCAAACTTGCTGGAGATGTAGAGAAGGGTATATACTCCAAGGGGGTATACTCCAAAAAAGAAAGTATGTCTCTAACACAAATAGTCTTTTCACAAATGAAGTTCAAAGTCAAGTAAAAATTTTGAAAATCGGAATTTCGACTTTAACTTTGAACTTAATTTATGCAAAAGTGACATGTGCTAGAGCAAAACTTTTTTCAAATGTTCCTCCAACCCTTTTCTACATCTTCAGCAATTTTGGTGATGATACAGTTTTCAGGGGCTTTGCAAGCAGCTCACAAAGTTAGCAAGTCAAAAAATTTGACCATCTCTAGTTTCTTCTCATTTGAACTTGTCAGGAGCCTTTAACGACGTATATAGTTGACTCAGTCACGCCTTTAACGACGTATATAGTTGACTCAGTCAGCTTGAGCTATTGATATCTTCGGCTGGGAATTTACTGGCATGTTGGATCACCGGGCAATCCAACAAACGTCAGAATCCTGGTCAATCTGACCAGGTGGGCACACCCGATTTTCTGCCGACTGATTGCGGGAATGCGTACGGCGGCCGACGATCAGCTAAAGAATTGGGCTGCCCGTTAATGCCCAGCTTAAATCAGAGTTGCTTCTACCATAATGTATGTGCTGATATTGTCTGTTATCCCTGAGGTCACCAATGCGGCCGGGCAAGTACCTTACATGTTGGCTGTAGTTTTAAAAACCTTATAAATTAGTTTATAATTGACTATAACACATTGATTATTCTATGAGATCAGGTAAAGCCTTTCCAAACTCCTAGAAAATAAAATGAGTAACAAAATAATAGTATCACCACTTAATGGGCAATTTTTCTATTTGATTTATTGTGGCAAGGGACAGTGAAATTAACATTTTACTTTATTTCTTATTACTGATTTCTTACTCCCAAATCCACCCTCTTGTCATTGTTCCTGGTTGTAGTAAGCTGTTGGGATGTTCATTTACAAAACAGGACTATTGTTGGCTTAGGCTATGTTTCCACTGATTCTTGGAGCCTTCCTTTTTTCTTTTTCTAACACTGGGGCATTTGCATCCATTTGTGATGCGTTAGTGATCAGTTTTTATTTGTTTGATTTTATTCTTTGAAGTAGAGGGATGCATTAAAAAAGTTTTTTCTGTTTTTGATTCTCCCATTTAATTCTCTATGGATGCTCTAACGCATCCACATTACGTTAGTGTTCCATTGTAGTGGACGGACCATTAACGCAATGAGGAAGCAATTGGGTTTTTAAAAAGTCCCACGCCCGCCTATTGGCGGGAAGATTCAAATTCCCCACCTGTTCGTGGAGAATTTGAATTAAAAAAACAGAAGTTATGTCACTGACGTCAGATCCGGTACCTGTAAGCACAGTTCCCGGTTTTGATACCAGGATATGGCGTCACTGACGTCACTTCCACTTTGAGATGGTTTTCTTTCACTAGAGACGACTTCTATACCTGGTCTCTGGTGAAAGAATTTGGTGAAAGATCTTTCTGCTCCTGATCCAGACAGTGGAAGAATAGTCAGCTTCTTCCTGCCCGTCAACAGGGCAAGTCAAACACCCGTATAGTTTGCCGGAGGAAGAAAAGATGTTATGTTCACAGCCGGACAGTTGGGCCATCACTATTAAAAATGCATTGCATATGTATTTATTTTCATGCCGTGGAAACATTCAACAACAAGAGAGTCTGCCGGACTGGTGAAAGCAATTTTGATTTTTTCATGGAGTTAGACTTTCCAAATATGATTTTATGAAAAAAATTAAATCCAGCCCAATCTCCCAAAACAACCTTAAACATAATTATATTTTTATTACAGAATCTGCAGTAACAAAATGCCAGGGAGAACTTGCACACCTGTCCATCACTCGTTTCTGTGCACTGCGCTGATTGAACTGCCTGTTTCCCAGTAGGTCAAGTCTCTCCCAGTAAAGGCCAGATCTGACAAAGTGAATGCTTATGTCATGCCAAGAAATGAAAGTCTGGAAGGCATTCTCTTTCTCTAGCAAACTAATGACCTTTCTGGTACCTGATACAAATATGATTCATCGATAAATGTGGCCGCAGAACACCCAGATTTACATTTTGTGCACCATCAGCTCTTCAGGAACGCTGATGGGATTTGCTGCTGTGAAATAATTTTCACATCTTTTTCAAGTGAGGAGCCGTGAGTAGTCCAACGGGGAGCACACTGCGGTGAGTTGATAAATAGCCATGGGGTGGCCAGTAACGTTATACTCACAATACCAGATAAAAATACAAAGACCAGACAGGGTAGAGTATAAACATGTCAAAGTAATTTAAGGAGTAACTTCACAAAATATATATATATTTTAAAGCATGTATTACTATGCTTACTACCAGTATATAAAATATTGCTGGTTTTCTACATTTTTCCTCGCTCTGTAGTCTTGTGTGGAACGCAAATAAGAACAAGGACAGAGGCGCACAACCTAGTACAACAAATGGTTAAATCATGTGG
>CM070035.1:150179509-150209382 GCA_036250615.1 Ptychadena robeensis | reverse complement strand
TTACAAGGAGGGAAAACAGTACACCTCTCTGAACAGTGTCTGGGAGGCTGTGGTTGCAGGCTGTGGTTGATGGATGGCAGGCTTTTGAGTGTCCTTGCAAAGAAAGGTGGCTATATTGGTCACTGATTTGTTTTTGTTTTGTTTTTGAATGTCAGAAATGTATATTTGTGAATGTTGAGATGTTATATTGGTTTCACTGGTAAAAATAAATAATTGAAATGGGTATAAATTTGTTTTTTGTTAAGTTGCCTAATAATTATGCACAGTAATAGTCACCTGCGCACACAGATTTCCCCCTAAAATAGCTAAAAACCCCAAACTAAAAACTACTTCCAAAAATATTCAGCTTTGATATTAATGAGTTTTTTGGGTTCATTGAGGACATAGTTGTTGTTTAATAATAAAAGTATTCCTCAAAAATACCACTTGCCTAATAATTCTGCACTCCCTGTAGTGTGAGGGTCCCATACACCTTTAGATTTCTCTGTCAGATTTTCTTTTGTTTTACAAAAACCATGTAATATGAGGGACTTTCTAAACCATCAAGTCTACCTGTGTTCAATCACAGAGGACCCGCACTACATAGTTGTTGGTAGATCTAAAGGATATCTGACAGAGAGATCTAAAGGTGTATTGCCAGCTTAAGATTTATGGCATCTGGTCATGTAACATCTACATTATGTAAAAGCAAAGCCTAGCTTCACTGCCAAAGTCTCTGCACCTCACTTTGCTTCCTGGAGGAAGAACTAGCCACCTACAAGCATTCCAATACAAACATGATCCCATGTGGAATAGCAGTTTATCATGAAAAGTAAGATTTGCATCTTTGGGGGTTTCAAATTATATCCCTTAAGGGTCTCAGCTCTATTTAAAAAATATTTTTACTATGGAATCACCTGATCAGTGACCTAAACTTTTTTTTCCTACGAGCACTCGGGGGGGGGGGGGGCATCAGCTTCAGTGCAGAAGCCAGTTCAGAGGATCGGAGCCACCGGGAAAGCGCAGAATGGTGAGTTTGCCCTGCCGGGGCTCCGATCTTCACCAGACGGCACCATCAGTACTGACAGGACAACGCTGGAGGAGGTGATGCCGTCAGGAATGCTAAAGGGGTTAAGTGAGATTTGGTCATGGCTAGTGATGGCTGAACATCAGCCTTGTCCGTTCGTGAACAGGCGGATTGGACTTTTAAAAAAATCCGATGTCCACCTGTTTGCAGGGAAATTCAAATTCCCCGCCTGTTCGCGTCTCTATCCTGTAGTGAAAATTTTTCCCGGTGGGCCTGATCTGACCGGTGGAAGAATAATAGAAGGGGGTGAAGGGGGTGAGTTGAACACCTGTCTTGTTCGCAGGCGGGAAGAAAAGCAAACACCTTGTTAACGGTTCGTCTATCTCAAGTCATGGCACTACTGTGCTGCTCCTTGCTGGAGAATAACCTATACCTGAGCACTTCTAGTTCCAGATCCTACTTACTTTTACATCACTTTGCATCCTGGAGGAATAACTAGCCACCTACAAGCCTGCCCATAATGGATCTAATATCTCAAGAATGACATGGTCATTCAACCCATTGAAATCTATCCAATCTCTTAGCACCAGAAGATGAATAATATAATTTTTTCTCACAGAGTATCGGAGAATATCCTAAGAATCCATATGGAAAAGTCATAAAAGATAAGTGCAAGTGGGGGATGAAAGAGGAGGTAAGTAAAAATACTATTTACCTAACCCACACAGCTTTAAACTTGACCATTTAATACAAACAAAGTCATACTAATGTATACTTAACTACAGAGGGTATGTAATATCTGATTTACCTGCTGGGAATAAAAAGCTTTATTTTCATTTTAAATGTGAAAATATGCAGCCTTGAAGATATTAGTGTGAAAAGCGGGAACTATAGGTGACATTTACAGCTGGGCAGAAATCCTTCATATCTGTGTGTCATGCAGAGTATAATAATAACATCTTTCAGCATTATGCAGCATCAACAATAAAATCTGTTTAGATACATCTGAAAATATCTTTGTCCCGCTCAGGACCGTATGAGACTGCTTTTACTTTTAAGCACATTTTTTTCCCCCTCCGCTTCTGCCATTTTTAGAATCAATTTCACAGTAGTTCCTATAGTCTAAGCACACAATAAGCCTGGAAGAAGGAATGCACTGATATGGAGGGGAAATTAAAGTTTGTATTCATTGCATAAAGTCTGTAACTTTTTACTTTGCTCAAGGGTTTCAATAAAAAAAGCACTGCCAACACCAGGAGTGTTTATGACCCATTTGGCTGGCAATAAAATTACTATCAGCCTTGGAATCCTTAGGAACATTGCAGATTTTAGTGAACTTAAGATATATTAGACTGAAAAAAAACAAAAACTTCAATTTCATTGTAAACCCTAACAATGATCTTCTCTTTTTCGCTCCCTTTTGGTTTGTTAAATATACCTTCCGAAGTATTTTGTTCTTTCTGGTCTCAAGAGACAATTTTTTGTGACTTTGTCCTATATTATTCAATAAATAATTTCTCTGTGCTCCAGGGATATTCAGTAACAGGAAATTGTCTTCTATGTATCCCCTGACGTGCACTTTTTAAAGGGTATTTAAACCGTAGAAAATAAAATAACAAATATGCTATATATTGCAGCTGAATATTCCACAGGTGGTGGTTGTAAAGATTCCCCTTTTTCTAGTTTTTTTTTTTTTTACCAAACACCAAGGCTAGATTTACATGGTTGTTTCTGTAGTGACACAGGAATCAACCAAGGCAACGGAGGCGGCTGGGTTGGTTAACTTTTTATTAACACAACACTGAGACCCGAAGGGGCCTCAAACTTCCAGCAACACATGGCAAAGATACAGTGAACTAACAGCAAGGCAAGGAACAGTCCGCTAGTTAAACGTTCCTCTCATCAGGTTCACCACAAGGGCGGGTAGGGCGCAGTCGATGGATCCTCTGCAAGGCACGATCCACACTGGCAGCGGCCTGCAGCAGGTGGGTAAACGGGGACCAGCAGCTCGCGTGGGTATACCACCCCACTCTGAAGATGGCGCTCCTGGTTGCCCCCCCCCATACTATTGTGCTCTCGGGCTGTACGTACGCCAGTACCGGTGGGACCGGTGGAGGTGAGGGGTACAGGGTAAACCTGTCTTTCTTCCTCAATCCATTGAGTGAGCCCGGCCTCTTCCAGGAGGCTCCCTCTTAACTCCTCCGAGGCCCTGGAGCATGCTGGTTTTATGCCGTCTTAAAGGTACCTCCACCCTGCGCACACCTTGGCACTCCACTCCACTTCTCTTGTCTCTTGCTGACAAAATCAACAAATGTTTATACTGCATTGTGGTAAATTTGTTTGTGTGTTTTGTGAAAGCAATATGTAAATTTACTTGAATAGGAATGTCCTTCAAACACCCTGCATGCCCAGAGAGTTTTAGATACCAGTGTACAACCTGTCCACCTTTAATACGGGGTTCAGAACAATTTACCTTTTAGCACTTTGGAAATGTACATGAATTGGTATGTGCAAAGGAGATATGGCTTCCCATCTTAAGGTGGGGTCTGCCCCACATTGAAATATGGCATCAGGTTGGGTCTGGATTGGGGGAGGGAAGAGTACATATGTCCCTTCCTTTCACACTTGCATCTACAGCGGGGCATAGTATAGCCTGGTGGGCATGCTTATTTGTAGGATTCTAAAACCCTTACCAGGGTTTGCCAGGACCTTGGCATACCAAAACCTGTTATGACAGGATTGTTTTTCTGCCCCCAACCATGAATGCCATCTCAGCTTGAACAGTCCTTTTTTAAGCATTTGTAGTGGAACATTTGCATGTGGAATGACTGCATGACCATTCTATAACAGCCTAAAAAATGCATTCACACCAGGGGTGCCTTAAGGGCAGTAAATATTTTGGTTGAAAAAGACCTCATTTCTATTTTGGTGTAGCCTATATATATTTATTTGTGTATTGTCCATGTGATGGTAGGCCTATTATGAGCCAAGAAAGCATCATGAGGCTGATTCAAGGGGCACATTCATGATAGGTAGTAGATTAGATGGCTCTAGATTTCTTTCAACCCAGTCAACTGACAACTTCTAATAGTAGGAAAGAAGTAGAGCGGGTTGTATTGGAAATTGTAAATAAAAAATTGTATTGTAAATGTAGGGCATCATTTTGCAAAAATATTGGGGTTCTTTCTTGAGGAGGACAATACCCAAGCTGTCAAGAACCAATATTTAGTTATGAAAAAGTTTCCATCACTGGCCTATGTGTTGTGTTTTTATCACAATGTTAAATCCTGAAAATACTGTCAATGTGCTGAGTTGTGGGGGAAGTACTTACGGCGTAGAGTTGATGGCGTAATAACTATTCAAGTGATAAATGGAATTCAATTCTCACTCAATATGTTACTGATATTTTTTTTCTTCAAAGAAATACTATTTAATGCAACAGCTTTTATTGCTCCCCACTGTAACGTAAAATCAACCTAAACCCTTAGCTTCAAGCTGACAACAAATCATTCCTTCGAAAAGCTACATATTTTTCACCCAAATCTCAAAGGTTCTCCCATTTAAAATTCAGTAACCTGTGCAGGAGACCCCAATGCCAAACAGATTATTCATGCTTTTTATTCAGGCTAAGAATCATGAAAAGAAAAGATTTTTCTTCCACCGTTCACAAAGAAAATCATTTATCTCCGAAAAACTGCGACTAGGTATTTTTTTGCCTGAGCCTGGGTGATTGCCAATATAGAGTTTTACTTTTCAGAATATTACCTGCAGAGCAATGGTATATAGTAAGAGAAGTAATGAAGGAGAAATGATATATTATATGAATAAAATGGCTGTATAAGGAGACCGCTGACAATGTTCTACATATTGGTTTGTACGCTCAGCCACATTGAAGTAAGAAAAGGTTGCTGTACCTTTGTGCAAAGTCACAGGAGTAAGAAAATCTTTAACAGCAGGGCAAAAAGTAAGAGAATTGGATGTGAGAAGGCATCGTGGGATACAGGAACATATTGCAAAGTACAATAAGGTAACAGGGTAAAAAGCAAATGTAGAATCAGCATTCTTCTACAGATAAAGCAAAAATAAAGGCTGATTAAGGGCTTGTTTCCACTTAAGTGATCATGCGCGGATGTGATTTAGGGCCTAAATTTGAACGCTACCCTACCGCGTTTGTAATTGTGTGCCGCCCGATCGCGTCCCCTAGCGGAAAATCACATATGATCATGTCCATTGACATGCATGGATGCGGTCAAAAATCTTTTAGTTCTACATCTACCCCCATAGGAAACAATGGGCAATGATGTGGTGGTAACTTATGGGTGCTTTGTGACAAATGGCTGAAATATGAGTATGATGGTAATTAAGTTGTACATCTTCCCCCCTAGAAAACAACAGGCAATGGTATGGTGGTAATTTATGTGTCCTTTGTGACAAATGGCTAAAATGTGGGTATGATGGTCATTTAGTTGCACATCTACCCTCGTAGGAAACATCGGGCAATGGTATGGTGGTAATTTATGGGTGCTTTGTGAAAAATTGCTAAAATGTGGGTATGTTGGTCATTTAGTTGTACATCTACCCCCACAGAAAACAACGGGCAATGGTATGGTGGTAATTTATGGGTGCTTCGTGACAAATGGCTAAAATGTGGGTATATTGGTCATTAAGTTGTACATCTACCCCCACAGGAAACAACAGGCAATGGTATGGTGGTAATTTATGGGTGCTTGAACATGGTATAATCTCCACATTTGCTGGAGATGTAGAGAAGGGCTGTGGGAACATCTGAAAAAAAAGTTTTGCTATAGCACATGTAGTTTTTGCATATATTAACTTCAAAATCAAAGTCCAAATTCAGATTTTTGAAATTTTTACTTGACTTTGATCTTAATTTGTACAAAAACTATTTGTGTTAGAGACATAATTTTTTTTGTAGTTCTCTATATCAAGTTTGGTGATGATACCCTGTTCAGGGGCTTTGCAGTTAACTTGAAAAAAAATTCGACCATCTTTACAAATGGGTAAAATACCTGTAAACTTGGTAGATATTTAGATAATGTGTATTGTCAAGATACCTTAGACTGCTCTCTTCAAAGATTGATTTGTCCAAGACCCTTTTCTCCACCATAAACCATAAATACACCAAACTGGTAGAGTAATAATGCCATCATCATAACAAATAGATGGATCTGTGTTGAAAATCAAACCCTACAAAGCTTGTGATGCACTCCAGGGAAATATTATTACATGTGTGGCTCTGGATGTTATATTTAATAACTATGCAACACGATACGCTTTTCTTGCTCATTCACTATGATTGTGTCGTACTATTCTGCAGAGTAATTAATCATAAAATCTGATTCTAAGAAATCATTTGTGTCAACCAGCCTATACATAGTATAACAGGAAAATTTAAATAAGTAATTACCTGCTGACAGGAGTGATACATTCGTGTGAGTAAACATATCCTGAAAATACAGACACAAGAAAAACGGAAAACATTAAAATGCTAATTTCAGTTTTTCAATTGCGTTATGTCCCCCTTCATCATATGTTATATTCTAGTCTGATTCACAGTTCCAGGGCTCCTTTTAAGCATATTAATAATTTAGCATAAGAAACAACTTCTTATATATATTTTATAATTGTGTTCAGACTACCTCGCACAGTTTTATGCGTTCTACATAAGACTTGTAAAGCACTATAGTATGAGTCTGTGTAATTGTTATTGCAGCATTCCTGCTTTACAATGACAATGAGTGTTTTATGATATTGCCAACATTCCTGGCCTAGGATTTGAAATCAATAATGGTAATAAATGAATGAAGGCAATGGATCTAGCCAATGGGGGCTAAGAGAGTAATGAAATCCTTGCAGGGGTTTTACCCTCCACAACAAAATCACCATATATGATCAATCAATTCAGAAAATTCCCAACGATTGTAAAAATTATTCCAAATTTTTTTGACATGAGGTTTCTCTCTGGTTGAAATTTGAAGCATGCACATATCTTCTTAAGCTATTAATCCAATAAAAGTAAATTGATTGTGTTCCCATTTAGGTTGACTTATCCCATTTAGGTTGTGATTAAGAATCTCATTAGCATAATTTTTTGGGGAGTGGTAGTATGATCTATTTTAAGCTTTTTTTAACAAGGGATAATATTTTTATTGGACAAGGCAAACTTTGATATGAAATCAAACCAAAATGAATCTGGTCATTACTGTATTTTTCACACAATAAAATGCACCATAAGACGCACCCCATAGCAGATAAGTAGAGAGAAAATTAGAAAAAAAACCCAGACACAAAGCTTACCAAAGTGAATATTCACCATTTTCCAGCAATAGAGCAAAGGGTGGGTCATGCAATATTCACCCTGTATTGCTCCTGCCAAGCCAAAAGGCAATTTCCAGAAAGGGAGGTCTTAGTTCAAGCAGAGTATGTAGGACTGAAACTTTAGCATGCGTCTATACACTAGCAGTACCCATTCTCTGAACCCACTGACCATCTTATGCAGAGACACATATTACTGTCTGGCACTAACAAGCCATAAGCACCAATTTAATGATGGGATGAGAGATGAGTCTGTGTAACAGTTTTTTATTGTAATGGCATTTTGGCTTGGCTGGAGGTAATGGGACACATTTCAGCCTATGGAAGGCAGAGCTTTTGCTCTCAGGATATTTTACTTTTACATATTCAGAAAATAAGACGCACATTTTCCCATTGATTTTAGTCCGAAAAATACGGTACATTTTTACTTTCATCTAAGCCAGAACCATGGTGGAGAAGTGCTCCACAACCTTAAAAAATATACTGTTCCAGAGTTTCCATTTCTCCTAGTCCTCTAGAACTAAACTAGGCACACATGGTTTTAGAGTTCACTCGATGTTAGATTAGATTTTGTAGTTTGATGAAAAAATTGAAAATCGATTTTAATTTATTCAATGTACACCACATGGGGAGTACGATTATTGTTCAATTTCAACTGAAAAGTTAATCGAAGTTATCAAAAATCATCGATGTGTTAAAAGTAAGTAACCACACACATCGAGTATCATTGAAAGCTGCAAGAAATGTAGCTCGATGATTGTACAATCGACCCAAATTTTCCAACCTGTCCAATCACAATTCAATCGACAATTTGACAAAAATAGTTCAATTATCGTCGATTGTACTATGTAGCCAGAAAAACGATTTTCTTTCAATCAATCAAATTTTTCATCGAAAAACGTCGATTGAACGCTAAAATAGAACCATGTGTGACTAGCTTAAGACTCAAAACTGAGAACATATCTGTTATCAGATATAATTTATCAGAGGGGAAGACAAATTGCTTGTATAGTGGGAGGTTTGACTGCGAGGGAGGGACGTGGTGTCCATTTTGATCTGTTGGTTATATCATTGAATGTCTTCTATGTCTTTAATCGAATATCAATTGTGCCTATATCGAATGTATACACTGTATGTTTGTTCGACTGAATGGAAATTTGTTTGACTGTTCGAATATTTTACACGAAATAGCTTAATTCAAATTTATTAGATTAAAATAAATAACATTTAAATTAGTTTTTTACAAGATAGATGAAAATTTACCAACATGTCCTATCAGCTTTCAAAAGATTTTTTGTTCGATATTGTTCACTTTTATTTGATGTTGGTCGAACAAACCTTTTCGGTTTTAGATTTTCGTTCCAACGATTAAAAAATCTATCTTTTTTAAACGATCAAATCGACCCGTGTATTCCCACCTTAAGTCCTCTGCTCTTTGCTTGAACTGAACAAGATTTGTAAAAGTAATACACACTCCCTGTGCTACAGTGCTTCAGCCTAATGAATCTATGGAGTAGGTGCATCAACACACAACGACTGGACTATAGAGCTCCTACCTAGGGTGCTCAACAGAGCACCCTAGGTAGGAGCTCTATAGTCCAGTCGTTGTGTGTTGATGCACCTACTCCATAGATTCATTAGGCTGAAGCACTGTAGCACAGGGAGTGTGTATTACTTTTACAAATCTTGCCATCTATCAATAAATTGATGTATATTATAACAAAATTAAATCACAATTGTTGTCCATAGCAACCACATAGCCTCCTGATCTCATTGTTGTAGGGGATAAAAAGATGAAATAAGATCAGTCAATCCCACTTTTGTTTTCTATGTTCCTCCTGTCTTGCTATCACTGTTACAGGAGATAAGGGGGTCATCACAATTGTGTGTGATCACATAGAAGGAACTGTAGAGATGGTTAATGAGATGCCAAAAATTGGATATTAGAATGTAAATTGAAACAAGACTGAAGTTGAACCAATTAAATTCTACAGCTTCTCTGCTTGATTGCCTTAACCTCTGTCTGAATGCAATTTGCGCACTTATGTCCAATTCATAAAGCATCTATAGACAAATTGGGAACATTTTCTAATGAAGATAACTGTTTCATTGATTTCTATTAACTAATGGGATTATCTTTCAATATCACAAGGTTTCCTCTCATTTCTGGTCCCTCTTATTCAGTGAGGGGAAATTTCAAAGCATAACAAAGGAACTTTAGAAAAGTGTCCATCATTTTCTCTTCATTAAAGTTTTCATTTTAGTTATTATGTAATGTTAAAAAAATTTATTTGATTATTTCGGCTACAAAAGTTTTATATTAAAAGTTATAAAAAAAAAAAAGCAAAATTTTGTCAGCAATTAAGAATATATTTGAAAGCAATTAAAAACGCTTTGAAAAGTATGTTTTGAAGAACATATTTCAATCACCCAAATAAATGAAGCCACGGGGGCAGAATGATATCATGAATAGGATATTGAAAAAGGAAGTAAAATGTAGAGGTGTGAGTGAGCATTGTGTGGGCATACAAAGAAAAAACCAAACTTATGATCATATTAAATTATAGCTTACATAGAAAAGCTATAGCTGTCAAAATGGAGTGTGATTAGAACACTCAGAGCTAACAATTAAATGAAGAAAAGTACAAGAAAAAAAAAGTAATGATCTGCCAGCGAAACTGCCGTAATTGATTCTCTGCAGCAAAGCGCATTTAGCGACGTCTCCTGTTCCAGCATTGAGGTCATGTTGTTCATATTGTGGTTTGCCGTTGACCCTGATGAAAAAAATACCTTAATTATCTTCCAGACACACAAAATGTAGTGATCGCATAAAACTTCCTTGGTCTAAAACAATGTACCAGTAACCATCAGGTAGTAATGATTTTTACAATGCAGGCAGCGTTAAAAAGAAAAAAGGGCAGACAGTATAGTATGTCTAAATAGAACTTAAATCAGGGAGATGTAGACTAACTACAAATACAATA
Source organism: Ptychadena robeensis (assembly GCA_036250615.1). Classification (NCBI taxonomy): domain Eukaryota; kingdom Metazoa; phylum Chordata; class Amphibia; order Anura; family Ptychadenidae; genus Ptychadena; species Ptychadena robeensis. Next base: position 150,199,056 of record CM070035.1, on the reverse strand, counting down.
ACACAAAACTACAATAAAGCTTGTTACAATGGATGATAATACTAAAAGGGCAACACTCATGTAAACGTGACTCAGGGGTCACCAGGAGTCACACGGATTTGTTTTGCAGACTGGCCCTCTCCCCAAAACTATTACACTTCCTGAACTACAGCACCCCACTAGGATGGGTTGTCCTAGAAATGACAGGGACGTCCTAGAAATTACAGGAACTCACACCAGGTGATGGAACTTGCCATAGACCTTTGGCCCCTCCTAAAAATCATATTTATAATCCTGATAACAAGTTTACTGTGCAGAACCCCATACTGTTGCGAGGACCCCGACTGTACTGGGTACCGCCTGCTGCTGGCACTGTGCTTGCCCTACCCTGGGTTGTTTCCACAGGTGGCTCCCTGCAAGTATAGGCTGGGTGGAAGTCACCTGTCTCGTCAGCCGGAAGGCTATATAGGTGTGCCTCACCCACCCATTCTGTGCTAAGCATTTTTACTCCTCTGATTCTCAAGCCTGAACCCTGAACACCTGTATTTGGACATTTGAACCTCCTGGACTTTTTTGCACATTTGAACCTCTGGTTTGTTTCTGCAAGTGCACAATAAACCCCTTTTGGTTCACATACCTCTGTCTGGATGTCAGTATGTGTTGCCTGTCTGGTCCCCCCCTCTGCTCTGGATCCTGACAACTGTACAGAGGAATAAGAGAAATTATCAACTTATCGCCATGCTAACCTGAGTTTTTTTAGTAACATCTGTTAAGCTAGCCATACATTGTCCGATTCCATGGCGGATCCATCACCTATCCGATCGATTCTGGCGATCTCAGGGGGAATCGGAGGTCCGATCGATCGGCCAATTAAGTCCGTCCGATCGCGCCATACCACCTTGGCCCACGGATTCCTGGACGATTCCGTGTCCGATCGCTTACTCCACAAATGGCAACTCCCCCTGATGTGTGCTGAATCGGATCAGAAAGACCAACATGTTGGTTCTCTGTCCAATCCGATTCTGGGCCCCTGATCGATCGGACGTGATCGATCGGACAAGGTGGGCTTCACGCGATTCCGGGACGATCGTTTCGCGTGCACGCGCCCGGAATCGATCATCCCGGAATCCGCTGGGAATCGGACCAGTGTATGGGGACCTTTATACTACACAGATACTCTGTCCTTTAATAAAAATTTTAAGTCCTCTAAATGTACTCCAAATGTGAGTCAGAAAGTTAAAGCGCATCTAAATTCAAAAATAAAACAGCACCAAAAACATTTATTAAAATTTTTATTTGCCTTGCTAAAAACCTATCAATATATACTTCCCTATCCTGCTGCCATCTGTGCAATTTTTCCAGTCTTGAATGGGTTAAGGCTGCAGTAACACCGATGGCCACTATGGGCCGCCAGATACAATGTCTTTCAATGGGCCCAAAGTAAAAGCAGTAAAAGGAGAGAGAAAAAATGTGAACAGCTGTCTGTAAGAATATCTGTGTGAGCCACTGGACAGCCACAGCTGTGCTGAGAAGCATCTTCAGACAGGAGGAGTGAAGGGGGAAATGCACAGATATCTCCTCACAGGTAACAATTTTTTATATTTTATTTTCATATTGCTCCAATAATGGGGGGTTGGCTAGCTAGGGACAAAAGTTTGACTGGTGGGTTTTGGTGCGCTTTAAGATAGTTGATTTGGAGTAAATGTAATAATTTATAATATATGCATTTTACTTTTTAACCTCCTGAGTGCACCGCCCGTATCGCACTGTTTACAGTACACTGCCTGTCATTTCCGGCATCTCGCCGGAGCTCTACACGCAGCTGCTGTCATTACTGACAACAGCTGCGTGAGAGGGAAAGCCGGCGCTCCTCCATTAACATGGAGGTCTATGGCGCCGCTCCCCCGCCCCCTTCCGCGTCACCGTAACGCGATCGGGGCGGTGCCGCAAACCCGGAAATGCTGCAGCGATGAAGACAATCGCTGCAGCTTTCCGGGGAGGCATAGGGTCTCCCCGCCGCCGGCTTCCCCTGCGGTTGAGAGGACCCTGTTCAGCGAAAGGGCTTTTAACCACTTCTGTGATGGGTTTTGGAACAGTGATGGGCATATTTTTTAACTCATGGTCAGCCCCATATTGGGGCAGGGGGTGGTGTACTCACTATTATGGCTCAGGACAAACCCCAAGTGAATCACAAATACCTTTAACATGTTTGAATTATAAGTAGTGGAGTTTTCCACCTTCTCCAGTAGGTGGCAGTGTGGTGCTGTTTGTTTACATTTCACAAGCTGACATTAAAGGAATTCAGAGGCTGTCCAAGAGAAGGCGAACACCAGAGACAGGTTAGTAGACCCTGACTTGGATATAAGCTAATGGGGCTTTTTCGGGCCATTTTTTGGGCTGAAAAACTCGGCTTATACACAAGTATTTACAATAAGTATGTGGATTTGGGGTATAAGAATTGCTTTGCCCAGAATAAAAACAGTGGACAGGTAAGAAATGTGTATATGTAATTAGTTTTTGTCTTATTTTAGTACAAAACTGCTTTAACAAGCTATTACATCTCATTCATCCAGTATACATTATATACGCAGTGGCAAGTGAGTTTTATAACTTTCAGGTAAGTATCTCGGTGCATGCCCTTTAACCTTCTGAGCGTAACTCGGGCTGAGTTTCATGCATCATGAAACTCAGCCCCAGTTAACTAGAGCCAAGCTCTAGGTCTCGCCGTCTGCTTACGGCGGTCGGGAGAATCGGCATGTATGCCGATGCTTCCGGGTCCGCCCCCGATCGCGTCACCGGTGACGTGAAGGGGGCGGGGGTAGGCGGCGCCATAGACCTCCGTCTAACTGGAGGGGCGTCGCTTTTCTTCAGTGTAAGTCCGGTGTCTCCAGTGACGCCGGACTTATGTGTAGGTCCTCCAGCTGAGCAGGAAATAAGGTAATGAAAAAACCGTGCCAAGGGTGAAACGCTCAGGAGGTTAAACTCCTATCACGCAAAGAACATTGTGTATATTATTTATGGAGAAATTGATGAACTCAAAACAGTTGTTCAATAAGGATAAGTCAGGCATTTCAGACTGCTGTTTTTAAGGCCCCATGCGGCCCTCTCGCTGTGTCTTTGTGGCCTTTCAAAAAAAGAACAAAGCACAAGTGTTTACCAGCTGATAAAATCAACATTTCCTAATGTCACTTTGTAACTTGGTATGAAATGTTTTCATGTTGTTATTGTTACTATATTAAATACTATATCACTAAATATCTATAATCTGAATTTCATTTAGTCTGCTGATCTTCGAGGGACAAGTAGCATCACTGGAGCTCCTGGGATGAGACCCCCTTTCTGGGACACTTGCCCCTTCGTGGGAAGAGATGGATTTAAAACTTTGGAGTACAGACTGTGCAGGTAGGTATGTTAAAGTGTAGAACTTTTTTGTGTGGTAAGAGGCTTGCCAAAAGGGGTCTAGTATGCTCTGGAGGGGGGAATGTGGGATGAGGGGTCAAACTTTGCCTCTGTGTTTATGTATGTGTGGCGATTCAAATATTGGAAGTGTCCACCTGGTTGGTGGACTAACAACCGTTGTTCGCAGTGAACCGACCACCGTGTGAACAGTTTAGCAATCACTACTAATCAGTCCCTTTTGAGTCCATGAAGGTGTGAAAATCAACTCCAAAATGTGGAGTTTCTGACTGACCACTAGTGTTGGTTGCTAATATTCGAATCACAATTTTTTATTATGAATATCAGCACTTCGAGAATTTGCGATACTGAGGACTTGTTATTAAGGAGACCAGGGGCATCAAACAAAGGCAAGATACACTTGACCATATGGTAGCGATCTCTTCGCACAACTTGTCTATATAAGATGGACCCTTTTATTTTGGATGGTAAAGCAATTCAAGCTGGCAATCCAGTTGGACCTAAGGCGGTAACTTATTTAGGGGGGCGTTATTTGGCCTGCCTTATGCTATATCTTCGTAATCTCGAATATACAAGATTCTGGGGAAAGTACCATGCATTGTGTTCTCAACATGTGCATGTACAAGTGCTGATCTTCGCAATGAATTACTTCTATGAGTCATGTTTCATGTGGTGATTACACCGCACATTCTTCCACTAGATATTGCCCTGACAACACACATTGTGTTTGCAATATGCACATGTACATGTGCCCATTTGCGCAATGAAGGTAATAATTACTGGACATCATGAATTGTCAAATTTACTAATAATTTACTGTGAATATTAGGCAAAAAATGTTGATATTTTGCGAATACGAATATTGCCTATGCTGCTCATCACTTTCTTTCATTGTACATAAAAAAGAACTGTATCTTCCATAACAAAATCATCTTCATGCTGCAAGGAATATCTTTGCATTATTGGCTGCTATCGGAATAAAAAGAGGAAACTCTTGGTGTGGCCCCACCCTCCCCTGACCTCAATCCCATAGAGAACCTTTGGAGCATCCTCAAACAAAAGATCTCACACCCTGCAAATACAAATAGAATGCTGCAACTTCAACAAATTACCGTTTTCAGTTTACAACCTATAAAATGTTTTGAAACTCTGTTGTGTAAAATAATTTGGAACAAAGCATTTTAAGTTTTATTTTTGAAAAAAAATACAGATACTATAAGGAGGTTTGTTCAGTAGCATTTGAATTAAAATGTAAACTTTCACTCGCATCAAATATGTAGTAGAATCACAGAAGAATATTAATAATTAAGAGCAGGGTATAATGGCAGATATGTTGTATTCTCTTAGCTGGACACCAAAAGGTGATCGACTGCATTTGAAAGTTTGAACCAGAAACTTTGTAAGAGGGGAGGCATTGGCAGATGAGCTCATAGGCAATATTAGAATTCATGACAATTCTCAAACTTTTTCTAAAAAAAGCAAAATTGCAAATTCTCCTGTTCATTATATCGGCATTTGTAATGGAATTTATTGCAGAAGCAATGTGTTTTGTCACTGCGACATCTAGTGGCAGAATGTGAAGTTGCAGCTGCAGTGTAATCTTATGAAACAAGACATTCTTTATGAATTATTTGCAAAAAAACATGAAAATAAGTTTCCATTTAAAAAATAATAATTATTATCATTGGAACCAATACATGGAATGGAAATGGAAACTTATTTTCATGTTTGAATTATAAACTCAAATCCCAATTTAAATTGAAAAATCATTCTGATTATTTTGGGGTCAATATTTGTTTAAACAATTTTTTTATTTTTTTTATTGAAAACAAAATTGCACATCTCAATATTGCATTTCATGTGGTATTTCCAAATTGTTTATCGATTATTTACAAATTTCATCCAACAGATGGAGAGAGGGTTGGGAGCACTTGTCACCAACACTGAACCAAACATTCATAGGGAGATAGGAACGTATCATCCCTGACCTTAATATTGAGGTAGAGAAAACAGTGAAAATCGGCAATTGTACATGCGAATATTGCATTGTACTTTCCCCAGAATCTCGGATATTTGAGAGTATGAAGATATAACTCTATATTTGAGATCTTTGCTAATTCTCAAAGTGCCGATATTCGCAACAAAAATTTGCTATTCAGATATTCGTGCTCAACATTATAGCTATGGAAAAGAAAAGTTCACTAATATAAAGTGACTTTTTTTACCTGCAACAAACACTAAAGTTTCTTTCTAGCTCATTTACTTTGACTGCAATCTAGCAAAATCGTTTAATAAAGAAAAGTGCCACTTTTAAAAGGGTTCATGGAAACCTAAATACACTTTTGAATGTCGCGCACTGGGTTTACAAACCATTAAATGCTGACAAGAACAAATGAGACTTCCAGGGAAAAAAAGTAGTTTTTTTAAAAGGAAATTTTAGATTTTGCCAAATGGATATCTGCCCAGGGACCCTTACCATAAGGGGCCCATCGAGCAGCAAATTAAATGTGTAATTTGCAAAACCACTGCATAAGGTTTAACTTAAATGGAAATCCTTCCTCAAAAATGCTTCACAAATACTTAACACCATGTACACAGACTATTATGAATGATCCCATTAAGCAGGCAAGCGACTTGTGAACTGAAAACAGCCCAAGACTCAATGTATAATTAATCATTGGGGAAATTAAACTTCTATCTGTAACTATACTGAAGCATCAAAAAGAGATAAAAACTGGATATATAAATAACCAAGATTTCTGTTATAACATTTGACCCCCCAACCTCCCTTTATCCCCTCACCCCACCCCACTGTTATTCCTCTACTGACAGCCAGTACTAGATTATCCTGCAGCATGCCTCCTCCATTTGCACAGGCTCTGTGCAGCATAGTGATTATGTCACTGCTGACTATACAAAGTAATAGCTGAGTTCATTATGGTATATGGTGCACACAAGTGAATTTATATAGTTTGTGTGTATTAAAAGCATACTTGTACTTACCTACTGAACTTCATGTCCCTTGCGGCCAAATTTCTCAATATGGGGGAAAAATCTCAAAATTCCAATTGCCCTCTGATGATGTCAGGCAGCTTCTGACAGCAAATTTTAGGAGCTATTATAGTTTCAGCATTGAAAACCATTAACAAGCGCCATCTAGTGGTCATACTTGATATTGCATTTAAGTACCCTCCAAACCAGCAGCTACGGAGGACTAGAAATGGCAAATCCCAAAACTTGTGGGAGGTGTAAGTATATATTATATATGTTTTAAAATTGAGGTGTGCTTCTTCTTGCTTTTTAAAGCAGGAAAAAAAACTGAAGAGTTCAAATCAAATGGGGAAATAATTTTACATTTCAGCCACTATATGTCACTAGAGAATACTTGCCATCATATTTCGGCATCATAATCGCACATTGGGAAGAGGGGGGGCACGTGGGGGAGTTGCTGGCAGATGTCTCCCCCCCTATGGCTCTCAGGCAGAGTTAGATTGGATAGATTGCATGCTCTTTCATCTACCTCTCTGCTCTTCAATGCTTATATCAGCGGGACTCTGCTGATATAAACAATACAGTACAGATGAGAGATCCGGATCTCCTATCTGACAGCTCCTCAACCAACCTGGCTAATCTTCTTGCCGGGAGAGCGAAGAGGTTGGCAGGGATCCAAGCCATAAAGCACTTTTTCCCCCCAATTTCTGGGGTCTTATGGTCCAAAAAATATAATTATTCTTTTTTCAGTATGCATCCATTTAAAGGAAAATATTTGAGTGAAAGTTGTGGCTGAATGTTGGCACTGCAGGGGTTTTTTCCCCAATTGATTGAACACTTATAATTTTTTTTCCCTGCTCTAAAAACTGGGTGCTTTTTATGGTCAGGTGTGTCTTATAGTCTGAAAAATATGGTATATGAAATGTACTGCACCTTTAAACACCATATGACTTTGTGAAAAATTCTTATTGCTTATGTGGACAATTTTTTTGAGAACTTGCCATACTAATACATAACAATTCAGGTCTAGTTTTAACAGATTTTTAAACCAACCTTGAACTGAAGATCCCGCTCCATGAACTGCACAGATTTTACAACAAAATGGTATCATGCAAATAGGCTGACATTTAACTCGCTGCAAGTTAAGTGGCTACTATGAAGTTTCATAATCAGCAGCTAAGACTTGTAACATCTACCTAATTAGCACCTTCATAATATACCAGCAGTCATCGCAACGACAGCTTCTTGCCTGTAGTTGTGCGGAAAAACAAACGTCTTAGTGCTCTTGTGAACTACACTAGTCTATTGCTTAATGGTCTGAGACAAAACAATTTCATCTCAAGAAGTTATTCTCTAGATTTTTAATTTATTTTGTGTCATGTGCCTTTTTTTATTTAGTGAAATATACTGCAAAATAAACCATATTTATACAAAAATTTACAATTTTATATTCTCAGAATCCAGATATATGTTACATAGGATTTATAGTATATTGCTGAATACATTATATTTGTATTCAATGGTAGTATATGTACAAACGTTACCTGATACAACGATAACAATACATGTTAACTTTGTTTATCTGCTTCAAATGAAAAGAAAAACAGAAACCTTAAGACTGATATTTCTTAAGTTAGCCCATTGGAAATATCTGTTACCATTGCAGTAAGTGCAAAATGAAACTTAGTGTTGATGATGTTGGATGATGATGTTGGTATTTTATTTGCTTTTGTCTGCTATCTTTAAATAATGGACAGGTTGGCCAATTTGGTTGGTATTTCTAAGTACCATATTTTTCAAACCATAACACTTTTTTACCCCCCCAAATCAAGGGGAAAAGTGCCTGCGTCTTATGGTCTGAATGCGAGGCCCCCGTGGCCGAGAGGTTTCGCTTTGGCTCCCCGCCAGCTCTCCCGGCTGGGAGTCGTGGAGCTTTCAGATGTGAGATCCGCCCATGGCTGAATCTCCCATCTGAATTGTATAATTGCTTATGCCAACAGAGCCCAGAGCCCTGCTGGTATAAGCAATGAAACGAGAGATAGATGAACTCCCATCTATCCCTCTCTCTGTGTCCGTAGGAACTGCAATCACTCTGCAGCTTCCATGGACACAGGCAGCCAGAGAGGAGAGAGAGAGCAGAGGATTGGGCAGCCTCCTGCCCCCCTCCTCCTGATCAGTGAAGAGGTGACGTGATGTGCTCTGTGTGTGTGTACTGCTGCTAATGACATCTACTGGCTGAATTTGATATTGCATTCATTTAATCAATTGCATTAACCCAATTGATGTGAACACTTTTATATATCAAATTCTTTTTTCTGGTTTTCCTGCTTTTAAAACTGGATGTGTCTTGTGGTCTGGTGCATCTTAGTCTAGTCCGAAAAAAAATGGTATTTGAATTACCTTGAAATCGAGGAACAACTATGAAGGTTATGGTGAGAAGGGATAAAAGGAACTGAAAAGCCCTCAAGTCGAGTCAAGCCTTCTTAAAACAGAAGGTATTAACATGCCCCAATCCATCAGAAATCCCAAAAGAAAAAGCTTTGCAAATCATTGCTTTACACCTCATCAGCCAAATGCAAATCCTGAACTGCTGGTGTACAGTGCAAATATAGCCTTATGGTACAGAGCCATTTATTCCAAACTGCATACAGCTGTTTCAGGCTCATTGTCCATCATCAGTGCAGTGCATGGAAACCATGGTTCTATGGTGTGGGGCTTGGAGCCCGAACAGAGAGAAACAACCATGAAGGTTATGGTGAGAAGGGATTAAAGAAATCAAAAAGCCCTCAAATCAAGCAGTGCGACTGCTTACCTTGAAAGCAAATGCTTTGCACATTCCTTCATTTGGAGGCTTGTCCTATAAAATGATCCACTCATTAATAATTGTAGATATTTCAGTGCAGGAAATTGGCAGTTTTTAAGCATGAAATGCTTCTTCTGCATCTATATATTGCCGTATTTCTTGGACTATACCGGACAATAAGACCCGCCCAAAGTTTTGGAGAGAAAAGTAAGGAGGAAAAAACAGAAACACACCAATTCAGATATCAAGTGAATATAAAGAATGTTGCAGCAAAGTAGGCAGGACTAGGCTATGCAGTTTTCACTCTATATTCTTTCAAGCCAGGAGGGAGGTCTTGGCTGTGGGGCTTAACATTTTTCATGTGTTTTTACACTAGCAGTACCCATTCTCTGAACACACTGACCAACTTATGAAGAGACACATTTTACAATATGGAACTGAATAACTTACCCATGAACAGCTATTTACATATGGGAGGAGATATGAGTCATTGTAACAAAATGTATTTATTGCAAATGTAAATACACAACTTATGCTATCTGTAAAATGCCTCTCTCCATAAGTTGGTCAGTGTGTTGGTCCCTAGGTAAGGGCTCTTAAGTAGAGATGGGCGAACATCAGCCCGGAGTGTCCGCGAACAGGGCGGGTCGAACTTCTAAAGAAGTCCGCCGTCCGCCCTGTTCGCGTACACATTCAAATTCCCCGCCTCTAGGCGGGGAATTTGAATCGGAAAAACCAGATGTGACGTCAGTGACGTCACATCCGGTCCTTGGACCGCAACCTGGAACGCATAGTTCCTGGTTACGGGCGCAGGATGTGACGTCACTGACGTCACTTCCTGCTCCAAGCCGGATTTTTCACTACAAGACCGGCTGCATGCCCGGTCTTTTAGTGAAAAGATTCTTCCTCCGGCACGATCTCGCAGGTTCTGATCCTGCCGGAGGAAGAATTTAGATCTTCTTCTGGCCGGCGAACAGTACGGGTCGAACACCCCTACTGTCCGCCGGCGAGAGGATCGGCGAACATGCCGAGTTCGCGGCCGAACTGTTCTCCGGCGAACAGTTCGGTCCATCCCTACTCTTAAGATCAGTAGTCCAAAGATTGGCACAAAGTGGCAGTGGGTGACTAGTCCAATGAATTGCTTTTCTTGAGTGGGTTCCAATGCATTTCGTCCAATTTAGGACTTCTTCAGGGATCAAGGAAGGCCTTGTTACCACCGTTACAGCCAGAGAAAGCATGTGCCAATTACAGTCCAATCCTAAGTTTAGGAGAGCAGATCAATTACCGACATACCAGTAGTAGAGTGTGTTGGCTGTCCACATGTATCTCCCGTATCTTAAAGTCATTAAAGACTCCCTACCTAGGGAACACTAGTCCCTAAATACTGGCATTTGGGGGGCTAAATCACATGGCAATATGTGTTTATTAACTGTTTTAAGTTTTGTAACTTTTTAACCCCATTCTTTGACCGGAACTGACCTCAATAAATGTCTTAAAGTCATAGATATTGGCCATTTCACTTGTGTTGTTCACTCAATTTTTCATTCCACATATCAATAGGGATGTGGCAAAGTACTACCAGCTTTAGGACCTGACCTTTATTATTTGACCTTTCTAGGAAGTCACCTCTTAGGATCAAGAGGAGAATGCAGCAGTGTCATCATCTCAATTAGGCGGGAAGGGCCCAAGTTTGGAACAACTGGATCACAACAGTCCCATACACCTGTAAATGGCTCAGACATGGGACCTGGACAGCAGATTTAGAAGAATATGTCTTGTTTCCCAAAGCATGAAATAAAAAGAAAACATGAGGGTTTCTATTTACTCAGAGACGAGCTATCCTAGGGGAAAAAAAAAACTGTTTTTAATCAGAAGCTCTTTATTACTGATTTAAAAATGAACATTTATCCCAAATGTTATTCCATAAACAGTAAAATACGCATATAATCTTTAATTTTATGTCAATTATATTTTCATGCTTATTATGTTAATAAACATTAACATTCAACTACGTGTTAGAATCAAAATATAAAAAGTAAGACCTGTTCTGCATATTATGCCAATTGTAGCTGCTGGTTAGGTTTGACAATCTTCCCGGTTGCTGTCTGTAGTTTACAGGCCGTGATTAAGGCTCTTTATAGGCATCACTAAAGCAGTGACACCTGCAAGCTGCTCCGGTTTACAAGCCAAGCCAGTGAAAAATATAGCACACCTCAACAAATACCACATTACACAGCTCAGATCCTAGTGTAGAGAAACAAAAAAAAAAGAATTATATTCTTGTTGTGAAAAAATATGTTTCCTGATTTTTAATGACAAAGCTAATAGGCAGTTGCCAATGCTGGACTTGGCACTGAAGGTTCTATCAATAAATCAAGACATAATATCAACTGTAAGGTAAAAGTAAAGGTTTTCTATGAATCACAAAAAAAGCCGTTGGTCCCAGCCAGACCATTTTTTTACTATTCTATTTGGCACCAGATGTGTTATAGTTATCTAACGCCTGTCCTTGAGACTGACTGACCCATGTGACAGACTGGTCATCTGTCACTGTAAAATTAGACCGTTAATTAGTTTGGTGGTTCCTGGAAGGAGTCCAGGAATGATTATTGGCCAGCACCATTAGGTTGCTAGATGTGTTTTGTTTTAGTTTTGTTTTCTTAAAGGGCTCCCGGACTCTGGGATAGAGAGGATGGAATTGGTTGGGCCTCTCTATTCCCCAAGGGTCCACTAAACAGTTAACACCTGGGTTGCAGAGGATTGGAGCTAGGTGTGACTCCACGCTGGTAGCTGCTAGGAGGCAGGCCAGTAAGGTTCCTACAGAAAGGTACCATTATTGGATTTTCTGAACTTTTTTTGTTTGGCTTATGTTAACCCCTGTGAGGAGGATTTTTTGTTTTGACTTTGGACTGTTTGTGTACAAATAAACATGGGCAGGAGCACTAAAAAGAGATTGGAATTGCATGGATTAATGCTTTGAGAGCAACCGTTTGGAGCTGATCCCCCACACCCTACACATATTCACTACCACCCAAAAAGAAAATACCTGAGATCTCTGGTCCTTCAACCGGAAGAAATTCCAACACAGAGCAGTGGAATGAATTTACTTTTTCAGCAGAATCCTTTGGAGACTATTTTACTGCAGAAAGCACCATAACATTGGTGACAATTCAAATTTCACCCTGGGGAATTTGAATAAAAAAAAGACGGAAGTGGTGTCACTGACGTCACTTCTGTTACCTGGAACGCACAGTTCCTGGTTTCAATATCCAGACGTGACGTCACTGACATCACTAATGGTTTAAGCCGGTTTTCTTTCAGTGGAGACTGGCTTCTCTTCCCGGTCTCGGGTGAAATAATTCTTGGCCACTGGCCAAGGGCCCTGGGGAATTTGAATCAAAAAAAGACGGAAGTAGTGTCACTGACATCACTTCTGGTACCTGGAACGCACAGTTCCTGGTTTCAATATCCAGACGTGACGTCACTGACATCACTAATGGTTTAACCTTCTGAGCGTTTGGCCCGAATTAACTCGGGCTGAGTTTCATGCATCATGAAACTCACCCCCAGTTAACTGGAGCCGCGCCCGAGGTCTCGTCGTCTTCTGACGGCGGTCGGGAGCACCGGCATGTATGCCGATGCTTACGGGTCCGCCCCCGATCGCGTCACTGGTGACGCGAAGGGGGCGGGGGTAGGCGGCGCCATAGACCTCCGTCAAACTGGAGGGGCGTCGCTTTTCATCAGCATAAGTCCGGCGTCTCCAGTGACGCCGGGCTTATGTTAATGACCCTCAGCTGAGCAGGCAATCATGGCGGAGCATATTGTGCTCCGCCGCGATTGCCCGTGGCGCGGTTATGAAAAAACCGTGCCACGTGGCAAACGCTCAGAGGGTTAAGCCGGTTTTCTTTCAGTGGAGACTGGCTTCTCTACCCGGTCTCGGGTGAAATAATTCTTGGCCACTGGCCAGATTTTTCTGCACCTGATCTGGCCAGCAGAAGAATAGTAACCTTCTTGCCTCCGGTGAAAAGGGCGGGTCGAACACCTGCAATGTACATGCGGACAGTTTGGCCATCACTATTTTCTTGTTGTTCAACAATAAGGAAATGTCCCCAAACTGAGTTACATTTGTCACTTTAAAGATCATTGGGAATACTCCCACTTTAAATGAACTGTAGACTAGGGATGGTCGAAAAATTCGCAGTGCAAATTTTTAAGTAGAAATTTTTACTTTTTCACAGAAAATTCGCATAGTCGAATTTTGATGGAGTAATTTAGACTTTTTGACGAAAACCTAAAATTGCTTCTTCTATTATATATGATGATATCAATAAATATTATATTATAATTCTCTTCTCATATACAACTGTGTATTCTTATGTAAAGTGCTTCAGCATCACCGCTCCATGTGTGATCTGGTGTCCGGGGATGATTTATGGTGACATCACTGTTTGCAGTCTCAGCTCTGATTGTAAAGCTCTGCTACTATGTTCACTGATTTTTCTTTTATAGCTCAAGCTCATACAGCAAATTAAAATTTTCCACCTTATGTGAATTTTCAGCATTATGCGAATTTTCGACTTTCGAAAAAAGTTGAAATTTCTTAGTCGAATCGAAACTCCATTGGGAAACTTGAAATTTAAGTAGAATCGAATTTTAATTATTTCGACCATCTCTACTGTAGACTATAGATTTCCCTGTATTTTTCATTTCATTGATAATGGTCACCAGAACCGATTGAAAGATGAATGCGTTGCTTTAAATATTCAAACAAGAAAATATATAACCCCATAGAAACTCTGCTCCCGCACTATACCCTACCGATAATCTCCATATCTGAACTCATCCTTTCATTTATCTTATCGACAATTTTATAGAAAATAATTTGGCAGTTTACTCTTCTAAGGGCTTTAGCGTGTTTTACATCATCAATATCATGCTAAATAATGGAAAGGTCAGAGCTATTCATATCACTGACTGTCTTGCTCATCTTCCTACACCTTCAGCACAGTTTAAGATCCGACTAATACAAAATAACAGATTGTTTTTATTACGGCTACAAATTATATCTCTGTCAGCTATCTTTTACTTTTAGGCCTAAACATTATTTTTTTTTCGTAAGTAAATCAACCTAGATTTAGTCTTATGGCATTTTATGGTTTATTTTAACAAATATTCCCTGTCCTAGGTTTCAGTTTCCATAGAAACTATCGCATAATTTGCCGGATAACATTTATGTGATGAGAAACATTAAAAATCACTCTTGACTTGCAGCAGAGGAAATCTTATATGTATGTCACACGGAGATCTCATATGCGCCAGCTACATTGTGTATCTTAATTCACAATAGGAGGTACTCAATCTTCTTTAGAAAAGTAATACGATTAGGCAATTTCCTATAGTATTTTGGAATGGAATGGGGAAATCATTATTTGATTAGGACAAAGTCATCAACCTGAGAATGTGTTAAGCAGGCAAATTCAGTTATATAAGAGGATGAAAATGGCGAAATTATTACTCAGCAGGAAGAAATTGTAAAATGTACTTTTATCCATAATAATTCAAGGTGAAGAATTAATCAGCTATAGGTGTAATAAGATGAAAATGCAAAAATGGAGGTGTTCCTTGCACTAGCCAGTCATATTGCAGTAAACGTTCTATAGGTAAGGAAGTAGTTCACTAGACTTCATGTTTGCCAACAGTAAAATTGCCATTTAGTCCGATTAAATTCCATTTTCATTCCTGTGAAATAAAAAAAAATGAAAATAAGTTGTCACCCTTCCAACTCCAATGCTATCTGGTGGAGCTGGATGATTCATTATTCAAGTGACTCAAAAATGACAAATTGTTTGGCTGATAAGACAATGACTGTACAGCATGTGCATGTCAATGGCGGTTTTAGATAGGGGCAATATGGGCATTGAAATTTTTTTCCGATAGCCAAATGCCCCCGCCCCCCCAGTTTGCCCACCTATCAAGTGCACAGCCACCCAGGGAAAGTGAAGAGAGTGTTGGTAAGTAGTGATGGCCGAACTTCAGGCAGGTCGGTTCACGGACAGGTTGATCAGACTTTTAAAAAAGTCAGACATCCACCTGTTTGTGGGCAGATTCAAATTGGGAAACCTGGAATTGACCTCACATCCGGTACCTGGAATGCATAGTTGCTGGTTCCGATTGCCGGATGTGACGTTGTACAGGTTCAGAATCAGACCACTACTCAGAGGCGAGCGTTTTGCTCAAACTCTTTATTTGAACAACTGAAGACAAAGGCAACTGCCAATCTCAACTCATGGCAACAGTCTCTGATAAGGTGGGCGTAAGCTTTAGCCTGACCCTAGCACACGGGTACAGCCCTTGGAGACAGGTACAATGGGAAAGAGTCCCTACCGCTTCCAATCTATGCACAGCAACACCGCTCGGCCAGAACTGGAACCTGCAGGCACTGAACCCACACCGCTGGGCCTGCTGGATGGCATCCGCCCCACTTGAAGGGGAAACTCCGGGTATCTCTGGAGAAGGCAGAATGCCTGGCAACCGTGTCGGCCAAGATCGCGTGCTATCCTGTCCGCGGGCTGCACGCATGCCTGCATAAATGGGGGAGCAACAGGAACCTGGAACCAGTTTGTGTGCCCGGTCGCCACTGACTCATCAGGACTACCTGCTCTGGACTGCCCTTGCCCTTCCTGTCTTTCTCCTCTTAACTCCTAATGCTGCACAGCCTTCTGGGGTATGCCCTTTAAGGGGACAGCATCACACTTGACATGTGTGACTACACTTCAACGTCATGTTTTCAGAGCCGATTTTTCACTAGCAGTTAAAAGATTCTTTCTCTGGTGGGATCTTACTACTCCTGATCCGGTGAAAGAATAGTAAGCTCCTTCTCATCTGCAAACGGGGCAGGTCAAACAGTGCCCTGCACTACTAGTAAGTCAAAGAGTCTGTAAGTCCCTCGAGGGGGGCACCAGAAGGGTTGCTCGCCCAGGGTAACGATCTCCTTTGGAGGGCCCCTGGTCAATGGCTCAGTTAGGTCTAATGCTAGGAAAGACAAGCTATCCTTGTTAGCAAGAAGTTCCTCTTCACCCAATTTTGAGAATTACCATACTTTAAATGGCCACAAAACATTTAATGAACTTGAATGACATTACATCAACTAAGGTAAAGTAACAAATTTAATTTTTGTCTTGGGGTACAGATGTGAACTGGTAAAGACTAGGATTGTAGCTAAAAGCACTGGATCCTTGGGCTCAGCATTAGAGATGGTCGAAATGAATAAAATTCGATTCTACTTAAATTTCGAGTTTCCCAATCGAATTTTGATTCGACTACGAAATTTCGACTTTTTTCTAGTCGAAGTCGAAAATTCGCATAACGCCAAAAATTCGCATAAAACACTCAAAAATTTGCATAAAGCCTAAAATTCGCATAAGGTCAAAAATTCACATAAGGTGTAAAATTTCGATTTGCTGTATGAGCTTGAGCTATATTAGAAGAATCAGTGTACTTAGTAGCAGAGCTTCAATCAGAGCTGAGATTTAAACCCAATTTATACACAAACCTGACAAGTTAGAGCAAAACTTATTGTTTTCAAATGTTTCCCCAACCCTTCTCTACATCTCCAGCAATTTTTGTGAGGATACCATTTTCAGGGGCTTTGCAATAAGCTGACAAAGTTAACTAGCACCATGCGAATTTCCGCCAATGTGAATTTCCACCAATGCGAATTTTCCAATCACTCCCGCATGCAAAAATTTTAAATGAAATGGCGATACTCGCACGCGAAATAGCGGCACGGCAAATCACAAGCAAAGTTATTTTTTAAGTTGAAATTTCGATTTCAGTTCGGCGAAAAGTCTAAATGACCCCATCAAAATTCGATGCGAATTTTCGCCGAAAAAGCCAAAATTTCTACTTAAAAATTCGCACTGCGAATTATTCGACCATCCCTACTCAGCATACATGAAGCCAGCTGAGCTATCCTCCAATATGCAGAGAGTTGTTAGATCCACATATATAATAATATGAAGGTCAGCCCCAAAGCCAACTTCAAGGCTCATTCTGCGGTCTCAACAATGGCGATGAATGGAAGTGAATTAATCATTGCATACAGTGTGTTCACTGTGGGACTGTGATTGTGATATCTATCTATTCATATCTAAAGGGACAAAAGGTTTTGTAAGTTAACATACCTTAAGCTAACCTAACAAATGATAAATGCTTGAAACTTGATATTTTTCCCTTCAGAGTTTCTACTAATATTATTCAGTTTTTTGTATAGTTAAGAAAAAGTAAAAATATCTCAATTTTTAAACTAAAGTCTGACCTGTGGTATGTTAAAAAAAATCAAAGATTTATAGTTGCTAATGATTCACAGTGGCCAAATATTACCAAATGTTTGCAAATATGTCAACATTATCATATAATTGATAAAAAAAACATGAATCTATTTAAATAGGGAATAGGAACAGGGACATGAGGCACACATCTGGAAAAAGGTAAAATAATTCACTCTCAATAATGGAGGTACAATGCAGGCTTAGCAAGGAGTGGTGATCTCTGTCTGGTGTACAGGAGTTTGGAGAATGTGTGTGTAGCAACGAAGAACCCAAGATCTTTGACTTTACGTCCCTGTTCTTATCTGGCATTTACAAGGGGGTCACACTGCCCCTCCATCACAGAACCACACCACCACACAACTTGAAAACCCACCTTCTCAGGAAGTCTTGAACTTTTTATCACCCACCTGGACTTAAAGCCGGTTACTGTTACTGGTGACCCGTTTATTTATTGTTACTGGAGAAGGAATTTTATAGAAATTTAAATAGAACTATCGTATTTTTCGGACTATAAGACACACTTTTTACCCCCAAGATTGGGGGGGGGGGGGGGTTCCTGCGTCTTATGGTCCTAATGGGCTTCCCGCCAGCTCTCCCGGCAAGGAGATTAGCAGAAAGAGAAGTCAGATGAGAGATGCCTGCCGGTGTTGGGATCTCCTATCTGAACTGTATAATTGCTTATGCCAACACATTTCAGAGCCCTGCTGGTATAAGTAATGAAGAGAGGAATAGATGAACTGCCATCTATCCCTCTCCGCGTCCGGGGAAACTGCAATCACTGCTGCTTCCATGGACACAGGCAGCGAGGGAGAGAGAAGAGAGGAGACTGGGCAGCCTCCTCCCAATCAGTGAAGAGGTGATGTGATATGCTGAGAGAGTACTGCTGCTAGTGACATCTACTGGATGAATTTGATATTGCATTAATTTAATTAATTGCATTAACCCAATTCATGTGATCTGATTTTCCTGCCCTAAAAACTATGTGCATCGGTGCATCTTATAGTCCGAAAAATACAGTAAGTTTCCATTCCATGTATTGGCCCCAATAATATTATTAAAGACTTTTTGAATGCTAATTTATTTTCTTGTTTGAATCATAAGAATTACCTTGAAAACTATTCCTGTCAACAGTTAACCTGTGTTCTCTTAACTTTACTGAGGTTGTGGCATTAAAATTCACCTTTGCTTTCTCTATATTTTTCTCATTTAGAAAACTCCACTATGTGACTTTTCGCAACCTCGGCTTATACTCAAGTCATTACGTTTTTGTAGATAAAATTATATTGTCTTATACTCAGGTCGGCTTATACTTCAGTATATACCGTATTCTTTTTTTTCTGTTCAAATAAGGATTAGTCTTATTTTAAAATGATGATACACAGCAAGGGTAACTCCTTAAACCACAAATTAAATGGAGAGTTTCCAGCCCTCTTACTATAGCAGAAAATAATTGATATTAGGTTGACCATTCACATGCTCCTACAAATTAAAGCCACATTATCAACCATAACTACTGTTCTTACACATTTATACCAATCTATTTTTGACTTCAGGTCCTTTCTTCTACCTGAAACACAGAAATATGCAGCAGGTTGTCTTGACAATGTCTGCCTGAATGCATGTCATTAGTGATGGCCGAACATCAGCTGTGGCTGTTCGCGAACAGGCGAATCGAACTTCTGCAAATACCCGCTGCGAACATGCGAACGGCGAACCTCCATTGACTTTAATGGATGGTGAACTTATTAGACCTTCAGGTCATATTTGTAGCCAAAATACCAATAAAAATTTCAAAAGTGTGTGACCACATGGACAGTGTCATGCCAGAGGGGGATCAATGGCTTAACTTCTCTTGCAAAATATGGATTTTTTAAAATGCTGTTCTCTTCAGGTCTAATGGCCGGAAATCACATCTAGATTACAGATTTTGCCAAAAGTTACCTGACAAGACCTTCTGCAGCGCATTACATTTAGTCAGATCTCTCTACAATGCCTAATACAGCATACCCTACCCCCAGAGAAGGACT
>CM070035.1:150152846-150179409 GCA_036250615.1 Ptychadena robeensis | reverse complement strand
GGGGGCGGGGCGAACATTATGGGTAATGTTCGCCGGCATTGCGAACTGCGAACATGCTATTTTCGCCGCGAACTGTCCGCCGGGCGTCACTACATGTCATGTGACTGGCTGATTAGATCTTTGCATTGATACCCAATGAATTGAGACGGTGAGTCTATAAAGATTCTGTACCGTGGCGTTCTAAATTTCACAATCCTTTTCGACAAACTTCTCCCCTGTCCATATTTACAACTGCAATTTGGGATTTTTAGAGCATTTACCTGTGTTTTTTTCTTTTTAATGAACTAATATATAACAAAAAAACGGTAACACGCTTACTTGGCAGATGGGAGGGGCTGTAGCAAACAATCCATATATAGTGGTTCCCTTAAACAAAGAGCTTTGCAGAGCGCACTGAAATAGAATGTTTATTAGCAGGGGTGCACATAACTTTTTTTGTGAGCTACTTGGATGAGTACCAGGAGATGGTGTTTGGTACTCACCCCTTTTGTAGGGTGGTCTACCTCACTGTCTCCCTCACTTTCGTCTGCATCACCTTCGTGTATGGTAGATTCTGCTGCAGATGGACCCCCCTGTTCCTGATTGAGCCTCCGATTAGCTGTTTCCATCCACAAGTCACCAGCTGGCTTTGGGTCAAATGAAACTCACACAGTACAACACCGTTTCAACCCCCAGATCTCAGTATATATCTCAGAATCATATCTCAGTACTGTAACTTTTCTCTTGTCAGATTTTACCCTTACATATGCCTACTCTGATTTTCACCCCCCAGATTTCCAACACCCTTATTAGTCCAATCCTTTTTTTTTTATTAGTTATTTACATTCCCAATTTGACACCCCTAACTGCAACCTTTTATAGTTATTAATGTTTCCCTGTGGTTATCCAAGTGACATAAATTGTATACATTTAACAATAAAATGTATCAAGGAATTAAAAAAAACTCTTTTACAGTAGTGTGTGCATGATAAACTCAACTCAATCTGCAATATCAGCTTCAACCACCAGATGTCACTAGAGAGCACATGCTGTCAAAGCACAACACAAGCACTGCTTCTTACACAGCAATGGTAATGTTGGAATTGTAGTGAGTGGGGTTGCAGTTAAGTGAGGAAAAGCCACAATGCGTAATATAGAAAAGGTGGGTGAAGTAGTGGAGTGGGCTCAGGTATAGCAGGTATAGATTAGATATGGTAAGTGAGATGCATTTCATTAAATACGTGCAAATTGTATGCAAACTGAAACTGAACTGGCCCTGCACAGTGATGGTTTTACTTGATCTGCTCACTTTCAGTCCACATACAATTTGCATGCAATGTTGAATGTTTGCCTTTTCATTATTTTTGATGAAAAGTGGAAACAACAATGACAGGTGGTAGAAATACCCAAATACCATCTCAATGACCTTTATGCGTAGTATGGGTTTCCTGTCTTCATGTTACTCTAAATATTTACTGTTTCCACACATAAATCCTGTATTTTACGGACTATAAGACGCACCCCAAAATAAGACGCACCCATATATACAGCTGTATACAGACATGCATGCCTTATTTTTGGCAGAGTTAGTGTCAGCCACAGGTGCCCAACTTTGACTACTACAATAGGACTGAGGACTGTGGACATTACTACTGCTATTCATGGATTATGCAGCATACCCTTAGCCAAATGTACACGTATCAACACGTTTTTTATATCTTTACTGTTATTTGTTTGAATAATGGTCCTGATTATGTTTTAATAAAGACTTTTTAAAAAAAAGCATAAATAACACATTGTATTTCATGCATGAATGCCTGCAAACCCTGTTAGGGAGTGATATGAAAGGTTTCCTTTGATGAGTTATGATGGTTTTTTCTACAGAAGGACGGGATTTGGGAGTAACCATTGGAATACTGCTGGCTACTTGCAATCACTTTCCTTATGTCTGGCCGGCAATGGGATCGGCCAAGCAGGATTCTCCAGGAGGCGAAGGCTGGGAAGCAGAAGCAGAGAAAAGAACCATCTGTGGGTGGATCTTCCCTCTGACAGCTTTCCTGCCTCCACCTTTGCCTCCACAAACCAAGCTCAGTGCTTAGCCCATCGACGGACGAACTGAGCTGTGAACCCACCAGAAGTGTTCTCTTCTGAATAATGTGTCATTACTATTGCCATAACAAAATGAATATAGATATGAACGATTCTACTGCCAACCCTATTAGCCAAAATGCACTGTCTGTATAAATAAACAAGAACAATCAATTTAATGTGGTTTCCTTTTCTGCTCCATTTACTTACAGAAAAAAAAAAATCTTGAGTTTGCAGTGTTGACTCTATTGGGAAAAGACACCCTTGTCTCTAAAGGGATGAGCTTTCTTCCTGATCACTGAAATGTTGCTATCCTAAGGCCATGACTCGAATGGTATAATAGTCTTGGTATCTCTAGGGAGCGGATTTTCTCCTAAAACACTTCTCTGCAGTACCTTTAAAGTGAAGTTTATCCTTCTAATGGGAATGAGTACACAGCAGAAGGTAGTAATCATTACATTGTGAAAGCAGAAGGCAACACCTCTGAGGCAAAATTCTCTAAATGAACTGAACTCTTAAGAAGCAAAATAGTTGCAGGCTAAGGGAATTTGCTGTACAGGCATAGTGGTCATATATCAACCTTGACTGGCAGAGTAAGACAAGCATTATTCAACAGCTATAGCGAAGCGTTCCATTGCCAAAGCCAAGATTCAAGATGAATTTTATTGCTGCAGTTGTAATTTCACATTGTCGGCTAAAAGCAAATTTACAATGCAATGTAATTTCACGTGGTAGTCTGGGAACAAAGAACGTAAAAAGAAAGACCCACGCTTGCTTACTGACTTCTTATCTTCTGTTTTATTTCAGCTTTTACTTTTCTATATATCGCTTTCTATAAATCCTAATGTGTAAATCATCACCTACAAATCTATTATTATAAATCATCACCTAAAATTCCACCTTTTTTGTTTAAGCAATTGCCTGCCATTTGCATAAATATCATGGTAATGGGGTCCCACATCTCCCCCAGCACACAAGGGTGTAAGGAGGTCACATGTTCTTTCTGTTCTGTGTTGGGTTTCTTACAGTAACTTCCGTTTTCTCCAGATCTCCAACAACCTGAGAAGTCCAATCTTTATTTTTGAATTATGTTTATTTTTACATTTTAATTAGACACCCCCAAACTGCAACCTTTTATAGTTAATAAAGTTTCCCTGTCGTTATCCAAGTGACATAAATTGTATATGTTTCATAATAAAAATTGCCAAAGAATTTTGGCAATAAAAAAAATTTATGCATGATCTGCAATATCAGCTTCAGCCACCGGATGTCACTAGAGAGAACTTGCCATCAAAGCACAACACAAGCACTGCTTCTCACACAGCAGGGGGGGAGCTGCGTGCATCTCCCCCCTGTCTGTGTAGTACGCAGATGCGCTTAGGAAGGATAATAAAGGGATACAGAGCTAGTTTTAAGACCATTTTGCATACCAGCATATGTGCACCCCTGTTTATAAGGTAGTGGATTAATCAGTGGAAGACATGGGGTAGCTGAGTGAGGAGTAAACAAGACTTTTTATTTTTTCCATAAAAGTGTGTTTATACTGAAATGTTAAAGTGGTGACAACATGGGGGGTATTTTAAGGGCAATGGTAATGTTGGAATTGCAGTTAAGTGAGGAAAAGTCACAATGCATAATATAGACAAGGTGAAGTAGTGGAGTGGGCTCAGGTATAGCAGGTATAGCACAAAGGTGTAAGGAGGTCACATGTTCTTTCTGTTCTGTGTTGGATTTCTCACAGTAACTTCGGTTTCCCCCCACAATCCCAAAAACATATAGGTAGGTGAACTGGCTTGTATCCAGGAACGGCCCTCGCCTGTTTGGTGCCCTGGGCAAGCACCCCCTCTGACACCTCAACTCCCTTCCCCCGTTTGCCTTTCAAAGAACATCTGTGATGAATAGCAGCAGCTGGGTACCACACGAGATAACACTCATAGAAGTGATTCATTGTGAAAATTCGCAATTGTACATAAAAATTCACAATTCGAATAATTGAGATCAACACTATTCACTAAAGCAGGGAACAGACGGCTCGATATTGGAGCTGTCCGATGTTCCCTGCAGCAGCGTGATGACGTCATCACGCTGTTGTCAGATATCGAAGGAGTTGGTGAGCTCTGTTGTCTCTCCAGTAAAGCAACATTGGCCGTATTTAACGTTCATGTCCGATATCCCAGTTTTTGAGTGGGATTGACTGGTCCCGCTTAATAACTGGGATGGCCGCATATGATATGGGCCAGGTAGATGTCCTTGAGCGTGCACGGTGCTCGAAACGGCCATCGATCTGGCCCATATCTTCATGTGTGTACCCTGCTTTTCTTCCAGAAAGTTGATACCTGTCACAGACTAGAGCACAGCAGGTAAGTATGTGATTTTAGCAGCTTACAGCACCATTATGACAGCTTAGAGGTAAGTGAAAATTGTATTTCTAATTCTAGTTTTTGACTTTATGATTAAATGGTTTAATACATCCAAAACCAAAACATTTATATATTGCAGTTTACTAGCTTTTAGATATAGTGTTTGTGGGTTTTGTTTTCTTATTATTGGTGTATTTCTACCTGCCGATCCAGCCAGTGACACATATCCTAATAGTATATATGGATGATGAATGTAGCATCCACTGGACAGCAGCATTGTCATCCTGTGTAGAGGGCAGTGATCAATGGAGCAACAGATTAGATTGGATACTTGGATACTTAAGTTAACTATTATGAAAAAAAAAATTCTCATCTAAAATAAAGACTTTAACTTTATGAAAATAGTCTGGGTCATTGTAAGCACCCCTGTCAATGGCAAACCATTTGTCCAAACCTGTTCACTTCATTGTGTTAAGTCTGCTTAAGGAAGGTGCTAGAGAGAGAGAAGGATGGCTGGCAGCATCAACAGGTAATATACCATATAAGACGCACCGGACCATAAGACGCACCCAGTTTTTAGAGCAGGAAAACCAGAAAAAAATATTTAATATATAAGTGTTAAAATCAATTGGGTTCATGCAATGGATTAAATCAATGCAATATCAAATTCAGCCAGTAGATGACACTAACAGCAGTACACTCACAGCACATCACGTCATCCTCCTCACTGATGTTCCTCACTGATCAGGAGGAGGGGGACCCTGGGGGAACGGCTGCAGATCTGCTGGACCAATATGAGAGATTCCCTATTTAGTCCTCTGGGGTTAATAAATGATGGGGAACAATAGGTAAAATGCATCTCCGTAGTTTTGGATACAGTGCATGATTATGTTTTTCCACTGGACTTTGATCTCTCTAGTTCCCCCCTGCAGGGGAGTAGCAATACGAAACAATGAGAAATTACTCATTACAGGTAAAAGATTCTACAGAGATCCTAAGACTTGGCTGCAAGAGACATGAAGTACAAAATGTGAGTATTGGTCCGCTTGAAGGATGTAGCTTCCATGTAGCACCATGTAGTTGATTTTGTAACCATATCATTCATCAGGTATGCCAAGTTCTCCTAGGAAAGGTTCTTTTCATAAACCTCATAAAGAAGAACATAATGAGTTTGGTTAGTTGATTGCATTGATCTTTCCTAAATTACACAGGATCAGTTGTTTATGTCTTATTTATGCTTCCTGTGCGGGCTTAAACCAGATCAGCCAATCAGAGCAGTACTAACTAATCAAATAGTCCCACATATGGTTCTCTGTGAGTTCTCTTGCGCTTACTTTGAGTTATTGAAGAAACGTTCTCATTGATAATACTCATTGTTTATTTAACGTACCATACCAAAGATAACCACTAGAGGGAGACTCTACAAATATAAATATGGAACATGAAATATCTTGGAAAATATGGAGCTGAAATAACACACCACAAGTCAATTTTATGTTTTCATGTTGTCAATTTCATGCTATAGTAGTAATCACACAAACAATTGTAAACACAATAAAACACTCTTTATTTCCCTTTAAATGAAGAATAAACCCTTTAGTTTTCCTTTTGAAACATTAAGATAAAAACTCATTTTACAAGAACTCGATAATATTTAGCTATTCTTAGTTGCTGCTTGCTGTTTCTCAAAATGTGCTATTCAGTAATAGTCTGTAATTGCCTTTAGAATCATTATTAAATTCAGAATTGTTCATGGGAAGCATTCATGGAAGTAAAAAAAAAGTAATGTGGATTATTCACTGGATTAACATTCTGTCATTTGTGCAATTAAAAGTCATTGCAAAGCATAGATAACACATAGAGAAGGAATGTCCTTTGCACCATGGTGGCTCAGGTGGTTAGCACTATGATCATGCAGCGCTAGAGCCCTAGGTTCAAATCCTGGCCTGGGCACTATCTGCAAGAAGTTTGTATGTTCTCCGGGCACTATCTGCAAGAAGTTTGTATGTTCTCCCCATGTCTGTGTGGGTTTCCTCCTCAAAGACATACAGCAGGTTAATTGGCTTCCCCAAATAAAAATTCTCCTATGTCAGTTACTTGTGACCTATGACTGTCTTAGTTACATATACATGAAAATGGTAGGGACATTAGATTGTGAGCTGTGTAATATGCCATTCCTATATAAGTACAAGATAATAATAATGTCCAAACACTGCACATCACTATTGGTGATCGATTGATAATATCATCGATTGATAATAAGGCAGTGTTATAACAAGGCCTGTCTTGGTATATATAGAAAACTTAATTAATTCAACTCTGTAATGATTTACATTAAATAAATTTACATTCATAATGTAAGTGATCTGGTATTAGCTTCTTGTAGGAATATGAAGTATAATTGAGCAATTGAGTTCTGTAGCGTAACAGGATTTGTCCATGAAATGGTTAAATGCATCTTTGTGTTCTTACCAGCTGCTAGCCCATCCCAGAGGAGGTATCTCCATCCCCACAGGGGATATAGTCTTATGATAGGAGGTGCCTCAGTAGTCTTGCCTGGAGAAAGATACAGCCTGCCAGATTCAGCAGCCATTCTGCCAGAACCCCATGGGACAGGCCTGATAGGCCTGGGGTGAGCAAGAATCTCCATCGGCATGTGAGTAGATTATTTCCCCTACAGGACTGAGGTAGTTGTGGACTGTCACCCCCATTCAGAGTTAGCCCTGGGTAGCTCACAGTCTCTTGTGGATAGGAAGACACCTCTGGAGGATCTGGGCTGCAGCACCCACTATATATATTGTTTGAAACTGAATACTTCCCTAAAGAACTGACCCTTTCTCTGGGAACAGAGAAAGTGCTACATGTGTAAAGGCCCCCATACACGGGTCAGATTCCCATCTGATTCCGGTACGATCGATTCCGGGCGTGTGTACGCGAAACGATCGTGCCGGAATCGTGTGCAGCCCACCTTGTCCGATCGATCGCGTCCGATTGATCAGGGGCCCAGAAATGGATCGGAAAGAGAACCAACATGTTGGTTCTGTCAGATTGATTCAGGGCCGATCGTGCACGTTGGTGGTGGCCCTCAGATTGATCCCATCCTGGTGAGGTCATGGCCGATCGACTGATGGTGAGGCGTCCGACCGATCGGACACGGAATTGTCCCGGAATCCGTTGGACAAGGTGGTATGCAGCGATCGGATACTCTTAATTGGCCGATTGATTGGAGATCGCTGAGATCGCCGGAATCGATCAGATGGGTGATCGATCGGACATGGAATCGGAACGTGTATGGCTAGCTTAAGATATCTTCCCTTCAGTAAAGTAGCCCCAGATGAACAGAAACTAGTGTGTGGACATTCCTTTATTGCGTATATATAAGAACTGATAGAGATCATAGAGAAGATAATATACTTTCTACAAACGGAACTGTGTGTGTGAACCCGCTGACCACCTGTCTGGACCAGGGTGCCAGTCTCCCTTGCAGTAAGTTGCGCCCGTATATTTCCCCATAGCAGATCCAAGATGGATGCCCAGAGGGAAGAAGAAGGGAAAAGGGCGCCAACCGTTAAGAGACCCAGCCTGCACCTGGTGCTCTAGGTCACGTACTCCCTAGGGGCCCCGCCCAGACAGTCGCTACGCAGTCAGCCCTACACCACCACACTACAGTTCCATATGCTGATAGGTAAAGAGAGTAGAGTACTAGAGAAGAGGAGGTTATCACTATTTGCACTGTCCAGTTATGAAGTGAGTTGTCTGATCTGATTGGTAGATGTCAGACTGAGGACATCTACCTCCAGAAGACAAATACTGCAGGGATTGAAACTGAATATGAATATTGCAACACAATTGTTATCTTTGTACTTTAATCTTTTTACAGGCTGTCCGTGTTTATCTTGTGAATTTTTAACCTGCGTTCTGCATTAACAAATTAGCGAAGGCCACTGAAATCCAGCAAAACAACAATGTGGCAAGACATTTTAACCCACAAGCCAAGACCCCCAAAAAAGTTAGCACTGCTGCAATTATTTTCCAGGAGAGGCCTGCTGAGCTAGAGAACTCCCTGAGTCTTAAGGTAGCCATACAGGGTTTGAAATTTCTGTTCAATCTACCAAAGAATTGATCGTCAATCAAATGGGAATCGATTTCTGCCCTTCTGATACAATTGACCCAAAGTGATCGGAATCCAACATAACATCAATCAAAAAGTAATCAGAGAAGTTGGTAAATTTTAAATGTGTGGCAGTATGATTCTTTATTGCATAATATAATCGAATCAAGGATCGAATCGCAAAATAATTGACCTGTCTATGGTTACCTTAAGGCTCCATTTGGGCGGTTTGGGAGTGGGAGCGGCCAAACCACTCCCATTACCCCCAAAGAGCCTGTCTCCACTGCCGCAGATTGGCTGCAATGCAGTGCGGACACGTTGAAATCGATGGATGCAGGCAGATCTGCAGCGGTCTTGCTGTGAAAACCACGAGTAAAGAGTAGGGAATCCGGACAGAAAAACACATGCTTTCTGCATGTGTTTTTCTGTCCACCGTAGTGGAGCCTCACCCTCAATAACACAAAAAGGGGGAAAGTTTTTAGAAATTTTGACTTGTTAATGCTGTGAGTTAATTGCAAAGCCCCTGAAGATGGTATCACCACCACACGATATAGAGAAGGGTCATTACAGAAAAAAAACTATTGCTCTAGCAATAATTCTAATACTAGGTTTTTCCATAAAATACATTTAATTTTCAAGCCAAATTTTTCAAAATGTTGTAAATTTTGTTGCTTATACGTTACTCAGGGGCTTTTCAATTAACTTGAAAATTTTCAGTCATCTCTAATTTTTAACAGTGTCATGTAGATCTGTAGATGCAATGTACCTGAAAGATACCTAAACCCAGAAACAAAAATATAATAGTTTTAATAATAGTTTTAATAATTAGAAAAAAAGAAACAAAAAAGAAATAAAACCAGAAACACAGCCATTCTCATATCAAGTGAAAATACAGAATGTTCCAGCAAAGTAGGCAGGACTGGTCCATTCACTCAATGTTCCTCCAGCCAAGTAAAAAGGCCAGTGCCAGAAATGAGGGCTTCATTACAGGAGTGTGAAGCCTGAAACTTTAGCATGTGTTTATACACTAGCAGTACCGAATCTCTGAACACACTGGCTGATCAAATTATAAAGAGGCAGCTATTTACATATGGAAGATATGAGTCTGTGTCACAAATGTATTTATTGCAATGCAGAATTTTTATGTAAATACACAACTGATGCTATCTAATTGTAAAATGTGTCGATAAGCTAGTCAGTGTGTTCAGATAATGGGTACTACTAGTGCTAATGCAGCTAAGATTTCTGAGTTGGCTGGAGGGAAAGGAACAAATTCCAGTCTTCTGGGATGCAAGGCTATTGCTCACAGGATGATTGGGATTAAAAAAAATATTATATATTCAGACCATAAGATGCAGGGATATTTTAATGGCATAAAAGTACATCTCGTAGTCCAAAAAATATTGTATATCATGACTATTCCTAAGTCACCCCAGCTCTTTGATTGCAATGGGATTGATTTTGATATTAATGTGTTATAGGAATATTTCTGATATCGTGAGTGACAGCAATGGCATCTCTATAGACAGGAAAGATATATTGCCAAATGAAAATGAAGGATAAAAAAATAAACATAGCAAGCTGCAATTTGATATTTCTTTATTTTTATTGGAAAAGTTTCACACGGTAAACACCAGTGTGTAGTGGCACCCTTTACCGGTAGATCCTAACGTCTTGCTGGTACACAAAGGAAAAGTGGGACTTTCTATACGGCAATTAAGGTGAGTAGGTAAACGGTTTATTGACCTTGTATAAACCAGGTATATAGTTGTAAATCATTCATCAAATAAAGTATCAAAGTTTACAAAGGGTATAATACATTACAAATAATCAGGTTGGCATCAAAAAACACGATCTCATGTTACAGATCCAATGCGGTAGTGTCATGCAAATATTAATATGTCTCGACGCGTTTCGCGGCATATAGCCACTTCTTCAGGAGAATTGATGAGATCTATGAATATGGAATCAAAAAATTTAATTACTTAAATGTCCAATATGTGTCCATAATTGAACTTACTACCAGGGAACAACTTATGCATACCTTCAAGTTAGGTGGTATACTTGCCAACGGGGTTGAGCCTTAAGCCAAGACGGGGGGTGCAGGAGTAGACGGTACCCGCCGAAGCGGGGCTGAAACCCGTGGTCTATTCCGGGGAACGGGGGGCTTTTGTCTGCACAGGACTCCTATACCTGATCCCATACCCATTCCTCCAATATAGTATACCACCTAACTTGAAGGTATGCATAAGATGTTCCCTGGAAGTAAGTTCAATTATGGACACATATTGGACACTTAAGTAATTACATTTTTTGATTCTATATTCATAGATCTCATCAAGTCTCCTGAAGAAGCGGCTATATGCCGCGAAACGCGTCAAGACATATTGATATTTGCATGACACTATCGCATTGGATCTGTAACATGAGATCGTGTTTTTGATGCCAACCTGATTATTTGTAATGTATTATACCCTTTGTATACTTTGATACTTTATTTGATGAATGATTTACAACTATATACCTGGTTTATACAAGGTCAATAAACCGTTTACCTACTCACCTTAATTGCCGTATAGAAAGTCCCACTTTTCCTTTGTGTGCCAGCAAGACGTTAGGATCTACTGGTAAAGGGTGCCACTACACACTGGTGTTTACCGTGTGAAACTTTTCCATTTGACATAGGGATGATGGCAAAACTACTTTAGAAAGCTAACGGTTACTCCATTTTAGACAAATATCTTTAATTTTATTTCTTTATTTCATGAGATGCTGACCATCTAGAAATCATTTCATGGTGGGCTGATGCTATGGTATTACCGGTGAACATCCTACCAATGGTCTCAAGCGGTCATATGATATCACATGTAAATAAAACCCTGCACACCGTATTATGCTAATAACATACAGATGTATTTTGCCCAGCGGTCGCGTTCTGAAAAATTGTTTCAGAAATTGGTATATATAATCACATTCGTTTTCAGAACTGTAATGATAATTATGAAAATGCTACAGAATGTTTTCCAATTATTGTGAGGATTGCAAGAGTTAGCAAATGTAGATGGGTAATTACTGAATTGTAGCTGGCACCCTGTGGAGAGCCACTGGATATTATTATTTCCAATATTTAACATGAGAATCAAAATATCAAATATAATCACAGTTCACATACAAGGCTAAAGCCATCGCTCAAAAAACATTTCTGTACATGCTTAACGTACGAGCAGATGTTTTATGAAGACATATGGTAGTTTGCTAAGTGCAGGTGCTGATACTGCTGAGATCCACAATTTTAAAACAATAAAAAAAAATTCTGACAGCAGGAGGGGCACTTTTTCTGAGTGCGCCCCTCCCACTGTCTTACGTCGTGCTGAGGCAGCCGCAATGGGGTTTGGGACATCTGTCCCATGTAGGAACTCGTCTGCCTGGTCTCATGTCTTGCGAGACTTGGGTTATTACCAGTAATGAGTTTCTCCCGTCCAGAGACACACTCTCATCAAGCAGCCAATTTCCAACCCCCCCCTCCCTACGGAGCTCTCCAGCTCCAATAGACAGTGATGGCGGGAGCAGCTGCACTTCTTCAGGATATAAGATGCTGCCATCAGAACTGAAGGTGAAGAAGGTAAGTGTGTTTTGGGGGTTTTTTGTGTAGCAGTTTTCCAGCATCTGAACAGCTGACAGGTGAGTATTGTGACTATTTAATGTATGTGTGTTTTTTTCATTTGTGTTTAAAACCGCTTTAATTCTTATTAACAGGGGTGCCCAAATCATGATCTACCGGTAGATCTCAAAGGCAATAAGAGAAGATTGTGAAGCACTTCCTTTTGTTTTCTTTGGCATCTTTATAAACACACAGTAAAGCTGGGCATACACAGGTCGTTTGCTCATTGACTATTCAGCAGACCGACTGGCCGTGATGACGTCATGTGCCGAGAATCGTCCGGGCACCCTTTGTATACCAGCCATTACTTCAGATGGGGACTGCCGTCCCCATCCAAACGAATTGGATTGGCTGGGAATTTACCAACATGTCGGATCACTGTGCAATCCGCCATGCGGCAGATTTCTGGTCAATCTCACCAGGTGGGCGCACCCGATCGTATTGGCAAAAACATTTTGAGAATTGTATTGTTCCATACATGTTCATGCAAGGTAAAAATTAGTTATTTAGAATGTAAAGTATTACTTGGCATATATATAAATAAAGATATGCTTAAAATTTTTTGTCAGCAGATCATATTGGCCTTTTTTAAAAGTAGCTTGCAAGCCAAAGAAATGTGGCCACCCCTGATTATTAACATAAATATATGATCATATTAAAACATCTGAATAAATGCTAAATGTTCATTGGTTTGTTATACCAATTTAGTAAAGACAGACTTTAAAAAACATAGCATAGATCCGTACCTTGTACTTTTATTACAAGTGATACATTTATATTATATATATAACTCCTTAATATTGTGTTATTTTGTTTTTTTGTGGGAACCCTAAATGCTACATAAAGTCAGGGTCGTTTCTACCATTATGCACAATTTGCGTGTGCCAGCCATTATCCACGCCCCCACTCCCCAGTTGGTAGAACCTTGCATAGGGCCCCCAAAAGTCCAGAAACAGCACTGCATAAAGATACAAGCAACGTAAAGGTGACCTAAATAAAAAAAATATATTTGTTTGATTATATTTTAGCAGAACCCTAAAATTGTTACATTTTGTCCTGTAATTCTACAACATCAACATTCAACAATCATAAATCTAACAAAACAGCATTGCCTTGGCATCCCTGTTCCTGTTTCCTGATACTGTTTAGATATTGTCAAATTTTAACTAGTTAATTTGGGATTTAATTTAATATGAAACCATTACCAAATTGCTCAAGATATAAGAAGGATTGTGGGAACATTACAAAAGGATGACAGCAAGGTTCTAGCACAGGGGCCACAGTGGGTTTTTGAATTTGATAGAGGGGTTGGAGGACCACCTGGCCCCAAGTCCCCCAGCTTGGGTGGGAAATTTAAACAGATTACATTAATAAATACTCCAAACTGTAATAATCATACTTCCAGGGAGGTTAGAAAGAGAAAAGTATCAAGAAAATGTAATAAAGATATATAACAAGGCTCTAGGAAGCAAACTTAAACATTCTATTGCAGAAATAGGCAAACTATGGCTTTTAGAATAACATAACAAAATGCTAAATGTTCCGGCAGGGGAGGGCTGGCAGCCTTAGTCCTGGGGTGCAAATCTATTCAAGTGGCCCTCTGCTCCAGTCAAGTGGCCTCTCTCCATCTGCCCTCAGCAGTCCCAGCCTCTCTCCATAAACCCAGCCTCTTAGTCATACATTCTCATCTCATAGGCATGGTGAAGATGAACAGAAGCTGGCCTTGGGAGTGGGACGAAGAGGGCATGTACAGTAAGTCCCTCCTTCCTCCTGTTTCCACTTCCTGACTTGAAGAAGCTCTGTGGGGCTGTGGTGATGGATGAAAATTGCAGGAACCCTGTGTGGAGGGATCTGAGCCGCACAGCTGGTGCCAGTAACAGCTGTTTGTCCAGCGCTGGTTTAGGGCGGCCTGTGGGCAGCCTGGGGGGGCAACTGCCTCTCTGCCCCCTTTTCCAGCCCTCCCCTGTGTTCTGGATAGTTTGCCCACATCTGTTCTAGCACATGTAGTTTTTTGTAAAATCAAAGTTAATTCAAAATTTCCTTCTTTACATTTCTTGTTATTTTGGTGGTGATGCCATGTTTACGGTCTTTTCAATTGACTCACAAATAGTGTTGAGTTTCAATATTCAAATTTTGCGAATATGGCAGCAGATATTCACAATTGCGCTGAAGACACAGGCCTGGAAACATTCTGTGTGCCTTCAGCTCTGAAGAAATGCTCCTAGATCCCGTCAAGGGCGCAGTTTGATTTACGATCACACTGCGTCCGTACTGGCTTGAGGCGTAACGCCCAGGAGGTTAAAAGTGTGAAGGCTCAAAAAAACCCACAAAAAAATGATGTTTTATATTATGATTAGAATATTAAAGTTTATTATAAATTTGCATTCTAAAATTACACAAACAATATGCTGACTACATTGTTCTAAATTCCTTTAAATAACATCCAGGTTTATCTTTTTAGCTTAGAACCAGCAAAGGTTAATGTATATTTAACTTTTCATCCAAAGTTTTCCACTGGCTCTGGTCTAGATAATATTTTACATTGCTAGTATACGACTGTTGGATCACATAGTGGGAAATAAAATCAACCTTCGCAACACACCTGTTCTCTGTCTGCTGGCCCGTGTGTTTCTGCCATAAAAAGTTAATCAGAGATCTTGCCGCATATAATCTCCACTGGGTAGTGAAGGCACCTGTGAAAACTATACATAGTGTTCCAGCTAAAAACATCACAGCATGATAAATTAGTCATGGCAAGTAGCAACTCTCAACTCTGTTCAAATAGGTTCATAGAACAGTGCTGAAATGTAAGACCAAGGTCAGAAGATTATTACTATTACTATTTGTTTATTTATACACTTTTCAAAGTTTTCTGGCAGTGCGTGAAGGGTCCGATGCACCTATCTTATTCATCTATCAAAATACACTATATGGAAGAAAAAGCATGGGCAACCAACCATCACACCTATATGAGCTGGTTGGACACTTGATTCTAATAATGGGAAATAATCTAAAGTTGGACCTCACATTATACAATAGCTTTCAATCTAATAGCAACGCTTCAGATACCATTTTGAAAATGTTCTCTGTGTATTTGTGTCAATTCAGTGAAAATATCCTTGTGTGGGGTAAAGTTCTGATGTTGGGCAGGAAAACCTGGCTTGCAACTGGCATTCCAAATCATTCCAAGGGTCTTCACTATGGTTGAGGTCAAGGCTCTCCAGAGTTGAGGTGCAGGCCACTTAAGTTCTTCCACATTGGACTCATGATACCATGCTCTGATGGAGCCAGCATTAGGCCTGGGATTCAGTCAAAACAGAAACATATTTTCCCAAACAGGAAGGAAGCTGTCAAATATTAAATATGTATTTGTATACTGTAGCCTAAACGGTAACATAACTGAACTCACAAATTTGGTGGTTGACAAATCCATATAGAGTATTATGAAACCAAGGCCACTTTACCTATATTGCTGCACTTCAATGAGAGGATCCTCATCTTGATTTGCAACGTTTTTATCTAATACATTTTTTTTAAACTCATTTTGGATAAAAAAAAATAAAACTTGAGTTATGATTTTATTTCCATTTTTTTTATAAATATATGTGATAACTTTTTATATACTATACTATGGTATGGTATATTATTTATTGATTGATTTTTGTATTTGTTTGTCTTTTTTGCTGCGTGTGAAAATAAAATGTACACTAATTAGATAAATAAAAGGAGAGTTTTTTCTGCTATGTGGAGGTAAGAAGTCTTCTACTCGCTCCTTTATGAAATGTGAATTTCCATTAGATAGAGGACAAAAAAAATTGATGGATGATAGGGGGCATATAAACCCTTTTTACCTTCCAAAATAGACCTTTGTATATGTCCATGCTTTTTCAGGTCCCTCCTCATGTGAATACCTCATCTGGGGCTGACTCTGCTTTGCTCTCTTACCCTGCTTAGACCCGTTGCACCGGTCTGTTTATTTAACTCTCTCTTTTTTTTTTCATATTTTTCTTTATTTCTGTATTTAGACAATTACACATATTCTCACATACAAATGCATAATTAATACAATTACATCCATACCATACTATATTTGTCTTGCATTTTCTTCCTTAGCTGCTGATTACGGAAAATTATACTATCTCCCTACTTGTTAATATATGTGTCCCAGTACTCCCAAACCATGCTGAATTTCTCAAGTTTTTCATGCATGGCAGCTGTTAAGTACTCCATCGTTCTCCCTTCAGATATTTTTATCAATAATTCTCTACATGTGGGTGGTTCTCTTGACTTCCATTTACTTGCAATTAATCAATGTCAAAATGTGTATCGTCATCTTTTTCTGACTCTTATTCAGGTGCTTAATCGTGGCCCCCAATATATGTTTATATATTTCATTGAGTTATATATGTTTATATCTCTCATTGAGTTATATAAATAACTTTCATTGAGTTAAGTATATAACTCTTTCAATTATATTAATTACCATCTTACAAGTAAGTATTGTGTGTATTTCAGGATCAAGTACTTTTATATCATCCCTGAAGAAGCCCGGAATCTCTAGTGCTAAAAAGCACTTATCGAGTACTGTTGTATATATTGTATATCATGCACTGCTCTTTTTGCACATAGAAGTAAGTCTATGTAAGAAATTTTTTTTTTCCATAACTTTTATTGAAATTATGATATTGTATGCATACAATGGTTGGGGAGGTTATGTAAATACATTTCCATCGTGCAATATTTTAAGGGGTTAAAGACTTTGAAAAGTGTTCAGTTAACTCTATCTTCCTTGGTGTGGAAAGACTTGGGTATGCCATCATTCGGATGTTTGTACCATTAACTAAATGTACATGTTGCTGTAACACTTGGCCGCAGTATACAGATAAATGAATGCAGAAAAGGTGATGGAGATTTGACTCCATCACCATATGTTGGTTTTAAGTAATACATTTGAAAGGATAAAATGTATAACATTTCTTTGACCAAAAAAAAGACTAAATATTGTAATAATTAGAAGTAATTTTCACGCACTATTAATATGTATTACATAACAAGTGAAGACATTCAGTCTACCGCTTATGCTATTTCACATAATCTATAGAGTGAGCTCAGAAGGTAAACCTGGTAAACCTGGCCAATTGTCACAGATTTAAGACCATTCAGAAGAGAATTATGTAAGTAGCACCTTGAGGGCTTTAACTAATGGGCTAGTAGCTGCATAAGATGAATGTTCAGGTTAAAATTAAAGCCGGTCATCACGCAGGCTGTATTTCCTGGATGAATATAAATGTTAATATTTGACTGAAGTGTGGCTTTAAGCTAAAATTTCCTATGTGCCGGTACTCGCAGATAAGCAGCTCTCATGTGCTAGGTGAGCCTAAGTGAGCAGAATGACTCTGATGGATGATAGAGACTTAATGGAGGAGGAAGTCAAGTGACAGCTTCAGAATCTGGAGTTATAAAATAATAAGGGAAGAGAATAAAACATTGGCCTTTGTGAGACAGAGTGAGCCCTATATTAATAGAAATGTATAAGCCATGCAAGTGACAGAATTTTAAATAATTGGCTTTAAGAAAAGTTCAAGGACTTGTACTATGAAGTTAGATATGAAGTAAATCAACTACAGAAACTCTTATAATGTAATTCTGAAAAACAATAAATAACAGGATGAGCTTAGAATAACACTAAGGCTGAATTCATATGGTTGGTTGGTCATCCGCCGTGAAACTGAGTTGCTCCTCATAAACTTTTTATGAGCAACCACCCCAAAACAGACCGAGGAACACAGAATGAAGTGGCTTTTTGTTCAGTCAGTCATTGAAAACTGCACATTTTCAACCAACTCAACTGTCTGAATGCAGTGTATTTGTATTAGGACGGGGATGACAATTATGTGTATCTAGATACAGTGACATTTTTACATTTATTACATGGCAAAAAGCTATTTCCCTTTATTTTTTGTCAGTTTTATATTTCCTGTGTTTATCAAAGTGTCAGACAGAAAAAATATTGATATTAAAGCTATGGTTTCCACAGCGTTTTGCAGTCCACCAAGGTCCCTGCGTTAAAGCATCTATGATACTTGCATTGGGCTATGTTGTGCTAATATTGACAGGGCTTTGTGTTCACATTAACCTCCCTAGTGTTATGGGCTTCTCGCGCCATTTTTCTTGGCACGAAAAGCTGCTTCCCGGGCAATCTGCCAGCTCTCCTCCCGGCTTACTACACAGTGCCGGTGTCAATTAGACGCCGGCAGTGTGTGCAGGGGAAAGCGACACCCCTCCATTAACATGAAGGTCTATGGCGCCAACCACCCTGCCCACTTTGGCGTCACCGATGACGATGAAGACACGGGGCCGGAAAAGCTCCTTGCGATTGCGCCTGATCAAACTGCACCCGTACTGGCTTCGGGCTTGACGCCCAGGAGGTTAATGCGATGCAAAGTCAGTGCATGTGGGTACTCGTTAATTGATTTCAACTGGATGTGTCATCATCCCTCTCTCAAATGCTGGGGTATCCATTACCTTTACACCCACCTGATGTTCCATAAAACCTCTTGAGAGTTATTTTAATATCATTTTAAATATTAAAGCAGTAAATTTTATAATACATTTGTTTTAGATAATATGCATGCTTCCTTGATCTGTAAAAAGAAGCAGTAACTTTTTTTATGTTTGCCATTATGTATGTAACGTTATAATTGCAATAAAACAAAACATACAAAATCATAAATACAGGTAGGTGTGCATTATCGGTGGTCAAAATAAATATTCAGTTTCTGAGCTTTCTTTGTTTTGCAAGAAAGGCAAAAAGAACATAGATTAGGTAGAAGGATTACATTATACATTATACAAAAAGTGGATGATTTTGAACAATTGTTGCAAATTGTTCTAGTTGGTCCAAATTTAATGGTTTTCCAGCATGGACATTGACTTCCAGCACTCGACACAGATTCTCAATAGGTTTGAGGTCTGAGCTCTGTGCAGCCAACTTCAGGATCCTGGTTTTAGTATCCTTGATGAACTGTTGGACTAATTTTAATGTATGCTTTGGGCCGTTGTCTTGTTTGAAGACCCAGCACCGACCTTAGCCTAGATCACGTGCAGATTTCTGTATATTCTTCCTCAAAATGTCAACCTGAGCAACAGGTGAAGAACTCTGGAGAGGAAAATAGTCAGAGACGCCAGCAAAAAGCAAGATGATTGTTTCTGATTTGGCCCTTTGGCTGTGGTGACCAAATGTCTCAGGAGACCTGTGCCAACCTAGTAAAGAACTACTCTAAGAGATTTGTGATGTAATATGATGACTTTTGACTATTGTCCATCCCTCTATATTCTATGAAGAGACTTCATCCTGCACGATTAGCCCCTGAAGAAGCGGTTGACCGCAAAAAGTGTAGGGACTGTGCAATGTAACTGTAATACCTCATGTATGGATGTTTATAATGTGCTACTTTTTCAACTTGTGTATGGTGTAATACATTTTTCTCTGTAACTTTACAGCTGTTTTTAATAAAAATTGTATATAACATGATATTCTTGCCTTTAATGTCCCCTTGGCCCTTGGTCCCCTTACCTTATGGAAAACATTATTTTTCTTCTCTCTTTTCTTTATAATAATATTGGGATGATGGCAAATGACTACATATTGAAAGATGGATTATTAATTATAACTACTCACAATTCAGACCCAATTGTCTATTACTGGCTAGGGGGACTAATCATCTTAGATGTCTAGTTTTTGCCCTTTCTTTTGCAACTCAGTATGTAAATAAAATATTTAGTGCATCTGTTTCCAAAAAAAAAACACTTGCTGTTAATGGCCATTTTCATGGACAAATCAAGATTGTTGTCTAATGTCATAAAGGGGGCTAATAAAGTTTTGTCCTCAACTGTCAGTGCAAGAAAAACAGTGACCACAAGGTGACAGCATGACACTGACAATTAGCTCATTGAGACATACAAATTTACATAACTGCAATTACATTGCTCATATAACTGCTGGAGGCAGTACAAAGATGAAGAAGTCAAAGAGGGAAATATGCATAGAGGACATGTTTTAAGTCAAACTCAATGTAGTTAAAAAATACACAAATTGATACAACACTTTAATCAATAATGGTTCAGTGTGCGAAACAGAGCTCAGAAGAATGAATGAAAATGAAATGTCAGAGAGATGGGTTCATGAGTGTGCTGCTTCTCCTTTCACTCACAGGAGAGCAGTAAGTAAAAGTAAAACTGTAACAAAATTTTTTTTTAATCTAAAGACTAGATTAGCAAGAATGCAGAAAGTATGACAGATAACACAACTCCCATGTATTTTATTTGTGGATATAGTTTGGAGTTTAACAAATACCTTTGGACATTTGATTTACTAGGTATGTAGGTTATGTTTCTTATTGGTATGTAGAAGTACACCTTAGCTT
Organism: Ptychadena robeensis; assembly: GCA_036250615.1. Classification (NCBI taxonomy): domain Eukaryota; kingdom Metazoa; phylum Chordata; class Amphibia; order Anura; family Ptychadenidae; genus Ptychadena; species Ptychadena robeensis. Next base: position 150,158,784 of record CM070035.1, on the reverse strand, counting down.
ACCTAATAAATGTTATGTCCCTTACTGACAACCACTCCATAGCACAATCAAGCCACAATCAGTGCAGTGCAGGGAAAACATGGCTCTATGGAGTATGGCTAGGGAGCCGAACAAAGAGGAACAACCATGAGGGTTATGGTGAGTAGGTATTAAAGGAATCAAAAAGCCCTCAACTCGAGCAGTGCAAACACTCCATTATACAGACAATTTAAAAATAAATTAAAATAAATAATTAAAATATCCTTTGTTGCTCCTCCGCTTCAAAATGCTACAGCTATAAGAGCTACTTACACTAGTCAGAAGATACAGACCAGTCAGGTCATTATGTCCCCTATACATGCCTATGGAGCTATGGTTTTGCCATTCTATCAAGAAACTTATGACCTCTAGTGACCATAAGCTTTACTGCAGTTCATTAAACCTCAGAAAACTGGCATCCACAGAGGATTAAATATGGTGACTGCACAGATGAGAGCAGGTAAGTATATTTTGTTGATATATATTGTTTTTGAATTGTATTTTGTTTTTAGATGAGCTTTAAGGTTTTATATCCATAACTTGATAATGCATTTAATAAAAATTTGCAGACATTTTCCTGCTATCATTTTTCAAAAGCAAAAAAGAAAGATTTCCATCAGACTTTCAGGTAAATGTATTAAAGAAAGGAAACATTTATATAGCTCAAACATACTTTGATCATGCTGCATTTACCAAGGAAGCCTTGATGAAATGTGGAATTACACTTTAAATCATTCTTTGCAGATTCGTCCACTGCGCTAATCTCTGCCGCCACTGTCAAAAAGCTAAAATCTGAAGCGCGCACATCATCCATTGTACACCTCAGGATCCCGACACATCACAGTTCCAAAACACGACCCACAGTACTCCCTTTATTCTGCAAAGAGATGTGATCAATGCTTTCCTAAATGCCATGGAACATAAGCCCAACACCCAGGATTTCTTCATTCTGTTAAAAATTCTATATCATCAATTTTACACAAGGATCTTTTGATAATTCCGAATCTCCACTATATGACATTATGTTTGATAGAATCCTCAAATGTGATTAACTCATAAATTTGACATACCTTCTATCTTAAGGCTTTTTTCAGGCTTACAAAGCAGTAACCTCAGGTCATCATCTGCCCACATTAGAGAGATGAAAGCATCTCATGAACTGATATTTGGTGTATAAAATAAATAATATCTCAACTGTCACATTATAAAACATGTCAGGCAAATAGGAGTTGAGTTATGCACCTCAGAGAAGAGGATTTCTGTATATATATTTGAATATTGCATTTCTGTAATGAAAATTTACCTGTTTGTAGAACATGCTCGTAGCAGTTTTATACTGTGTTTGGAAGGTACCAGCTAAGAAAAGAAATGAATCTGTTTCCCTTTTATTTAACATCAAAGCCAGAAAACCTCTACAGAAAAACACAAAAATCCAATATGCAACATTAAGCTTCACAACCATCCAGCCGTTCTGTTATTTGTGAAGCTCTAGTTCTGCTGTGCCTGCTGAACCCCCCAAATGGTCGTTCCCTCATTTGTATTTACACATTTATAAAACCTTAGACTGGACTCAATAAGCACTGTGGATTGCGCTTTTGATTTCTGTATCTTTTCTACAATATGCACTTAAGCTCCCCATACACCTTACAATCCTGTACATCAACTTTTGTTCTACCAAAACCATGAGCTTTCTAAACCTTCCAATCACTATGTATTCTATCAGGGAGGACCCGGCACTACATAGTTGTTTGTAGATCTAAAGGAAATTGTATGCAGTGATCTAAAGGTGTATGGGAAGCTTTTGCCTTCCAGCAAAGACCTCAGGACTACAAGCTGCTTTCCTTAAACATTCAGAATATTATTTCAATGTACAGACAGTAATCTAGATGTCTAGTGCTATGGGCTTTGACCTCTCATCCTTGTTTCCACTATTAGAAATACATTCCATAATTTAGTAAACCTGAAATAAGTAGCATTGTTTTAGTTTCAAAGAATAAGTATGTATAAGCTCTGAATTTCAGCAGTAAAAAAAGAAGGTTTCAGGTTAGGAGAGTTGTGTAGTATCACAGTAGTGATGGCCTAACATCGGCCAGGTCCGTTCGCGAACAGGCAGCAGACATTTAGGAAACTCTGACGTCCACCTGTTTACGGTAAGATTCAAATTCCCTGCCTGTTCGCGGGGAGCTGGAGTCAGAAAAAAACGAGTGACGTCAGTGACGTCAGTGATGTCCATGGAGCGCTAGTTCCTTGTTCAGATTACTTCCGGTTTTCGGAGGCGATTTTTCACTAGAAGACTGGGTTCTCTACCCGGTCTCTAGTGAAAAGATTCTTCCTCCGGCAGGATCTTACTACTCCTGATCCTGCCGGTGGAAGAATAATAAGCTTCTTCTTGCCGGCGAACGGGGAGGGTCGAACATCTATACTGTTTGCCATATAGACGGACAGTTCGGCCATCACTAACAGAGTTAGATGCTTAACATTGGTGACTTCTTTTACAGTGGTTTACTTACTATTGTGGATGTTGAGACAAGAGGACTACGTTCAGTCTCACATGTTGGCTGTAATCCAAATCCAGGAGTGTAGATCAATTTGGATTACAGCCAGCACTTGATATTTATATTTTTCCCCATATGGGCTCCCAATATGATTCTATACACTACACCCTCAACAGGGAACATAAAAATTGCAGAGGTAGGTGTGGTTCCAAACTTTTATATTATAAACAAACTAGAAAAGATAATATGATCTCACTGGTGGTCATGTATAAGCCAAATTTGCAGGTCCATTGTGTATATAATGAAAAAAAAATCAAAGACTTAGTCCGCTAGGTCTTTTTCTGCTGCCGTTCTTTGATGGTTCTATAGCCACATACATTTTTTGTAAACAATATTGCTTGGTCATTCCAAGTGGACATGGAATGATAGAGCTATACACAAAGTGTCATTTTTGTTCTGCGGAGATGCTTTCGCTCATCATTTAAATCATTTACACTTGATGTCTTATAAATCATTCAAATTTCTTTGATTCAACCAAAAGTTTTTCTTATTGACTATAGAATCAGAACATCTATTTATTAAACAAGTAGAACATTTTCTGAGGCTTCTACAAGTATCTGATATGTTGTTTAGGCTTTTGGGTTGATTTCTATTCATTTAAACCTTGGAACATGCATACAGACGTTTATTTCATTAACTGTGAGATCATGAATTCAAAGTTATCAATTCTGACTTTTAATAAGGGATTGAGACCAAAGAAATATTTGTACATGAATTGCAATGTTGGTAGTATGAACTATTTATTATGACCTTTGGCAGCATTCAGGTCTACAATGATGCAAAGATCAGCACGTTTTTTAAATAGAACAGAAGGTATCTGATTTTTGAAGCTCCCTCGGTCTGTGTCAAGCACACACTTATAGGGTTCCTATAACACCTGGTGCAAAAAAGTGAACCACACAGAAAACATGGGAGTCTTTCATGCCCTGCTCCTAAAGCCCCCCATACACCTGCAGATTCCTCCATACAACTTTCATGAGACCTACCAACAACTATGTAGTATAGTGACCTCCCTGATAGAATACATAGTGATTGGAAGTTGCATCTTAATTGTATGTGGTGTATGGGGGGCTTAAAGGAGCTAAGGGCTCGTTCTCTGAAGGGGTTACATTACTTGGTCCAGGGAGCCAAAGACCCTTCACCCGCATTTCCGTTCCCCAGGGGACCACGACCGGAGTCCAGTCTCCCGAGTACTAGAAACCGTTGGGGTTCTCCAAAGAGCTCCCTTTGTTGCAGGCACTGCCAAGCCAGAGCTGTAGGCAGTCCCTCCCCACCACTTTCCGAGGTTAAGCCCATGAAAGCATAACACCCGTACTAGTGAACTCCAAGATAAACATGTATAGGATGTGTGGGGATGACAAAACATAAACGTCACATTAAAAAAACAATAAATAAGTTCTCAGTGGAGTACACTGGTCGGCTATACAAATTCCTTCGGGCCGCCCCTTGGAGTCAGGTGCCCATAAAACCTGTTGTTTCCAATGGGGTCACTCCCCCCCCCCATTTGCATGGGTTCCCTCTACTCATACAAATATATTTTTGAATGTCAATCCCCCTGCTTGACCAGTTTCAGTTTTTGACCAATGCTTACAGCAATAAGAAAAACCCTGTTCTTAACAACCATGGAACCCCACTAATGACACTTTTGGCATAGGAGACACTTTATAATAAGTTTCATTTTAGTATTATAACTCCTTGCACCTAGTTAGTGTCTGGTGCGTTGTTGGTTAACATACGTAATTTTGCTCAGACTTCAATGGTTGCTTTAATGGCAGAGTTCAGGTCACCTTCTGATTGACTTTCAGCCAGACCAATTTCAATAAGCACCATTGTTTTTCAATAGCTCCCCCTGAGATTATCATAAGAAGTTCACAAATAATGGACTAGCTTCCCTGATGAGTGCAGTTTATTAAATTATAAATACAGCATATAACAATACATAGAGCTAGCTTTAAATATTAAAGGCCATTGTATTAAGTACATGCGGTAGGCTCTTCAATGCTATGTTCAGTGACTATTATTAGTAACCTACATTTCATTTATTGTTCATTTAAGGGGAAATGCAGATTTGGCATTTGTTTTCCAAGTAATGCTTTGGGCGTCACTTGCTCTTATATCCATTTTTAACTGAGTGAACGCTGTCACATTCTAGATCCTGCAGATTTAATAGGATGAATAATGCACAGATATTACAAGGTTGGCTGGGTTCACTTTATGTCGAATCATCAGTAGTTATGAACAAGAGAGAGAGATTTAATGGACAAACAATAATGAAGAGCATGAAGCCATTTAAAAAATCTTTTTTCATTGCCAAAGTCATTCTCTGACACATCACTATTATCATCTTACCTTAAATAAATACAAATTATGCATCATCTGTAAAAGTAGCAGTTTTATGAACTTTCAAAAACCATCCATGGTGAATCTGAGAGGTTTTAAAGTCGAGCATTTGGGCAAAATATTATGATTTTCTTTATTAGCAGGGACAGTGTAATGGGGAGCATTATACAATGATAAGTAATATTGGGGAGCAGCAATGATTACTGCTATTCTTTTGCCTTGTGCAGGGTAGCCATTTTTGTATCCTCAGTCTTAATTTTTAGTAGACAGTGTATGATGGGTGTGCCTATGATGCACATAGTTGTGATAAGGTCACCCCCTTCTTGATGATGTAATTGTAATGAGCCTGGGACAGAATCAATACCAATACCATATATCCTTTTAACAAGCATTATTGAGTAATCCAGAAAGAAGCCAAGGGTCAAACACAAAAGGTCAGTCCAATAAAGTATGGTACAGATGGATTAGGACAAAGCTGTGTCAGTGTAAATCAGGTCAGGACAGGCAGAGTTTAAGAAATGTCATAAATCACAAGTAATGTATAGGAGGCCCTAGTATTAAAGACAAGGTCCTAGTATTAGTCAGGAGTAGTGTTGAGTGAGAATATTCAACATTTTTATATATTCAACAAATATCCGTCATCGAGAATTCGCAATATTTTGCGAATGTGCGCGCAGATATTCGCAATGGTAGATATTCGTCATATTATGCTTCACCAGTTTTTTACCAGCATACATCGCGCATATGTGTCCGCATTGCGAATGGATATGCGCCATACACACTTCGCTCGTACTGGCTAAGATCACAGAATGAGGAAGAGAAGCTGTAAAGCTGCATTGCGTATCTTTGCAAATCATTGCGCACGGGTGCGCGCAATGTAAGGCAATAGAATACAGATGAATCGAATTTTATGAATTTAGAAAATTTCTTTGTATATTCACGAAATTACGTGAATTCGAATATACCTGTCAGAACTTTTGGACGGAAATAATGATTATGTATGTGTATTATATGTTATACAGAAT
>CM070035.1:150141855-150152821 GCA_036250615.1 Ptychadena robeensis | reverse complement strand
TCCATTGATCTCGGCCTGATCAATCTACCTAACGAAATCTAACTTGGGAGAGACCGATGTATACTAGGTCAAAACACACGGGTATAGTCTATCTGATACTCTTCTGGGTAGTTTGTCCTATTATATACTATATTATATATATTCCATTGTTTTGGAATAGGGGGAAGTTGTAACTGCAGTACAATCTAACTGTTCCAAACCAGGGAGTTTTAGATACCAAAGACAAGTATTCATAGGCTATGGGATTATCTCCCACAAACTGATTTAGTTCTAGTCTTGTATGGATTGATTTATATATAAGTGTGTTTATAGAAAAAATATAACTTAATAGACAATGCTTACTTTTGTGTTACCTGGAACTCAATCTGTTGCTGAGAGAAATCAGATATCTAAGAATTGGTTACATAACTGTCTATCCATATTTTGCATTTAATTAATTTGTCCCATTATGAACTATTTTGGTGTTCGTGTGTATAAATATATTTATTTGATTTACGACTTCCTTTCTTTGTAGTCAACTTACGCGGTTTCACGAGCTCTAGTTAGCTTAATTTATGTTAGGTTTAGAATCTCCTTCCATAAGGCTATTCACATAAATCATATCGACTGTAAATCAGAAGCAGTATAAATATTCTGACATACCATATGCTGCTCAACACTAGTCAGGAGGTCCTAGTATTAGGTAGAAGGCCCTACTATTATGACTAATTGGAATTAGTCAGGAGGTCCTAATATTAAAGAGGAGGTCACAGTAATATATACAGAAGAAGATCCTAGTATTAGACAGTATTTTGGCTAATCAATAATTAGTACTAGACATTATTAGGCAGAAGGACCAAGTAGTATATAGGAGGTTCTAGTATTAGTCAGGAGGTCCTATTATTAGGTAAATGACTAATTAGTATTAGATAGCATTAGAAGGACCAAGTAATATATAGTAGATCCTTGTATCAAACATAAAAATCTAATAAACTAGACATAGACTTATTAATAACATACCCAAAATGTATAGAAATACAGAAATGTTCCCCTTTAAAAACTCCTTACTAAATGTATTTTAATTTGCAATGAGGATTAGTTAGCTAGCGATCTGCTAAAGCATGAAGCAAAACAGAACAAAAAGTATCAAAACGAATATACATTTGGGGATTGGGGATTGCATGCATGTAAGTGCATATTAAAAATACATATCTTCCAGTCTCGCAGAGCAGAAATTTGTCATTTACTTGTTCCATTGCTTGAATCAGGAAAAATAAAGTTTTCATATATATTGCTATTTTGTATTGTAGAGTCTTCATAGACTCCACCGGAGTGTTTTAAATCATTTCTTCCTGCCTGAAATTATCATAAAATCCTTGAATGGTTCAGTAAGTATGCAGAGAAATATTTGAGGTGACACAGGATAAGCCGATAGTTTTGTTTTGCTGATGCGATGAGTGGATTGTATACATATTTATTTTTAGATTATACTTGTGTATTGAGATTCACAGATTAGAATATATAAAACGGTTATTGGAATACAGTAAAATGCTTGGTGAAAGGATTAAGAACATTCTGGGTCATCAGCGTGTATTGACACTATTCAGTGACAGGATGAAATAAATCACCTTCAGTTATGCTTTCCCAAAATAAATAGTATTACATACATAGACTTGTCATATGGAGCAAAACATTTTAACAGTACCGGGTATATATATATGCTATGGGTAAATGGCTAAGCCTCACGGTATGTATAAAATAAAGTGCACTGGTTTTGCCAGTTATGTACAGACTGCATGAAGCTAGTCCATGACTTTCTGAATATAGATTATTAGACTAACCCTCTGAGTGTTTTCCCGTGGTGCCCGATTTATTTAACCTCCCTAGCATTCCCACGGCAGGAGCAAAACGATCAGGCCAGAGGAAGAATTCTTTGATGAGAGACCGCAGAGAGAAGCCGGAAAAAAACGGAAGTGGCGTTAGTGACTGTGCGTTCTAGGTTCAGGAAGTGAGGTCAGTGATTGGGACTTCCGTTTTTTTTCAATTTAAATTCCGCGTTAACAGGCGGGAAATTTGAATCTTCCCGCAAACAGGCGGACATCTGACTTTTTAGTCCGATCTGCCTGTTTATTCAGGATGTCTACTAGACTCTTGTACAGATTTTGGGAAGATAAGGGCCTCCAACATAAAAAACATTTTTCCATTAAAGTCTATGGTGCGCTTTTGGTACAGAAATCTGGACCTCAGCAGTGCGCTAGGGAGGTTAAAAGTCTCAGTTCTTCCTCTCCCAGCAGAGTGGGAAGTCCATGGTAGGAGAAACCTACACTTACTTCCAACTCTACCTTCAGGTTATACTTTAAATTGTTCTTTAACCTCCTGAGTATTTACCCGAATGTGCGCCATGGGCGTAAAGCTCAGGAGGTTAAATGATTATCTTTCTTGCTCCATTCAAACATTTAAAGCAAAAATAAAGTATCCCCATTCAACTCAATTATTCATTGAGAATGATGAAGGATATTTTTACAGAGAGTTTTGAGTTCAAGTGATTTAATTTATTGGCTGACTGAAGCAAGCTTTCAGGATGTCTCAGATCCCTTCTTCAGACTTAATACAATTCTGGTTTTTAAGACTCACATTTATACATAAAATTACAAGGTCATATTTATCTTAACAAAAACAACTGTTTTGTCTTGACACCCGGTTAATAGAGGTGAAAGTGAAGGGTTAGTCATTGGAGATCATTCTTTCTTGATATCAGTTCATTGCAGAGCTTTGCACTAAATCGTTCAGATTAGAAATGAAATTGGCAGCACTGTAAGCCCATCAGACTTTATAACATTGCATAGGGCATAGAAACTCAACTGTCCACCGATCCCCTGCTGACACGCCCTGGCCTGGGATCTTCTTAGAACGGGAAGAGGAGGTGAGATAAATGACTCGCTCAAGGTCAGTGACCCAGACGGCGTCTTAGCAACTCCCTTGCCTCTCCTCCTCTTCCCGCTCTAAGAAAATCCTGGGCCAAACGTGTTGGCGAGGGATTAGCGGACAGGTGAGTGCCCGTCCGCTATCCCAACAAATGGGCATATAATTTGAGAATAGCGGAAACATACCAAACAATCTAAGAGTCTGGGAAACAGTGTAAAGAATAGGAAGAGGACTAGGAACTATCTAGGTGTTGATGTTAGGAATGAAAGGTGGGTAGGCCAGACTGAAGTGGTGGGGGGGGGTTGAATGTGTTAAAAGTTGTAGCAAGGCTAATGAGACAAGTGAGGGCTTGTCCCCACATGAGAGATCACCAACAACGTGATTTTCGTATCGCAACGATCGCTGTCATGTACTTCATGGGGCATATCTTAGCATCCGTGATCAGCCTCGGTGTGGCCCACGATCTGAAACACGCGTCACAAAGTTTTTGATCGTGGGCCGTGGACAGTCGCAGCCAATCGCCCCTGAACATGGCCATTGACATGAATGGGCACGGTTAAAAACCATGTCTCAATTTAACCACCCATTCACTCTATATGAGCACAATCAGGTGTGGTGGGGTGGGGCAAGATGACCTGTCCCCCCCACTTCCTGCCATGCCACGATTCTCATCGCAGGAGACCGTGGGTGAGCCCTGGCTGCTATCGATCTCCCCCGGTCTCCCTGCCCGCAATCGCGGCAGAACGCCTAATTGGGGAAATGGAGACAGTCCCAGAAAGTAGGGGCAGCCCTAGACAAATCTTGACATAAAGAAGTTATGAATGGGGACAATATGAGTAGATAAATGAAGGAGAATAGGGGTTGTTAGGGGTATATTTATGAACAAAGTTGGAGATATAAGTGGGGCAGGAGGTATGAAGTGCAAAAGCAAAGTACACAACTATGTATACACCTTATACATATGTATACCAATAACCCAAATTGGAGAGTGAGGGAAAGACTCCCAATGCATCAATACCCCCAACTACTACTAACTATCTGACCATTAACTATGGGTTGCCTTAAAAGTTCTGGAAGTCCTAGTCTCCACACATTGGGAGTCTTTCCCTCACTCTCCAATTCGGCTATTTGGTATACATGTGAATAATGGGATGTTGGCACATATACATTAGTAGCTCAGAGGAAACAGCATTAGTTGGAACACAATCATGTACCTTAATATAGAATAGGCAAGACACGGGGGGACCCAATTCTTTCTGCAATATACCAAAAAACAACTTAATATTGTGAGAATTTGCTTGCTGTTATACGCCAGAATGCCATCGATTACTTTTCTGCGATTGTGCTTTCAGCAGTTAACAATTTTTCATGTTTCTTGGCATAAACAATAGTTAGAAATGACTGGTACACAATCTACAACAAATGTCTGCCACTCAGATTTTTCTTAACTCTATTTCCTACTTCCAGCCGAGTCATAGCGTGTAGCAAACAGACATAGATAAAGCGTCTTGGCAAAAACCCTCTTTCGTTTTTCTTTTTATTAATGTAAAAAGCAAAATGGTGATAAAGTAAAGGATGTTTGTTTTCTTACCTTTTATAAATGACCTACACAGCCAGGTAAGTGGAAATAGAAGCGCACATATGGGATCAATTAGATGTTCTCCTGACTGGATCAATGGAGCATTGTTACACACCTCCTCTTATGAATGGTCACCTATGGTAAACCACTCTACAGATGTCCCCTGGTGGGATCTTGTAGTGAAAATAATGAGAAGTACATCAGTGATGCAGTGGCAGTAGCCAGAGCATGAAGGAGAAAACACTTTGTTTTATGAATTGGATGTGAGGAGGTATGTAATCCTTCTGCATTTTATCTAGACATACCATGAACTACAAAGGCCACCGTTTCTTTATGGCATGGATTGTTTGCGAATAACTGTTAGTAACCATGTTTGAAAACTCAAGAGCATTTTTTTAAAAGTTCCTTAACCCAAGAACAAAACAGGTGAAAGAAGACTTGGCTTGATGGGTTATGTTACAGAACCATAGCTGCAGAATTTTATGTTAAAGAGAGGAGTGAATATCTCCCAAGGCATTGTGCATTGTGTACTGTTTTTTTTTTTTTTTAAGTGGCATGGGAAATCCAAACAGATTCGTTTGGATTAGCCACCTGCTTTTCCCCTCCTTTTACATCATCAGTGTTAATGATTAAAACATTATGCATCGTTGCTGACTAGTGATGGACAAACATCAGCTTTAGCTGTTCGCGAACGGGCGAATTGAACTTCTGCAAATACCCACCTTTTGCATGTTGGTGGCCAAACTCCATTGACATTAACCTCCCTAGCGCACTGCCCATATCGCGCCGTTCAAAGTCGCAGTTCTGTCATTTCCTCCTTCCCTCCGCCCCCCTCCACACAGCCGGTGTCATTATTGATGCAGTCTGTGTGGGTGGGAAAGCCGGAGCTCTATGCCCCCCCCCCACGCCCCCTTCCACATCACCGTGACGCGATCGGAAATGCCAGAAATGCTGCAGCGATGAAGACAATCGCTGCAGCTTTCCAGGGAGGCATCGGGTGTAGCCGATGCCAGGTTCCCCTGCAGTTGGGGCGACCCTGAACGCCGAGCGAGCAGGGTTCGTCTCACCATCTAGGGAGGTTAATGGGGGGGGGGGACTTCTTAAACCTTCAGGTCATATTTGTAGCCAAAATACGAATAAAAAAAATGGATCAATGGCTAAACTTCCCCCCAAAATATGGATTTTTTTTAAATGCTGTTTTCTTCATGTCTAATGGCGGGAAAATCACATCTAGATAACAGATTTTGCCAACAATTAGCTGGAGTAGGATTCCAGCCTGACAGCACCTTCTGCAGCGCATCACATTTAGTCAGATCTCTCTGCAATGCATAATACAGCATACCCCACCCCCAGAGAAGGGCTTTTGTGGCTCAGTAATGATTAACTACATGATACAGAATACCTTAAGCCCCCCATACACATTCCGATTTTTCGTAAAAATTTTGCCGGCCGACCAGCATGGGTCAGGGTGATCGATCGGGAGAATAATGGGATGCAGAATTATGTACCGAAAAATCGGTCGGGACCGCTTTGGGCCTGTCTGTAAATTTTGGTCGATGTTAATAAAATAGTGTCAGGCACACAGATAACATGCTCCTCTCTTCCCTGTGATGGCAGCATGGTCAGGCGGGTAGTAAAAAAAAAATAATTTCCAGATGCTGCCCCCAGCACGATGCCTCCCTGGTCACCCAAAGGACCATTTTATAGCTCAGGATGGACGGGGCGATTATTTACATTACCACGGACAGCTCAGAGGAGGATTTCCAGCCAGCGGCTTTCATGGATCTGACATCTGAGGACCTCAGCCATGCCCCAGCCCAGGATGCAGCAAGACCCATCATCCTCTCTTTGGACTGGGTTGAGGTACTTTTTCTTTCAAACAGGACCCCCATCATTACAATTTTTAATGAAGATGATGACCAGACTGGACGAGGACCCTTCCAGACCGAGGACAGGCAGGTATGCATTGCTATCTCCTCAGGTACAGATGAAGGCCATATACAGCCCATTGGGAGGAAGAGAAGCAGAAACCACAGCGAGGAGCCTCCAAGCAAGAGACCCCAGCCACCTCAAACACCTGATTGTAAGTATAGATATTTCCATCTATCTTATTTATAAAGTGCTCATGTATTGCTCTGTACACTAGATAGGGGGTAACAGATACACAAGCTCACATGCAGTACAGCAGCACAGGAGGTTGGGGTGCAGAGTATACAATGGGGGGCTTACTTGTGATGTTAGGAAAGAGAGGCAGATGGGTTAGACAGACTGAAGATGGGGGTTCTTAGGGCTTCATCAACATTTGATAGATTGTCTCTGTAACATATTTATAATAACATTGATAATGAAAGGCCTCATCATGCTGCTCAACACTCATTGCTCTTTTTTCATTTGCTGTGATAAGGTTCCCTGGTCCATTGGCTGGAAAACACCCCTAAAGCATTAGGTTCCCACCACTACAGTGGGGATTGTGTTCTTTGGGTTGAAGGCTTCTCCTCTTTTACGCCAAATAAGTGAAATATCGTTGATCAAACAATTACATTTATGTTTTATTTGACCATAACACAGACAACCAGAAGTCTTCTTCTTTGTCCAGATGAGAATTTTCAAAGCCCAAGCGAGCATTTGTGTGTCTTATCTGGAGAAGTGGCGCCCTCCTTGGTCTACATCCTTGGAACCCAGCAATGTGCAGTGTCCGTTGGATTGTCTGCCTTGAGACATTGCCACCAGCAGAGCCCAGATTGACCAGGATGGCCTTGAATTCTTTTTCACCTCTCTCACTATCCTCCTGGCCAGCACAGGTGTCACTTTTGGCACCTTTGGAATGGTATAGAACTTTGGATTTTCCCAGAGACTATGACAGTTTGTGAATGGTATGAATAACTTTGGACATGACAATTTTTGCTCAAATGTAAATAAAACCTGAGAAATGTTTTCTTTTTTCACAAAAATGCCTCTTGTACATGTCATTTCCCATCAAAAAATAACTTGCTGGTTGAATAAATGTAACTTTAAGTCATAATTTGCCAGGGGTGTGAATAATTATGGGCTCGACTGTACCTTGTACTTCATCCTCTCAAATCTACACATTTTGTTTCTGGTAGGCTAGGCACATTTTAACTACTGGGTGAGAATGTTAGCAAAAGTATTAGTGTTTCCTGTAAATTACACATATTTATAAAAGGTGTTTTTAATTTTATGAAAAAAGGTGAGGAAAAGTGTGCTTTGGGAAGTCCAGAACACATTATGGGTACCCTGTTTCCCTGAAAATAAGGCACCCTTACATTTTTGCCTCACACTGAAATATAAGGCATCCCTCTGAAAATAAGGCCCCCCTGAAGATACAGTACTATAACTCTGGACAGAGGGATAAGAGGGGGCAATCAAAATGACACAGGAGGATAAGAAGGGGTTACTAAAATGGTAATCCCCCTTTGAGTCTCCTGTGCCATTTTGATTTCCCCTCTGATTCCCCTGTGTCATTTTGATTCTCCCTGTGTCGTTTTCAGTGATCCCCTCACCCTGATACCCCAGTGCCATATTCATCCCCCGAAAATAAGACGAAGGGCATCTCTGGGAGCAAAAATGAATATAAGATACTGTCTTATTTTTGGGGAAACGCTGTATTTTCTTGAAATTAAATTATCTTGACTTACAACCAACCCTTGGAAACAAATTAAGTTTGTAAGTTAAGGGTCCAGCGTAGTTAAACAAGTGCTTATTAGTGTTGAGCTTGAATATTCGATTTTGGAATATATTCGGCGAATATCAGCTATTCGATGTGCACATGTGACCATTCATTTTGAAGGTAATTACAAGGCGATTATAATTGTGATATCGCATATATTAGTAGAGTTATTCACAAAATATTGCAGATTCGAATATTGCCTATGCTGCTCATCACTAGTGCTAATATGCAATTTTCCCTTTTGAACATTCCCATGTACTGGACACCCTCCTTGTGTTGGGGATGAAAGCACAATAACAGTTTATGATTAATACACCATTTCTTACTTGTTGTTAGCTCATAGTGACAACAGTGAAAATAAAATAAAAGATTTAACTAGAGAAATATTGAGGCTACAATTGCATTATTCTCCTATAAAACATTAGTTGTCTGACTTTTATTCTTGCTTCAGCAAGACAGGTAACCAGGAATTTCAGAATTAGTTTACAATGGTATCCTACATATTTCTCCTATGACAGGTGCTCTGTTTCATACTGCATAACTGCTAATATTATATCCATCAGAAAAGTCTACTGGGGATCTCTCTACAGCGTTTTATCACAGACCAGCAAGCTAAAAAGGGTTTTGTAACTTTCAATTGTCAAGTACGGAGATCTTCTAATTGCTCCCAAATATGGTCTTCTATTTGTACTTGTCTGCCAGTCACCAATAAAGCCATTAATAAAGTGTGAGACACAAATGTTCTATAATTTATCAGATATTAGATTGTACAGCCTGGACTAAAGCTTGTCATGTACATAAATTGTTCTATATTCAGGAGTGCACATAAGTGCTACTCTGGAACTCAAAAGGAGCCAAAAACTAGCTCTGGATACCAGATGCATTATTGTTACAAAGCTCATATGCATACTAACAACTTGGAGGCACTCCAGCTACATGTTATATGTATGCAATATATGTCACTTGGCTAACTGCAGGGAAATATGAATAAGTAAGAAAGTTTGCAGTTAGGAGTGTGAAATTGGGAATGTAAATTGGAGATCTGGGGGGGGGGGGGTGAAAGTCAGAGTAGGCATATGTAAGAGTAAAAGCTGACAAGATAAAAGCACCGTGTGACAGTTGGAATATGACTATGAGAGGATGATGATATGAAAGGATGACATTTGGGCTGCAGGTAGTCTCAGTGTTTAGTTAATAGGCCAAAACATTTCAGGGTTGTACTACTGAGTTATGAGATCTGGGGGTTCAAACGTGTTGTACTGTGAGAATTACATTTGACCCAAAACCAGCTGGTGACCTGTGGATGGAGACAGCTAATCGGATGCTAAATAAGGAACAGAGAGGAAGCTGATGCAGAGGACGGTGAGTTAAAAGTAATGTGCACCCCTGTCTATATTTATGTATTCCAAATTTGATGGTTACTAGTGATGAATGGCCTAGGCAATATTAGAATTTGCGATGTTTCATGATAATATTAATAATATTAAATATATAATATTAGTTAATTCATTAATTCATTCATAATATAATATTATGGTATGCAATTTGAAAGCTTAAAATCAAACAAAGGATTTATACATGATCTGAATGAACTTACTATAGGATAATTGGTAGTTCACAGTGAGATGTACCTGAACATCGCTCATCAGCGAATAACTTTATTAACTTTTATACAAAACAAGCATTACACCAACTCTAGAGAGTACTTATTATTGTGTTTGAGGCCATTAAGTCTACAAAAGTTTGGCACACAGCTTTATACAATGGTAACAACCAGTTAACTAAGTTCAATATAATATAATACTCAATATAATACACACATGAACAGGTTAGGACACAGGAGGAGTAGAGGACCCTGCCCGGACAGGCTTACAGTCTAATAGGTTGGGGGATAGAGTATACAATAGGTGGGGGGGGGGACTGGCATGGTTGTGATGTAAGGGGTGAGAGGATAGGTGAGACTGAAGAGGTGGGTTTTCAGGGCTTTTTAAAAAGAGCTGAAGGTAGGAGCAAGTCTAATGGGGCGAGGGAGAAGTCCTGTAGCCAGGCATGTGATGATTTTATGGGGATTTCATTAGTGGGATTTCATTAGTAGGTCACTGGAGGAGCGGAGGGGGCGGTTAGGGGTGTATTTGTGTACCAGGTTGGAGATGTAAGGAGGACAGGAGGTGTGGAGTGATTTGAAGGCAAGGCACAAAACTTTGAATTAAATTCTCTGGACACTTGGAAGCCAGTGTAGAGATTTGCAGAGAGGAGCAGCAGATGAGTAGTGGTTAGAGGAGTAAATTAGTCTAGCAGCACCATTCATGATGGACTGAAGAGCTGACAGTCTAGTAAGAGAGAGACCAGGGAGGATGATGTTGCAGTAGTCAAGGCGAGAGATGATGAGAGCATGTACCAGGACTTTGGTGGTCTCTGGGAACAGGAATGGGTGGATCTTGGAAATGTTGCGGAGATGAAAGTGGCAGGATCTAGCAATGAGGGGAGTAAAGGAGAGCGAAGATGACACCAAGGCATTGTGCTTGTGGAATGGGGGAGATGACGGTGTTATTTACTGTAAGTGAGATGTTGGGGGGAGACTTGGAAGGTGATGGAGGAAAGATGAGGAGTTCTGTTTTGCTCAGGTTGAGTTTAAGGAATCTGTCAGCCATCCATGAAGAGATGGCAGATAGGCACTGAGATATATTGACCAGGACATAGGGAGTAAAGGTCGGGTGGATAGCATATAAATGGTATTTCAGACCAAAGGATGAGATGAGTTTGCCAAGGGAGGTGTAAAGGGAGAATAGGACCGG
>CM070035.1:150116888-150131474 GCA_036250615.1 Ptychadena robeensis | reverse complement strand
ATGAGCTGAAACATTTAAGTGTGACAAACATGCAAAAGAATAAGAAATCAGGAAAAATAGAAATCAGGAAATAGTTTTGCACACCACTGTATATAGCACAACAGAACAACAGTAAGTAAAAGGCATAAAGGAATAAAGAATGTTACCCAACTCTGGTTACCCAATTGCAATTGTCCCGCACATCAGTAGTGACTACCAAAGCTATGTTAATTGAATGGAAACCTGTATAAAGTCACCACTGTATACACATCCCTGAATAAAAGTTTGAAGCATACATGTGTGGGACATGTAGTCCAGAGAAGCAATCCTTGTATAGACAGAAGGGTGCATACAGGAACATTGGAGTAGCACTGGCACAGGAATGTCCTACATTTTTTTAAATGTCCTATTATTGTATCTATTCAGTATTGCTTGTAGGCTGAAGCAGTTTACTGTTTTCAGTTCATACAAAGTGCAGTGCAGACATATCATTTTAATCCTGTTTTTTACATTTAAAAGCGCTTTGTGGGTGCATTTCCACGTCCTCAGGAAACATGTTTTAGGGCTTGTCCCCACTTGAGCCATGAAGCAGTACGGTTTTGAACCGCTGACGGCCGCTTCCATTCATTTAAATAGCCCTGTCCCCACTAAGGGCCACGATCTGAAACGCAATTTTTTGTTCCCGCCTTTTTGGCCATGAGCTGCGAGCGGCTGCGGACGTGAGCCACAAATCGCCCATGGACATGAATGGATGCGGGTATTCATTCTCTATGGGCGCGATCCAGGGCTATTTGGGGCGGCTGCATTGACTCTCCATAATAAAAAAAAACACGAACTAGTGGCAAGACACAAGAGTTTACTGCAGTGCAGTTCAAAACCACGCTGCCCTGCAGCCAGCCACCAAAGTGGGGTCAAGCTCTTAGGGAGCATCATTCAGCACCATTTCTAAATGCCTCAAATATCTTAAGACAAATGTGGATCTCTGCAGATGCATAAAGTTTGCAGATTTGCATTCCTGTAATAAAGTTCCCTGTTGTTTCCCTGCCACTGAGAAAGCTGAGTCGTATACCTGGAGAGGAAGGTGGTTAGGAGGACCTGGACATTCCCCCTGGCTGAAGCATATTGGACTAAAATAGGAAAAAATCTAAAAGGTGCAAAAGTCATTTCCTGGCTATCTCATGAGAAAGTTGAAATATCCCTACAAACGCACAAATATCACCTTCACCTAATAATGGGACATGCTCGAGCAATTACATTTTTGGCAGGATGGTCATATATTGTGCATTTAAAATGATAAAAACATTTGACACAAATGGAATAAGCTGTGCCTTTCTGATATCACTATGTCAAAACCTTCGCCAAGGAGGGATAAAAAAAAGGAAAACATGTTTTACTTATTGAAGAGAGTAACAGCGCTAAAAGCATCAGCAATGAGTTTAGAGGCCTCTGAATGTTGGGAAAGTGATCTCCTGTGGAGGAAATAAAAAGGTGTTTTTAATGTTTCCAGGAAAGAAGAAAAAACGGCATCTGCTAGATCACAGCCTAAAAAAGAAGTACTTGTATAAAGACCCCCATACACATTTCGATTTCCCAGTTCGATCTACTTAAACCAATTGTTTTTTACGTCGATCAACCGTAACTTGATGACTGTCAACATGGTTCAATCGACCTAAACCAATCGAAATTAACCAAAAAATAAAATCAAAAAGTGATCAGTTATTTTGGAAAGTTTTGATCAATTAAGTATACATCGAATGCATATCGAATATTATTTTGTTGTGCCTGGTTTGATTCAAATAATAAACATACTTATACATCTAGTGGCAGACATTTTGGTGTGTTTACGATCGGCTTTCGTTCGATCAAACAAACATTGATCAAATATCGGTTTCTCCATGTGGGGGGTATTTTGATCACAGTTCGATCGATCATCAATAGTGTTGATTACCATATGGTATATTTAAATTTGCGTAATTTCCAAAATATATTAAGGAAATTGGAAATTCAAAAAATGTTATTGAACTATATTCTATTGCCTTACATTGTGCGTGGCTGTTCGCAATTATTCGCCAGTACGAGCGCTGTGCATATTGCACGTATCCATTTGCAAAAATATGCGCAATGTATGCCGGTACACAATGTTGAAGCATAAAATGACAAATATCGGCCATTGCGAATTGAGAATTCTTGATTTTCGAATATTCTCGCTCAACACTAATCATTCAATTCTTCATCATAAATTACGATCGCATCTGACCTTGATCACATGGAAATCGAAACGTGTATGGGGGCTTTAATCAAGATGTTACATTCAGATTCATCTGGATATTCTCACAATTTCAACTTAACCTCCCCAGCGGTCATGATGAGCCCAGCTTGCCAGAGTTTGGAGCTGGGCTCCCATGAAAGTCACATATCCCTGGAAAGCTACGGTGATTCTCTTTCCAGCTGCATGAATAAACTTCATGCAGTAGTTCGTCTTCGTAGTTGTGGAGGCAGTCCGGGCTAAACACCATGGTAATATAAAGGCATATATAACATATATAACAGATAGCCTAAAATGACTTGATGTGAGCCTCTTGCATTTGCTATACAGCACAGATCACTTTGGGAGAGGGGGAACCAGGGCCCAATAAGTTTTTCTGCAGTGCAAGAGGCATAGTCATAACATACTGTCAAGTCCCATTATTGGACAGATGGAATTATAAAGGTGGATACATTTGCATTGCTATGGCTTAAATTAACATGTGTAGTGGGAAGGATAGGATATCAACATTGTGAGGTTCGTGCAAAATTAACACACTGTAGATAAATAAACAGAAATAAAAGACTCTAATGTTATTTATAATTAAAGATGGTCACATATTTTTGAGTAGTTTATTTGGAAGTTAAATGCAAAGCCCCAGAACAAGGTATCATCATTTTGGTTTTGCATTAATTAAGAATTTTTTTTTACTTTGATCTTAACCTCCCTAGCGATATGCCCGAACCCAGTTCGGGCAAAGGCACACTGCACCTATCGATACGCCCGAACTGGGTTCGGGCACATCGTGGGAGCTCACCTGCTCCGTCGCCGCCATCTTCCCCGTCCATCGCCGGCTTCTTCCGGGTCCCGGAGGGACGTGTGATGTCACGGAGGCGGGACCCGGTCGCCGGTCTTTTTTAAAATCTTTTTTTTTTAACTTTTGAGCTGGATTATAGAAATGTCTTTCTATAATCCAGCTCAAAGTGGTCCCCGCTATCAGAAACGCTCGCGCTGAGCGTTCCTGATAGTGGGAGCATCTTCGGCTGCACACGAGCCGTTCCACAAATAGCCGAGGTCTCCGGCTATCTCCGTGAACAGCTCTCGTCTGCCGATGACGTCATCTGGCGGCGGGAGATTTAAAGGTACAGAAACTTTTTTTTTTTCATTTTTTTTTTTCATTTGTTTTTTTTTGATTAGATTGGATAAATGTTTTATCCAATCCAAATCAAAAGAAAACAAGTTTTTTCTGTACCTCTAAAGCCGGCCATAGCGCTTTATTCTGTGGCCGATTTTGCGAATGATCACCATGCGCATTCGGGGTAATCGCTTGGTGATCAATTGCAAAATGAACGCGCCCACCTGGAGCAAGTACTCAAGTAATCAAACTGCGCCCGTGCCGGAATCAGGCGCAACCACTGGCTCTCTGTGTGCCTGCAGCATTTCTACAAAGCTGCAGGCACACAAAGCCTTTCCGCCCCCATTGGCGTCACCGGTGACGCCGATGGGGGCGGAAAGGCAAAACACTGTATCACTTTTGGTACAGAAATCTGCACCACAGTGAACCACCAGGGAGGTTAAATTATGCAAAAACTACATATGCTAGAACAAAACTTTCTCTTTATTTGGTAGTGTTCCAACGACCCTTTGCTACATCTCCAGAAATTTCTGTGATGATACAGTCACTATTCAGGATCTTTGACATCTACTGGTCCTTGCATGAAGGCCCTGGGCGATCAACCCCTCTTCCCGGGGAGTAGCGGTGTGGGACTGGGAGGATGGTGATAGTGGGGTTGGACTAGGCATGTTGCTCATGCCTAGAGATGGTCAAATTTGCAAAGCCTCTGAAAATTGTATCATCACCAACATTGCTGGAGAGGTAGAGAAGGGTTGTGGGAACATTTGAAATCAAGTTTTGCTTTAGTATGTGTAGTTTTTGCAAAAATTCAGTTAAAAAAAAACTCTCCCCCTCCCCTCCTATTACTTTACAGTTTTTAAAAACAAAACTTCAAATGCTATCTTTCAGTAGTATTATTGTAGCAAATAATGGTCTGGCAACCAGGTCTTTTTATACCTCATTTCACCTGATGCTTGTTCCTGGTATGACCTGCTAGCAAAGCTTAAGCTGAAAGACCTAAGGTAGCACCCACGCTTTGACTCTTACACATGGTTTCTACCTAATTATTGCAATTTGGGCACGTGTACAGGAAATACATGTATATGATGCACAAACCATCTGCATGATGTTAATCTCATACTTTGATATCGTCTGTATGTTAGGCACAAGCCATCTGTCAGCCCTCCAGTTGATGCAGCTCTTCTTTGAAGTCAATGACCTGTAGTCACGTACAGAAGAGCAGGCACATGGCACAGTTCAGCTGTTGGTGTTTTAATTCCTTCCTGTTTTGAAATCCTGTTTACTTTCTGCGATATTGTGTTGTGGTTCTTCTTGTAATATTCTCCCCTATTTCCAGACTTTTCAGATTATTATGGTCTCTGAGGAGAAAAAGCAGGTAGTGAGAAGAGCAAACCATAGCAGTTTTAGAGAAGTTTGATTGTAATATGGACTAAATGATTCACTTGTCCTTGTCTGAGCACAAAATGAGGCGATTACTTTTTTAGCGCACAATATGCCAACTGGCAGGGAAAGCTCCAACTAGCAAAGTAAAAACTCCTGAGTCTTTTAATTGAAATTAAATATTTCAATAGTTCTAAAGTTTTCTCATCCAGCAACAACTGGAGTTCAAAAAACACAAAAAGAAAATTTCAGAGAAGAGACTCCCCTATGTGGGACAATTCACCATTCATGGGAAGAGAAGAGTACTGTTCAATAAATTATGTTAGGGTAGAACTTTTCATAAAATAATTTACTCTGTATGGTCTCTTTTTTTTTGGACTAAACTTAGAAAATCCCCTGTGAATGGTTAAGAGGTCCTCTAGACCTTTGTACTCATTCATTAAGGTGCGGGAGCGGGATCCAGGAGTCCTCTTGTTTAACTCAATGAGCCCCCAGCTGTGCCCCCACAATGTCTGGCCGATGTTTTGGGGAAGACATTGTGATAAGGGTCTCCCCCTCATTGAAGTATTGCATGGAACCTGATGGGATGGTGTCCCCCCCTTCCTGTTGTTCCAGGCTTGCCAAAAGGGGTCTGGTATTCTCTGGAGGGGGGACCTCACGTCGTTCACGACACACCCTTTTCCATAGCTTAACAGCCCTTGTGCCAGAAGGGTGTCTGGTATGCTCTGGAGGGGGAAACAAACTCTGTGGTCCCCCTTTACCAGAGCATACCAGACACAATGCTAAAAGAGGGTCTCGTAGGCTCTGGAGGGGCCTCGCTTTTTAAAAATTAAATAGACACAACAACAAAAAATTACATTCAAATATACATTTTTCTTTGGGAATCTGTAGTGTTTAATTCAAATCAACTGGACTTGCTGTGCTTATTTCTTTCATTACGCTAGTCATCCAAATGGCTCATATAGAATGACCTGGATGAATGAGAACCTTCACAGACTTTTTCTTTCTGAAGTTTTGCCATTGATCCCCCTTTTGATATTACACTGTCCAGGTGTTTTCACACTTTTGACCATTTTTATGGTATTGTAGCTATGCATATGACCTGAAGGTTTGGGAATTTCACATGTCATTAAAGTTAATGCAGTTCACTATAAACATGCAAAATGCGGGTATTTGCAGCAGTGTTTGCAAACACTGTGAACACCCTTCACTGATGTTTGTCCATCCCAATCTGTTTGTTTTTTTATTTCAGTTACAGAAATAGTTCAAATGGCTACTGCCTTGGTGCTTATGGAAGTTAATGGAGTGAAGTGTTAATTAATGTACCCACCATTGGTTGGTATAGTTCTGCATTATTGCCCAATTAGATGGGGGAAGAAAGAACCCCACACCTAAATAAATTCCCCCTGGGAACACCACAGGGGCAAGGGGACATTAACGGACACTTAAGTATAATAAGGTAACATATAAGTAAGCGGTTCAAAACAATTACAAAGTGATAATTAAAAACATAGGACATGTCAGTGTCCATGGAGCACAGGGAGTCCGGACCCTACCTGCATACTTGACTTGACATGATCTATCTTCCTACTCAAATACTCCTTAAAATAAGTTTACTTTACCTGATCTACTTATACAATAGGCACTACTACACCTATGATCTGTTAAAAGTTACAGGTCTGTTTTGGCTTTCCCTGCTGCCGGGTTGTTTGTTTTGGCTTCCCACTCTTCGCCTATGGTTGCCCCTTAGTAGGGGCTCTGACCGCTACTTGTCTCAATGATTGGTCTTTCGGTGTTTCGCTACTCTACTTGGATAAAGACACACCCCCTGAGGAAGTCCGACACAAAATGTGTTGATACAGGACCTTTATCCTAACGTATTGAATACCGAATTTTTTATATATTTTTATATGTGTACTTATATGTGTGTTTATCTATATCCACTATATGTGGAAGTTCTCAGTACTTATAAGATAATGCTGTAACATCGACCGACATTGACATGTCCTATGTTTTTAATTATCACTTTCATTAAATTGTTATTGTTTTGAACCGCTTACTTATATGTTACCTTATTATACTTAAGTGGCCGTTAAAGTCCCCTTGCCCCTGTGGTGTTCCCAGAAGGGAAGTTAATTAGGTGTGGTGTTTCTTCCCCCATCTAATTGGGCAGTCAATATTTATTTGGGATGTTGGCCACACCACTTTGATTAGTGCAACTCTTTTTCTATAGTTCTGCATTATGTAGACAATGCCAGGGACCATTATTTTGTTGGTAGTTTTATTGTTCAAAACATTTGATAAAAAGCTGTGGCCATTTATTTCCAATGTTAATTTGGTGTGCTTGTCTAATTTTTATATTGTAATTTTTTTGATGTATCAACCTGCACTCATACCTGAGCAGCCAATTGGCATAGAAAACATTTTTAGTTGTCATATGAGGGAAACAATTGATCCTGTGCTTATCAATTGGTCGAAAAATTTACAATGTAAATTTTTAAGTAAAACATTTTTGCTGAAATTTCCTATAGACAAATTTAGCCAGGGCCATTTTAACTTTTCCTTGAAAAAGTAAAAAATCTTCCAGAAATTTCAACTAAAATCTAAATTTCTACTTATGTAAATATGTTATAGTGTTGATCGCGAAAAATAGGCATTTTTATTGTCAATATTATATTACACTGAACAAAGATGTGCAAAATAGATATTACTGCAGTCAGCATGCCAATTGAACACTCCCTCAAACGTTGCCACATCTGTGGCATTGTGCTGTTTGGTCAAACTGCACATTTAAGAGTGGCCTTTTATTGTGGGCAGTCTAAGGCACACCTATGCAATATTCATGCTGTCTAATCAGCACCTTGATATGCCACACCTGTGGGGTGGGATGGATTATCTCGGCAAAGGAGAAATGCTTGCTCACACAGATTTAGACAGATTTGTGAACAATATTTGAGAGTAATGGGTAACTTTTTTGTATGTAGAAAAGGTTTTAGATCTTTGAGTTCCGCTCATGCAAAATGGGAGCAAAACAAAAAGTATTTTTTGTATATAATTAAAATATTCGCAATGGAAAATTTTAAATGGAATTTGGTTTGGAAAAATCTAAATGTAAGTCAAATCGAATTTACTACATTTCGACCATCTCTGCTTATAATATGTCTAATAGGTATACAGAATGGCTGCATAGCGCCGCAAAGGTGAACATTAGTGGGTGAATTAAGGGAGAGAGTGATGTGTCAAGAGAACCTGTCATTTTGTTTAGATTGTCTATATAAATAGCAATACTATTTTTAGAGTTTACCCCCATTTTAACTTAAATCACAAGTGCAAAGTACCATATATACTCGTGTATAAGCCGGGTTTTTCAGCCCAAAAAAGTGGGCAGAAAATGCTCCCCTCGGCTTATACTCGAGTCAGCCTACTGTCGACTCACCTAAGCTGAATTACCTAAGCTGAATTTCAGACAGGCAGCTTCCCTCTTCACTGCATATCTTCGCTGAGCTCTCCATGATTGCCGACTCACAGCTGATCAATGTAAACAAACTCCACACTGCCACCTGGTGGCCGGTTAATGGTTCAAATACAATTCAATTCAAATAATAATAATCATAACCCTGTGTTCTTTTAAATCTTTTGAGGTTGTGGCACTGAGATGAATCCTGTTTGATTAGTTCCTAGGGGCTGTGTTGCTTTCTCTATATTTTTCTCATTTAGAAAACTCCACTATCTGACTTTGCATTTCCCACTGTCGGCTTATACTCTAGCCAATAGGTTTTTCCAGTTTTTGTAGATAAAATTATGAACCTCTGCTTATACTCGGGTCGGCTTATACTCGAGTATATACGGTACCTATCTGCTGGCAAATAACAATGATACATGTCCAGAAATCAAAGTGTTTGTCTTGTATGTTTTAGGTTTTGCATTATGTGACCCAGAACTGCCCTAAATCATCAGTTCAATACAGCAAAGTAAAGTGATCATGGGACTGCATTAAAACTGAACAATCAAAGTAATATTATTCAAAATAAAATAATTTGAATATTAATTTTATAATTAATAATATTATTATAATATTAATAACACTGGAAATACTATGAGAAATCTAAGATTCACTATAAAGTAGAAACAGATAGAAGTGTATCTTTAATTTGTGCTCCAGTGCAAGTCTGCTGTCACAGACCAAGAAGATGAATAATATCATCCGGTGTTATAGCTATAAATTAAATGCTGTCTCGAGTACTGTTGGTAATACCCAATCATCAACTGCTACATCAGCAGAAAATACACCCTTAAATAATAGAATCTCGCCATAAAGACCGCGGAGCTCTTTTAACATCCAGCTTGAGAGACATTTTCTCTTACAGCCAGAGTTATGGCTTGTAACATAACATTTTTTTATGACCATTTAGAAAAGTACTCCATAAATTATTTCAGAAGCAAAGGCTGTGGGATAATGCCAAAATCACACATTTTTCCATTTTCTCTGAATTTAAACTCTTCCATTATTAATCTACCAACTAAAATGGGGTCACTCCATACAGCCTACAAGTTCCCAATATGAAGTAAAAAATGTTTTATTCACCGAACCCCGCAGCCTTCACAGCTAGTTTTTAAAAGTGTGCTCAGGTTTAAGCCAATGTGAGATGTGAATAATTAAAGAACATAATGTTTTACAATAGCCTGGGAAAAACACATAGGACAAGCAAGGTGCAGTCTTAATTATAAAGTTTGTGATATTTCATAAGGCTGATATCATTGTTGTCCTCAATTTAAAATATTAAGCAAAACAGGCAAATATACGGACACATTCACATGAATTTATGGAGTAAAACAAATTCTCTGCACCCAGTTATTCTATAGATTATATCTAGTGATGAGCAGCACAGGCACTATTCGTATTCGCAAACTATTGCAAATTTTGCACCTGATATTCTCAAAAATATCATAAATTAGAGAATTCATGATTAGAGAAGTCCTTATTGCCTTCATATCACATAAGATATGTGCAGATATCACATAAAAACAAATAATACATATGTAAAAACTTCACAATCCTATCGGCTTTTAGCTTAATGCGTCACCATGTGTTTTCAGCACTCAGTGGCAACAAACCTAGTGACCGTATTGAATGGAAGTTCAAAATTTTGGAGTTAAAAAGATGACTTATCTCATGAGTAAGTAGACAGACATCAAATATAAGTGCGCAAAGATTCTAGCCCAGGGGTAGGAAACATTTTTAACTGGTGGGCCGCAATGGATTTTTAAATTTGATGGTGGACAATACACCTGTAAGGGCCGCCGGGTCCCAGGTCTTCCCAGCATGGGTGGAAAATGTAAACATTGAAAAAATCATACTGGTTACCAGGGAGGTTAAAAAATATATAAATTATTATGAAAATGATATATATAATAAAATAAGGCTTTGGATAGTAAATCTATGTAACCTATGGCCTCTAGCAGGAGACCTTTATAATCTTCCTCTAGGCCAGTGGTTCTCAAACTGGGGGACGGTCCCTGCTGGGTGGCCCAAAGGTAAAACCTGTTTTTGAATAAGCTCGATAATGTTATTAAATAGAATAGTGGGGCTTTGCAGGGGAAGTTTGGGAACCACTGCTCTAGGCATTATCACTTGTTGCAGGAAATGAACAGACGTGTCTTAACACAAAGGTTTTAAAATTGGATTAAAATTGTAAAGGGACGGATATGGCTGCCCGGCCTTAGTTTGCCCATGCCTGTTCTAGCTTATCCTTTTATCAATAAACCTATAAAAATATGTTGAACATTTAAGCCAACTCACAATCTGACTTTATGCCTTGCTGGGTCCCTTAGACCTTTATACCAAGTCACCTAGTTCTCATGAACCCTGAACCCTTGGCCACTCCCCTGGACTTCCTATAAAAGCCAGGGCCCAACTTGCATCCAATGTCAGATTATTGTGCCTTGCCAATAACTCGCTCTGTCTCCGCATCATGCTCTGATTTCTGATTACTTGTGTACCGAACCTTGGCTTCTGAATATCGACTACTCTTCTCTTATTGCTCCATTCCTGACGTGACACCATTGGCTACTGACCCCGGCTTGGATTTGACTACTCTTTTGCTCGTTCCCTGTTTGTGCTCTCTTCTTGGACTGTGCTCACCTGTGTTCTGATTGCTGTTTCAGCTACTGGACTCTGAGCCTGAACTGAGATCGTTACACCTATGTTCACAGAACTGCAAAGGTTCTTCTCTGTATGATAAGACTGGTCCTCTTAATTAAATAGACTAGTTACTAAAAGTAATTTAGCAATGGCTGAAAAATAACAGTTACACTTGTTTCTTTCCAGAAGGGGACTTTAGGACAGAAAAATAACATATCTCTTTTACTGAGAATGTAAAGAAAAAATAGAATTTACCATCCAATAAAAAGTATAAGTGCCAATGGCATATTATCCCCTTACGTGATATGTCCCGGGCCTCATAATGAGGTTTAATGAGAGAAGTCCCTACGTACATATTGAGCAGCATTCATATTGACACTGAGAACTCTGTTCAATACTGTCGTCTGTACAAATGTCTACTTTTGTTGTTGTCTTTCTGCAAGAGAAATGTCATGATCTTCTCTATTTCGCAGTATACATTGACATTTTCGATAGAAAGCAGTTGTTTCCAGGCTAATTAAAAAAAAGGCACAGTGCCTTGACAGTGTAAAAAAAAAAGTTTTGCTTGTTAGGATAAAAAAAGTACTATAAAAATTATTATGCAATATATCAAGATGTTAGATTTCAAATTACAAATTGCTGTTTATATTTGACTCAAACTCAAGGCAACTTAGTCAAACCCAATTATACCTTTCCAATTACTTTTGTTATTATAGGCAGAAATAGTAAAATGTTCAAGTTTGTAGAAAATACTTAATACCTAAAGCTATGATTTTCTCATATAGGCTGGTAAATATGTCTTGTGCCTTACGGTGATGTCCAGACTTGTTGCTATGCTTGTTGCTAGTGGGGCACTAGAGACACATGGAGAGCTATGAGGATGTGAACATTTCATAGACAACTGTTAAAGACTGCCTACAAATTATTCATGCCAGAAAGCACAATACTGATACCACTCAGCTCACTGTTTTAATTTTTCAGTGCTGATTGTGGGGAAATAAAGGGAAAAATATTCTGCTCGGAGAATTGCATTGCCGCACGTTAGCTTTGACCATTTATTTTTAAATGTCAACGCTATGGGTTTGTAGACGACATATACAGTATATTGTTTTGTAAATAAAACTGCAGAGAAATGATATGAAGCATCCAGAACACACCAGGGATACATTGTTATGCGTAGTCTTCCATCTGTCCATTGCAGTAAACACATCTGATACTTGTCTGTGGAAGCCATTTTAAAACAAAGTGGTTATTCTATTCTACGGATAAGTGGGAGGCACCCTGCTGAGTGCGTCCTCATAGGAAGTCACTAGCAATGGCTTATCTCTAAAGCCACCCATACACGTTTAGATTTTGACCAGAATTTTTGGCCGAACGACCGCATGTGATGACGTCATTACGTGCAGTCAATTGACTGAATATCATACGGGCAGCACTAATGTCTCCTTTGTGTTCTTGGCTCAGTCGGGTCCCCGCCAAGGGAATGCACCCAGCACGAGGGGGGGGGGCAACGGAGCCGAGAACACAGAGGAGAAATCCGATCCACCCAGTCTGCAGCAGTGACTGTTCTCGTTCTGCCGATCCACTGCTAGAAGAAGCACGAGAACAGTAGCTTCTGCAGATAGGTATTGTTGCTCAACAAACTAAGAAACACAATAAATAGTTGTGCACAACACAGCTACAGTGATATCAGTGGCCAGAAAGGCTGGTTGAAAAAGAGCCTCCACTTGAAACGCATCCCATTGTTCCTGTTGAGCCTCCCAGCATCTGTTAGCAGAAAGTGATATCATCCCCAACCAGGAAGTGAGGTCTTCCTGGAAAGCACAAGGCCCTGATCCATCCTTGTAAACCTCTTTTAATGTGAGTATCTTGTGTGTTGTTTTGTTTCATTTTGTTTTATTTTGTTTCATTTTGATTTATCTTATCCTATTCCACATTGTTTAACCATTTGTTGTACTAATTTGTGCGCCTCTGTCCTTGTTCTTATAGGTATTGTGGTTCGGCTGTCTCCTCTGTGTCTTTTTTTCGGTGGTTTTGTTTATGTTCCCAATCAATTCTGACCACCCCCTTTTTTTCATTTTTTCTCTGAGGTCTATTTACGATTACTGCCATAAACAACCATACATAGCTAATCACTAAATAATGTAAATGCACAACTCATTCTATCTAATTGTAAAATATCTCTCACCCTAAGTTGGTCAGTGTGTTCAGGGAATGGGTAGTGCTAATGTTTTTTTGTCTTGGCTTGAGGGAAAGGAACAAATATTTTACATATTCGGATCATAAGACACAGTGACATTTTCCTATTGATTGTAATAGTAAAAAATATGTTGGATATGAGACAGTTGAGACAGTTAATGTTTTTCTAGTAAGTTCTGGAATTATGGGGTATCTGTAACAGTAACAGGGGGAGTGCTGATGTGTCATACACTGTATAATTATGATTGATTTGAGAGGCTCCAGGTCTTTGCCATCTGCCAGCTTATGTGTAAGGTTCCTGTGGACATCCCAGTGGGCTTTGGCCCCTACACCAGGCCTAAAGGACTGCAGAGATCACCATTACCACGTGAGTTTCACTTACCTGCCGGGCTAGGGGTTGAGATAGGAGGAATCCCCCTTAAAAGTCTTGGGTTTAAAGACACTACTCCATTGTATTAACAGAAATTCAGCACATCTCCCCTACTGGGTTAGAGGCTCTGCCTTGTTTGCAACTGTCTGTATCTGTGGACAGTGTCCTTCCTGCAGATGCCTGTATAAAGCATGCATTGCTTAAAAAAACAGAATTACTGGGGGCGGGGATATGCTGCAGTGCTAGAAGTCTAAAGCCCACAAACGTTTTGGGGTGATAAGTGCACTTGTCAGAAAAGCAATCTGGTGCTTCTAGTCATCTCTACACCCACACAGGCATGGGGAGATCATACAAACTCTGTGTTAGTGCTCTGGCCATGATTCAAATCTGGGACCCCAGTGCTCTATGGTTAGCTTGCTATTGAGGCTTGCCTTCCACAAGCAAGAGGAGCGAGGGCCCAGAATAGAGCAGAATAGAATACATGTCAATAGAATACTCTTATTTTCTTCAAGCCTCTTGCTTAATTAGAATATAACTTATATTTTTTATCATTATTAGTCTTTGCTTCCATTTTTCTATCAGTAACATGACACAGTAGTTAGTTAACCTCTGACAAAAGTATTGAGTTTAGATAATAGGTACAATAATTAAAGATGGTCAGTGAATATCATAGTAATGTAGGACACTGCAGCATTAGCATATTCTTATGCAGCTATCCACTTTGATAATTCACGAATTAATTTTAATGTAATATGGGACAGAAGGGTTACAGACATTGCCATCAGAAAGATCCTCTATGGAAAGTACATTCAAATTATCGTTTTTAATTAGTAGATGTCCTTCACATATCAGACCATCTCAGCTAAATAAAGTTTCTTGTCCAACACATTATTTGACCAGTGTGTGCAGGTCACATAGTACAGAATGGTTATTCTCATTACAATTAGCAAAAGAAGAACCAACCCCATTGAAATATGATTTCAAACATTTTATGTTTCATATTATTCTGAATTGATTTTATTTTTAATTAAAATCACAAAAATACACATGATGCAAACGCTGTTTTTAACTATTGTAAAGTGCTGTGTTTCAATGCACAAGGCCCTGTGACATAGAATTCAAAATTGCCCCACGGG
>CM070035.1:150097319-150115944 GCA_036250615.1 Ptychadena robeensis | reverse complement strand
ACACAGGTGCACTCTATTTAGTCATTAGCACTCATCAGACAATGTCTATGGGCAACTGAGTGCACTCAGACCAAAGGGGGCTAAATAATTACGCACACCCTACTTTGCAGTTATAAAAAAATTATTTTTGATCAATTTTAATAAAAATAAAATTGATTAATGTTTGTGGCTGTAATGTTACAAAATGGGGAAAAGTTGAAGTGGGCCGAATACTTTTGCAAGCCAAAGTATAGTTAAAAAAATATATGAAAATAATTTCCCCCAAAAATAAAATGAATCCAGCTTCCATCTGAAAATGAGAAAAAATAAAAAGCCATGTAGAAAAAAATCCTCTTCCATCCGATAATTTAAAAAAAACAATTCCAGAAAAAAAAGATAATCCAGAAATCAGCACCCCAAAATAAATGCAAGGTTCTTCAATACGCTTAACAAAAATGTCTTCATTCCTCTTCTGGAGCTTCGCTGGAGAGATCTATCCTCGACAACGTCCCGCGATGAAAGAGGTAGGATGGCTGGGTCATGGGCAGTAAGTATGGAACATTTTTCCCATGCTCCCTGAGCATAACCAAGACGCCACCAGGAGCCTGTGTTTATCAACCATGGCCCAAGGGTCATGACGCATTTCGATCACTTTTGGTCTATCAATTCAGGTAAAAAGTCATCAATTTTCAAATGACCTAAACACTCATTTTTAAGTGTTTCAAGTGTGTCAAGACAAAATAGTTGAATTTTCTTAAAATAATTATGTCCTATTGTCCATCCTTTTAGAAAAAATATGAGTTTTAAAAAACAGAATTGTATGAAGCCTCAAAAAGCGATATTCCGAAAGCTTCAGTTCACCTTGAAAGGGTATCACTAGATTTCATAGAGGTGTATTGGGGATACCCTTTGTAAAGTGGTCAGTCTCTAGCACTCGCTGTAATTCGCAAGCTTGTCATGTTAAGTCTCTCAGATAAAAATCCAATTCATTTCTATTGGGAAGCCTTTCATCCTCTAACCAAACGATTGATGGCCTCTGTGTAAACGCACTGTTTGCAAGAGATGGATGAATTTTGTTTTTTACATTTCAAGTAGCTGACTTTATGACTTGCTGGAGAAATTTCAACTTGTCTTAAACTCCCACAACGTAATATGAGGAGCTTTCTAAACCTTCCAATCACTATGTATTTGATCAGGAAGGACATGGCACTACATAGTTGTTGGTAGAGGTAAAGGAACTTGTATGGAGCAATCTAAAGGTGATCTTAAGGCTATGTTTATATGGAGTTTAGGGATGCGCCGATACCCCCTGCATTAATTGCATGTAACCATCCTGTACATGTGCATGACTTCCCATGACTTTCAGGGCAGTACGTCAACCTCCGGACCCACTGAATGCCATTTAAGCAGCAGGGGCGGGAAGTATATGTATGGGATGTGCCAACATCCCCATCAAGGCATGCGATTAACACAGGGGGAATCGTCGCATCTCTACACACCATATAACATAACCCCAAATTAGCTAGTCAAAACTGTTTACAAAATTTCATTTGAATAAAACTACTGAAATATTTTAAAATCTTCTCAAAACTACAACGTTTAAGGGTCTCTCTGGTTAGACACAAGTTGATTGTATATTTTGCAAAGGTCCTCAGATTTTAGTACATCTAATACTGATTGTATAAAGATTGTATAGTAAGATTGTAATGTGTATAGTAAGCTTATGCCCATGGAGGATGTTGTGGTACAATGCGGTGGTACTTGGCTCCCTCCAGAGAAGCACTGGAGGGAACCAAGTATCACCGCATCATACCACAACAGAGGAGGATGTTCCTGTGAAGGTGATATGCTACATATTTGGTGGACATGCCCCTTTGTCTTAATGTTCTGCAATAAACTTTACTGCCTCATGTCCAAATTGTTTCACATTAAACTCACTAAGAATGCTTGGAAAGCCTTCCTTTAATATTACGACTCTCAAATGCACACAACACCCATTGGCACATTACCTCTTCATTGCCACTAAGTCAACTATTGCCAAAAATTGGAGGAAACAACTATTAAGCAGGGAACATGGCTCGATATTGGAGTCATTTGAGGTTCCCTGCAGCAGCGTGATGATGTCAGATAGCACTTCTGTATCTCCAGCTCAGCCGATCCTTTGCATGGAGACCCCACGGTTTCCATGCAAAGCAACAGACAATGACTGTGGTTCACGGTCATGTCTGATATCCCTATTTTCGAGAGGGACCAATCAATCAGCGATGGCCGGATATTATATAGATGGCCATGAGCGCGCACGGTGCTTAAAGTGACCATCATTCTGGCCCATATCTAAACAAGTACCCAGCTTTACTCTTCCAGGAATTCTTGAATAGAGTTGACACTATTTTGACTAATGAAAAATTAACATGACAAACATGAGCGATTCCTAGACACATGGGACCACTGGATCCAGGCCTTCCACCTGACCCTTGACAGAACCAGCCTAAACCCATGTATAATCTACCACTCTGGGATGGGGGAGCACTCATCCCTCTTTCCAACATTTTCTCCTTTCTCTCTCTTTATCTTAGCCCCATAAAGGCACGTTGGTTATAATTTTTTGTCTTTATTGTTTTGGGTTATAATTTTTCCAATCCCATACTACTTCAGGACGGCATATTGCCCTGGTCTAGATTTGTTTCTGCTGCGTTTCCATAGCAGAAGCCCCTCTATAGTGGAGCAACCTTCTTCAGCTCCCCCCATTCATTCACCATGTATGTTCTACCTGAAGAATTTTGGTAGTTGCCAGTAACTTGGATTGGTTTATTATGTTCGTAATAGACTGTTGTCAATACATGATGGGCACTGTTGGCTCATATGTTTGTATGAAATCTAAACTTAATTAAACTTAAACTTTAAACTAAACTAAATTAATTAATTTAAATTAAACTTTAAATTAAGCCTAAACTTAACAACTGAACAA
The DNA here is from genome assembly GCA_036250615.1 of Ptychadena robeensis. NCBI lineage: Eukaryota > Metazoa > Chordata > Amphibia > Anura > Ptychadenidae > Ptychadena > Ptychadena robeensis. The sequence continues at coordinate 150,112,997 of CM070035.1, read as the reverse complement.
GAGCTGTCCGTTTCTGTAAGCAGATGGAGTAAATCAGTCCGTTGGTTTCAGGCAATCTGATATTATATATCTTCATAGTTATAGTAACATTTTCTATTAATTAAGCAGCTTATTCGATCTGCAGATGGGAAGTTGTGTAGCCCAGAGCACAGCATGTTCTTTAAAGGGTGCTGGCTGACTCACAATGTTATCCCGCTCTTCTGGTGACCTCGCCGACGTGGGTATTCTTCCTGAGCATATTCCGCGCATATGTTTATTTGCCTCTCTTTTTTTTCTGATCAATGTTACGGGAGAAAATAAGTCTCGGGCTTCCTAAAGGGATTGCCGCTCAACCTTGACTTATTGCGAAAATACAAATCGAAATCCCCAGTGTGATGTTGATACATGATAATAAAGGTAACATACAGTACAAAATTTATAGGAAGCAAACAGCTGTAAAGTCCATGCTGCAGGCAACTAGTCATCTTCCAAGACTTCCAATTAGCTGCATCCCTACTGACCACTTCCTCCGGGTACATGAAACGGTGCTGCAGAAGAGGATTTTTCAGCAGGAGGCAAGCTTGTTAAAGAAATATAAAGGTTAACGTCCTAAGGATACAGAAATAGCATATGCAGCAGCATCTAAAGCCGATAAACAAATTAACCTGCTGCATGCATGCTCAGAAAGAAAAAGTCAGCAGAACGCAGGTCTGTTACATTTCCTACTTTATTAAACAAAGCTAGAATTCGGGACAATGGTTAACCATTGCTATTGTATTTACGATAGAGATATTGCTGTACCAATTCATAATAAGCAATATAAAACCTGTTATTTAATTTTTCCCCCAGCTGTTTGCATACCTTTGTTCACCCACCTTCTTCAAATTCCATTAAAGCGGTTAAAAAAAAAAAGCACATAAAAAAAAAAAGCACATAGGCACATTACTTACTTGTCAGCAGTTCAGATCCTGGAAAACTGCTACACAAAAACAAATAAAACATACTTACCTTCCTCACATTTTAACTGTTGATGACAACATCTTAATTAAGGGCAAGATGAAGCCACTTCCGGATCCATTGTTCTCAGGGCAGCTGGCAGCTGACAACAACCTGCCCCCCCTTTCCCCCCACTCCTACACAGACAGAGATTCCCTTCTCTGAAGGGAGATCCAGTGTGGGAGAGGGGGGGGGCAGTCAGCTGCATTCATGGAGCTGTCAGCTGGGTGAATGAAGGCTTCTCTCTCCACACTTCACCCCTCACAAAATCTCGCAGATGTGACGCTGATGTCACATCTGCAAGACTGAGCCACAAGGGCATCTGGGACAGATTTCCCAGATACCCTTGCAGTGTGGGACATTTTACATATAGGAGATATGTAACACAGTGGGAGGGCCTGTCTCTAAAAAGACACCCCTCCTGCTGTCAGAAATAGTTATTTTTTTTCAGTCAGGGATCTCTGCAGTATCAGCTGAGCTGCAGCCGATACTGCAGAGTGACCTACCAGGTGGTAGGTCCACTTTAATGACAATTATGGACTTCAATAAAGCATATTACATAGGGCAGCACCAAACATCTAAGCTGGCAAATAATAACCTTTTCCTTGTGTCTGTTCCTTCTTTGGTCCACCTCGGTAAGAAAATTATGGTGGTAGGAGGATGCATGCATCTTATATGGTGAATGTGTGACCACTCGCACCTGAAACACTATTCTATGTGCCCACTTTGAGCTGACATACAAAGCTCCGGTTTTCTGTCTATGTAGAGCTCTGCTCCAGATGGCAGAGCAGGGAACGGCTGGTAGGGTAATATTCGAATTCACGACATTTCGCAAATTATTCTCCAAATATAAGTAAATTTGAAAATTCCAGATCTTGAAAATTCCAGATCTCCCCTCTGAGCTGAGGCTTTCTTCTAGTGGCCTAGATTTTAAGGTAGCCATACACGGGTCGATTTTTCCCCAGATCGATCAATGGGACACGAGTGCTGTCCACCCTGAACAATCGACCCAATTTCCTGTGCAATTGACCCATAACTCCCTATTGCGCAGCCATTTTGATCGATCGATTTTGAGGAATCTACCTTTTTGGCCATCGGCTCCTGTCAAAATCGACCCCAAGTCTGGGAACAAACAAGATTTACTTACCTTTGCCTTTGCTCTCCTGGTCTCTCCTATTCTCTCAGCTTTGCTCTGTTGATTCGTCTTCAGGCAGGGGTGGGAAAACTTTTTGATTTGAGGGCCACATTGCGTTCTTATACTTGAGAGGAGGGCCTAACAAATAGAGATTGTGAGCTAATTTGCCCCTGAACATGATATCATAACCAAAATTGCTGGAAATGTAAGGAAGGGTTGTGGGAACATTTTTCAAAAAAAGTATGGCTTTAGCACATGTAGTTTTTAAATAAATAAAGTTAAAAAACGAAGTCGAAATTCAGATTTTCAAAATTTTTACTTGACTTTAAACTTAATTTGTGCAAAAACTATTTGTGTTAGAGTCATACTTTTTTTTGTAGTATACCCCCAACCCTTCTCTACATCTCCAGCAAGTTTAGTGATGATACCATGTTCAGGGGCTTTGCAATTAACTCAAAATCGTCGAAATGAAATTCGACCATCTCTACTGACCAATACTGTGTAATGGCTGCCCAATATAGGTTCCCCTATTCCTTGTGTTCCTTGTGGCATTGATGATAATGGGTATGTGCAGCAGGTACGTTTTAATCTTTCATTTGCTGTACCACTTTCAACACGAAAAATAAATGCACCTGCCATATTTCAGTTAAAATAGGTGCATCCTGGTTCCCTTCTTCTTGTTTATTGCAATGAGCGGAGATAAGGAAGACATTTGGACTACTATTGGCAAGTAGAGATGGTTGAATTTGTTTTAAAAAATTCGACCATTTCGATGATTTCGAGTTAATTGCAAAGCCCCTGAACATGGTATAAACACCAAACTTGCTGATTATGTACAGATGAGTTGGGGGTATACTACAAAAAAGAAAGTATGTCTCTAACACAAATAGTTTTTGCACAAATGAAGTTCAAAGTCGGTCAAAATTTCGAACATTGGAATTTCGACTTTATTTTTTAATTTAATTTATGCAAAAACTTCATGAGCTAGAGCAAAACCTTTTTTATCCAAATGTTCCCACAACCCTTCTCTACATCTCCAGCAATTTTGGTGATGATACCTTGTTCTGGGGCTTTGCAATCAGCTCACAAAGTTAGCAAGTCGAAAAATTCGACCATCTCTATTGGCAAGTAATTTCAAGGAACAAGTGCATGGGACCCAGAAAGTCTTTTCCCGAAGATGACAAAGGGCCAGATTGGAACGCTAAAGAAGAGGAGAGAGAGAGAGAGCAGAACACAGCCCAGAACCCCACCCCCCTCCCTCCACCTCAGATCAGTAAAAAATATGACATGTGTTCAACTGAGTGTACTGCTGCTAGTGACACCTTCTGGCTGAATTTTTGGCTGAATCTTTTTTTCTGGTTTTTCTGCCCTAAAAACTGGGTGCGTCTTATGTGCCGGTGCGTCTTATAAGGCGAAAAATACGGTATTGGCTTAAAGAATAAAGACATTTAAAATGTACGAGTAGATCCATGATGGGAGAAGGTGGTTTAGGGAAGGAAGACACGTTCACTAGTTTTTTTCTTTAATAAACGTGAAAAAAAAGGATAAAAGGGAATAAAGTGTATTAGGTGAGTTATCTTTTTATCTTTTTATTTTAATTAGGTGTGAAGAATGGGCTAAAGTAATGTCTACCTGTAGCAATGCTGCTTGATAATTACAGAATCATTCTTATTAGTGGCCCTGGAAGCACTAAATGCACTTGGAGGAAACCTGACTTTCTAATTGATCTTTTCTAGGTACTTTTACAGTTCTTCGAAATTTCCAGGATAATATCACTGCAGCAGAAGCAGATTAAAGATCTGAATTATGTCTTGTATTAAAGTACAGGATTTTGCAGTTTGCAGTTCGAGACTTGTTAAATACAAAATTAGGTTTAAGTGTCCCTCATCGTAAATTTAAGCACAGCAGTTCATTCTTGTAAGTTTATTTTTCATATAAAAAGATTCAGCGCAATGTTTTACGCTTGGCATTTTAATGAAACTGTTTAAGAGTTGTAAACTTGTCATTGTAATTTTAGATTTTAGGAACATACACTTTTGGCATTGAATTAAATTTTTTTTAAAACGGAACTACTGAGCATTTGCAGGGAGCTAAGATTTCTAACAGAACCCTAGCGCACTGCTGAGGGCCAGATTTCTGTACCAAAAGTGCACCATAGACTTTAATGGAATTTTTTCATGCTGTATGCCTGTAATTTCCCAAAATATGTCCGTACAAGGGTCTATTAGACATCCTGAATATAATAATGTTTGAAACACACAATTATACCAAAAAATTATATATATAATAAAAGGTATCATTTGAATGATAAAATCTCTAAAATACTTATTTTGTATGAAAAAAATCAAAACAGTATGTATTCATATGTATGTTTTTTATATTCATAATAACATTTTCATTCAATTGGAAATGTGTTATGTGTTTTTTACTTTGAATGGTATTGGATACAGTTATCACTGTATCCAATACAATGCCTTTTGGCATCCTCTCCCCCTTGGTGTAATGAACACACAGGGGAGAAAGGGTTAACTGCAAATGGCACATCTGGAAATCACACTGGAAATTGTTCTGGTGTGATTTCCATTTGAATGACCCGCCACCGCCCCCCCCCCCCCATGTGACGTCATCACGTCACTCGGAGGGGGGAGGGGTCCATTCTCCTCCTCCAGCTTCTCCTTAAGATCAGAGGCCCGTAGCAGCACAGAAGAGTACATCTGCGCTGCCAGAGATCTGATCCATCTCGTCCATTGCATGACTAACAAGTCAATGCTGGACGAAATGGAGCCATCAGGAACGACAGGAGGGTTAAATGGGTTATGTGATGATGAAAATGGTAAATGTCCAGTTACCTAATGGTGGTAATAAAGGTACAATTCCTTCTCATTGCAATCACAATTCCCTTATTTTACAGTATAGAATCCGAAACGGAATCCAAAGCATGTCTAAAATATCACAATTCGTGAAAACCCATTCATGAAGTAAAGAAGTCCAGCATCCATCCTCATTTTATAACCCAACCAACTGCAATATTCCACAGTAAGGTATCTACACATGAAAATAGCTCTGTTCTCTGATGCTATCACCACAATTGGCATAATGATAATTAAAGAGGACCTCTGTGATAAAGCCCATTGTGATGAAATGAGTAAGATGGTGGAGCGATGTGCTGGTGTGGATACCTTGCTACAGAATAATAAAGTTGACTGGATTTCACCAAGAGTGCAGGACATCTTTTTTGTTTTCAACATTTAGGTGTAGGTAGGCCTAGCATCCTAGCACCAAACAAAAATCTGTAATGTTTGGTGAGACCAGAAGGAGGTATGTGCAGGAGTTTTCCTGTTTTATAAATGGAAAACAACTCAATAAATGGAAGTTAATGGAGGGGTGAGTGTGTATTGGCTAATACTGCTATGACATGAAATAAAAAAAATAAAAAAATAAAAAAATAAAAAAATATATATAGATATATATAGATATATAGATATATATAGATAGATAAGTCACAATGTGCACTGAAACATTTATTATTTATTTATATAAGCCACTGGTAAATTGTCTATTTTATGTGTTGTTTGAATTCCTATTTCTAGGCTCCCATCCAAAAAATTGACATAAAAAGAAATGTAACTTTATGAAAGAACACCAAGGTTTGGACTTTGGAAACTTGGACTACTTTGAAGCCAGTTAATAGGAATGCATTATCTTTTACACGTGAATAAATTGGTTAAAAAAACATATTATATTAAACTATCATTAAAAAACATAGATTAAATAGATAAAAACTATATAAAAATCACAAACAAGAAACACATGATTTGCCGTTAAAAATAACAAGGTACATTTGGATTGCTATATGGTGATATTGGCAAACAATTTTATATTAGGCAAAAAAAATTTAATATTTTGTGAATTTGAATTTTGCCTGTGCTGCTCATCACTAATTTGCTTTGTTAAGCTGACAAAAGTTTCTTGCTCTGTTCTATGGTGAATCACATTGTCAATAAACTGTATTCATTAATTCAGTGTATGATAGTGATCTATAAAATAGAATGAATCACACTTAATGTAAGACACTTGGAAACCATTCCAAACTCAAGGTAAATCAACTGGAAAAAGCAGAAGCAGGAATTCCATTTCACCTGATTGGATTATTGGAATTAATGCAGTATTGCTAGGCTAAAGGTAGCCATGCATGAGGCATTCTGCCTTAATAGATGAGGGATCGACATCAGTGGGATGACGTCATCCCTTGTGCCGGCCATTACTTGGGGATGGGAACAGCAAAGAAATGCAATCGGCCGGAAATTTACCGCCATGTCGGAGCGTGCACGGTGGTTGAATGGCCAAAAAATCAGTTGCAAATTGTGCTGTGTATGGCTACCTTAAGGGATCACTCTATTTCTGTAGGGCAGGTGGACATCCATGGGATGTGGTACTGCATGTATACAAACATAGGTGATACCCACAGGTGTGCTTTATTCTGCATAGCAACCTAATACACGTCATCACTGGAGGTGTGCATTGTAGTGTGATGCAATCAATGAAATGAAGTTGAAGATGAAGCTGAAGTCACATAAATTACATTAGTTTCCAGTACAGTAGGCAGCCCCTTCAAATAAATAGGCTCCCTTTTCCTATTACATGTTACTGCACTATGCATACTATATACTATGCACTATATAGTAACACACTAGTGCTTAGATATGATCCCAAAATTCTGACACATGATAATAATGAATTGTGATTGTCAAAAATCATGCAACACAAAGCTGATAAATTACTCCGCATGTACATATTAAGCATGTTAAGTTTAATATGAAAGGCAAGATGGAAGGATTCCTGCAGGACATCTGGATATCACCACCACCTGGTCAGGACAAGTATAGCAAAAGGCTAAGGTAGGGTTCATTCACAGCGGCATATTAGAGGAGAAGGGGGGGAGCAGAATGTCAGTAAATGAGGTGATTAAATAAAGTTCTGTATGAGCATAAACCATTTGTCCTATGAGAAAATAAAAATAAATGGTACAGCACGACCCTCCTCCAACAAAGGCAATTGCAATATTTAATTCCAGATTAAAATTCCAGTTTAATTCCGGGAGTGCCATTACCCCTAAGGAATTGAATCATAAAGCAATCAATGAGTTTACATACTATTTTAGGAATCCATGTGAGTGTGTAGACGAACATATAGGAGGGTGAATTTTCATTTTAATTATAAGTATTAAAGCATTAATAAATCAAATATTAAGTGCAGTTTAAAGCATTGAGGTTTGAAGAGAGATGTTTAAGTGGATATAATCAAGGAAATGGGTGCACAGGTATCCAGGTATCTTAACTGAATAACCCACTGCAATGGTATATGAGGAGGGGAGGGTCTGAACAGGTCCCCGGTAGTGGCTTAATCTTGGACTTCTCCCAATTAATCTGGAGTCAACAGTACTAAATGTAGCCATAGACGCCTCCATCTTTCTGTGATTGATTCCCGATTCAATCATTCCTGGCCATCAATCATTTTGCAATTGATGGAACACCACCTTGGGAATCCGATTTGGGGTAGAATTTGACAGAAGCTGATCGCCAAAAAGGCCTATTCCTAAAAATAGATCAATCGGAAAGACTGCTGCATAGGGAGCTATGGGTCATTCGCACAGGAAGTGGTTGATTTTCTCCACCAACGTACTACTATTGACAAACGGTCGACCAGAAAAAATAATATGTCGGATCAAGGTTCGATCTGATTATTTTTTTGGGGTCGATCTCTTAGGGTGGGCAGCATATGATTGATCTCCCATCAGTCGCTGTGAACGTGCGCGATGATCAATCGGGCAAAAAAACACCCACCTATGACTACCTTAAGAGAACTCACACAGAGTACCCTTAAGGGAAGCATCTGCTAAGAGTAAAGTTAGGTCATCTGTATATAAAGCGACCTTCTCCTCCAAGCCCCCAATTCTGAATAGTGTTGTGCGAGAATATTCAAAATTCGAATATATTTGCGCAATACACACATGGCTTGTACTGGCTAAGATCACAGAATGAAGAAGAGAAGCTGAAAAGCTGCATTGCGAATCTTTGCGCACGCAATGTAAGGCAATAGAATATCGAATTTTATGAATTTAGAATATTTCTTTGTATATTCGCAAAATTACGCGAATTCGAATATAACATATGCTGCTCAACACTAATTCTGAAACCCCTAACAATGAAGAAGCACAGAGCTATCATCAAAGGTTCAACTATTAAAGCCCATTTCAACTGTTTTGAGTTAATTGCAAACCCCTGAACATGGTATCAAGTTGCTGGAGATGTAGAAAATGGTTGGGGGTACACTCCAAAAAAGAAAGTCAGTCTCTAACACAAATAGTTTTTTCACAAATTAAGTTCAAAGTCAAGTAAAAATTGTGAAAATCGAAATTTTGACTTTAACTTTGAACTTAATTTATGCAAAAACTACATGTGCTAGAGCATATCTTGTTTTTTTCAAATGTTCCTCCTCCTTCTCTACATCTTCTGCAATTTTAGTGATGATATTATTTTCAGGGGCTTTGCAATCAGCTCACAAAGTTAGCAAGTTGAAAAATTCGACCATCTCTAATCAAAAAGCTGAATAACTGCAGAGGGTTTATCATAAAGGAGCTTGATCCAGTGTAGAAAATAGATCCCAAATTTCCATCTTCTCAAGAACTGCACATATATAGGTCTAGTCAACATTGTTGAATTCCTTTTCCATATACAAATATACAAAGACATTATAACATCAGTGGCAGTGGGACTACAACGAATTTGGAAATGGGTAAAGATTTCTCTGTGGATTATTAAGGAAAACATATACTTTAATGATGTGAACTTAAGGTGATAAAGCCATAGAACAGAAATAGGACAGGGTCACAAGGTTCTAGGACCATGTTATTATACAACGGCACCCCAATTAAATTCAAGTTTTTTTTAAACCCTGTTAATGTATGGAAATGTGTGGTGAAGGATGATGTTTAGATACCAAAAACTCCTCAGCTGAAAAACTTTTGATGAAATATATGAGAACCTGTCTAATCTATTGTATTACACATCAGAATTCAGCAAACCATCGGCTGTAGGTCTCAGATGAAAATGAAGACAACAATGCTTGAAATTGAATTTCCATTTTACTTAATTAGATTAGGACGAGACCTGAATAGTAATTCCAGATAAACATTAAAATGTACATAAGAAATCTCCAGCCATTTTAAATTCTAAATAGTCGAGTAATGCTAATGAGTTCTAAGGTGAAATGCAAAATATAAATTCTCCTAAGTGGTATTTAGGGATTGGCAAGTTTAATCAGAAACAATAAAAACTAAAATATTTGGTGGAACTTGAAACTGCTGTAAAGAAGAGATTATATACAATGCATGAAGTTAATTTAATAGAAAAAGGGCTTCAGGCTATGCATGTTTAAGAAGTATTGTGAAAATTGGAAAGTGGAGCCTAATAAACTGTGAGATAAAAACAAAACCCTCCGCAGTATTAAAGGTGAATTTCAGATGAATTTTTCTCTCTTGAAAACAGTATAAAAGTACCGTAAAGTGTCTTGATGTAATGCAATTAAAGAGTGCACATGTCGAAAGTGAGTTAGAAACTAGTAATGAGCTTTGTAGACAAAATGCTAACCTCTGGTCTCTTCGATGCAGGTCTATGCATAAAGCATAGACGTTAAATCTTATTATTTTTGCTATATGGGATTTTTAGAAAATGTCATATCCTAAATCTAGGATCCAGGTGTGTTGTTTGCGTTGGTCTAAACCCCCAGGCTTTGCAGGCTAAAACATTTTGACAAAACCTTTCAAAAAGGCACTGGTTGAGTGCCCCCCTTTAAATTTTGCAATGCGCACGTCCCATAATGTCACGTTTGTCGGAACGCGGGTTCGCTGTGGTTGGGTACCAATGTTTTTCTACACTCTTCCCCCATAGATTTTATTAGAGCACCTTATAAGACAAAAAACACTGGACTAAATTGGGCGTATGCCAAAGACGCGACCACCATGGTTTTGGCAAAACGTTGAGGAATTTTAGTCTTAGGTTTTTTTTTACTTTATTTCTATCTGATCTGCTGATCCAGCCAGTGACACACATTCTTTTTTAGTGTTGTCCCATCTAACTGGATATATGGATGATACATCATAAACACTGGTCAGTACCATTGTGAATAGTGTTGAGCTTGAATATTCCAATATATTCCACGAATATCGACTATTCAAAAATTTGCAATTTTGTGAAGTGACATCAGTGAAGGTACTTGGAATGCATTCCTGGTTCTGATTTCTGGATGTGACGTCACTGACAAAGGCTTGAGAATTATGTTTACTTTGAATACCATGTGACAATGGGCATGCTCGCTGCCTATTAAACACTAGAACTGTAGGCACATTCTCTGCATCCATAGAGATACACAGTAAGGCTTCCTGAATGTTTTGCACTCTGAATGTTGCTAGAAAACCTTCAGTAAGCCTCTCTTTGTATAATATTGTATAATATTGTGTCACTTTAGGACCTTAGAAGACATCCCCCCATGCTTGTCTGAAGCAACTACTTCCCCTCCCTAAGGGAGACTTGTGGGGATTCGGACACACAGTTGACTGGGTAAGCCTTGATCCTTACCCCACTTGGGCATTGGATGGTCCATCTTTACCATATACCCACCAATCACACGCTTCAGGCCTCATGGTTCCCCATCTTCTCCATTCCCTACAGATATCTACAGAGATATCTCCTGAAGAAGCTATTTCTTTTTTTCTCACAAAACGCATGTTTCATTGGACTGTTAGATGACCTGTATTTCAACTTTATATCAACTTTTGTCATATTACTGTTTGGTTGCCAGAGGGACTCCAGATATGTTACTGGAGCCTGGCAAAAACTTGATAGCTATAAGGACTATGGACAAAAAGTACTTAATTAAACTCCATGTTTTATGCCTACATATTTTGATGCCTTGAAAGTCCCTTAACCCATTTTTTTCTGTATGGAGAAATGGGAACTGTGTGTTTTTGGTTTAATTCCAATCCTTAATATGGTGACAACTCATTGTTGAAGGGATCTAACTAGATCAGGTAGTAATTATCAACGCATTTGTCCATGATGTCTATGGATTGATCCCTGACCCTGATATCAATGCAGCTGACTTATTTACAACCTGCAAGTCTTTGATGCTGAAATAAATACTTACAAGCAAATAGGAACATATGGAAGAAGGAAGACACATGGAGGAGAAGGCAGCAGCTTCATAGGAGATCTGATGACTGGACACGGAGCAGTTAAGTATGTCATCTATATATCCAGTTAGACAACCACTTAACACGATATTCACTTTTTTAGCGGTCTATTTTCAAGTATAATTAGTACCTTCAACAGAGGAAATGTGACCAATTGACTAGGATTTTCAAGTAGCAATAATATACCAACGCTTGGGTCTTTTAACCTTTCTTCTGCACTGGGAAATATAAAAAAAAAACGTTACAGGAACATGTTCTAAATACATCAGCTTCAATTAGTATTCTAAAGTTCTTCTCCCGCTAGGTTTTATGTAGTGTTCACTATAAAGAGTCACCAGCATGATGCATGGATTACTGTGTGCCACCCCGACACCTTTTCCACTCCAAGCCAATGCTGACAAAGCAAAAAGTAAGGTGTTTACTGAATAGTGTGAATAGGAGGGTCCATATTAAGAGTCAAAATCTGATTAATGTAAATGGAATATCTCTTTAAAAGAAATAGGTAAATTTGTCTGCACAATGTTTTACAAAAAGTTGAACAAGACCTGCTGCCAAAACCTAAAATTCAAATAATCTAAAAGTACTGTTTAGTTTTCGTATGTTGCACAAAGGTCTTTAGCTTTTAAGCAACATGTATATACGGTATGTTTTGTCTTTACAACCTTCCCACTCCAGCAGGTACCATATACATCAGAAGAAACAGAGTACAAACCTAAGTAATTATCCTCCCACTCTTCCTTGTGAAAGCAGTACTTTGCTTTGGCAAAATAACAATTATATTACATTATTTGTAGATATTTAAGGCATTGTGCATTGTCTACAATTTGTAGTTTTTCCTGCCATTCATCACCTCTAGCAATCAGTTGGATGTTTGATTTACAATCATTTAGATTTTCACTGCTGTTCCAAACTATGAACAAAATTCTGTGTTCTTTAGAAAAGGCTTTTTTTAAATGAACTATTTTGTTGCCTCAGACTATAATCAATGGCAGTTTCCTGGAGGCTTTTCTTTATTTGACATATTTCTACAATTATTATTATTAATTATGCTCAAGTACTGGAGAACAAAATGTACCCAAATCAAGAAGAAGTGAATGCAAAGTCAGTTTTAAAAGTTTCTGAGTTTTTTTGGTATATATGTCTAAATTTGGACGAAAAGCGGACCTACCACCAGAAATCTATGTTTTCATTATTGGCACTAGAAGAGCCAATAATAGGAAGGAATGCAGTGAAAAAAACCTCAAAAACTTACCTGTACTGACCATTTTAAGAAGCTCTTCTCACTTCCTGTTTCATTTTTAGGCAGAGAAAGGCAGCACGTCACAGGAAGCTTTGATTTCTCAGTTCTTCTTTGAAAATTCCCATAGAAGATCACTGAACACCCCACAGTGGCCACCCGCGATATTGCACCCCCAGTTTAATGTGTTGCCTTCAGCGAACCAGGAAGTGAGGAGAGCTGTGGTGTTTTCTTCTTAAAATGGTCATTACAGGTATGTTTTGGGGTTTTTTCACATTCCTCCCTATTATTGGCACTTCTAGTGCCATTCATAAAACATAGATTCCTGGTGGTAGGTCCGTTTAAGAAAAGAAGAGTGCTAATTCTTAAAGTGTACTTCTAGCCAAATCCATTTCATAATGTTGTAGATAACATTGTAAATTGTGAAAATCTCAATTTTTATTTTGTCTACTGTAAGATTTCTAACTTCCAGCCATAAAAAACAAAGGGAAGATTGCGCTAGAGTGATTCATTTAGTGCCTTCTTGCCATAACCTTTTGGGTTGCTCTTTTGTGTTCAGCAACCAAGCTCACCGGTTCTGTTTCCATGTACCGCACCGCTAAGGGCCAACAAGCCTGAAAGAGCTGTATGCAGTTTGGAATAAATGTCTCAGTACCATAAGGCTAAATTTGCACTGTACACCAGCGGTTCGGAATGTGCATTTGGCTGATGGGGGATAAAGGAATTGTTTGAATACCTCCACCCACTATCCTGCAGTGAGGAATTTTGTGGGATCTGTGATGAAATAAGTGGTGAATACCTTGACTGCGTAAGTTGATGGCTTTTTGATTTCTTAAAGCAGATGTACACTTAAATCTAAAAATATATATATGTAAAATAAAAGTTTGACTTACCTCTGGTATGATGGTGTCCACTGGGGACATTTATAATGGTTTTATATGGGAATGTACGTCTTATTCAGTTTAATGCAGAGCCAAGGCACAAGACCGGGAGGGAGGATGCACTGCGACGGACTTTAAAAAAATAACTTTTTACAGGTCCTTTTTTTTTATTTTATGCATTTCTCCATATTTTGGGCACTTCTAGAGGTAGGTTTGCTTTAAGTCTCTTCTTAGTGAGGTAAAAAAAACCTTCTAAGGCTATGTTTCCATGGCGTCAATATGGATACATTTTGTAACACACCATATACACTTCCATGGACTTGTATTGTAGTTATTTCCATGTTCCATTAGTGGTTCACTGTGTTTCTTTAAACGCAGGGTTTAAAACAACACACACTAACGCAATGTGTTAATTAATTCATGGGGAATGCAATGGACACATCACAGATGGGTATCTGTTTTGATGTGTCTACAATACATTATCCCTCTCCTTTAAATAATAAAAAAAAATGTAAGCATCAATAAACAAATCAGGATCACAACCCGTTAGAAAAAATAGGAACACTGAAGGATCCAAAAAGCAGTGGAAATGTAGCCTTAAGCCAGCCATAGACATGCCAATTCCCGGCCATAGATGCGGGAGAACGACCGGCGTTTCGCATAATGGTCGGCCCGCAACTACACGGGTGCCCACCTTGACTTTTCTCCCCAAAAAGCCAGCAGGTCAGATCGCACAGCCCACAGTGGCAACACCTGTTTCAGGGGAATTGAGAAGTTGTGCAGCGGGTGGAGACCGCATGCATGCTGCTCGGCACATGCACACAGGGAAAATATTCTTGTACTTATCCCTCTGTGTGCCTGCCGAGCAGCCTACATGCAGTCTCTGCCTCTGATTGGTGACATTGGCGGGGTATAAATATACAGGGAGACAGTAAGTCGTTAATGCCCTAGTACCCATGCACTTATGGTAAATCCATGGAGGTTAAATGCAGTAGTTATGTGGCAATAACCTTGCTGAGTGCAACATCATCAGAACTGATATACAAAAACAACACTATTCAAATTTCAGCTGGACTTGCTGTGTTTCACTAGTCATTCGAGTCATCAGAGAATTCTGAATTGTAATGAAGCCAGTTGGATGACCAGTGATACATCTTCAAGAAATAAACACAGCAAATTCAATTGATTTCAATTAAACACTACAGATATAGAATGACCTTAATCATTAAAAATCTTCACAGACTTGCAGGGCCCCCCTTTTCTATTCAGCAACATTTTCAAGTCCCCCTACCCATTAAAATACAGGTTCAGAATGAGGATCGACGCTCCCCCCTGGAATACCTTTGCGTCCCCCAGTTTGGGAACCACTGCATTAGCCTATAGGAAATGCCAGCTATATAAATATATATTAGTCTATAGAGTTATAAAAGCATAGAATGAAAATATATTATGTCCAATTATATTTATATGTCAGGAAGTGTATTGTCTGTGGGATTTACTCCGGGTTTGGGAAATCCTGGCAGCCTCAAGCTTTTCAGACCCTCTTCACAAAGCTGTCATTCCCCTCTTACCTTCAGTTTCTTTATGAGAATGTCTAACTTTCTGCTTAAAAAAATGAATTTATAGTCACACAAAGGTCACGGGATCTATTCCTCTCCTTATCTGTTGACATTAATGATCTGAGTTTGATGAATTGGCCCCATAGGAAAATTATTAGGTGAGTTACCATTTATAACAGATAGCAGCGACAGTGGCTGCAGGTATTGCCGGCTTTCAGGTGATAATGAATGAAGGTTAACTCTACATTTTAATTTCTTTCCAATGACTGAATATGTTTAACTCTTATATCCACTTTGTGACAGGTCTCTTAGGACTTCAGAGAAATATATTAATACATAGTTAAAGTTAAAATACATCATCGTCTTTGAATCAAAAACAAAATAATACATAATTGCCTGGGGGTTTTTTACCTTCCAAATGATTTGTTGCTGGTTCCCCTTTCTGCTTTAAAGCTGAACCCTCTCAAATCTTGCAGTGTGTCCCTCCCGTCATTGCAAGGGGTAATTCCTCATTTAGAATCATACAGTTCAGTTCTACCTTACCCTGCTCTTCCAGCACCATCTTCTTTTTCAGTGTTGGGGGTGGGTTCTCGGCTTTGTGTCCAAACAGTGTAGACCATTGGGTAGCATTGCGGGGGGGG
>CM070035.1:150076354-150097309 GCA_036250615.1 Ptychadena robeensis | reverse complement strand
ATAGGCCTTAGGCTGTTGTTCAGATAGAGAGGAAGCTTCCTGAGCAGGAGTGTAGTTTTCTCCCTCTCCTATTCTATGTAATAAGAAAGTAGAGTGCGTGTTTACATGTTTCATGTGTGTGTGTATATGACGTGTGTGTGAAATTCAGGTTAAATTGCCATACTGGCACTTTGAGATAAGAAAGTAGGGTTTGGGTTACAGTTTGGGCACTCAGCCTTTAAAAGGTTGACCACCATTGGACTATGCAATGAATACAATAGAAGTGACATAGAAAGGAGATTCTTGGAACAATTACATATATGTGTCATCTGCCTGACTATACAATATGCAAGATGTGTGATCGCAAGGCTGGCTGAACAGACTTGAACATAATATTTATATATTTAAAATGTGTATGCCAAAGCTTTGTAGAACAATGGCTTAAACTCTCAGCAGCTACAACACTTTCACCGAGTCTTGCTTAGGTTGTTGCCCAGATCTCAAGTGCAATGGTTGTTCTTAAACAGGATACTGCACTGTAAACCTTAACTCATTATCTACCATTGTCCTATTTATAGGACAGCTATATATAGGTCTGTATCTGTTAATGTTAAGTTAATTAGGAGATAACAGGTTAAATAATAATTTATAAAATAGATGCTGATCAGTGGCTAGATGATCAGAAACAGGGGTTGCCAGCCCTAAGGACTTTACTAAAATGGTCCACTTTATTCAATATCAAATGAAAACATACACAGGAAAAAGAAAGAACAAAGAAGTGGGATCATCAATGAATGTCCATAATAGGCATGGTGATATGAATACACAAGTTGCACTTGATGCCTTTACTTCTCATTGAAAAAAAAAAAAGTTGCCTCTACACTTTTCACCATTCTATGGGCTTCCCCAGGAGGTGTTCAGATTCTCGTCATGTGTCAATAGAGGGCATAAAAAGTGCACGAGTTGGTTCTATTTATATACAGATGTCCCTATCTAAAAATAAGGGATTGCAGTTGTTTATAGGTCAGCAATTGTCATTTAATTTTCTTTTGTTAAAATAAATAGCTTCAACTATAAAAGCCACACATAATGGAAGTAATCACATATTTAAAATACAAAGTGATCTTATTTCACAACTTACATTCAACATTCGTTACATTGGAGGTGTATAGTCAAAACATTTATCAAATAATTGAATTCTCATCAGGTCACTTACTTTTCTAAAATCAAGGTCCACAGTCATGGAACATGCAAGGAAACTGGTGTATCATATAGGGAGTAGCTCCATTTGTCTCTAGAATCTGGAAGGGAAATCCCCAGCGGATATTATCACCTACTGAACAAGAAGGGGGGCTCCGTGTGGCAAGGGTTTATAATACACAGACCACTCTCCAACATTTCCACAGATCATTGAGAAGGAATATATCCTCAGATTTTTTGGATAAGGGTTAAATTAAAAAGCATTTTGACTGAGGAGGATATGTTACTCATGCTATTCTAATATGTTTTTATTTCTAAATATCTTACTTGGTGATGTTTAAATTGCTTATAGTCATTTGTCTTCTGGAGCTGATGGCATAGAGTGATATTCACGCTTCCATTTCATCTTATACTGACCATCCTGTAAAGAAAGATCAGCTGCATCAGGCAAATAGCTCTATGTCACTGGGTAGAGGTCAACAGGTTGCTGCTTGTATAATTAATATGTTAAACTCGTTGACCTGCTTTTGCTTGGGAGGTCTTAGTTTATGGTAAGTAATTTTCTGATATAATCGGGGGAAATAATTAGAAGAACCACATTCTCTAAAGAGATGGTCGATACTATTTAGAAAATTGGACTATGTGAGCTGATTTCAGTATCAGTATTATGGTCAAAATTGCTGGAGATGTAGAGAAAGTGTTATGGAACACTACAAAAAAGAAATCATTGCTCTAGCACAGTGGTTCCCAAACTGGGGGGCATGAAGAGAGCACTGGCCCTCATTCTGAACCTGTGTTTGAATGGGGGGGGGGGCTCGATAATGTTCCTAAATAGAAAAGGAGGGCCCTGCAAGGAAAGTTTGGGAACCACTGCTCTAGCATAGGTTTGAATTGTATGAGGGGTGACATAATAAGTCTTAAGCCCCTCATACACAGGTTGATTACTGTGCGATCGATATACAATCATAGCAGCGAGGTGACGCAGCGAATCCACCACTTTGAGCAATCGGTTAATGGTTGATATTTTGGATTGGGACCCTGGTCCTCTGATCCTTTTTTTTGAAATTGATGTTTCTACTTAAAGCAGATGTGTACTTTAAATCTAAAAACTATATATGTAAAATTAAAGTTTGACTTACCTCTGAGCTGGTATGATGGTGCCGTCTCTAAAAAAAAACAATTACCGTATTTTTCGGACTATAAGACGCACCGGATCATAAGACGCACACAGTTTTTAGGGCAGAAAATCCAGAAAAAAAAAAGATTTAATAAGTTTTCACATCAATTGGGATAATGCAATGAATTTAATGGATGCAATATTCAATTCAGCCACAGGTGTCACTAACAGCAGTACACTGTCAGCTCAACACGTCACACTACACCCTAGGTGCCCAACCTGTGGCCCGGGGGCCGCATGCGGCCCTTTGGGCATTCTTCAGCGGCCCTCCTCAGTCCTCCACTTGCGGCTCTCCGAAACCTTACTGTTGATGCATAGGGCATAGGAACTCATATTGCATCACATATCCTCTGAATCAAAATGTGCATTACCATACTACAGTGTTACCCAAATGCTTGAAGTATCATTTAAAATAGGTTTTGTTATATAAAAATTAAAAATAATGTCTTCTAGCTCTGCCTACTTTCATGTCTTCATTAAAAAAACTTATACAAGTCAGTATAGATTGAAAACGTTATGTGCGGCCCTTTAGTGATACAGAGGGCCACACTTGTGGCCCTCCATATCAACTCAGTTGCCCACCACTGCACTACACTGATCTGTTCAGCCCAGGATTTCTGCATCCCCGTGGTCGCACAGTCAGACCATAAGACGCAGGCACTCCCCCCCCCCCCCCAATTTTGGGGGTGAAAAGGTGCGTCTTATGGTCCGAAAAATACGGTACTTGCTGTTTCCTGGAATCATATGTGACAATCCATCTTCATTTGCCAGGCTTCTGGGGGTTAACTAAGAGTGCAATATCACAAGTGACCACTGGGGGCATTTATAATGGTTTTCTATAGGAAAATTCATCTGTGTACATTTCAATGCAGAGCGAGATTAGGAATTACACTGGGCTCAGAGATGTCGGGCTGTTCTGGGTATGTCGTGGTCCCCATCATAAGAGCCAGGGAGAGAAGAGGGGCTGCAAGGGTCCTTTTTTTAAAAACTAATTAACCTCCCTAGCGCACTGCTGAGTGTAGCCTGTAACTTCCCAAAATATGTCTGTACAAGGGTCTAGTAGACATCCTGAATATAATAATATTTGAAACACAAATAAGCTATGAAATTTAATGTATCTTAAATTTTTACATTTTTGTTTTCAGTTTTTACATCAGTTTCTCTATGCGGACGTGGTGCTACTTTGATGAGAGATGGGCTTCTCTCTGCGGTCTCTTGTCAAAGAATTCTTCCAATGGCCGGATCTTTCTGCTCCTGATCCTGCCAGCGGAAGAATAGTCACCTTCTTCCCGCCTGTGAACAGGGCGGGTCGAACACCCAAACTGTTCTCCGGGGGAATAAAAGCAAACATGCCTTGCGGACAGTTCGGCTGTCACTAGTAATTAGTAGAGATGGTAGAATTTTTTTGACTTGCTAGTTATTTGCAAAGCCCCTAAACTTTGTATCATCACCAAAATTGCTGGAGATGTAGAGAAGGGTTGGGGGAAACACTACAAAAAAATAAAGCATTGTTCTAGCATGTGTAGTTTTTGCATAAATGTAATTAAAATGTAAGTGGAAAATGAAACTCAAACTTTTTTACATGACTAAACATGACTGTTATTTATAAATAAACTACAAGCGCTAAAGCAAAACTTTCTTTTGTGTAATATTGTTCCATCCCTTCTCTGCATCTCCAGAAATTTGGGGGTTAATACCATGTTCAGAAAATCATGTATTTTAATATAAATTTAACATTTAAAATTATAAGACTAGGAAAATTAGCACTTCATCCACAAGATGGCAGTGCGATTTACCAGTCTCCATAGGAATGCATTGTAGTACATTGAAGTCAATGTACTACATGCATTTCCCTATTCAACTTGTAGCTCCGCCCCCGGGTGATGTCACCAGCACTCCGAGAGAGAATCAGGAAGCACACAGAGGAGAAGAGGAGATAGGGCACAGCATGGACAGCGGCTGCTTTATTCAGGTGAGTATTTAACATTGACTCATACTGAAGTATGATTCAGTATGATTTGTACGGAAAACTCCTGCCAGCACCCGGTGTGACGTCATCATGTACATGACAGGGGGAGCTGGGGGAAAGCAGGAAGTATCAGGGAGCCGATCACAGCAGCTGCAGACGCCGGGGACGGTAAGTGAGAGCGGCGGGGCAGGGATCAGCGGTGGACTCGTCCAGCTCGTCCAGTGCACTTTCAGCAAGTCAGCACTGGGCGAGCTGGACTCGTCACAAACGCTAGGGAGGTTAAAGGTAAGTATTTTTTATACCATCCTCCCTAATATCACTACGTCTAGTGCCATTCATGCAACAATGAACTTCTGGTGGTAGGTCCACTTTAACTTAATTAATTTAGGCAAAAACGACATGTGGTAGAGCAATACTTTTTTAATTTTCATTTATTTTGTAATGTACCAACAACCCTACATCTCCAGTAATTGAAGTGATGATACCATGTTCCGGGTTTTGTAATTAACTCACAAAGTCAGCTAGTCGAAACAATTAGACCATCTCTAGTTCCCTTGTCAAATGCTTCACCATTCAATAATCTCCAGTATTTCACAGTTGAACATTATAATATAACATGGATCAAAATCTCTTCTACCAAACAGACCAAAAAAGATCATTTGAATGTTGGGAAACAGCTCTTCTGTTGAAACTGAAGTTTGAGTTTTGTTGATCATTATACAAACTTTATCGTCAGGTAAATAACCAAAAAATAAATGTTAAGTTTTGTACTATCTATATAAGAAAGAAGCAGGTATTTTAATAAGCTGTAGTCCACAGGAATGGCCAGAAATTAAATGCCCCCAGCACCAGGCGTATATAGATGAGATTTTAAACAAATAGTTTTTAAGCAACAACAAGTGCATCACAATTCTCTGTTGCAGACTGATAGAGAGATATTACCAGGGAAAATGCTGCTCAATGTAATAGGCACATTAATCACATTCAAACATGGCAACTGAGATACATAGATAGTGGTTCCAACACAGTAACGCTAATCACTAAGCTGTCTTTCCTGTCTAGCTCATATATAATACAGAAAGGAGCAATACCTTACCGGGTGGGAAAGGCAGTGTTTCCTGGCAACAGTTGGGAAATAAACTTTATGGTCCTATTCAAATTTCAGCTATATAATTTAACAGTTACAGAATATACTGTATATACTTTAAAAATTGTTTTTAGACAAATATAACTAAAACTCAATTGGTGCAGTTGGCTACTGAATAAAGAATGCTGGCTACTAAAAAGTTACAGCTATTTTAAACTATACAGACCAACAAGCAACTACCATATTTTTGGACTATAAGACACACTTTTGCCTGCATCTTATGATCCGCCCACATCCAAATCTCACATCTGAACTGTATTGCAGGGCCCTGTTGGTATAAGCAATGAATACAGAGAGAGATGAACTCCTATCTATCTCTCCCTCCCTGTGTGTGGACACACACTCATGGACACAGCCATAGAGGGAGAGGAGAGACTGCAGCTGTTACCCCCGCGGCCCCCCTCTTCCCCTTATCAGTGAGGAAGATCGATGAAGAAGATGACTAGTGTGCCATGATAGTACTGCTGCTAGTGGCGGGATTTGGTATTGCATTGATCCAATTGATTGTAACACTTTAAATATTTTTTTTCTGGTTTTCCTGCTCTAAAAACTGGATGCATCTTATGGTCAGGTGCATCTTATAGTCCAAAAAATAAGGTATATTGAAGGAATAGATTTGTTTATTTTGAGCCTAGAGATCCCTTCTTTTGCTATCCACACATGTGCATCGTAGTGTTTTGAGCTAATCCAGGGTGCATTAAGGCAGTGGTTCCCAAACTTTGTTCCCTAGGCAGGAGCACAAAGGTATTTTGGAGAGGCACAACTAGGAGGCAGTCGAGGGGGCATTCGGAGCCCTCTGTGTGAGGATCCTGCTGTCAGTCAGAGAGACAGGTGAGGAGAGATCTATTGGCTCTCCCTGCTGTCAGTTCTCTTCTCCTTATACTGGTTGCACTGCCCTACCCCTGCCAGCCAATCAGACGCCAGGAGGACCAAGCAGGAGGCCAGCCATGGGGAACTAGCTACAGACAGTCAGTAGAGCTATGGTAAAATCCTATTGGCTGTAAATAGATTGGCTTAAGGCTACACACATTAGCTTCAAAGACCCAGGGCAGATTAGTGGGCATAGTTCCTATAGGGGGTCCTCAGACTCCCAAAACCTCAAGATATACAGAGTAGCAAGCAATATACTGAATTAATATATTCTTGAGTTTCTTTAGAGTCTATAGATGCTTTCTAAAGCCCATGCACATATGTTCATCATGTTGCTTTAAGCAAATCCATGTTGGACCCAATAGTGGCTGTAAATGGAATGGCTTAATGCTACACACATTAGCTTAAAGCATCAGGAAGGGCTGGTGGGCATGGGCCCTCTAAGGGGTCCTCATAATCCAGAAACCTCAACATATACAGAATAACAAGCAATATATTCAAGAAATATATTTTTCAGTTTCTTTGGAGTCTATGGACCCTTTCTAGGGCTCATGCACATATAATACTCATGGTGCTTTGGGGAAATCCATGTTGCACTCCGTGTTGTAACACCCTATTGGCTGTAAATGGATTAGTTTAATGCAACACTAGCTCAATGCACCAGGGTGGACTGTAGCAGGGTGTTTTTGGAAGGAAGGGATGAGTACCCTGTAATATACCAGCCCCTGAGGACTTTCTATCTTGTTGGAAGAGCTAGTGAGAGGTCCATTTGGGCAATTGTATTCCCAAAGGGCTGGCCCAGGAGTTTTTTTTACTTATTTGTTTGCATTCTCAAGTGATTACAACCTGAAACCTGGGATCAGGTGCAGTCAACATATGTAATTAATACCTTTTGGATTACAAATATGTAGGAAATCAGGCCCGAGGATAGTGAACACAGGAAACACATGTTGATTGCATTTAACAAATAACTGCCACCTGCATTCTCACTCTCCTCATCAGAGACCAAGTCACCCTCACACTTGTCTCTGGCAAAAGGCCCTGAAGTTCCTGCTTCACTTTCTTTTATATTGTCTGCCCCGAGCAGCCTCTAGTGGATCCCTCTCACACAACAGGGCTTCCATCTGCCTGGGTTACCTCCCCACAAATAAAATCCTATTACTCCTGATGTGGACATTGGCATTACTTCACCCAAACCCCTGCATGAAGGATTACTGGGACCTTGAGGAAAGGTGTGGGCAGATAGTTAATGAGATAGACCCTGCTGGAGATAAGACTTAGACATTGTGGTTCCTCAGATTCAGATAGGGAGGAACGGTACAAGGGATTCTGAGAGATTCTGCATAGGATTCAATAATCTGCTAGACACAGAAGCAGGTCACTAGAAGTCTGGAAAATCTAAAGTTCTAAGATCAAATCTCCTTTTAAGAAATAGCTAAATTCCAACATAAGTAATAAAAGAAAAATAAGAGAATTGAAAGCGCTCACTCAAACATCTGACAGCTCAATTAAATTGATTTATTCCCATGAGCATATCTCTAGAGCAATGTGACAGTAATGGGTGATGTACCAGTATGAACAGCTGGGAACTGCTGGGTGTCTAACTGCTTCACATTCAATAGCAACACCAGTGAGGGTCAGTTACATTCAGCATGGTGCACAGGAGAAGGGTATTATAGTCGCAACAGGTCAAATATCTGTTTTATCATGATGAAAAAGAGTTTAAAAAAGCTAATTATTGTTATTGGTCACAAGCTGATCCAAAATGCAAATAATACATTTGCCCTGCACCAAATACATATAATGGACACAAATTAGTACAAAGTATTTTAAAATAATTTCACACCATTGCCACAAGTGTATACAAATCAAACATCTAACAATTCAGTCTGCATTGACAAACATTTGTATTAGTGTTATTATTAAAATTTATTTTTATTACGCAGCGCTGTACAATACATTAGAGTGGAGAAACAACACAATATAGTACACGCAGGAATAGGCTATGACACAGCAGGAGTGTCATAACCTGTGTCATAACCTGTTCCTGTGTGTAGAACGATTGGTTATTTTGAAGACCTAGGTTAATCTTATGTGTTCCGGGTGTCAAGGTTAGGTTTTGGGGGGGAGGAAGGGGGTTAAGGTTAGGGGGAGTGGTGCTTGTAGGGTGAGCTTTAGGGTTGGTGGGTTAAGTTTAGGGATTTGGGGGGTTGAAATTAATCTAACCTCTGCAATACCCTTACCCTAGCCATCATAACCCCCCTCAAACCCCTAACATTGACACCCGAAACACGTAAGATTAACCCTGTAATTCAGAAAAATTAGGGCTATCTGCACAGTTCTAAGGGTAAGGGTAGGAAAATTTCACAGGTAAGAAAATATCTCAAAACACCGCCATAGGGAATTTCCAGACCCCATACTTGGTATTTGTTCTGGAATCCCCCCTCTGCTTGGGCCTGCTGAAGGCTCAGGAAGATGCTTACTACTAAACACCCATCAACCCCCAGCTCTTACCCCCCACCCCCTGTGAGGGTTTCAGAAGATGCTTACTACTACTGCTTAGGGCAACAGGAACTTGGGTACAACGCAGAAGACCATGTCATAGTCAATGAACAAGGGTCATTGAGTGCTCAGGTGCATGGTGCATGCATGGTCATGCAATTGTATAGGCGTATCAAGATTTGGGCTACACCTTTTAGCTACAGTAAAGGGACAACTTAATGCATCAGCATATCAAGGAATGTTGAACACTTCTATGCAATTCTATGTCTGTTCTCACTAATGTTCTCCTGATAAAAGTTAACCTCAACTGGAAAAAAAATTTACTTATTACTAAGTGCTCCACTGTAAAATAGCGTGTTTGATAAGGAACCGCCATTTATCAAAAGAACAGAAAATGGTTGCTTAAACAAGAGATTTGTTTATTATCTTAAAAAAGTTACAAAGATTCTAAGTACAACATATAATGATTCTCACCCTAGCTTACTCTAACAGCGTGTGATGGTCTTACAGCAGGCAGCATGGTGGTCCTTCTCTCCTTCCTTCTGCCCCCAACACACATGGTCATCAGCATATATTACCTCTGCTATTACATATAAGGTAATCTTGTACAGGAATAGCTACTTCACACCCACATCTCACTGAGCATGCTCAGCTTATACATTCAACTATGAGGTAAGGCTGTCTGATTGACATCTAACAGATGGTCTGCTGCATAAGCTTTTTACAATGTATATTTAGCTATAGATTGAAGATCATAATACATACATTACTATACCTTATAAAACACAGAAAATTATGATTTTTGAGAAGTGAAGTAATTTCTTACATCCACCATTCTAAAAACAATTTACTTACCTGTTCTCTTTAGCCTTGGCAGTGACTATAGTGGGGGCTAATTAACTACAAATGACCCCTAGATGGCAGTGTATAAGGGTTTTCTTGGTGAAGTCAATGACCAAGCCTAACTGTATAAACCAGAAGATTGATATGGGGTACCCTCCTACCCTGGGATTTTAATGGAGCTTTGAAATAAAGGAAATGACTTCAAATCATTACGTTCAAGATAAGATCAATATTTTAATTGTAATTATTAAAAACATGATTAAAAGAAGAAAAGAATCTGCAATATATAATGTAAAATAATTTGTACAGCACTTTGCTTTGTTCTGTTTTGTAATATTGTGTTCATTTCGTATATGTGTTGCTTTTTCTTTCTTCTTTTAATCACGTTTTAATAATTACAATTAAAATATTGATCTTATCTTGAACGTAATGATTTGAAGTCATATCATTTATTCCAAAGCTTCATTAAAATCCCAGGGTAGGAGGGTACCTCCATATAAATTCAACCTTCTGGTCTGTACAGTTAGGCTTGGAAGGGATGAATTTAAATAAATTTTGAATCAATAGTTATATGGTATGAGGAGCTGTTTGGAAATAAATAAAAAACATACATTTTGTGAATCTGCACCGAAGAAACAAATGGAATATATTAAACTACTGACTTGTCCCTTCCCAACTGTCTCTGTTAAGCTGCCAACACCATGGCAATTTTTTATGAGAGGCGAATCGTCTATATTATAGGGTATAAAAGTGGGAGAGACATGTAGTTTATATGCCTATGCATGTTGTGGGGTTTTGTCATCTATGTCTAATTTAAAAGGAAAAAATCAACACAACATTATGTGTGCAGTGAGGCATCCCAATGGTCCTCAAATGGTCCTTGACATGGAACATGTGTGTGTGTCTGTGTTTGTGTGCACAATGATCTACCATGTTTCTTGGTCCACAGTACACGGCTACAGTATCAGAAAAAAGATGTGAAGCTTCGACTCTACTAACAGCTATAAACTCCTCAGCCCCGGAAATATTTAATTACAAGCTTGTGTTTTCTAAGGCGAGTCTCTGACTGCGAACTGGATAAATTCCTAAAATCAATCAAGGAAGGACACAAGGCCAAGCTGGATGCACAAAGTGCTTCAAGGCAACAGTGTGCGTGGAAGAGAATGCAGCCAAACAATGATGAGCCTGCCAGGTACAGATGTGCCCAGTATCACGGCTTGTATGGCTGTAATGAGAACAAACATCTAAAGCCAGCAGTCAAGAGAATCATTTTTTTCTATCATGGGAACAGGAATGGGCAAACATTTCAAGAGAGGTGATGGCTGGCTTTGTAGTATACCAAATGACACATATTTTACATTGTTATACACTACACATGCATGCTAGGACTGCTGTTCACACACACCATGTTTACTCAAAATTAAGAAATAATGACCCTCCCATATATTAATTGTAGGTGCAAGAAATGCACTAGGGCTTATTTCCGGGAGGGTCTTATTTATACTAAGTAAGTTGTTTGATGTAATAAACAGAATGGCCACAAGTAGTCACTGCCATCCAAGCTTTCTTTTTTTTCAGAACTTTTTACGTACCTTACCAGTAATATGTAAATCCTGATTGTCTATAGCTGCTCCTCCCCTCAGCTCAGGGATGCTGTGGAATTTTAAAAGCTTTTGCACTAACTATCACCAAGGAGAAGACATTGACATCATCATTTTGTCTCTACAAACCTACGTAGAAACATGTTTACCATTGAAAACCATTATACAGTATCTGGCGGCCATAATCATTACAGCACTTAAATAACCCCTAGAAAGCTGGCAGCATTTAGACCACCAAAGGTGCTCACTGCCATAGTTTAAGCAGGTAAGTACCATATATACTTGAATATAAGCCATTTTTTCCAGCCCAAAAACTGTGCTGAAAAAGCCCCCCTCTTATAAGCTAAAATTTCTTATAGCTTATACTCGAGTCAGGGGTCTCACTTACCCGTCCACGTATTCGCTAATTGCCAGTTTGCAGGCTCCGCAGCCTCTGTGAAGCTCCAATGTGTTTCCGACAGCTGCTTGTTAAATGTAAACAAAATGCTCGACACTGCCATCTACTGGACTATTTGTTAAAGTGACAACTCATCATGTAATAACGGAAAGGATTTTGGGGAACGTTGGGTCCACCTGTCAAAACGACATGGGACCCATACTTCCCAAAGTGGAGACTAGGGGCTCCGAGTGGGACTTTAGCGGCACTACAAGTAAAAAATTTTTTTCTATATCTCATCATGTAATAACAATGAACCTGTGTTGTCTTAACTTCTGACTTTGCATTTCCCATCCCCGGCTTATACTCGAGTCAATTCGCTTTTCCAGTTTTTGTAGATAAAATGAGGTACCTTGGCTTATATTTATGTTGGCCTATACTTGAGTATATATGGTAATATATATATACATATATATATATATATATATTTGTTGTGGAGCTCTTCTCCACCATCAAGGTAAGTAAAAATTTAGCTTTCACTCAAAAGGTAGCCATACACGGATTGATTTTTCACTTGTTTTTCGTGTTCGTTTTTCGTGTTCGATCTCCAATCAATCGAGTGCTGCCCACCATGAAAAATCTACTCAAAATAACGAAATTGACCAGATATCGGATCGAACCATGTATTTTTTTGGGTTGATCGCTTGTCAATCGAAGAATGTTGGTGGAAAAAAGTGCGATTGACCTAATGCCTGGCATACACATGCCGATAAGTGGACGATTTTTCACCTGACCAACGGGCATGTGCGCTCGCGCGTGTGCGTCAGCGGAAAAATCGGCCGCTTATCGGCGTGTGCCCACATGGGGCGACAGATCCCTGTCGCCCCACAGCTTGGCCGGCCAGAGAACGGACATGTCCGATATTCTCTGGCCGATGCAAGCTGATGCCATTAGCTTCAATGAAGACCGGCGTCTTCATTAAAGCTAATGGCCTGCACACAAAGGGTGCCAGCCGACTGAAGCAGCCCCATAATGCACCAGGATGCAAACGTGATGACGTCATCACGTTTGCATTCCGAAGCATATCGGAGCATGTCTGTCGGCACCCATCTGTGGGTGTATGGCAGGCATAAAGCTCCCTAGGCAGCAGCCTTTTTTGAGGAATCTGCATTTTTTGCGATCGGCTCCTGTCAAAATCAAATCCAAATCAGATTCCCAATGTGGTGTCCCATGAATTGCAATTACGTTTGATTGCAGACTCCTTAATCGCTGGGAATAATCGAATCAGGAAACGAGGTGTCAACTCTACATATGCCTGTACTGATTGCAATAAGCCAATTCTGCTCATCAAAATCTTCTTTATGGTCAAATACTCTTGATATTAGGGATCCAGTTAAGACAAAGCCACTGATGAACATTGTAAATCTGAGTGTCCCCCCACCCCACCCCCTCTCAGTGGCAATGCTCTTACCCTTATAAGAAAATAAAAGAATCCTGATTTGTGATTAGTGTGTCATTACTGGAGGCAGCTTTCACATTTCCTCATTTTAGTTCAGGTACACTTTAAACGTTGGTAGACTTCCAAGAACACTAACAACGGCTTCTGATTTTCTGGGCAAATTGTATGGTGTACTGAACAGCTGCTTATTTGAGCTGATGTTATTGACAATTTAGAATTCACATCTACAAAGCCTAGAAAGTAAAAACTAGATGAGAAAATTTCCAGCTTTCAGGAAGAGAGAAGAAGAACAGTGTCCTTCTAATAAAAAAAAAAAAAAAATATATATATATATATATATATATATATATTTTCCCATATAATAACCGTATTTTTTGGACTATAAGACGCACCTTTCAACCCCAAAATTGGGGGGGGGGGTGCGTCTTATGGTCTGAATGTCCGACCACAACCGGCCGTCGGTGATCGCATCTTGGCTCCCTGGCAGATGGGAGATCTGCACACTGCCCATCTCCCATCTGAACTGTATTGGCTATATTTGCAAAGCCTCACAGATATAACCAATGCAGAGTGTGTGTGGGGAAAGCTGCAAAGCTTCCTCACACACGCAGCATAGAGGAGACAGGGAGATCAGTGAGCAGATTCCCCTGCGGGCCCCCCTCTTTTCCCCGTGTATGAGGAAAAGGAAATGCAGAAGTGTGCTCTCTAGTGACACCATTTTTGTGGCTGAAATTGGGTACTGCAGGGAATTTTTCCCTAATTCATTTAAACACATGAAATATTTTTTTTCCTGATTTCCTGCTCTAAAAACTGGATGTGTCTTATGGTCAGGTGCGTGTTATAGTCTGTAAAATATGGTATATCATTTACCATTTTCTCTTGGAAAGTTCGACAAATTCCTTGTCTGGAAACATTATTTAATGCAGATTATCTGTGATCAAATAACAACAATGCTGTACTGCTCCTGGATTAGGAGCAGAGTTGCCACTGTCATATAAGCTATACCTGCTTGTATAGTAGTGCATTGCAATCTGCTTAGATTCCTTGTAGCACTTTAAATTTGTGGCACACAGATATCGGGAAAATAATGATTTTAACCCCTAAGTCAACTTACAGTTGCAGATTCAAAGGAAGGCATCCCAAAACATCAGAGACGTAACCTTTTGGGGTTCATGTGTTTACATTCTGAGCAGGAACCACATCCCTTCATGTCTGCGCTTGTCTTCCTCATTGGTCTACAGAAATGAATATAGCCCCCATACCTTACAACTTTACCATACAATTTCTGTACAATCAGCTAATGTTCTACCAAAACCATGTAATATGAGGACCTTTCTAATCCTTCCAATCACTATGCATTCTATCAGGGAGGACCCAGCACTACATAGCATTGATATATACCTTCAAATCACTATGTATTCTATCAGGGAGGACCCAGCACTACATAGCAGTGATATATACCTTCCAATCACTATGTATTCTATCAGGGAGGACCCAGCACTACATAGCAGTGATATATACCTTCAAATCACTATTTATTCTATCAGGGAGGACTCGGCACTACATACTTGTTGGTAGATCTAATGGAAATTGTATGGAGTGATCTAAAGGTGTATTAGGCAAAATGTTTAATATTTAGATTTCAGCCATCAAATAGGGATGGAGAGAAAGAATCAGACGAGTTCTTCATCAAGATACTTTAGTATTTAGTGTGAATGCAAAACATTAACTAAAGCCCCCCCATACACATTTAGATCACTCCATACAATTTCCTTTAGATCTACCAACAACTCTGTAGTATAGTGACCTCCCTAATAGAATACACAGTGATTGGAAGGTTTAGAAAGGTCCTCATATTACATGGTTTTGGTAGAAGAAAAGTCGATTGCACAGAAATTGGATGGCAATATTGTAAGGTGTATGGTGACCTTAAAGCTCGCAAATTGCTTGTAGACTGAACCAAAGCCAATCAAACTTTCAGTCTGCATGCAATTTGTATCTCATAAAGATCTCTAGTATTTACTAAATTTTTAGGCTCACACCTTGGGCACCATCAAAAACCCCTTTGTCTATGCTTAGCTCTCTGGGAGATATATCTCTCAGGGTATCACAGTGATCTAACCTAAATGCTGAGATCTTCAGCTTATGCTGAAAATAATCTTCTTCCGAAAAGAAAATTGCATTTCAGAGCAGAGTTTTGGCATCTTGAAAAATTAAACAGACTCTTCGCAGCTGCTGGCTTATGAAAAAAGTTATCATGTGTTCAAGTCAGTAAATTTCCTGAAAAGAAAGCAAAGTAAGCTTTGGGCGCGATCAGAGGAAAATAATCGCGGCCGTCGACCGCTGGCGATCAGAACGCGGGGAGCCACTGCACTGCATATACGATGTTGCTGAGAAGAATCTTTAATAAACACCACATCCCTATCTGCTTCAACCCTGGCAACACACTAAGGCAACAACTGGTCCACCCTAAAGACCCAACACCTAAACACAAGAAGAGCAACATTGTATATGCAGTGCAGTGCAGCGAGGAGTGCTCTGACTTGTATGTGGGAGAACAAATAAAAAGCGATCCCGAAAAAAATATATATATATATATAAAAAGCATCCCAATCCAATAGTTTCACACAGGCATCCACCTCACAAACTTTTCCCTATACAGTAGGGACCTGGGGATTTAAAGGCCAAACGTGTATCATACAAAATGTGTTCATCTGTCCTGTTGATTCACAGATGAGATCCCTAAAATCAATAAATCATCAATGCTCTAAACAGTATCATTCAGTAAATGGCAATAAATTCAACAAAGAAATGTAAAAAAACTTGTCCGGTTGGTTTATTAGTGTCCATAGAAAACGCAGAGTAAACGATGCATCTTGAGTTGTCGCTATTATCCTGTTTAGTGATGGGACGAGAGGTGCGAGGAGGAAAGGGGTCCCATGGGTGGATCAGAAAATGAGTGACCCCGACATATGTTTCAAATACAGCTTTCCTCAGGGGGTCCCCGAAGATATCCTATAGGTCCCATGACCACACACTGGATGCTCCGGGAGAATCCTCACATCCAAACGGCCAAACAAAACCAGAGATAGTTGAGCGGGGGGGCCACCTCCTGGGGCACTGTAGCTAAGTTATGGCGTATATTATTTCTCTGATAGAGGGATAAAAATGGTGAACCCAGAGGATAGCTCAGATCCTCAAGTTAGTGTATCGAGGTATGCGACTCACCAGGTGCCGGACAGTGCTGCTGTTTTTTTACATTTATTTGTTGAATTTATTGCCATTTACTGAATGATACTGTTTAGAGCATTGAGGATTGTATGTGGGAGAAACAAAACAGCAGTTACACCAGCGCATGGCCCAACATAGAAGGGCCAAATCCTCTGGTCAGGATCAGGATTTCTAAAAGAAAAAAGACACACGTTTGAGGATTCAAAAGTTATATATTCAAAGTATATATTCCCAGTAAGATTGTGTACAGTCACTCTGAATTGAGAAAGCCAGTCGGATGACTAGCGAAACATCTTGAAGAACCATAACACAGCAAGTCCAGTTGATTTGACCTGGATGAATAAGAACCTTCACAGACATAGAGTAAACACCTGTTTGAGGCTCTAACCCAGGTAGAGAGATGTTGGTATTTGTAAGAAGAGATGGGCAAAAATAGGAAAATCTAATTTTTAGGTCGAAACTCTGAATGATGATTTAGACTTTTTAACAGAAACTTAAAATTTCACTCATAATTTTGAATTACAAATAACTGTTTTTATATTTAATAACTAATATATATTTAACCTCCCTAGCGCTCTTGCAAGGTCCAGATTTCTGTGCCAAAAGCACACCATAGACTCTAATGGATTGTTTTTTTATGTTGTAGGCTCAAAATATGTCTAGTAGACATCCTAAAT
Source organism: Ptychadena robeensis (assembly GCA_036250615.1). Lineage (NCBI taxonomy): Eukaryota > Metazoa > Chordata > Amphibia > Anura > Ptychadenidae > Ptychadena > Ptychadena robeensis. The sequence continues at coordinate 150,080,278 of CM070035.1, read as the reverse complement.
ATAATAATGTTTGAAAATTACATTTTAATAAAATAAATAAAAGGTTTTATTTGAATGATAAAATCTCTAAAATACTTCTTTTGTATGAAAGATTTTAAAACACTATGCATTTATATTCATGTTTTGTTTCTAAAAAAAATGTATTACAATTGGACATGTGTTTTTATTTTTTTACTTTGAATTGTATTGGATACAGTTATCACTGTATCCAGTACAATTCCATTTGGCACCCTCTGTCCCCTGGTGTGAACACACCAGGAGAGAAAGGGTTAACTTCAAAGAGCACATCTGGAAATCACACTGAAACAGTCCTCTGCATGTTTCTCGTGCATACATTTGAATGGGAGACATCGGCTTCAGTGAAGAAGCCAGCTGAGAGGATCGGAGCCACATGGACAGCACAGAACAGTAATTATGTGCTGCCCGGGCTCTGATCTTCACCAGGCAGCTCCATCTTGTCCACTGCAATACTAATAGGACAGTGCTGGAAGAGACGTCAGAAGCGCTAGGGGGCTTTAAATGAATATGATCCCCTACCATGTGAAATGACCGCTTACAAATTCCTAAAGGATTAAATACATTTATTGAATACAAAAAAACAGCTATTAAAAAAGTAAATAGATTAATTTAATGAAATAGGGAATTACAGTCACATGGAAGCGATGTTCTTCGTGGTCCCTCAGGCCTGGATGCTAGGCCTAACTCCCACAGGGACATCCTGGATGAAGACACAGGAACTGACTCCGGTTGGTAAGAGTGGGCAAAGACCCTTTTAAAAAAGTCTGATGTCTGCCTGGTCATGGGGAGATTCAAATTCCCTGCCTGTTCCGATATCCAGATGTGATGTCACTGACGTCACTTCCGGTTTAAGCCGTTTTTCTTTCACTAGACACCAGGTTCTCTACCCAGTCTCTGGTGAAAGAATTCTTCCACTGGCCGGATCTTTCTGCTCCTGATCCGGCCAGAGGAAGAATAGTAACCTTCTTCCGGACGGTGAACAGGGCGGGTCAAGCACCAGTACTGTTCGCCGGGGGAAGAAAAGGTCAAACATGTCTTGGTTGCGGACGAAGTGTCCGCCTTGCGGACAGTTCGGCCATCATTAGTTGTAATCTCCTTGGGGCGATTATTGCATGTGTAGATCTTTTACTTTATTTGGCCCATTATATCTCCTTGATTGTTGTTTCTATCATTTTCAGATAGTTTCATATGCATTGATTTTGCCAACAAATCAGGCAACTAAAACAGACAATCATTTCAGGAAATGCAATGACCACCCAAGTTTTTGTGTTGTGGTTAATATTGGTTTAATGGTTATTATGCAGTGAACTTTCATAAGGTAAATGTGATTTTCTAGGTTAACTATATACAGAAACCTTTGAAGAGATTATTTGCAATGATGGTTTGGAGATTTATTGCTTTAGGATATTTGATCATGGTAAATAATTCATAGCTTTGTAAATCACTGAGAGTTCTAACAACTCACAGCAAACAAAATATCCACAGGAAAAAAACATTCATAGTTCAACACTTCATAGTTTATGCCTTTCCATGCCAGCCATCTAGGAGCAGCTCCTGCCAGTAAATCAACCTTCCTAGCCCTTCGCCAACCCAGTGACACTCCTCCGACTAGGGGAGCCCATGCCCCCAACTAGGGGACAAGGGAGATGTCTGTAATCACACCTCTGCTAACTCAGGGTGTCCAGATCCACACGCCTGTAGGGCCTACCTCCCACAAGATCCAGCAGCACACTTTCACTGCTTTCTCCTTCTCTAAAGACCTAACTCCTCCCTCTTAAGCCTTAAGTAATCTCTGTCTCAAGGCTGACCACTCTCAAATAGCTTCTCATGGTTACATCACAGATTCCAGAATGTTCAGACTTTTTACTTTTTTTTTTAAATGTTCCCACAACCCTTCTCTACATCTCCAGCAGGTTTGGCTTTGCAATCAGCTCACAAAATTAGCAAGTTGAAAAATTTTACCATCTCTAGTCCTGAACTGTGGCTCCTGGTTGACAACACCTGTGCCTCTGGTACCTTTGTCTGGTGTCCCCTAGCCCCCCTTGACCAGCTGCCTTGTGTGCCTATACTCTCTCAAGAGGTAGCAACCTGGTGTTCCCCACTGGAAAGTCTACCTTTAGGGGTGTTGGGAAGAACAAGTTGGTTCACTAGAGGAGGTAGAACTAGTGGCACAGTGGGTTCACACCTGCTGGTTTGTAAGAATATTCATATAATAGTTTTCTGTCCATGCTTTCTAAAAGATAAAACAAAGCAGTTATTTTCAGATAACTTTCTGGGGGAACATAAAATTTTTGTACAGGTGGTGCATATGTTCAAAGGTTGAACTACTGGAATCCCTTTTGAAATCTAACAGAACTAAATTCCCAAACGATGAAGTAAGAGAAAGTACAGTTTTGTTGGGTTAGATATGCTTTAATTACTTTGAATCAGACTTGAATCCAAATCAATTGGCACACTAAAGGCCCCCATACACGGGTCCGATTCCCAAGGGATTCCGGGACGGGCGGGTGCACGCTAATCGATCGTCCCGGAGTCGCGTGAAGCCCACCTTGCCCGATCGATCACGTCCGATCGATCGGGGGCCCAGAATCGGATCTGCCAGAGAACCAACATGTTGGTCTTTCTGATCCGATTCAGCACACATCAGGGGGAGTTGCCATTTGTGAAGTGATCGATCGGGCACAGAATCGTCCAGGAATCGGTGGCCCAAGGTGGTAGGGACAGGCTTAATTGGGCGATCGATCGGACATCCGATTCCCTCTGGCATTGCGGAATCGATCGGATGGGTGATCGATCGGCCATGGAATCGGAACATGTATGGCTAGCTTTAGACGTTCCCATACAGAGGTAGTAAAGAACCTGAGCACCCAGATGAGTTATGGCTTCAGCTATCAGGAAAAAAAATATTGCAGTTGTTTTTCTCTGATTCTATTCTGTCTTTGGAAATGGCAGAGAGCCCCGCTCTATGTGTCAAACATGCTCTGAGCATCCCTAGCAATCACAAAAGCATCCAACTAGTTCTAAAAGCAAGTAAGTATCCTCTCAAGTAGTGTTGAGCTCGAATATTCGAATGCCGAATATTTTTCGCGAATATCGGCAATTCGAGAATTCGCCAATATCTCGAATATGTCAGCGAATATTTGCAATTTCGAATATTCGCAATATGGGCATGTATCGCGAAAATAATATTCGCATTGCGAAAATAAACATAGCATGTGACCATTCATTTTAAAGATTTTTGCGATGCGAATATGATTTTCGCAATACATGGTCATACCGCGAATATTCGAATTTCCGAATATAGAATCGAATATTAGTAGAATTATTCGTGAAATATCACGAATTCGAATATTGACTATGCCGCTCATCACTACTCTCAAGGACCCTTTGTCAGAAGATAGAATTATGTAACGGTTCAAGCTTACAGCATTACAAACCAAAACATTACAAATCAAAAATAGTTTTTCAGGCACACAAATCTTCCACAAATGCTTATTTAAAGAAGAATGATGCTGTTTCCAAAATTCCTTAATACAAAAGAGAGAACGTAGCTTTCTTTCCATACATTACCAACCATTGCATGTATCTGACCAGCAGTGATTCTTACGCCCACTATACACTATTTATTACCTGGTAGAATTAACTCTTCTAACAAGGTCCTCATATTTCATGGTTTTGGTAGAACAAATATTGCAAGGATGTTCTCTGCTGTAAAGAATCCATTTGTCACAGATCGCCGTGTCACCCAGCGATCTGCAACCACAGATGTGCCCTCCACAAGTTCGGCTGCTTCATATCTAGTGATGGCGTGAACTGTTCGCTGGAGAACTATCCGCGGCGAACATTGCATGTTTGCGTTCGCCCATGTTCGCGAACATATGGCGAGTTCGATCCGCCCCCTATCTT
>CM070035.1:150064748-150076254 GCA_036250615.1 Ptychadena robeensis | reverse complement strand
CTTGAAATAACTTTCCCAACACTATTGTGGCCAGAAAGGGTCCCTTTGTTTTTTTTTCCGCCTGCCCATTGAAGTCTATGGGGTTTGCCGGGTTCGCGGACATTTGCGGAGGTTCGCTCTGCGCCATGGTTTGTGCTTGTTTGGTGGCACGGTGGGTCCACTGCTCTCGTGGCTCACCCATGACACCATGAACCTGTTGGCTGAAGGTGGGTCCTTGTGAGTAGGTAAGTAACCTTTGAATGCTCACTTGCCATGAAATCTTAGAAAGCACCTTCCACCTGGGAAGGGCAGGTTGCTTTAGTTTGCTGTTTAAGGGTGCCCATACACCTTTAGATTTCTCTGTCAGATATCCTTAAGTTTTCCTTTTGTTTTACCAAAACCATGTAATATGAGGGACATTTAAACCATCAAGTCTCCCTGTGTTCAATCGCAGAGGAGCCTATACTACATAATTGTTGATAGATTTAAAGGATATCTGACAGAGAGATCTAAAGGTGTATGGGCACCTTAATCGAGGTAGTAAGCATGGGAACCGGCAATAATAAATTGACATGTACAGCCAATAGTTGCTCATTCAGAGTCGGAGACTCATCATGGGAACATTTTCACAGTTTAAACTGTGCAGAAAGAATATTGATGGTTCGAACAAAATAAAAGTATTTTAACTTATTGTGAGTGTTTATTTTTCTAGGAAACCTTTTTCACTTAAGGAGAGTTTACACATGTAGATTTTTTCTTCAATCAACTGCCAATTAGATTTTATGTGCAATGTCGTTGTCAAACACCGTTCGTTTACTTATCGAATGTAACATTAGATTTTTTGTTCGTCCATCGCCGATATCTAATTTTGAAAACATTCAAAATTACGAAGACAGATAAAAATTTGCCAACATGTTCAATGACTTTTTGAGCGATTTTTTGTTTGAGGTCGAACAAAATGTATCCATCAAACACATTGGCCATTCTAGATTTTGTTCAATAAACCAAAAAAAACACCTTTAGGGCCCCCATACACCTTTAGATTTCTCTGTCTGATTTCCTTTAGATCTCCTTTTGTTTTACAAAAACCATGATATATGAGTAGGGATGGTCGAAAAATTCGCAGTGCGTAGAAATTTCGACTTTTTCGCCGAAAATTCGCATAGTGGAATTTTGATGGGGTCATTTCGACTTTTCACTGAAAAAGTTAAAAATCAGCCTGATATTTCAACTGAAATCGAAATTTCAACTTAAAAAAGAACTTTGCTTTTGATTTGTTGTGCCGCTATTTCGCGTGCGAGTATCGCCATGTTATTTAAAATTTTCGCATGCAGGAGTGATTGGAAAATTCGCATGGTGCTAGCTAACTTTGTCAGCTTATTGCAAAGCCCCTGAAAATGGTATCCTCACAAAAATTGCTGGAGTTGTAGAGAAGGGTTGGGGGACATTGCTGGAGTTGTAGTGAAGGGTTGGGGGGACATTGCTGGAGATGTAGAGAAGGGTTGGGGGGACATTGCTGGAGATGTAGAGAAGGGTTGGGGAAACATTTGAAAGTTTTGCTCTAACATGTCAAGTTTGTGTATAAATTGGGTTTAAATCTCAGCTCTGATTGTAAAGCTCTGCTACTATGTACACTGATTCTTCTATTATAGCTCCAGCTCATACAGCAAATCCAAATTTTCCACCTTATGTGAAATTTTTACCTTATGCGAATTTTAGGCTTTATGCGAAGTTTTGAGTGTTTTATGCGAACTTTTGGCGTTATGCGAATTTTCGACTTTCGAAATTCAATTGGGAAATTTGAAATTTAAGTAGAATCAAATTTTATTCATTTCGACCATCTTTAAATATGAGGGACTTTCTACACAATCAACCTGTGTTCAATGGCAGAGGACCCTATACTATATAGTTGTTGGTATGTGACAGAGAGATCTAAAGTTGTATGGCCAGATTTACATATGGGTAAGAGGTTCAGGGGGACTTCTGTACTCTATAGCAGTGGTGGGCAACTGAGGAGATATGGAGGGCCACAAGTACGGCCCTCTGCATCACTAAAGGGCCGCACATCACATGTAGGAGCGCCAAAGTTGATTAGGAAAGCCGGGTCAGCGTGTGACCAGTACACATGGTGATATATGGAATGCCCCGTAGACATCAACAAAGGTCATGTGCCTCATAGATATTATCAAAGTAGTCTAGTGGAAGCATAGGCACTCAGGCTCTGTCTGGGTTGCTCATTAGCTCTCACCTATGCCAATTAGCGTGCTCAGCTGAAGGCTCAGTGAGTCCCTCTCCTCCTCTTACCACTATAAGAAGTTCCCAGGCGAGGACACGTCGGTGGAGGATCGGTGAACAGGTGAGTTCCTATGCCATAACAGGTTTTGGGGGCTGCAAGTGGAGGGCCCAGGGGGCCGCCAAACAACACCCAAAGGGCCGCAGGTTGGGCACCTGGGCTCTGTAGGGGGGGAGCAAGGATCCTTAATGACCTGAAGGGGGGGACAATGCTCTTTCAATGCCCCCCTTTGCCAGGCCTGCCAACCACTATCCCAAAACGGATTGTGGTTATGAAATATGATCTCCTAATTTAAATAAATTGAAATGGGCATTCATTGGGTAACCCAGGGTGTAACAAATTAAAAGAATTCTCTATTTTGGATGCTGCCTACTTGACAACCTTACCTCAGTTGAACTATAAGGATCCCTTGCTGTTAAATCCTATATTCTTTTTTCTAAATGTGCCAATCAAGTCTGATGGAGCAACAACTTTGGTTTAAGTTAATAGTAGCATATTCTTTTTATTTGCTAATAGTTTTTAAATAAGACCTATTAGCAAATAAAAAGAATGTGCTACTATTAACTAGAACAAATACTGCTGCTCCATCAGACTTGATTGACACATTTAGAAAAAAAATATAAGATTAAACACCAAGGAAGATATACAATGTGATGCTTATCAACTGAAAATATAGAACGGACTATTATTTGGTTTTCTTAGACTATGAAGAGTCTTTTTCCAGCAACGTTCTGGTTTCCGTGAGGCAGGAAATTGTAGGCAGTCTTGTGAGAGAAATTTCATTAGCTCTGTGTTTAGATTGCTGATTAATAAATCATCAGTTCCAGCAAGTAGAGATTGGTCTGACAAAGATGTTCTTTGCTTTTACAATTGACTTTGCAGATTTCTCTGGAAATGTTCAAATTCTAAATTTCCGTAAAAATGTTCTAGTGGCCGGGCAATAAATCATAGTATATGAACAATGATATGTTTTTTCTTGTATATTTATTGTTCTATGCATAGATAACTGCATATACCTTATATTTAAAACTACCGTATTTTTCGGACTATAAGACGCACTTTTTCACCCCCAAAATGGGGGGGGGGGGAGTGCTATGCGCCTTATGGTCCGAGTGTACGACCACCTGCGGCCATTTGGTGATCGCAACTTGGCTCCCCGGCAGCTCTCCCGGCAGATGAGAGATCGGCTGTGTGCAGCCGGGAGAGCTGGCGGGGAGCTGAACTGTATTGGCTATATTTGCAGAGCCCCGCAGATATAGCCAATGCAGCGTGTGTGTGGGGAGAGCTGCACTAGCTGGCAATTTCCTCACACGCAGCGTAGAGGAGACAGGGAGGTCAGTGTGCAGATTCCCCCATGGGGGGGCCCCGCTCCCTTCCCCCTGTGTGAGGAAGAAGAGATGCCGAAGTGTGTTCTCTAGTGACATTATTTTTGTGGCTGAAATTGGGTCCTGCAGGGGATTTTTTTTCACTAATTCATTTAAACACATTAATTTTTTTTTTCTGATTTCCTGATCTAAAAACTGGCCGCGTCTTATGGTCAGGTGCGTCTTAAAGTGCGAAAAATATAGTATATACTGTTAACTTATAAAATTTATAAATATCATACCTATACCCTTAATGCATCTCAATTAATTAGAATATCACTAAATAGTCAATTTAGTTCAGAAATTCAATTCAAAAAGTTAAACACATACAGTCAGGTCCATAAATATTAGGACATACACAATTCTAAAATTTTTGGCTCTATACACCACCACAATGGATTTGAAACAAACACAATGTGATTTAACTGCAGACTGTCGGCTTTAATTTGAGGGTATTTTCATCCAAATCAGGTGAACGGTATAGGAATTACAACAGTTTGCATATGTTCCTCCCACTTGTAAAGGGACCAAAAGTAATGGAACAATTGTCTTCTAAGCTGTTTAATGACCAGGTGTGTGATATTCCCTGATTATACCAATTACAATGTGCAGATAAAAGAGTTTATTTCAAGTGTGCTATTTGCATTTGGAATCTGTTGCTGTCACCTCTTAAGATGAGATCCAAACAGCTGTCACTATCAGTGAAGCAAGCCATCATTAAGCTAAAGAAATAAAATAACCCCATCAGACAGAAATGACCGCGCCTCAACTGGATGATGCTCAAGCAGTCCAGGAGCAAAGGTGACCTAGAGGTACCTGATCTATGTAGATATCACCAGGCAATCCACCTTAATAGGGTAAAAGATTGGTGTACATGTGAGACCAATAAGGTGTGGGTCCTATTGGAATCCCATCACTCACCTGTGCTGTTATCCAGCTTGATCTGGTTACCAGCAGCAAATCCCCCTAGAAAGCTGAACTCTCACGCGTTGATAGGTGCTACATTTTGAGTTTTCCATTCTACAAAAAAACGCGCTGCACTCTCTACGTCCCCAGGTCCATTGACCCCTGTGTGTGGCAATCCGGAGTTCCCACCGGGAAACACTTGGGACTTCCAAAAACTTTGGAAGGTGCCCTTCCAGTTGAAAGTGAGGGATTTTTACACTAATGGCAAATTTGCACAATGTTCAGACCTGTCTGATCTATCCTCAACGGATTCGGTGCTCGTACTTCCAATTACGCCATTGGCTAGACCGAACACCACACCGTGGGATGTACACAAGAGACCTCTCCAGCTTTGATCCATGTGTTTAGACAATGGCCAGGTCAGGCATCTCATTTCCATTTTTTACAAAATGCTTGAACCTGCTTCACACCCCAGAATCGCTACCCTTCAGGCTAGGTGGGAACGGGATGTAGGTGTCCAGGTTACGTCTGCCCAGTGGGAATCAGTATGGCTGTCGGCCCACAAAAGCACATTTAGTGTTCGCCAGCAAGAGACTAACTATAAATTACTTTCGACTGGTACCGCACTCCAGCCCTCTTGCATAAATATGCCCCGGCAGTGTCACCTGCATGCTGGAGATGCGCAGATCCTGCGTGTACACTCCTACACGTTTTTTGGTCCTGTTCCAAGATTTCGGCTTTCTGGCAGGAGGTACACAAATGGATGTCACACATCCTTGGTAGAGACGTCCAGTTCAGCCCTGCACTCATCACTCTGCTCATAGGTTTAAAACGCTGAAGCGCCACATTAACGCAGCTAGGACCTTGATCCCTCGTTAATGGGCGACCCCTGTGACCCCTACAATAGGTGACTGGATCAGGCAGTTAAAGTTTGTTGAACTTTTACTTTATAGCAAAAAGGACAGGTTGAAGATCTTTAATAAAATGTGGTTGAGATCTATTTGAAGAGTCTGATGAATTCCAACAACTCACCCTTATTTTATATCTTGATGTACACTGAAGATGTAGTTTAACCTCCCTAGCGCACCGCCCGTATCGCGCCGTTTACAACGGCGCGATACGGGCGATCGTCATTTCATTTCCGGAGGTCTATGGCGCCGCCCCCCCCCCCGCCCCATTCCGCGTCACCATGACGCAATCGGGGCGGTGCCGCAAACCCGGGGAGGCATAGGGTCTCCCCGCCGCCGGCTTCCCCTGCGGTTGAGACGACCCTGTTCAGCGAACGAACAGGGTTCGTCTCAACCGCTAGGGAGGTTAATATTCATCCATTCTGTATGAGAATTGCAATGTTCTGTTTATATGCAATGTGAGCTTTACTTAATATCCATTATGGTTTGTTTAATTCCTATCCCTCATTACTCCCCTTGTAAGTTGTGTTCCATGCATATTGTTGTATTGTACTTACAAAATACTTTCCCCAATAAAGTTTTTGGAAGAGAAAAAAAAAATAAAATAACCCCATCAGTGAAATAGCAAAAACATTAGGCGTGGCCAAAACAACTGTTTGGAACATTCTTAAAAAGAATCCAAGATCAAATTGCGCCCATACTGATTTTGGGTGTAACCCCAGAGAGGTTAAGCCGCATCCCTGTGCCTTAAACCATAAGAACTTCTTAAGCTAGCCATACACGTGTCGGATTCCATGGCCAATTGATCACTCCCCCGATCGATTCTGGAAATCGCAGGTGTGATCAATCGGCCAATTAAGAGTATCCATCGCTGCATACCACCTTGTCCAACGGATTCCGGCACGATTCCGTGTCCGATTGTCCACCTCACAAATGGCAACTCCCCCTGATCTGGGCAGAATCAATCTGATGGAACCAACATGTTGGTTCTCTGTCGGATCCGATTCTGGGCCCCTGAACGATCGGACCTGATCGATTGGACAAGGTGGGCTGCATGCGATTCCGGCACGATCGTTTGGCGTGCATGCGCCTGGAATCGATCGTGCCGGAATCCGGTGGGAATCCGACACGTGTATGGGGGCCTTTACACTTCAAAACTATACTCAGGGGATTAACAGTGCATTTACTCAATATTGTAGTTTGTTCACATAAATAGTTAAAAATAGCAAACATTAACAATTAGGAGGACATAACCAACTTGGTTCAGAGTGTCCCCATGAGCAAACTATCAGCGGTCACATTGATCCATCATGGGCAACCACACCTCTGTCTGTGTGCTCTTGGTGCCTCCCTAATCCAAGTTAATTGGATTGTATGTATTGGTTCGATGATGCTGTTCCTTATTAACAAAGCCTAAGAGTGAAATGCATTGAAGATTTGCTGCACAAACACACCAATCAATTCATCTTTATGTCATGTGATAAAATTGTTCATGTTTGTTGGTTTAACATAACTATTTGCATAAACAAAATTGTTTTTAAACTAAAATTTTGAGTCAATGCAGCTTTAAACCCCAGAGTATAATCTTGAAACAAGTGAATGTAAACACAATAAGAAGACATCTCCGGAAGATGGCTGGTCTCAGATTCAGCTGCAATCAGTATGCTTTCATATTTCATATTAAAGAGTTTTTCTTTGTACTATAGAATTTTCGTTTGTACCATGAAATCATTACTTTTAATGATGCATTTGTGACAATCCAAGTTCCCCAATCAAGACCAAAAAGACCGACCCCTGCAGCAGTATTTAGCAGTCAAACCCCAGCACAGCTTCCTCAGAGCAATTTAACAGAAACACCTATTGCATTCTAAGATTAAAGCGTGATCAAACCAACTCAGCTATGAAAACTCTTGATGCAGTTGGACTAATTCTAAAAGCTCTGCTCTGCATTCATCACTTTGATGCTATTAGACCAATTAACCTTAGTAAATTTTTAGCACAAAAACACGTTTAGAGGAGTTTTTAATACAGATATTTAAAAAATGTACCCCATTAGTACTGTACAAGTACTGAATCATCATTCATACTGTAGTGGGACCTGGGGGTTAACATATGACACCCAGACTTGTTTTAGAAGGCTCTATATAAAGAGGGAATCCTCCTTCATCAACTCCTACCCCAGTGAGGAAACGGAACCTTAATTAGAGATAGTCGAATTTTTAAAAGATTTTGAGTTAATTGCAAAGCCCCTGAACATGGTATCATCACCAAACTTGCTGGAGATGTAGAGAAGGGTTGGGGGGTATACTACACAAAAAAGTATTGCTCTAACAATTCGTTTTTGCATAAATAATGTTCAAAATCAAGTCAGAATTTCATTTTTAACTTAATTTATGCAAAAACTTAATTTGCTAGAGCAAAACTTATTTTTTTCAAATGTTCCCACAACACTTCTCTACATATCCAGCCATTTTGGTAATGATACCATGCTCAGAGGCTTTGCAATCAGCTCACAAAGTTAGGAAGTCAAACAATTCGACCATCTCTAACCTTAATGGCAGAGATGATCTTTGCGGTCCTTCAAGCCTGGATGCTAGGCTAGATATATGGCCAAATTTTGCTTCTAAGAATTTGATTTGTGGCCTAATTTGTGGCAAAATCGGGCGCAAATCTAAATGTCTATGGCCAGCTTTACTCACTTAGATATATACTATGAAAGATATATATTTTAGCTGTACTATAGTGAGACCCTGCTGATGTGAAAAGTAAAAGTGACATGCTAAGGTTTATGGATGGTGCATACCATTTACCCTGGTAAAGTTCATAAAATGATATTCACAACCATGAAAGCTGACACAGGGCTTTCTCTTTTATGTATTAATTGAAAAAAAATTCCTATAATGTGGCAAAGTTACATAGCGAGAAGGCAATTTAAAGATTTAAAAGACAAACCAATAACTAGTAATAATTAGTAGGGATGCCTAGATTGGAAAGAGTGCTGATAAGGGTCAGTCCAACCTTCTGTAGCAGATTGGTTGCTTTAAAATCAGACTTTTTAGGCAAATCTAATATATAAGAACACTTCATAACTTGTATCAAAATGATTGATGAATAAAGTATCTCAAAAGTGAATGATTCTCTTCAGTAATAAAGCCTGAGGACTAAATGTATCATCATTATTATCTGACATAAATAGTCATAAACGACATTGTTCAAGGTGACCCAATTATCATATTCAGATAAGAAAATGTGTTTGATACGTCACAGCTCAGTATCGTGTTTCCTATCCTCACATAGCCTTTCACTATATTTCTTAGCCCTATTTTTACCTCTACAATGAGTAAATGTATCGCTGCGTAGATGACATTTCAGTGATTCGGAAAGATGATTCTGACAGATTCCAACAGCTTGTTGAGCACTGACATCTGAGCTGTAGACTCTTGTGATGTGACTTGTGTAGAAATGTAGGTATTTGTTATAGTCAAAAAACTGGGAAAATGCAACATTATATTATCATGACAAAAATATTTTTTTAAAGACACAATGCACAATCATCTTATCATTAGCAGATCTTATTATTTAGAAAACACAGCCTTATATAACCAACACATGACATACCGCGTTTCCCTGAAAATAAGACAGTGTCTTATATACATTTTTGCTACATCTTATTTTCGGAGGATGTCTTGTTTTTCCATGAAGAAGAATATGGCACTGGGGTATCAGGGTGGGTATTACAGGGGGATCAGAGGGGGGAATCAAAATGGCACAGAAGACTCAGAGGAGGGATTACCATTTTAGTAACCCCCGCTGATCCTCCTGTGACATTTTGATTGCCCCACTCTGATCCCACTGTCCAGAGTTACAGTACCGTATCTTCTAAAGTTCCTTATTTTTTGGGGGGGATGCCTTATATTTCAGCGTGAGGCAAAGATCTAAGGGTGCCTTATTTTCAGAGGATGCCTCATTTTCGGGGAAACATGGTATTATATGGTGTCATTATTTAATTAGAAAAGATTGTCAAAATGCAAAATACATTGTCTGAAAAAAGAAAAGGTTAAATTGTTGACTGATTCCACCACAGAACAACAACCGTACGTACTTGCAGTGATCAATCTGCATCTAAATCGGACCAGCCTCCCCAACCAAAGTAAATTCCGGCACACAAGGGGTGCGTGGCCGATTCTCCGCATGACTGCCCGTGTGTGGTGACGTCACGTTTGGTCAATCTGCTGAGGAATTTACAGAAAACTGAGACGTCTGTGGCCAGCTTAGGCTAAGTAGCAGCTGGGTATTTTAATCAACCACTGTAAGGGTCTCTGAAAGATCCTAAAGGTCCCTTTACACAGGCCGATGACCCACTCGAGCGCAGCGTGGGGGTGTCATTGGGATGAAGCCGGAATCTATGCTCTCCACTTTGTGCAATAGATTCCCATTCGATGCCTTGCATGGGGACTGTCCTAGGGACCCCCTTAAAGAACATCCAAAAATTAAGCTAGGGACATTCATGGAAGATTAGTCCAATAAACACAGAAACCAATAAGCATGCAGAGTTAATGCACAAGAGATCAGTCCGATACATAGATTAGTCAAAGGATTTTAGTCCAAAAATTCTGGTCACATCGATAAAAAAGTACACCGCCTATTCTCAATAGTGGGTAACTTCCCACTTATGGTTTAGGCCCCAGGGTCTCATGCCTCCTACCTCTTAAGTAAGCCCAATTTAAATATCTATGAAATACCCAGGTTTTTTATGAATCAGGTAATGAAGTATGAATATATGAGCAACAGCAGTCATTTTTTTTTACAACCCTCCTCTACATCTGTAGCATATTCGGTGGTGATACCATGTTCAGGGGCCTTGCCATTAACTCACAAAGTCAGAATAAAGTTTCACATTCATCCCTTAACTCAGCCAAATTTTATTTTTTTGGGAACCTGAAAAGTTCTGCTTATATTCATGTATATGTGCAGGGGAGCATATAAGTGGTACTCTGGTACTCAAAAGGAGCCAAAAACTAGCTCTGCGTACCTGCATTATTGTTACACAGCTCATATGCGTACTAACATTTTGGAGGCGCTCCGTGTCTGGGCAGCCGCACCCAAATGCTACATGTATACAATTTATGTCACTTGGATAACTGCAGGGAAATATGAATAATGGTTGCAGTTAGGGGGTGAAATTAGGAATATAAATTACTAATCCAAAATAAAAGATTGGACTTCTAAGGGTGTTGGAGATCTGGGGGATGAAAGTCAGAGTAGGCATATGAGAGGGTAAACAAGAGACAAGCACTGTGTGACAGCTGGAATGTGACTATAAAAGGATGACATTTGGACTGCTGGTAGTCTCAGGGGTCAGTTACTAAGTCAGAAAATTTCAGGGTTGTACTACTGTGGTATGGAATCTGGGGGTTCAAACCAGGGCTTTTTTTCTGGGGGAACGCACCGGAACGGCATTCCCCAACCTATTTTTAGCCTGGCCCGGAGGTCTGACCCGTGCTCCCTGCACAGCCAGAAAGGAGAAACTCACATCTCCATTGGCCCCCCTCTCCTACTCCCCAATGTTAGTGTGACAGCAGCAGATTCTGTGTTCTCTGTCAGATACTGCTTCCTGTAACTCCTCCCCAGATACGTTCTCCCCAGCCAATCAAAACACCGGGCAGGACACACCCTCTCCCCTCTAGCTCTGCTGTAGAAACCTAGCTGAATAAATCTGTGTGTAACTGTAACTTTGAACATTCATAGCACGAAAACCATTAAAATTATAATCATGAAACTTTCAGGATCAGTAAAGCTCCCCTACTACTACTTACACCTCGAGTTTCACCCCTCTAGTTACAACACTTATACATTAATATTCAGCTAAAATACAGCTATCAGATATTGCTTCCCCATGAGCATAAAGCATCCAAAAAAGGGTGTTAGAGCATCTGGGGTTTGAAAGTAAGGGAGTAGGCATATGTAAAGCCCTAGCTCCATGTCCATTAAAATCCCTGGGTTGAACACAGAGATTTTGTTGCAATGCTTAATGGCGATGGGGCAATGGGGGGGGG
>CM070035.1:150051249-150064648 GCA_036250615.1 Ptychadena robeensis | reverse complement strand
CAATCAGTAACAGGGAGGTCCATCTGCAGCAGAATCTACCATGCAGGAAGCTGATGCAGACAGTGAGGAAGACCACCCTACATATGGGGTAAGCACCAAACACCATCTCCTGGTAATCATCTGAGGAGCTCACTAAAAAAGTTATGTGCACCCCTGTATATATGGCACATTTTTGTTCTTAAGTTTAGATATGCTAATAAAAACTCAAGATCCTAGGTGTGCAAACTGTCAGAGAAACAGATTAAGGAAATCATCATCTCATCAGTCCCTTTGAAGAGAGTTGTGTGTATACCGGCTGCCTACGTTTGGAGACAATCCTTCATAACATGTTGTTGTTTTTCTGTTTTACTACATCTGGAGAATTGCTATAACCCATTAAACAACTGAAAGCAGCATAAACAACATTTACTATTTCTCAATATATGTTTGTTCTCGCTTTTCTTTTGAGGCATTTCAATTCTATTGTTGTTTTTCTCCAAGGGTATGAGCCTACTTTATTTATGCTTTTGTCATTTTCTTAAAAACGCTTTTGGCAGTGAGAACACTTTGCAATTAATATCTCTGCTGGATCAACCTTAAAATTGCACAGTCTTCGAGCAATCAGCCATTAACTTTTCCGCTTAAGAAAAGAACTTAAAATTTATAGTGACCTAGTTCGGCTTAATAGTGCAATACAGCTTTCATAGATTAGCCGTTTTTATGCAGGCCATCCAAAAACAGAGCACTGAGGCATGAATAGCAAGTTGATGCTACCTTTCAAAGTCAGAGGCGTAAAAGTATAGCACGCTATTTTAGTGTAATGCTAATTTGGCTGTAATAGAGGCAATCACGCCAATTTATTCTGTAGACGCGTTAATCCTTAGAATGCCGTTGCATGTTTATAATTCAGCTGGCTAAAAAGCAGTAAGTGTAGAAGCCACTTTTTTGCAGCTCAGTAAACCACTCCCTCCCAATTTTCTAAGCTATAGCAGATCCGCCATAATGATTATTATTTATATCCTTGTAACAAATAGTTCAGCTCTCATTGACTTTCAATGCTGAAAATAACAGTTATTATAGCAAATGGAGATTCCTATATCGTAGCGATCCTCATGAACGTTAAAACCTGTAATGTGTGTTTTTATCTAGACTGACTCCATGTGGCAAACACATTTGCAGATTGTAACACCTGCAGGGCCCTAGAGTGAGGGTTCAGCACCCGCTTTCTGTCTTCAGATGAGGATGATTGGGAGCGACCTTTCTGGAACTTTCCTCCATAAGTTCTGCAGAATCTCAGTATACACTCCGTACCTCCCTTGCAGCGGTGAAGCATCCCCTTAGCACACTGCCTATGGCCACCCCACAGGTCCCTGGATACAAATAAGTCAAATGTCTGCACACCTTTGCAGATGAAAAATAACTGGCGCTTTAATTATTATTTACAGGCTATCACCAATCCTGTTGGCAGAAGTAGGGTAGAAACTTGAGGAAAGATGCTGCATAGGGTATAACAGTCCAAAAGCCTATGCCCAGTTAAGATGGCATGTTCCTTGCCCACTCTACTCTGTAAAAGCCTCTCTAGTGGTGACAGTCTCAGGGCCTAATGGAGTACCCATTAGTTTTGGTAAAGGGGGTCTGGCACACTCACATGTTGCTGAGGTACTTCTGCCCGACAGACAAGCAGTTTGCCTCCCCATGGGACAAAAATCCATTCTCACTGGACCACACTGCTGAAGAATATATATATATATATATATATATATATATATATATATATACACACTTAACCTTTATCCTATTTAAGGCACAATTCTCTACTTTAATTAGGGATGACTATACCTACAGGGTAACTAATACATTGGCAACAAAAACACCCCGTTATAAGTTAAAGTTTAAAAACAATAGACTGTGGTGGCTTTCGTAACGCAAAACCCATTAACAATGGATTATTCTGGGAGGAGGAAATTACCTTTTGAATTATATCTAAACCCAAGATTTAAAACATGAATGTATTGCTGCTTACCAGTTTTGAACTGGACATGGATGTTTGCATACCTTCTACCCGGCAAGCAGTATGGGTGTATGACACGCCCCGTTCACCGGCGAGAAGGAGCTTACTATTCTTCCTCCGGCAGGATCAGGAGCATTGAGATCCTGCCGGAAGAATCTTTTCACTAGAAGACGAGTAGAGAACGCGCTCTTGCAGTGAAAAGCCGGCTCAGAAAACTGTAAGTGACGTCAGTGATGTCACATTCGGCAATCGTAACCAGGAACTATGAGTTCCAGGTACTGGATGTGACATCACTGACGTCACTTACAGTTTCCCCGATTCAAATTCCACAGGCGGACGGCGGCCTATTTTAAAAGTCCGATCCTACTATTGGCGAAACACCTTGGGGAAGTTCGGCAATCACTATTTATCAACCACAAACAGTATGAGTATTTTAAGACAATTTTGGGTGGAACTGGGAATTTGCTGTATAAGCAGGGGCACAGTGGGCACAATTTGTGTTACAATTGTGACAGAAATAGCCATGGTAGTATATGCACACACAGTAGTCCTATCAAAGGCTGATCAGCAGCTGAAATATTTTTCACTTTGTTCATAGGATCAGTGTATATATTCAATCAAATATAATAATAGCATTTTGTCTTCTTCTCTGAGATTATGGCCAATGATGTGTGCAGATCACAGTCATGCAATTTTCATTATCTAATTGATGGTGATGCCTCCTGCAGTCATTTGATGATTTATGTCTTTTGGAATCACTTAAAGGGATCTGATTGCAACTGATATTAAGGTCCCCATACATGCAGCGATGGCTGCGGAATTCTCTGGAGACTGACTGCAGCATGATGACGTCATCACACTTCAGCCGGTCATCCAGAAAATCGGTGGTGCACCCTTTGCGTGATGGGAGAAATACGGACATGTCCGTTATCTGGCCAATCGAGATTTTTGGCTACATGGATCTGTAGCTTCATATGGGCACCCATGGCCACAGATCGCTACTTGTATGGGGGCCTTTAGTGCAGTGTTTGGTTCTTAATTAATGTTATGGCCGTCATACACATGTGGGTAATTGACAGTCTCTCTATTTTCAATTCTAGCGTTCAGAAATGTGTTAAGCTATGTTACCATGACATTTGTCAGTCCGCCAAGGTCCCTCCGTTTAATAGATATCTGTAGGCATCCGTTAGATCATCCTTTAACCTCCTGAGCATTGCATATGTGCTGCGCTTTTTTTAAAAAAATGCGCCATGGGCGATCGAGAGGAAGAATATGAATTACCGCCGCAATTTTCTGCTCTCTGTGAGCTCAATTCCATTTGTGCTGGGAAAAAGCAACGTCCCTCCATTATTATGGAGGTCTATGATGCCACCCCTTTCCAGGTCCTTCGGGGGTGTATATGCCGATACACAGAATCGCCGGGGGTATCCAGCAGACAGGTGAGTTTGCCCGCAGTTATCTCATGTTGCGTTTCAGACAGTTTCTTACCCTTTTTCATCTCTATGGCATTGTCTATGTATCAGTTCATCCATCCAATTGGGCTTTGTTGTGTTAATGTCAGCTCAGGGAACACAATGCATCACATCAACGCATTTGGGAACAGGATCATTGATTATAATTCAAGTTAAATTTTCGGTTTGGTTTTAAGCTGTGGGAACGTAGCATTAGTTTGACTGGCAGATGTATCTCCACCTCAAGATGAATTTGTTTTGGACTGTTTTGCTTCCTATTAACACAAATGAACATAGATGTTGATGATGATGATAATAATAATAATAATGATAATAAAAAATCAACTATACTATGCTGACAAATAGGGATTTTCTTCAAAATCTTGCTGCTACAACTGACCGATTGGTCAACACCCCCTTCAGCTTCCTAACAAAACATTAACCCAAGAAATATAACATCTAGGTCTATGGTAAACTCCAACTGAGCTTTGAAGCTGGATGAGTTCCCTTTTGCCTCTAGCAAGCTCTGTGAGGTGGTCTAATGCATCTGGGTGTGCAATTACTACCAATACCAGATATCCAGGTAACAGGCTTTATTGGAAAACCCAGAGAACAAGCCGAGGTTCATACACAAAGGTCAGTCCAAGAATGTGCGGTACAGATGGATAAGGGAGGAGACGTGGTTAGGGACAATCCAAGTTTAAGCAGTATTTGAAATCAGTATCTTGGCAACAAGACACTTGCATACAGACAGGTAAACCAAACAAAGGAGCACACACCAGTACACAGCTATACAGAGGCTACAATGGACATTGGTGTGCATGACAGATCCTGTTTAAGATCTACATTATGCTACGTGACGCTATAGGATTGGTAAACAATAAGCTGGTGAAATTTCCAAAGCCAATTGGGCACCTTGAAGTTCAAACTGATCATGTCCCATGGCAAGGCAGCAAGCCTCCAGGACTGTACTGTGCACAGCACATCCACAGAGACCATGGGAATGCCGTTTGGTTAACAGTAGTTTAGCTGGAAAGGATCAATCCACCAGAGTGGAGAGACATGTTTCGTTCATGATGCCTGCTGGGCTGGCTACCCTGATACCGCTTGCAACCTCTGGGGTCACTGAGAACAATGTGGGATCACCAGCTTGATATGTACCTTACAGATTGCTAATTTTTTTATTCAAAACTGGAAAATCATGTCACTTGCCTGCTGGACCCCTCTACTGAAGTTGTACCCTGGTCTCATTCACAGCTTCCTCTCCTCTTGGGCATTCATGAATTTAGAGCCCCAGGCTTTATTTTGTGAAATATTTAGAGCGGGGATATTTTCATACCGCAGTTCTCCTTTTGCTACATAATGTTATTTTATACTCAAAATCATATTTCTTTACTTCTCATTTCATTGTTCCCTTCTCTAACCACTGACATTTCATGATAATGTTGACTTTCTTTTCCGTCAAGGACAAGCCATACAGTAGTTTCTTCTTACGATCGGTTACTGTTTCCTATATATCCGCTTCTTTTATTTATTTGCTGTGTTATTATCAGCATCTCTGCAGCATCCAAAAACAACATCAATAGATGGAGGAGTAACTAACATCTATTATTGCATTGTTGATGGGATTCACATATGTTTGGCTGACTGTACTGAAATAAAATCATTTTAATTCTAATGCATAAATCTGTGTCTCTGTGTGTTTTCTATAAAGTTTGCTAGCAGGTCTTGACAGTGACATTATTTATTCAATATAATGTTTAGTCAAACAAAATTCCAATCCCAGCAAGCAGCGGCATGTAAAAATAGATGTCAGCAGGTGAAATAAATTTAGATTCTTCAGAATGTTACAGATATAGAATATAAATACTATAAGAGAGTTATCCCTATCTGAGATAGATAGATAGATAGATAGATAGATAGATAGATAGATAGATAGATAGATAGATAGATAGATAGATAGATAGATAGATAGATAGATAGATAGATAGATAGATAGATAGATAGATAGATAGATAGATAGATAGATAGATAGATAGATAGATAGATAGATAGATAGATAGATACTGTCATGGGACATACATTGTATACATTTAACAATAAAACCTTAAAGAATTTTGGCAATGTAAAATTTTACTTTTACAGTTGTGCATAAATTAAGTAGTAAGTTTGTGTACAGATATTTAATGTGTTCTAGGTTTAATCTCAATTTCCCTGCAATACCAATTTCAGTCATGATGTTGCTAGTGAGCACTTGCCATCAATAGCAGCCAGCTACTTTTACTATCAGGAAGGAGAGTCCCGAGGGGGACGCTGAAGAAATCTCCCTCTGGCTCCTGTCGGCCAGCCCGCAGGAAGGGGAGCACAAATCCGGGAAGCAAACCTACGGTCTCCCCTAGATGGTTGGCCCGGGACAGGAGTGACCCCTGCCCCCCGATAACGGCACCTGGTGTTTAAGATGACCCCCGACTTTTGCACACATTTTCCTGTGTTCAAAAGTAGTCTTATACACCGGAAAATACAGAGAAAGATAGATAGATAGATAGATAGATAGATAGATAGATAGATAGATAGATAGATAGATAGATAGATAGATAGATAGATAGATAGATAGATAGATAGATAGATAGATAGATAGATAGATAGATAGATAGATAGATAGATAGATAGATAGATAGATAGATAGATAGATAGATAGATAGATAGATAGATAGATAGATAGATAGATAGATAGATAGATAGATAGATAGATAGATAGATAGATTTGAAGGGATAGCAGATTCTTTATATATCTACCCCCTATAGGTCACCAATTATCAGTAAGTACCTTACAGTGTTGTTGTTTTTATGTAATTTGAAGAGTGAGAGAAGCAGCTGCTTTCAGGTTAAGAAATCCTTCAATATTTCAGGGAGTGTCAATCAGAAAAGAATGAGTATAAAACATTTCTTTCATTCTGCAAGGTGTAACATAATGACAAAGTCACTTTAATAGTTTCGTCAGCATCAGAGTGGTGAGAGTTGTATGTGTTCACCACGACAATCGTTATGTTTTTCACTCCACGTTATAAATGAGTCACAATAGTAGATAATATTCACTGAAACATAAAAAAAAAATTCAAGAATGTTTTGTTGCTTTGGTGGTTCATTAAATACAAAAGGCTTTTTTCTTGACATACGCCTTATGATTAACCTGAGCATTTCATTTTCAATATTGAGCATGTCAAATATTTCTGCATCCCCACAAATAGCCCTGTTATCTAAATTACCAGGACTGTTACTTTTAAAGAATGGGCCACTGAATTGGAAGCTATCCAACACATAGAACTCTCCATTGCGCATGTACAAGACCGTTCTTCCATTAATGGGGAGTTTGTCAACGAGGGACACAAAGTACATCAGACGTGTTAGGTGTGCTTTAAAGTTTTGTTGGTAAAAAAATTCAAATGGTTGGATCTTATATGAGTTTGTACTTTTATTTTTGCTATTTATTACTAGAGATGGTCGAATTTTTCGACTTGCTAACTTTGTGAGCTGATTGCAAAGCCTCTGAAAATGGTATCATCGCCAAACTTGTTGGAGGTGTAAAGAAGGGTTGGGTTAACATTGGAAAAAAAGTTTTGCTCTAGCACATGTAGTTTTTGCATAAATTAAGTTCAAAATCAAAGTCGAAATTCTTATTTTTGAAATTTTTACTTGACTTTGAACTTAATTTATGCAAAAACTATTTGTGTTAGAGACATACTTTTTTTTTAGTATACCCGCAACCATTCTCTACATCTCCAGCAAGTTTGGTGATGATACCATGTTCAGAGGCTTTGCAATTAACTCAAAATCATCAAAATGGTCGAATTTTTTTTTTTTTTTTTTTGCCATGGCCTGGGCAGTCAGAATAGGGAGGACAGTAAGTTTGGAGCCCACAACCTAATTTATGCCATACCAGTCCATGTACCTTTAAATGCAAAGACAATGCCGGTAAAGGTAAAAGCTCATCAAGCTTAAGTTATGTGATGAGTTAAAGGTCTGTTGCCTGGAAGAGTATTTACTTCTCAATCCAATCAAATTCTTAATGTTAAACTCATTGGTTGCTGTACTATGTATTGTCATACTTTAAACAGTATAAAAACGAATACACCTCATAGATATGAAGTATATATAATACTATTGCAGTACTGAACAGCAATTCTCAAGCTT
The DNA here is from genome assembly GCA_036250615.1 of Ptychadena robeensis. Classification (NCBI taxonomy): domain Eukaryota; kingdom Metazoa; phylum Chordata; class Amphibia; order Anura; family Ptychadenidae; genus Ptychadena; species Ptychadena robeensis. The sequence continues at coordinate 150,057,016 of CM070035.1, read as the reverse complement.
TTCAGCGCCTTTTCCAATATCAATGATTCAGGCCCTACTTGTGCTTTCTGCCACTGACTCTAATAAGTACTCAGTAAACTAATACTGAATCCAGTTAAATGGCCAAAGTAGAATTGTGCAGACTCTAGAAATTAGCTCACAAATAGAGCCGCTCCATCAATCACCTGCCACATAACCGCTACAAAATGCTGCTGGCTGTGACAAGGAATCTGTAATGAAGAAGAGAAAGATTAGTCTTTCAAAACCATAACATCCTCTACATATAAAACCATAAATGCTACTTCAACACTTGTGAATAAACTGCTGAGTACTTGTCTTTCTGGCCTCCTGGCTGACATAGCTCCACAAAGAACCTCTAACCCATTTACGGAGGGACAGTGTTTAGGGCACTTTGCATATTGAGTTGGGACAACTTTCCTTAGTTTCTCACTAGATTCAAAGACCACCAGCCACTGGTGTCCAATGTTTTTAGGGAAACTTCTTCCTTGACCTCTAACTAAGCAAAATACTCCAACAAGTTTTGCTGTCATAGTGTGTCATTGTCTGATGCCATTACCATTTACAAACACCTCTTCACCTGAAGTGAAGAATTTGCAAACCTAAACAGTTGAATTTTCAAATTGGCCTCTACAGTTCATGATGCAATTCTGCACAACACAGAGCTCTAACGCAAATGCCCTGCAAGATTTTTTTTTTGGCCTGCATCACAAGCGTCTCTTGTATGGTGGATATAGTAGCGCATAATAAGGTAATTTTTTTCTGGAAATTGATGCATTAACGTTACCACTAACGTGTCCATTGCCAGTAAATAGTGTAAAATGGCAGATTTTATCAACATAATCATACCTGTGAAACTTTCCCTTATCTAATAAGCCGGATTTCAAAATTAGGGAAATATCTGGGATTTTTTCAAATAGGGATGTGGCCGGGAAAGACAGACAAAAAATTTAACTTTCCCGCCCAAAATGCATGATGATCATTCCAATGCTTTCTGTATAATTTGTTTTTCTATTAACCTCCCTGGCGGTTTACTGAGGTGCAGATTTCTGTACCAAAAGTGATAGAGTGTTTTGCCTTTCCGCCCCCATCGCGTTCATTTTGCGATTGATCACCAAGCGATCACCCCGAATGTGCATGGTGATCATTCGCAAAATCGGCCACAGATGGAAGCGCTATGGCGGCTTTAGAGGTACAGAAAAAAAATTTTGGGGGGGAAAAATTATTATTTATTTTTTTATCAGTTCACACTTTTTTTCTTTTATTTTGATTTGGATTGGATAAAACATTTATAAAACATTTATCCAATCCAATCAAAATAAAAACAAATGTAAAAAAATGAGAAAAAAAATCTAAGAAAAATAAAATTCTGTACCTTTAAATCTCCCGGGCGATGACGTCATCGACACACGAGCGCAGATCACGGAAGAAGCCGAAGACCTCGGCTATTTCCGGATCTGCTCGGGTGCAGAGAGCAGAGATGATCCCACTAGCAGAAACGCTCAGCGCGAGCGTTTCTGCTAGCGAGATCCACTTTTGAACTGGATTAGAGAAAGACATTTCTCTAATCCAGTTAAAAAGTAAAAAAAAAAGATTTAATAAAAGAAAAAAAATTTTTTTTTCTTTAAGACCGGGTCCCGCCTCCGTGACATCACACGTCACTCCGGGACCCGGAAGAAGCCGGCGACGGAGGGAGAAGATGGCGGCGGCGGAGCAGGTGAGCTCCCACGATGTGCCCGAACCCAGTTCGGGCGTATCGATTATTGCAGCGCCCCTTTGCCCGAACTGGGTTCGGGCATAACGCTAGGGAGGTTAAAGTATCTTTTCTAGAACTCTTCTTCTACCTTGCCACCCTATAAAGCAGACTGCAACACACACTATATAGGCATGGTCCACTAATGTCCCCATTAGCAAACTCATAAGGACCAAAAGTAGGTAACTGCTTTTTTCAATAGTTTAGGATGCCCAGTCTTTTAGCATAGCATTTTTTTCATTTTGGCTTTACATCTACATCAAGGGCAGCTTGGAAGAGATTCAGATATGTGTCCAAAAGGGTTTAGGTACCATAAAAGTGGACAAAGGGTGGAAAAAAGTAAAATCAAACCGTTATTTATTTAAAGCGCACCTCAACTCAAAAACAAAAAATCACCAAAAAATTTTATTACATTTTTACTTACCTTTAAACTGTCCCAATAGCTTAAAAGTGCTCAAAACCCAAAAAATATTCATTTAGCAATCATGATGATGCCTGTGGGAGCCACCATTTTAGATTCAGTATTTGATTCCAGGTTTGCATGAGTTGAGGCTGCAATATCTCTGGTGGCCACTGGGGGCCGCGAGATACAATGTGTGTCAATGGACACAAAAAGAAAGAAAAAAATTTAAAATAAATAAATCAGCGTGAATAGCTGCTAGAGATGTCCGCTGCTCGTCGCGGCACTGAGGAGATGCTCACACAGAGGAGGAGGGGTGAGGGGACAACTATACAGATATCTCCACACAGGTAACACATTTTTATTTACATATTGCCTCAATAGTAAGGGGTTGGCTAGCCAGGGGGAAAAGTTTGTCTGGTGGGTTTAGGTGCGCTTTAATATTAGTATTATATGACTTTAATATATTACAAATTCCAATGAGGCAAACAATGTGATATAAAATAGTCCTATCACTTTTAGTTTTTTACCAACTAGTTAACACTGGAACTACAAGCATTTGCCAGGACATGTAAGTAGTCCTTCATATGTAAGCCAGTATCTTCTACAGGAACCTCAACACCCGCACAATAATGAGCACCCTCCTATTAGATGGCAGCAGGCATCAATGGGAAATGTTGTCCATAGCCATCCAATAGTGATGGCCGAACATCGGCCAGGACTGTCCTCGAACGGGCGGGTCGGACTTCTAAAGACGTCCGCCGTCCACCTGTTCGTGGACACATTCAAATTCCCCGCCTCTAGGCGGGGAATTTGAATCGGAGAAACCGGATGTGATGTCAGTGACGTCACATCCGGTCCCTGGAACGCATAGTTCCTGGTTCCGTGAGCCGGATGTGACGCCACTGACGTCACTTCCTGCTCCGACCCGGTTTTTTCACTAGGAGACCGGCTTTATGCATATATTTCTGGGCATGAGCGCAGGTGGTAGTCAGGACATTAGATTCCTCACTCCAGAACAGCAATGAACTGCTGAGCAATATGCAGTCCATTTCCAATTATTGGCAGCTCACATGCTAAGTTTGTAGGTCATCTATTGTGGGGGTTAAATAAATTCCCCAAAATGTTAGATCCTCAGATGAAAATGTACAAATGCAAAATCTCCCTTGAAGTTGATTGAAAAAGCTGCAAAAAGACCTAAAATACATATGAGGGTGGCTATTTTATTTGCTTATATATTTAGATTTCTTTTAATCTGGTTCTGAGATGGGCACTTCTCTATCACTCATTACAGTCCTGTCTGACAAGTAAGGAGACTTAAATATCCTCTGTGGTAGCGTAATGGTAATGTCCCCTTGGCTGTGTCAGCAGAAAGGGCACCTGTAGTAGAGAAAGAAGAGGTCAGACCGGGTACGGCAGCCCTCTCAACACCAGAGGGGGGCCAAGTGTAGAGTGATAAAGGTCCCTAGGGTTGGAAATAGTGCACTCTGTGGTCTGGAGAGTGAGGAGAAAAATGGTGCGTGTTGCTGTTCCCTGTCTCCCTTCAGGTCAGGGAGCCTTGTCAGCAAGCATGTGGGTGGCTCTGGAGCAGAACAACCCAAGGGTCTTCAAAGTAACCCCATTGATTGAAAAAATTGGGGTGGCATTCTCCCGCTCAAGTGTAGATCCCAGCCATAACTGAGAGACAGAACCACTCAGGAACCTCGCTGGATAAAAGAGGTCCCCTTTGCCACTGCTGTGGTATGCCTGCTGCTGTACCTGAGGTTTGGAGCCCAGACTGTTAACCCAAACTACTTCTTGATCTAGCCATTGCAAGCTGTTATTTTTAAGTGACATTAAAGTCAATGTTTGAAAGCACTGGTTCTCTGTGTGGTTCCTGGTTCACTACCTTACACCTGCTGTAACAGTAGTCAAATAGAATAGAACAAATGAGACTTAGAATGAGTTGTATATATTTACATATGCACATTGGGGTGTCATTCCCATTTCTGTGTTGGCAACTAATATGGCCGAGTAAAAGGTGCCATCCCTCTAGCCATTCAAGAAGACGTTGTATTTCCTTATCTGGCTGTTCAGCTTCTATAAACAATGTTTGTTTGTCACCATGGCAGTGCCTCTGCGGTAGATGGCTCAGGGGGCACAACTCAATGCATTGTACTTTCCACAGGTTACCTTTATTGTGCAAATCGGCACTTGTACATGCACGGAAGTTTCATGTACTCATGTATAAAATCTTGAATATTCGCGATTACGATATAGCACTATATTCGAGAAGTGCCGACATTCACAATAAAAATTTGTGATTCGAGTATTTGCAATCAACAGTAGTCATTCGTTCAGTAAACCACTTCCTAAAGAGAAGGAAGCCCATACTTGGGCAAATATGTTGAAACCTTGACAATGTTAATTGTTTAAGCTGGCCATGGCAGTGGCCTGGCAATGATGCGCAGACGGTTTTTGCCACCCTTTGTGTGCCAGCATATGCTTTGGATGGGGAGGCTTTTCCCCATCCAATGTAATGTGATCGACCAAAGAAAAACTGACATATCCATTCTTTGGGCAATCAATCTTTGGATCACCCAGGATCGGTCACTCCAGGTGGGCGGCTACGGCCAATTTCTACTAGCTCACATGGTGGTTGATCTGCCGTGAAATTGTGGATAGAGGTGTCCATGCCCAGCTAAACCCATGTACTGTGTTATTTTTATTTAGCATTCTTGCTTTTTAACTTGATTTGTAATAAAATATATCTGTTTTAATATGTATTTTTAAGAAACTTGTCTGGCTCTTAATATCAAGTGATAGTAAGAGAGTTCCAATCAAAGGCCCCACTTGAGGGTATTCTTCTCTTGTTCTATTGAATGAACTAGATTTGAAAACCCACTTTTGTTGAAAACTTCCTATAGCAGTACAAAAAATACAAACTGCTTACCATGTATTTTCTACCCACTCTCTCCTATCTCTACACAGATGAGGACTCAGGACAACCATGCTTCAGTTTGGTGCATCCAATGACAAGCATGCCAGATCCAGGGACCTGCCAGATCAACCTGCAAGATCCAGGGACTGATGCACACCTCCAACTCTGCTCCATATTGGATTATCAGCAACTACTGCTCCTCCACCATCATCTCCCCTTGTTGTGCTATCTTTGTAACTTTTCACTATGTATCCCACCCTTCCTGCCTCCCCTGCTGCTAAACTCTCCCCTCCTCTCCAGTCTGCCTTCTTATCTTCTTCCCTGTTACACCTCCACATGCTGACCATTTCTGTACTTCTCCACTTGCTTTCTCTGCTCCTTCTTTCTGGGGACATCTCCCCCAACCCTGGCCCTCCTCATTGCCTGTCTACCCCCTTCTCTGCTCTCTCCAGGAAACAACCCTCTCCTAACCTGATACCTGTCCGCCCTTCCCATAGAAGCTCACCCCCTCTTTCATGTGGACTCTGGAGCACCAGATCTGTTGGTAACAAACTGTCTTCCATTCACAATCTCTTCCTTTCTAAGTCTCTAAACCTCCTGGCTCTCACTGAAACCTGGCTCTCTACCGCTGAATCTGCTCTGCTGCTCTATCCTATGGAGGCCTGCACTTCACTCACACCCCCAGACCTGACAACAG
>CM070035.1:150037020-150048567 GCA_036250615.1 Ptychadena robeensis | reverse complement strand
AGCAATTGGGCATACTTTTGCGCCCTTTTTACATGTCTGGACGAATGTGGAACTACAAATTAAATCTCGAAAGTAGGCAAACTACGACTGTTTTCAAAATAATACATGAAGGTAGATGCGGTCAAAAAGGTCTGGAGCAGGTGCCGACCAAGTGTAACCACAAACGAAACTTATGGTTATTTTGATCTCCTTACATTTTGGTTAAAGATCAACGACAACCCAAGGGAGTCACAAAGTTCGTTTTTACAACTAGCCTGCCCCTAGTTGAAACTTCATAGAGAGGCCTGTGCCCAAAGCTTGAAAACTTCTAAAACCAGAGAACACAGATGACGTTTGAATAATGCATGAGGGAAAGTCGCTCAAGGGTTTGTAGATTTTGTTTTTTGGGTTTTTTCATATTTCACAAATCTATCTTGTCATGCTAAGCTAATAATCATAAATCTCTAAATCTAATTTTTAATACTGTTGTATATAGCTAGGTATAAGTTGGTGGTAGTAAAGCATGAGCATCAGACTATTTCCATGGAATATATGACATAATTTTTTATTATTTATCAAGGATAACTCTAGTACCATCCAAGCAGATTATCGTTCACCAGTGCAACGTGAGCTTTCCCAAAGCACCAAAGCCCGTCACCAACAAAGAAGAGAGAGAAAGCGTAAGGGGCATCTAACATATACCGCAATGATGAGATAATGGCAGCAGTTTCGGAAAAACATGGACGATGACTTTGATGTTTTTCCGCACATGGTCAATAGGCAGAACTCAGAAACATGACAGAAGAACAAGTATTGCTGCTGAAATAATAATCGATTTGCGTTCAGTCATTTTAAAAAACAACTAACCCACCCGGACAATCCCCGTTCAATTATTTTTTTAGAGAACCAACAAATGTCCTAACACAACCTCCACAACACTGGCTCCTGTCCCATACCCAATGCATGCCCCATGCAATGTATCATGTTGCACTCAATCCGTACTATACCTATTCTCAATGATACTGGACCCCTTACCAATATGTAAAATATTTTTCAACTTGTATTTTATTTCACACGAGTGCACTTTTCTACAATTTATTCACTTTTATTCATATGTGTGCTGTTTTACATGTTTAAAGTACAGTTTGCAAGTTGCAATGTTTTTTTAATGTTTTAAATATGTAATTTTTCTTATTTAAATTTATTGTTTACAGTTAGGTTGATGATTGTGAAATGTGGACCCGACAAAACTTGAAACAACATTTGTTTAAATAAATTTTATTTATTGATAACAAAAAACTGCTTATTTATTATGAACCTACTGAACTGCAAATATACCTATACAAAAGGTAAAAAATATCAACATAATTCATGAGACATCAGAAAATCATATTATTTTGCCAGGGTACACTTCCATTATTCCGTTGAATATGCAACATATTTGTCCCCTATTCTGCTGTGAATTGAATTGTGCTTCTTATGGGAGGGGTTAGGCGGCAAGTTGGTTAATATAGTTGTTGCGCAAAGTCAGTAATCATATAGCGGGTGATTCTTGCTCTTCTATATTAATCTTTCCTCATCGCTAGTATGTGAAAGGCATATAAAGGCCATTGTGGTCTACGCAAGAATTGTTGCGTCTGTTGCAACAGTATAGCACCTATCAGCTCCACCTTTTCGTCAGACATAGGTGATGGTGTGAAGAAATAGCGAAGCTGGGCTACAATCCCCAGGCGTTCTCTCACTACACGACTATGCTCTGGACAGTCTGTATTAAATTTTTTTACGTCCACAGTCAATGTGCGCATGGGAGGGTTTCATGCAAATTGGGACCACGGGCAAAATGCCTCATCAACCAATAAACACAAAATTGAGCCCATGCGTATTTTCATTGTTCGTTGGTAGTTGTAGATATTTGCTTTTGTAACGACGACGAAAATTCAGTATCGCTTCCATCACTCCACCATCAACATTAGTCCATTTTTCCTTTCCACCCACCATTAAAAATTCCATATTTGGCATTTACTAAGGCCATCATAATTATACTGAAAAACCTTTTAATTGTAGAAATAGATCCACTTTGGCTGGGGTTTATGTCCGGACATGTTTACCATCAAGGGCACCGCCCCCCACAGTTTGGGAATTCCATTGTTCATCAAAGTCCGAAGCTACTGCTTTTTCCAATCCTCAGCACAAGAGGGAACAATATATTCATATAGTGAAAAAAAAAAGACGTTTTTATCAATTTTCAAGCATCACATATGGTTACTATAGTGATCTCTATGTGACTAGGCCCTCATAGTTTTTGGTATCGTTTTTGAAGCTGTCTAAACTCCTTGGGTGTGTTTAACATGTCTAACATTTCTATACTCCATATCTTTATCAAACATAGCTAACCCCCACCAACCCACCCCATAATCCATATAAATATACCCCGACCCGCACACAATCCAGTATACATATACACCCCCTACAATTAATACTTACGACAACGTATGAAAAATGTAATTTTAAAACATGAAGAAGTTACCTTTATGTATTCGCTAAAGCTCCTGCTATTATCCGACATGTCTCTGGAATTATTTTTGACAACGCATTGGGGCAAAATGGCACATGAAAATTTGAGGTCGGCATATGATCTCCCAGTCGCCAGGACCGTAAGGTACAAATAAGACGCTCCTCTGGTGAAATTGGCTTCCCTTCCTCATAACTGTTTGTTTGTTTAGTGAGTCTTCCACAATGAGAACATTAGGATAGTTTAAGTTAGTTCTCTTCAGACATGCGAAGATATTCCTGAAATCCTCGGGATTATTCTCCTTTAGCTCGTTAAGCAAACACACATCCGAATAGGTGTCTCTCTGTTTGCAAGCCAGTCCTTCGTCCATATTCTTTTTTCTCTGCTTCTGCTTGCTCTTTGCCTGCAAGTTTTGACAAAAGAATGGCCATTCCAAGACGTTTTTTTTTTTTCGTTTAGGGTCAAGAATCTTTACTCTTGAAAATCCACACGAAGCACTGAGAATCCCTCATAGAATTTGGAGCCTAGCAATGCCCACAGAATACATCACTCCTTATACCAAAATCTTTGATGATTTTTCACACCCTTTTTTCTAGCGATTATTTTCAATCGATATTTTGCGTCGGTTGTACAAAAATTGAACAAAAATCTAATTACATTAGATAAATGGACGATCGAAATCTGATAAAAAAATCAAAAAAAAAAGCAATCAAAATCGAATCGGAGGTTGGACGAAACAAAAATCTTGACGTGTAAACCCACCTTAAATCTTCTTCTGGTGAAGCCATTCCTTTGTTCACTTGGATGTATGCTTTGGGTCGTTGTCATGCTGAAAGCTTTCTAGCAGAAGCCTGAACGGGTTGTGCCAATATTGACTGGTATTTGGAACTGTTCATAATTCCCTCTATCTTATCTAAGGCCCCAGTTCCAGTTGAAAAAAATCCCAAAGCATGATGCTGCCACCACCACCATGCTTCAATGTGGGTATGGTGTTCTTTTGGTGTCTTATGCAACCATAATATTTAACTTAAAAAAAAATTTCTTCCCTCCACTTCAGCTTGTTGTTCATGTGAGTGGTACAGTTTGTAGGTCACATTAAGGTGAAAAAAGTTCTGAAATGATTTATCTATGTCTCATTTTTGTACAGCACAGGAACCTGACTTTTTATATCCACTGACTGTATACTATTGGGTTTTTAGACTTATATTTGCTGTAAATTGTAGCAATGCTGACATCTCCTGAGTTAGCCGAAATTGTGAAACATGTCCAGACAAGGATCAGTGTGAGAAATACCATATTTTTTATAATCATGACCTACAAGTACATTGTTTAAATAGTGATGTATGAATTTTTATCTGGGTTGTGTACAATATTGTATATACTTTGAGTAATACTTTCAATATTATATACTTTGAGTTATACTGTCATATGTGTATTGTGTTTATTCACAATCACAATTTATTTCATACTTACATGATATGCTACGTGCTGTAAAAGTCCCTGAGTTCCTCAATAGTGTTGAGCTCGAATATTCGAATTTCGAATATATTTGGCGAATATCGGCTATTCGAGAATTCGCAAATTTCGTAAATATGGCGGCGGATATTCGTAATTTAGAAAATATTCGCATTGGGATGCTTATGGGCATGGATCGCGAATATATATTCGCAATGCGAAAATAAATAGCACATGTGACAATTCATTTTAAAGGTTATTACGAGGCGATTATAATTGCGAATCTAGATTGGCGCATGCGCGCGCAACTGCGAATGTTCGCGAATATAGAATCGAATATTAGTAGAATTATTCGCAAAATATCACAAAATTTAATATTGCTTATGCCGCTTATCACTATTTCTCAAATGGACTCAAATCAGAGGGATGTATCGTCTATTGGTAGTGCAGTTTATATTAACCTGCCTAGCGTTCATGACCAGCTAGGCACCCATATCCCCGAAAAGCTGCAGGGATCTTCTCTGTGGCCGCAGCATTTCCGGGGTTCCGGCACCCCCTCATCGAGTCACGGTGATCCGAGTCACTGTGCTCTGGAAGGGACAGATACGCCATAGACCTCCATGTTAATCGAGGGGGTGTCAATCTCCCAGCTCACATCACCAATGATGCCGATGATGTGTACAGGGAGAGGGCAGGAATTTCAAGCAGTGTACTATGTACACTTCCGTGATTGCCAGTACCGCACCATTAAAAATGACACATTACAGGCAGAATGCTAGGGAGTTTAAATAACATAACACTGCACCAAACAAGTCATAGTGCCATTAGATCCTCCGACCACGGCATGGTTAATTTGATTTCTGGATCATGATTTCTAAGTATTCTCTAAGCTCCCTCACCTCAGCAGAGGGTTGATATTTGTGGCCCATATTACAATTTAGCTGAGGTTTAAATTCTGTAATTCTAATCCGACTTTGTTAACCTCTTAGGTCACTTCTAAGAACACAGATAAGAAAGTTTATTATGTGCTCACATAACAACTGCAGCTGTAAATGCGTTTGGCTCATCTTTATTCATGAAGCCCTTGAACTGACGGGAAAGGGTGACGGAACTCTGCGCGGGCTGTCAGCTCACATAGACGTTTGTAGCCGGCTTCATCTTGCTCACCTTAGTTAAAGAACAAAATGCATGGCACTGGATGGGGAAGCTTCCAGCTTGTATTGTTAGAGCTTTCATAACAGAGTATTTGTATGCTAAGTGAAGATGGTCACTTCTGCACCGTTGGCATCTCTTACTGGGAGAGTGTCTATAATGAGAGGTACCCCTCCTCTGCTGAGGCTGCACTTGTACAGAAAGGCACTATGTCATTTTAGAATTCTGTAGGCTTGGGGAATTTTGTTTGATAGCAAAAAATATCAGCTCAGGGGATTCGATTAAAGCCGGACTCCTAACAGATAATAAACAACATATTGACCAGTTTAGTCTTCAATGGAAAATCATTAAACCCTAACTGGATTATAATTAGTTTCCTAAAGAATTATGTATAGTAAAGGGTTGTCATAAAATATTGTTTTAAACTTTTTTCTTTCTTTTTTAGCAGCTTGGTATGGCATCAGATATCTTTTTTATTAGATATACACAGGCTACCATTTTTATAAAATGTTTGACATATGCAGATATCCTAACTTTAGGGTCCCTTCCACAAATGGATGTATTCAAGAAATATATATATATATATATATATATATATATATACATATACATATATATTGTGGGGGATCACACTCAAATGGGTGCTCTCAGACCATCAGTCAACACAATTGCAATCTTTTTACGGGCTCCTGCCCATGTTTAAAAGTAAAGGGTTATGCTCAAAGAGGTTAATTTTAATCTTAATAAAAAGTCTAGAAAAATGCCAGGCCATCTGACTTTGCACCGCCCAACATAAATCGGTGTTCTATGCTCGGCTACTCTGCAGCAACAGGCCTGGGCCCCACACTGCTTGTATGCTCCATCTCCTACTTGGTCAGAAGCTGTGTCTCTAACTTCCATCTGACACACTGGTCTTTGCTCCTTTTGTGGAGACACACCCCACTCCACTCCACTAACCTGCAGGTGTTAAACCTTGGAGTGTACCTGGGGGAATAGGGAGGTCTACCATGTTCCATCCCCCTATCCCAGAGTCCAGGAGCCCTGTAACTAAAACAAGAACTCAGCAACCTAATGTTGCTGTGCAAATAATTCCCGGACTCCTTTCAGGACACCACCTGATGGTCCATTCACACAGTGACAGATGACCATTCTGTCACAATATATACATATATATATATATATATATATATACACATAGTTATGTAAACTTTTACTTACCTCTGAGCTGGCATGATGATTAAGAAGCACTCCACAATCCTAAAATATATACTTACCTGCTAAAAGTAATGTACCCTATACATGTATGGAATATTCCATATTTAGAGGAGTTAATTAAATGCAGTATTGCGAGAAGCCACCTGATGTCGCCAAATAATGGTTTTCAATGGAGAAACATATCTCTGTAGCTCTGTGGGAAATTGTGGACACTGCCAGCTCACTCATGAGGGACAGAATGAGGTTTCATTTTGTCTAAAGCCAATTGATATTGTGTCATTAATAGTCTGAGTGGACTATCCATTGCTTTGTGTTTTAACTGTATCCATTTAATAAGGAGATATATCTTCTTAATAAGCACCATTACCATTGGTCCACATGTAATTAGGATACTTTGTGTAATAGAAAGAAGTCGAAATGCAACAGTGAACCTTATCTTTCCTTGTTCTAAGCAAAGCATCTGGACAAGGCCTTTTAGGTGCCCTTGTCAATCCAAAGAGGAAGGGGTCGCCCCATCCTTCCTATGATAGGGCTTTCACTTCCCAACCCCTCCCGCCTGACATCACTTCCCCTAAAACTTTAACTCTTTCCGTCCCACAACCTGCCCATTCAAGCAACACTTCCTCTGGGTCAGGTTGTGCATTATTGTGAATGGTACCTCAGCACTATACAGCGTATAGAGTCCTGAGACCACAGTGTATAAACATTTTTTTTCAAAGAAATGGCCTGTGCATAATGAAACACTTTGATGTACTTTCTATATGATAACCAATAAACCTCAACGAGTGCCAACAAGAGCCTTTATGCAACTAACTTTATTCATCCAAGATTTTCACAATAAAAGTGCTAATATTCGCATTATATCAACACTATCACATGAAAACGAATCATTTGTGAACCCAATGCACGGTAGTTCCAGGTACTGATGAGAAGAATTGGATTGGTGGTTACAAAGATATAGACTATATTCTAGATCAGTGGTTCTCTGTGGGACAGGACCCCCTTGGGCGTCAAATTACCATTTCACAGGGGTTCTCTGTAAGCATCAGAGCTGCTGCCAACAAGTGAGGTGGGAAGTTAGGAGGGACAGTAACTAACTAAGGCTGGCATACACGGGTTGATACCCGTGCAATTCGAGGAGTATTGAGTGCAGCGTGATGACGTCATCATGCCGCACATGAGCTCCATCTATATTGAGGCACAGCATTGCTGTGTCATCGATATTGGGTACTAATTTGCATAGGGACCCGCGGTCCCCATTCAAAATAATGGAAATCATACAGGGATCTGCAACATGTTTGATCCTGCTCGAAAGAAGCCTGGATGGCTCAAATTTTGTAAACTATGCTTGATTGTGCTCAGATCTATTACACAATTGAGCCGTGTATGCCTAGCTTTACTTAGGAGGGACAGGGCGTTACTCTCTCTCCCATCTTCGCACCCTGTAAATCATTTCCACATTTGGGGTGGAAAAGTATAAGGGAGGGGACATAACACTTACCTGATTGTGCTGGAAGCGATGTTGCGGAGTGTCACTTCTGGTATTTAAATGCGGAAGTGACATTCCAAAGTGGCACTTCTGCCTTACAAATACAGGAAGTGGCACTTCACAGATCTGAAAAGGTTGAGAACCACTGTTTTAAATCTTTGCGAATTCTCAAAGTGCTGATATTTACAATAAAAATTTGCGATCAACACTAACCCAGAGGCGTTGTGAGGCGAAGTGAGAGCGACCAAAAAAAGGTACCCCATCGGAGCGAGAAACCATATCACCTTTTAAAGGCTCTTAAACTACACAAGTTGTTGGAACTTGAGACAACCCTATCTCTTGTCATAACAACTGAAAGCATAAGTAACAATCACCTTCAGAATTAGACACTGCCTATCTTCTTGATAAGAAAATAATTTACATAGTTCTTTCTTCATTTCTTCCATGTCTATATGCTCTTTAAGCAACAAATAAATAAAAAAATATTTGAACTCAAAGAAGACAAAACCTTACTTAATATATATATATATTCATATAAATATATATATAAACTTTCCAATCATCGTTTCTAATCTGAAAGTAAATATGAAATTGCATTTGAATTACCTACATATTCCATACTCTTTCACATTGATATATGAGGCATTTATATATCTTCTGTTTGTTTTCTAGGTAGAGAAACTCATACACTGCTGCTGAGAATTGAAACAACAAGACGTTCTAGCTGCAAGCTAGCATATGGCAGAGGAACGGAATATTAATTGGTTGTTGCTTATCATACGGAAACAAAGACACACAGAGAACCCATTTTCATACCTAAGAAAAATGATTGTGTATTTGCATTGTTTACGCTCACAGAAGTCTAAATGTATTACCACATTCATGTCTAAGCATACAATCGTACCAGTCAGTGAACAGCCTCATGTTCGCAAACAACATCAATTTTGTTAATAAAAAATATCTATTTTATTATCTTCTATCACAGGGAGGGTAATTCTGTATTTACTATAATTCCTGACACAACATCGTTTTTTTTCGGCCACATTTTTGGCATTTTTTAAAAAAGCTACCTCAGGCAAAAAAAACGCTAAGTGAACTGTGAATGCAGTAAAATGAACAACTGCTCTGGTGTCTGTATCAAATATTATTGTAGATAAACAGGGCTTTAAATGTCAGTGTTAGGAACCATTTCCAATATAAAAGGCCCTAGATGTTTATTGACAACACTCATAGCACATATGCACAGCCATTCACCTCAGTTATTAAAAATGAATTTATTTTATGGCCATATCTGATACACAATTATTTACCACATTAGCCAGGGCTTTTCACACTGTGTTTATGTGGTACCGCAGCTTTTCCATAGAAAACCATTGTACCGTTCACATTTAAAGCATTGCATTGAATGTAAAGCAGCATTATCGCATATGTTTTTCATAATGTTCTTCTGCACGCATTTTCTGAAGCACAGTGCTGATAAGATATCCAATCAATAATGATATCCAAGTTTAACCTTCTGGGTGTTTGTTTACCAACAATACTCACACCACGCTAACCTCTGGCTGCAGCACTGGGGCTTGCTCGATTAGGGCCCCCTACCTATACAGCCCAACCTGTGAGACGTAGACCTCCATTGCCCGCCCGCACCGGTCCGTATCTGCCCACTCCCGATGCTCTGGATTTGGTCAACTATAGAAATGTGCATTTTGAAGCTCTTGATAAATTAGATGTAATAATGTAATAGTTTGGAAATAAGTCAACTTGTGACTTTTTTTGCCCCTGCGAGATTTTCTACTGTTAGTTGTGGTGGTATTGCAAAGTGGAGACTTTCCACCAAATGGCAGACCTCATAAACTAACAGAGATTAGAATCTTAGCACAGAACCTCTGTATTGAACGCTTCTTGGATTGGATTTCCATGTCTGAGGGTAGTGGAAACTTGTTTTGTGGAGTGAAGATTCTTACTTTTCTGTCCAGTGTATGCGTAAAGGCTTTGCAGATGACCTGAGAACATTGCATGCCTGACTTGTACTTCTCCAACTCCAACAGAATACTATGAAATATTGCAAAATCATATCCTAACACCTTTTTTTAAAGAGTTTAGGTAAGGCCCTTTTCTGTTACAACATGGCTATGCCTTAATGCGCAAAGAAAGAACACCTTTGAATTTGCTCCTATACAGTAAACCTTATGGAATAACAGAAACCTTCCATACAGTTGGATTTTTTTTTTTTTAAATGATGTACATCGGGGGACATGTTTTACTGGCAGTACAGCCATTATCCCATTATCAGTGCTCTCCACAATTCTTTGCTATTGATGCAAAGTACATCTCAGGATGTGATAGGGCTAAAAAACTTTTTCAGATTGTAGTGGGCAAGGGAATTTTCTACATTCTACATGGTCCTGCTCTACATGGTGGTGGGGGGGTCAGCTTAAACGGTGCCTCCAAAACAGCAATCCACAAGATCGTTATCCTCTTTAGGGCTTCTGCCCATGTTTGTTTTCACCCTAAAGTCCAAAGTAAAGGGTTACCCTTGCAGAGGTTAACATCAATCCAAATATAATAAGGCACTTGAAAATGCTAATACTCCTGGCTTCTCACCTTTCAACATAAATTGTCATCCTTGGCTTCCCAGCAGTGACAGGCCTGGGCCTCACACACTGTGAGCCCCCTGTATCAGCTGCTCCAGTAACCACAGGCCTGGGCCCCACACTCCTTGTGTGCCCCCTGTCTACACACAGTCAGAAGCCCTGACACAATGGTCTGAGCTATTTCGTGGAGACACACCCAGTTCCACTCACCTGTAACCAGGTGTTAACCCTTACAGTGTACCTGGGGGAATAGGAAGGCCCACCCAGTTCCATCCTTCCTATACCAGAGTCTGGGAGCCCTGTAACAAAAACCAAACCAAAACACTCAGCAATCAAATGGTGCTGGGCAAATTATTCCCGGACTCCTTCCAGGACATCACCTTTCACACAGTGACAGATGACCAGTCTGTCACAATGGATATTCATGAAACTTCAACTTTAAACTTCAATTAAAAAGCATTAACGAAAACTGCACATAATGTGTACTTGTTTAATGTAGCTGTTGCAGATGAACATAAACCATTTCCTTTCGTTAATCTTCATCTCTTCATCTTTCCTCCTTAACTACTTTTTCCTTCTTTATTATCTGTTCCCTTGGCAACTCGATTTTCATACCCCTGGTTACTCAGAATGCCCTATTTCAATATGCTTTTTAAGAATTTACATTGTACTTAATTATAGAAAGTTGTTCATAACCATACTGTTGCAGCACTACAACAATTATATGAAAAATTTTAGCTTTTCTTTCAATTTGTTTAATCGTTTTTTTAAATGTAAAATTTGTTAAATACAATGTGCAAGTTAATACGGCTCCTTATTTATTAACCTCCCTAGCAGTATTCCTGAGTGTGGTTCAGGTAGATATTAATTACCAATAGTGGTAACATCAAGCCACACTTACCTTCTCCAGCCATGCCATCCCTCTGTGTCGGTGTGCTCCATGCTTTATTAATATTATTATTATTTATTTATATAGCGCCAGTGTCACGCACCCCCCTAGTGACTGGACCGCGCAGAGGCCTCCCAATTTCAACACACAGAGAGTCCACCTGGGTCGGTACAATCAGTGCGGAATCACCGGAATTGGGCCGCAGTCAGACCATAAAGGGGAGCGTGCAAATCACAGGACCAGAAATAACACAATTTTTGGT
>CM070035.1:150011548-150026575 GCA_036250615.1 Ptychadena robeensis | reverse complement strand
GCCCAGCATAAGGCAGTTTGTTTTTTTCTGGAGTAAACTGAGTAAGTGCCTTGCTGTTTGAAATGTTTCATACCGTTATCATAAACCACATAGTGAGTATACACTGAGACTCAATAGAAGAAGAGAAGTCTGTCCACTCTAGCCTATAGTCCTTATTTATTTGATACAAGAAATGAGAACAATTGGATGCAGCCAGTTTGAAATTTTAACTGAAGTTCAGATTCTCGATTCCTGAATAAAAAAAACCCCAGTGGATGCTGTGAACCCCATGAGACCACAAACGTAAGTCTGCTGTCATCCCAATACAAACAGGGGTTGGAAGCACTAGCTGTAATAGCTCTCGTTTCTTTGCAGGCTTTTCAGCTTGTTATGTTCCTGTCTCTCTCTCCCTGAATTATTGTTTTAGCACTCTACCCTTTTAAGAATGTTTAAAGTCTTAGCTGTGACTACCAGTGACTTAATTACTTTAAAAGCTTACGCTGGCACTGAACAAGCTGATATCAATTGAAGCAGCCCTTGCCTTTGACTATGAAAGCCCCCTTATATTTTTGTACTTCTCTATGTACACAAAGGGAAGAGAGATGCTCATATAATGTACTTGTTATGTAATGTGCTTGCTCTCGTCCAACCACCGAGTGTCACCCAGAGAATAACTTATAGAGGTGATGTGAATGTTCATAGGCCATTAACAAAAAAAATGGCACCTTTACTAGGCTAATACTTTGAAATCTTTTGATTGAATGGAACAACAAGGAGAGGGGAGGTGACTAGTATTGATCATGAATATTATAATCGTGTCTTTTTATTGCCAAATCAGCACTTTGAGAATTTGCGACGATCTCGAATATAGTGCTATATCTTCGTATTCGCCAATATTACAGATTTATTACATCAGTACCTGGAACTACTATGCATTAAGCACATGTACAATGACTGGAGATCCCTAGTAATCACTAGTTTCAAAATCAAGTCGGTTTAACTTTGAACTTAATTTTTGCAAAAAAGATATTAGCTAAATACATATAAAAAAAAGATATTTGCTACAACACTTCCCTAACTTTTCTTCTACCAAAACCATGTAATATGAGGACCTTTCTAACCCTTCCAATCACTATGTATTCTATCAGGGAGGACACTATACTACATAGTTGTTGGTAGATCTAATGGAAATTGTATTGAGTGATCTAAAGGTGTATGGGGGGCTTAAGGGTCTCAGAGAGATAACCTGTCTCAGTTCAGGTAGGATATCTTAAGGCCCCCATACACCTTACAATCTTTTCATACAATTTCTGTACAACCAACTTTTGTTCTACCAAAACCATGTAGTATAAGGACCTTTTTAATCGTTTCAATCACTTTGTATTCTATCAGGGAGGCCACTATACTACACAGTTGTTGGTAGATCTAATGGAGATTGTATGGATCGATCTTAAGGTGTATGGGGGGCTTTAATCTCCCCTGTGGACTTGAACAGGAGAGATGATACGCCTACCCAACTTCACTTTCCCCTTTAAGCAAACACAATATACTACCTGAGAGCAGAGAGTGCTGAAATAACCCAGGGACCCCTAGGGAGTGGATCCAGAGCCAAAGTAGAGTCCATTCACAAGCGAATATTTCAACAAATGCAGTAGCCAAAGGGTTGAACAAAAGATTGATCCAGGTGCACAGTAAGGTCATACACAGCAGATCAGTCCAACAAATTCACTAGCCAAAGGGTAAATAGAAGTATAGGTCTGGTACACAGAAAGGGTCATGCACAGCAGATCACTCCATCGAACAGAAGCCAAAGGGTTAAGCAGAGGAGTAGTCCGGATACACAGCAGAAGTCATACACAGTTTACATAGTTTGATCCAATAAACAGAGCAACATGCAGAACAGAACAGATAAACTTTATCACAGACACAGAGCTACCACAGGTTGAGATATCTAATATCTGGATCACTAGCCAATTCTGAGACAAAGTAAATTTTCAACAGATCCATATAGGGTGATTCAAAACAGATCCGCAAATCACACAGGAGAGTATTGGGACTGCAATATAAAAGAACTCTCCATTGGATAGCAGCCACCTGACTCAGTCACAATATCTCAAATCCGCTATTTTCACTTTTTACACCATAATATTGACATCCTGAAACAAAAGCCCATTTGCTGTGTGTTTCTGTGTCTCAGCATCTTCATTTTACCGCCTTGAAAATTTATTCATTCATTTCCACGTTTTCTGGAAATTAGGCACCTTACATGCTTATTTGAGGATTGCATTATACTCAAGTACATAAAATGTGTGGACCAAATTAAAAGACATTCAATGGAAGGAAGGAAGAGGGCAGTTTACACCAACCCAATGCTTTGCCTTCTATGGGTACAGAACATAATAACTTTGAAGTCAGTGTACAGAACTAAAGCTGTCCATATACGCAGCATTCCCTGCGGGTTCCTTAAACGTGTAGCCAGTCATTCAGGGAATCAGAGCGCACCCTTGGTCATGGGGAAGGTCCCCATCCAAAGTAATGACCGATCGTGATTTTGGGTCACATAGATCGGTCGTTCCATATGTGCAGCTGGGATCGGCCGCAAAATCGCCCATGGATCTATGCGTAAAGCTGGGCATACACGTTCCAATTCCTACATGATCCGACAGCCGATCCGATGCCATGTGCGCTCCCGCATCACTTAAGGTTCGGGTCGTGCAGGAATTGGAGGCTACTGACGTGGATTGGGCTAAAATCAGCCGTCCTGTCGGATCGCACAGTTATCCGTCAGGACGGTAAATTTTAGTCCGATCCCATTAGTTTTGCTGGGGATGGCTGCCCCCAGCCGAAGTAATGAGCTGCAGTTGCAGAGTGCTCGGCACTAGCAGGCAGGCGTGATGACGTCATCACGCTGCCTGCTACTGCATAGGATCAGATAAGGAATAGACGGTACATCGTACCGTCTATTCCCAGCTTTAGATCTATGGATCTATGCGTTGGATCTATGCGTATGGCTGGCTTTAAAAAAGAAGACAAGATGCCTTATTTTAGTAGCAAATAAAAGATGGGGGTTTATAAAGTTACAAAAATCTTGTTTTTCTGGTTACTCTTAAACTTTCTAAACACCAACACTTAAGTGCAAAATATTTATTTCTACTTGATGTAAAAGAGGAAATGATTCAGTCTTGGATACATAGAACATGATGTTTTATCCCAGTGTTTTTCTTTTATTTCTTTCTCCCTAATTGAAGTCATGGAGACCAATCGTGTCATATTCAGGTTTGAAGGTCTCTGGTAAATGTTCTTAGCTCAGGTTAGTCATAGATGCATTGAGCGCTTCACATCTGATGCATATTTGTGCTCGTTCTTCAGTCAGCATCCTCACTTAAGTTTCTTAATGCAAACCAATGAGTAATGATATCAAAGACGGCTCATTCTAAATGTTTCTTCTATGGCAACAGCTTTATGATGGTGAGTCATGTACTGTATGTTCAGGTTCGCATTTATCCAATCCATGCTTTAGTTAGTTGCAGTTAGTCACATTCGAATGACATTTAGTAGTAGCAAGTAGTCAGTAGTTTACAACTGAACAAGTCCAGTTGGGAGTACCTTGACTTAGAGAGTCCCTGAGATTTCAAAGAGCCAAACCAAAAATCACCTATCTGTTTTTGCATGTGACTGATTCAAGCAGTACTGGGTTCATTGGTAGATCACAATCATTCTCCTTAATAACTAAACTGTTATAAAGACTTTATAGCAGTTCTAAAGCCCCCCATACACATCAGGTCACAATCAGCCCAGGCACCCTTTGTGTGCCATCGCTTTTCGGCGGGTCCCTCTAGCTGCTTGTGTTGCAGTTAGGGAGACCTGGCAGGCAGCATGCTGGCTGTGAGAACAGTCAGCCTAGCATGAAGGGAGGCAGGCAGACAGCTGATTGCTCAGCCCCGATGGATCTGAGATCCCTCAGAGCTGGGGAGACATACCCATACTTTAGAGTGGGACACTGTAAGTGTACACAATTGGTTTCGAAGCAATGTACATGCACAATCATGTCATGCTTTTTAAAGCAGATTCTTGTTAATTGTTTCCATTGCCAGTTATTTTCTGGAAGAAGGCCAAACAACAAAGTTCATCTCTTCCATCATCAGCACCTCCAGAATAATGTGCCATGCAGCCATTAACTAATGACATTTATCTGACATTTGCAGTGCTGGTGGCAAGTTTCTCTCTCCGATAGAGTGTAAATGTGCCATGGTTAAACAGAACATTTTGAATAATGAGCCAGGAAGAGGAAGATGCACAGCAATACTTATCTAAATAAGATTGTCAAGATAACATGAATGTGATTGTACTATCAATGTATGCTGCAATTCTTAATATAGATTTTCTTGACCAGCCTAATAAAGTTGTAGAGCATGGTGCCAGTTGTTTTGCAATCCAACAATAGGTAGAGGTCTTTTCCTAGCAATTTTCTTTTTAGCCCAGGATATTAAATATTTCAAGATAATTTGTGTAGGTGTTAGTGTAACAGGTACAGGGGTCCCAGGGGTAATTGTGTATGCTGTGGGGGCAACTAAGACATCAAGTCATTCAAAAAATATCCGCATGGTTCTCCACATTCTTGGTGAACTCTTTACCCTCCTCTATCTTGCAGAACCTATCTGCAATAGCAGAACCTGGCCTGAAGCCCTCAGTGTCACCTTCCCTGTAATTTATCACTACCTAAGCCCAGGCAAGACTCTCTTGTCAGCTCTGCCTCACTGCCTGGAAGTCCACAATATGTTGAAGGTTCAGTGTTACACCGATCACGGATTAATAAACAAAGTCCATTTTCCACAACAGAATTTGCATCCAAAAGAAAACTGGGGCTTTATTAAAAGATAAGCTAAGTCTTTACTGCTCCTAAGCCCAGGCAGCAGAGATATCACTTGAGGTAGAAGTTACCAAAGAACAGGTTCTTTAAGCCTAGAACAGAAATTAGCTGCATGCCCAAAAGTCTCTCTAAGCTTCCCAGTAGTTACCCTTCACCCTATATTTGGAAGGGGTATCTCCTATTCACATCATCACAGATGGTCCCTCCAGTCTTAGGCTGCATCTACACATTATGTTTGCCACGGTTGCTGGGGCAGTATAGTGTAAACCCAGCCTCCCACAGGATTCTTCCCACAGACCCACAGTGCAACTCCGCAATACTGCTCACAGACAGCTCCAGGGAACTTTGGAAATCCCTGTTCTTATATTAAACTTCTGGACAACCAACACCTCCCCCCAGGCTGGATCACAGCACACCTCCTGTGAGGGGGTCATCCGATCCACCAGATGGACCCCTAGCCTGTGAAGGAAAGTGTGGGGAGCGTACGGGTGGCTGTGCAGCAAAACAACCCATGTACAGTGTCTGGGACTGTGCCGATTGCCTTCCGGTCACAGTTGCAGCTGCGCTAGGAAAATGTGTGGTCCCTTCCCACCGGAGCTTAGAGGTTGGTCTGTGCCCAGGAGCCGGAGGCAGCCAGGACCTGGTGGATTGCAGAACAGTCCCCAGGTTTACTTCAAAAGGCTGTTGGCTGTTATACCCCAGGTTGTGTCTCTGGACTATTCCAGCATCTTGGCTTGCCGCCACTGCGCTGCAGTGTGGTGTGAACTATTACATGTTGGAATAAATGCAACAGGCTTAAGTTCTTAAACTGTGTTATGCCAATATGTCCAGCAGATGGCGCTGTGTAGATAAGTTGTTGCAGTGTATACTGTTTGTGCTTCTGCATTCTTTGTTGTTTCTTCTCTTCCTTCCATCCACCATTTTATTGTTACTGCACATGTTATCCCTTTGGTGAATCACAAGTAAAGTTCTTCTTCACTGATCTGCTGACTGGAAGCTTCCTGTAAGTGATCTACACAAGACCACTACATCCAACATTACAGACTGTGTCTTTACCTGCTATGATCTTCATTACAAGCTGTTCTGTACAATCAAAGTACAAGTTGCACGAAATTGGTTCTACGAGGTTCCTAGTTCACTACCCCCGGGCCTGCTCTGTTACATTCCTGCTTCATTGTACATTATACATGAGGTTTATGCTACAGCGCATGAGTACAGAGATGTTATATACAAACTCCCAATTTAGCACTATGCTTAACCACCTACCTTGTTACAGTATTCTGAGGATCAAGATTTGCAAAAGGGACACACAGACAACCTGGCTTATTAATGTATGTGCCACAGCTCCTTTTCACACTATTATAGCCATGAATATTGTACAAGAAAGGTTAAGGAGTTTGAAAATGACAAGAAGTCTGAGTGCAAAGGGAGAGATTAGCTAGCGAAAGAAAAAAAAATTAACTAGGTTCACCTTTATTCAGTGTTCTAAATGTCATACTCTTATTTTACACCACACAAGTAATTAGTTTCTGTGATGCTTGTGGTAGTCATGGCAGCTAAGGACTTCGTTAAAATATATAGCATACTCACTTCGTTATCCCCCTCTGATCCAACTGTTTGTGCCAAAGATCAACTATTTTCCAAGAACAGTTACCGTACTTCTATATTAAAGTATCATAGTCACCCCAATAATGGACTCCTGCTGTATTTAATGTATCTAATAGCAACCAGGAGAAATGGAAAATAAAGTCTTCAGGAATATCGCAAAATTGATGGCAAAATGCAGATGCAAATAAAATAGTTTTGGTCACTATTTCTGAGGAATAAGGTGTTCTCTGCTCTGTCAATTGTTATACTTGTTATTGAATAAGACCCCCCATTAAAAGTCTATAAACCCACTTGCTCTCAGTAAAGCCAAAATCCAAGTAATGCATCTACTGCTGGGCTCACTCGTTTGTCTTTCAATTGGAACCTAGGGCAGGCAGAATGGAAAAAGAAATAGTGAATAGTGTAGTACGGTGGCTCAGGTGGTTAGCACTCTGATCATGCAGTGCTAGTTCTAGGTTCAAATCCCAGCCAGGACACTATCTGCAAGGAGTTTGTATGTTCTCCCTGTGTCTGTGTGGGTTTCCTCTGGGTGCTCTGGTTTCCTCCCACACTCCAAAGACAGCAGGTTAATTGGCTTCCCCAAATAAAAAAATAAAAAAAGAGATTCTCCTATGTTAGTTACATATACATGACTATGGTAAGGACATTAGATTGTGAGCTCCTCTGAGAGACAGTTAGTGATATGACTGTAAAGCGCTGTGTAATATGTCGGCGCTATATAAATTCAAGATAATAATAGTGTGTACCTGAGAGTATAGAAACTAATTGGGCATTCATCACAGTTTTCTTTCAACATCATGGACCGGTCCAATACATATGAAGCAGGCTGGGGTGTGTGTAGACAACAAAGACCGAAGGAGTTCTCTTGGTCATTGTCATTTTGCCAAGATCCCTTAACACTTTTTTTTCTAAAAAACATTCAGTTTGTCACTCGCTTGTAGAGTATCAAAGCTGGCATCACATAAATAAATCACATTTGTGAAGCTCATTGCTATGTCTTATTAGAGAAACAAAGAAGATATATACAGTGCATCTGGAAAGTATTCATAGCACACCACATTTTGTTATGTTCAGTTCATTGGACATAAATTGGGAAGGCACATACCTGTCTATATAAGGTCCCACAGTTGACAGTTCATGAACCAAGCATAAAGTCAAAGGAATTATCTGTAGACCTCCAAACCTGGCACATATCTGAGGAAGGTTTCAACAAATTTTTGCTGCTTTGAAGGTCCCAAATGAGAACAGTGGCCTCCATCCTCTGTAAGTGAAAGAAGTTCAAAACCACCAGGACTCTTTCTAAAGCTGGCCCACTATCTAAACTGTGAGATGGGGGAGAAGGGGCTTACTCAGGGAGATGACCAAGAACACAATGGTCACTCTGTCAGTGCTCTAAAAATCCTCTATGGAGAGAGGAGAACCTTCCAGAAAGACAATCATCTCTGCAGCAAGTCACTAATCAGGCATGTATGGTAGAGTGGCCAGACGGAAGCCACTCCTTAGTAAAAGGCACATGGCAGCCCCCCTGGAGTATGCCAAAAGGCTCCTGAAGGACTCTCAAACCATGAGAAACAAAATTACCTGGTCTGAACTCAAAGTAAAAAAATTTTACTCTTTGGTGTGAATGCCCGACGCCACGTTTGGAGGAAACCAGGCACTGTTCATCATCAGGCCAATACCATCCCTACAGTGAAGCATGGTGGTGGCAGCATCATGCCGTGGGGATGTTTTTCAGTGGCAGGAACTGGAAGGCTAGTCAAGATAAAGGGAAAGATGACTGCAGCCTGGATGAAAACCAAATCCAGAGTACTGTTGAACTCAGACAGGGGGAGATGGTTCATCTTTCAGCAAGACCCTTAGCACACATCCAAGAATACAAATGAGTGGCTGCAGTTACTTCTGCTTATGTGCTTGTGAGTGCTAATATTTGCATTGGATAATTATTGCGGACTGCTTATTGACATTGTTAATCTTTTACAATATGAAGTTTTGCTGCCAGCCACAAAACTTTCAGATTTAAAGCCTCATAGACACATTAGATTTTCCCACCTCAGAGGACCATTTCTCATATAAAATTAGTCTTTTGGGGAAAAATCTAGTATGCTGTAGGGGTTGGTTGCTAAGTTAAATAACTAAGCACCTAACAAGGGTAAATGGTTCAGTCCCAAGTTTACACACTGCTCTGTCTGAAACAATGTGCTGTGCCTGTAATTAACCCTATAATCATTTTGCACATTTTGTAAAACATGTGCCACATGTAATTGCGAAATATTACAATGTACCTGCCACAATTCTTGGCTTTCCCTCCCCCTCTTCACATCCCTGGTGAAAAAACATGGAGGATAATGGCACTGCCCTCGTCTCTTGTGCGTCACTGATGACACCAAAGATACGCACCTGGAAAAAACTCTGCATCGCCACAGGCTCACCATTGATAGGTAAGTATAGTGTAGCTTAGAGTAAGCTTTTGGGGTTAGCAAACTTGCCCTGAGCTACACTCGGTGCAAACTCTCAAGAGGTTCAGATAAACATTGCTGGGTATTGCTGGGTAATGTTCTCATTAAGTCCCAGCATGTCTAGGGACATCCATTATCAGTGTTATGGCCATGAATGGCTAATGCTTTAAAGTAATAATGGCAAGTTTGTGCGAAGGAAAACAGTTTAACCTAACAAAACCTGTCCCCCATTGCAAAAAATTTGGACACCCCTTGGTAAAGGTAGGTACTGATGGACACGCTGGCACCAGGAAAATTACAGGGTGAGTACACTATGTTGCTTTCAGATAAACTTTGGATAAAGACACTTAAAATGCAAACACTGAATTACCTTGTGCTTTTTCAATGCTCTGTATATGGTTTGAGTATTTTATTTCATGCAGATTTGCTGTATCTTTATTCCTAAAACTTTCACATATTTATTTTATAAAGGGATTTCCTACTGATTCCAGTCCTGGAATGGTGCCACATGAATACAGGTACGTTTAAAAAAATGTCTCTAAAGTTTAGATCACCCAAAAATGTGTTGCTTGCAGACATCTCTCCGGCTTATTTTATTTAACAGCAGACTTTGTCATGATTGATGATCCAGAGCCAGCCATCCAGGAGACAAGGCTCTCGATCTTCAGCAATGCCCCATCCTTGGCTGAATTCAGAAATACTGCAAAAGGCCGCAGCAAAGGGCCAGCAACTCATTTCATCTATGCTAAAAAAAATTAATAAGTCCTCGTTTTTTCAAAGCATCGCCTACAGGTTCTTTACATTTTACAAGCTAATTTTCTTCAACCTTTTTTTTTTTTTATCTCTTCCAAACATTTCTATCATCATTTTCTCTGCTATTTCACACCATGTTGGCGGTTTTGCCCAAGGTTCTGCTGGGCTGCTTATGCAAATGAAAAAGGTAATTTGAACTGCTGTGAATTATGAAAAGAGTGGCGATGACTGTGGGCTACTGGAATCAGTACAACCTTTTACTAAGGAACAGTGTCAGCACAGAACAATAGATTGCCCCATTATTCACCTTTTTTTATGATAGCGTGGTGCTAGGAAGAGCTGGGGAAAAAAATAGAGAATCTTGGAAGGTAAAGTTTAGAATTGAAATGCATCGCTGCACACAGCAGGTTAGGAAAGGGTAAAGACGGTTGAAAGGAATACCAACACAAAAGAGTAGTCTGCAGGATTGATACGCAGAATACAAATAGCTCACGCAGAGTCAAGAAAATAAAAAGGTAAAACAGAATCTCAAGGCTGAAACCCATTGCACCGGATCATATAAATGTTTTCTTGTGTTTCATTCAATATTCCCAGCAGGGAGAACCCTATTGAATGGTATCTTTTGTGCCTGTGTGTGTGTGTTGCTGTGGGTGAATATACTTAATATAATATGCTTTACCTGTCAAACAGAACCAGAAAGAGGAGTAAATTTGTGAATATGTATGTGAGTATTCTATTAAAAGATTAGCAGTGGCTCCCCCACCCTAGTACAAAACATAAAATGCTCATCTTTGCCTGTGGGATACACGTATTAAAAATGATCTACTGTATTTTTTCAAATATAAGATCCACTTTTTCACCCCCAAAAAGTGCCTGCACCTTATGGTCCGAATGTGCTACCCGCGGCCGAGTGGATGCGCCTTGGCTTCCCGCCAGCTCTCCAGGCATGGAGATTAGCTGGAGGAGCTGTCAGTTGAGAGATGCCATCCTGTGTCCGGCTCTCCCATATGTACTGTATAATTGCCTATGCCAGCAGAGCTCAGAGCCCTGCTGGCATAAGCAATGAAGAGAGGAATAGATGAACTGCCATCTATCCCTCTCTCCCTCCGTGGAAGTTGCAATCACTCTGTGGCTCCCATGGACACAGTAACAGCCAGCCAGAGAGGAGAGTAGTAGACTGTGCAGCCTGCCCCCTTCTCCTCCTGATCAGTGTGGAGAATTACATTGTGCTGAGAGTGTACTGCTGCTAGTGACATCTACTGGCTGAATTGAATATTGCATTTATTGAATTGCATTAACCCAATTGATGTGAAAACCTATTATATTTTTTTTTCTGCCCTAAAAACTGCGTCTTATAGTCAGAAAAACTAAGGTGGGTGCAGCCCACCTTGACTGATCGACCCTGCCCGATCGACATGGCCCCCAAATTGGATCGGCCAGAGAACCAACCTGTTGGTGTTTTCTGATTGGGCACACATCAAGGGGCGTTGACATTTGTGAATCGATCGACTGGTAACAGAATCGTCCAGGAATCGGTGGCCTAAGGTGGTAGGCACAGACTTGTATGGTCGATCGATCAATGCCTGTGGCTTCACTGGAATCGATCGGATGGTTGATCGATCGCTCGTGAATCGACACGTGTATGGCTAGCTTTAGGGAGATAGCTCCCTAGCATGAGGTGACACTGTCTTTTTTTTAAGCTCAACTCATAGGGTGGATCAACGGCTACCGAGGGGTCTCCATGCAAAGCATCGGCTGAGCTGGAGACACATCGGGCAGCAGCGACAGCATGACATCATCACGCTGCTGCAGGGCTTCAATATCGAGCGGTATGTTCCCTGCTTAAGACAACTGATTGGAGAGCTGTATTGTTTGGGTTTTTAAGGCACCCAAAAGTTCAGGAATTAAGGGGTGGATCATATTTTAAAAAAGCGTGCCATGTGTGAACCGCCAAGGAGGTTAAATGAACTATAAAACCTTCTGCAAGCCAATGCATGCATGGTGCACTAAACCCAGGAACACTGGAACTACCTACCTATTGTATACTCAGTTCCCCACCTATTAGATTGTAAGCCTGATCGGGCAGGGTCCTCTACTCTTCCTGTGTCATAACCTGTACATGTGCGTTATCTTGTGTGGCATCTCAACTCTAATGTATTGTACAGCGCTGTGTAATATGTTAGCGCTCTATAAATAAATGATGATAATAATTATTATGATAATTATAATAATAATAACAACCTAGCAAATGGGCCAAACCTAGACTGGAACTCTCCACAAACTCCAGTAAAATTGTTTTATAAGTTAAAGAATCAGTGTTGTTCTGCTGCTTTGTAATGCTTTCATTGCAGCCTTACTGCACAATGCCTTACTGCACAACTAAACTCCATATCATATAAATATTTTTATTTGGAATTCTCAAACCATAGTTTTCTGAATTATGAATATATTCTATTTGGTTGTAAAATGAGAGTGCAGCAATTGTTTCTTTCTGCATTAGCTGCCATTTTGTCACTTAGCTCCAGATATGTTGAATGCTGTGAAAAACTGATTGCATGATAATACTTTCCATGCGCCCTAAACTTTTATTTGTCTGTGTTGCTCCTCGCTCCAAATAAGCATTTCGTTTTGGTTTATTATCCATTATTGCTTGCGAGTTTCATTCCAGATCACAGCGTGAGAGCATCTTCTATCCACATACACATGCTGCACATCTCTTACAGTGCCCAAGGTTCAACGCTTAGCATTTCCACCGCATTAAAGAATAATTCTCATTTTAAAGGCCATTATCCAAAATTAAGTAAATTGCAGCTTGTTATGATTGATCATGAAAGAACGTGACCTGAAACATCATTCCTCACTTCACTCGGCTATCAGTTCCACAGTTGTTTTAGGAATAATTGTTTATACCGCAACCAAGTTGTACAAAATGTTTCCAAGGAAAGTAAAACACTAAATATCGATGATTATTTGGGACGTGTTATATAATCTTTGGAACTATAGCCAGGGCTGCACAAAAGTGGTATGCAGCGGAATAAAAACTAGCTACCGTATGTGTAGCTGCAGTAGTGTTACTACGCGCATTTGCATAATAACAACTAGAAGGTATACAAAGAGGTCACTAGTGGGGAAGTGCCATAAGGACTTCAAACACAGTGAAAATTCCCTCTGTAAGAAACAGAAGCTGGGGGACTTTAAAGGTCTCCTTGAGTTGGATGGATAAGTGTAAATAGAGTTTACATACGAGTAGAGGTAAAAGGAAAATGATGTAGGTTTAATCTAAAAAAAATTTGGATGTGCTGACATGTGATCAAGGTGACATATGCTGGAAAATATAGCAGAATAAATACACATTACAACATTATAACGCTAGCTGTGGGCTCAAAACAAAAGATAACAAAAATTTTCTTAAGGCCGTTTCCCAAAGATGAGCGAAGAAGACTTCAGCCTGAGATGACAGGAAAGTCTGTCCCAAAGAAAGACTGTCCCGACGTACGTTTCGTTATTGGTTAAAAATAACTTCATCAGGGCAAGTAGTCAGACAAAGGTCAGGTACAAAATA
Organism: Ptychadena robeensis; assembly: GCA_036250615.1. Lineage (NCBI taxonomy): Eukaryota > Metazoa > Chordata > Amphibia > Anura > Ptychadenidae > Ptychadena > Ptychadena robeensis. Next base: position 150,013,347 of record CM070035.1, on the reverse strand, counting down.
GCTTTGCGTTATAAGGTGAACAATTGAAGTAATTGCAATGATATTATATTATGCTTCAACATTGTTTACCGGCATACATTGTGCATATCTGCGCGCACTTCACACAGTGTATTGGCTAAGATCACAGAATGCAGAATAGAAACTGTAAAGCTGGATCGCGAATAATTGTGAACAACCACGCACAATATAAGGCAATAGAATACAGTCGAATCAAATTTTACGATATATTATTATTATATTATTTATATTCTCGAACTTAGGGGAACTCGAATATACCTTATGTTGCTCAACACTCTTTATTAACTGACCATTGCCAATGCTATAGAGGGACTTTTAGGCAAATCTTAATCAAAGAAACAATAGGTTTATTAAAACATTAAAATATTAAGATAACATAATATTCCATTAGAATATATGGTCTATAGATTATATATAATCCTTTTCAATAAAAAAAGAAGTCTCTGAATGAATGTATTGTAATCAACATGTTTCTTGACCTACTGCCGCTTCATCAGGAGAGTGCATAATATTATTATTGTGACCTTGGTGAGGACATGGCATCACACAGTAGCATCCCATTGCATACAGGACAAAGGGTTATGTGGGGGTCCAAATACACCCCATAACTAGGCATTAAAATCAAAGGAGTGGGTCAGAGTCAAATGAAGTATATACACCAGTGGTGGGCAACTGAGTTGATATAAAAGGCCACAAGTGCGGCCCTCAGCATCACCAAAGGGCGGCAAATAACATTTTCTATTCTGTTCCTCTCCTTTCCTCCTCTTCATGCTGTAAGAGGATCATGGGGGATTGGCAGACAGGTGAGGTCCTATGCTCTGTGCATTAACATGTTTTAGGGGCCACAAGTGGAGGACCAAGGGTGGCTGCTCAAGAAATTCCAAAGTGCCGCAGGTTGGGCACCTGGGATAAACACTGTAAGGGCTTAGTCAGAATCACTGAAAAGTTACTTAGTCCTGGAGGGTAACTTGTCCACAGGACGTGTGTTGTAGAGAAGGCCCCATTGTAGGTTCACCCACAGGATGCTGGTAAGACAAGTTTGCAAGCTAAAGGGGCAGTATGTTATGAAATATGCCAAGTACAAGGCATACGTTTGAAGCCTTTTTTTTATTAGAAAGGACAATATATAATGTATATACTGTATATTCTTATATAATATTAAGTTATCTACATCTTTGAATGTAATAATAAACTTTTTGTTTCTTTGATTCCTACAAATCCCTCTGTACTGTTATTAGTAAGGGGCAACCAATATGATGCAATTTGTTCTGTATTAATATTTGCAAGCAACCCTACTTATGGGTAACTGTGACCAGGAATACAAATGTCCCCTCTTAAAGCGGACCTATTTTGCGATACTGCATGACAGATAGTGTTGAGCTCGAATATTTGAATATTTTACGAATATCGGCTATTAAAGAATTCGCAAAATACGCGAATATGGTGGTGGATATTCGCAATCTTGAATATTTGCATTGGGATGCTTATGGGCATGGATTGCGAATATATTGCGAATGTAGTGATATATACCTTCCAATTACTATGTATTCTATCAGGGAGGACCCGCACTACACGGCACTACATAGCAGTGATATATACCTGAACAGACAAAAATTATAGGTCTCTCACTCCTTGCCAAAAGATGGCCGGCATCCCAAAATAATTGCACAAAAATTTAAACTTAGGAAGGTTTGCTTTCCTCTGTCGATACAGAGGCTGGTGGACTTTAAAGGCCAGTCTGTTTGGAAATCATGTAAACAGTATGTACTAAAGTTTAATAA
>CM070035.1:149999838-150011448 GCA_036250615.1 Ptychadena robeensis | reverse complement strand
TTATTAAACTTTAGTACATACTGTTTACATGATTTCCAAACAGACTGGCCTTTAAAGTCCCCCAGCCTCTGTATCGAAAGAGGAAAGCAAACCTGGATTGAGGTGGTTTACACCCCTTCCTAAGTTTAAATTTTTGCGCAGTGATATATACCTTCCAATCACTGTGTATTCTATCAGGGAGGACCCGGCACTACATAGCAGTCATATATACCTTCCAATCACTATGTATTCTATCAGGGAGGCCACTATACTACATGGTGTTTGGTAGATCTAATGGAAATTGTATATAGTGATCTAAAGGTGTATGGGGGGATTTAGAGAGTAAAAAATCTTCACTAAAATCATATGCCACATGAATCTCTAAAGGTAGCCATACACAGGTCGTTTTGACATCAATCGATTCCCGATCGGATTGTTTTAGAATTAATGGGACACCACCTTGGGAATCCGATTTGTGGTAAATTTGGACATAAGCCGATCTCCACAATGGCAGATTCCACAAGATACATTGATCAGAAAGGCTGCTGCATAGAGAGCTATGGGTCCACTGACATACTCTAATTGCCAAAGGATCGACCAAAAAACACTGACATGTCCGTTCAATGTTCAATCTGATTTTTGGTTGAAAAAATATATATCACTGCTATGTAGTGCCGGGTCCTCCCTGATAGAATACATAGTGATTGGAAGGTATATATCACTGCGATAGATAGATAGATAGATAGATAGATAGATAGATAGATAGATAGATAGATAGATAGATAGATAGATAGATAGATAGATAGATAGATAGATAGATAGATAGATAGATAGATAGATAGATAGATAGATAGATAGATAGATAGATAGATAGATAGATAGATAGATAGATAGATAGATAGATAGATAGATAGATAGATAGATAGATAGATAGATAGATAGATAGATAGATTTTATTTGTCATATGAAACAGTAATGATCTGCGATGTATGATTCATTGTGTTTCTTCATTTCCCATCCATCCCATATAAACAACTGATGCTTTATTTTTAACCTGAGCATATTCCAGGCTTGTAAAAGAGCAAATCAGAAAATAAAAAAAGACAGAAAACTTCAGAAGTCTGTACACAAATACCATGATAATGAAAATATTTTTGCAGCAGCCAAGGTTTTCCTGTGATGTAGCAGAAACAGATAATCTTTGAATGCAGACGCTGAGTGAGTCACACGAAGTGACAATGTTCATAAAACAGGTTTCATTGATTTCTGCCAGGAAATATTCTGCATGCTTCTAGGATCATTTCATGTTAGGGACGCGGATGATCGAAAATCGCCCTGATTATTTCCTGTAAATTATTGCTCCCAGCAAATATATACTGAAAATATAAAAATACATCAAATCACAAATGACTGTTGCTTTATGGGCGTGTGGAGTGAGATATAGCAAACATATTTTCAGATCAGTCTATTATGTGATATAATATGAGTCGGGATCTGTAATAATCGGAATCTCCAAACTGAAATTTTTAAATATTTTCCCGTCTTGCTTTAAAAATTTTTATGTAATATTTATTTGGAGTTGCCAGACTGTAGTCCATCTACCCTCCTGCCCAAGGTCAATGCACTATTTTATTCTAAGGCCGTGATTAGGTGAAAGGAGTTGAACACCAACTTTGTGGATTCCACTTGTTGGGGAGTGTGACCCCCATAAATATCATCAAATGCATCAAGGGGTTACATTGGTGAAATGAACCCCATTTTGTTAGCCATGTGGAGGAGATGACATGTGCGTGACTTGCCTAGACTTATCTTGAGTTTGGGTCTCCTGGGGATGCTGCTACCCACTGACATCTGCTAAACCAAAACTGTTGAACTCTTCACCTTTGTGTGTCAGAGGCTTTTCTGAAATCTAACCAGATACAGGTCCTTCAATAATGTGGCATGTGTGATCTAACTGGGGAGAGGCTGGCACCCAGAACATATTGGTCATTGCTCCTAAACTGCTTGTTACTCTTGGTGCTGTTGTGTCGTGGCTTGCAATGTACAGCAGCACCTTTCTGACGGATGTCCTCTGTTCACACACCAAGCGCAGCTCACACACCAATAAAACGATTGTCCACACATCTGGTAGGGGGGCTATGTACAGTTTACTGAGGGCTAGGTGCACACTTTGTCAACTCCTGAGGGCAGAGATGGGGAATTCCATGTTGCAGAGTGTTGCTACCAGCTGCTGGAATTAGGGCAGGTGCTGAAGGCTCTCACCAAATGATAAATGGCAGTCCAATCAGGGAGTCACCCTGAGCACAGCGGAGCTTTCCTCACCCAGGGATTCTCGTCTGGGGACACATCTGAGGGAAGCTGCAGGTCATCATCATCAGAAGAGCCCAGAATATTCTGAGGACCTAATATGAATAACCTCAGGAGGGGCTAGCTTAAGGCCTGTAGTGGGCAGAATAGGAATGATACATTAGAGCAGAAAACCAAAACAGTGGGACCCTGTCCTTCCAGAAGGTTCCAGCAACTGGTAAAACAACAAGTGTAGCCCTTAAAGGGGCCTACATCAAATATATGTAGCATTTTACAGTATTTACAGTAATACACAAATTTACACAGTTTGTGCCCTTTTTCGGGTCACAACAGTGCCTCTCTTAGTGATTTTCCTAATGTGGTGCAGCTCCCTAAAATGAAGGTTATTTTCATAAGAGTCCACATTGGTAATCTTAAGCATGGGTTTCTTTACTTGGCAAGGGATCAAGTATATGTACTGTCTCTCACTGTTCCAGAGCCCAGGTGGCAGGTTGTTGCAAGCAGGGATAACTGTCTCAGAATGGAGTGGTGTTGATTATGCAGAAAGATTTACGTCTACCCCAGCCCATCAGAGATATAGGCCCTCTAGCTCTACCCCTAGCCCGATGGGGGAAATTAGACACTCACACATTATAAATGGTCCTTTTAGAAAGGGGCATAGCTAGAAATTACTCCCTCACCGATTTGCTGAATGTTTTAGTTAATTGCACAGCCCCTAAATATTGCATTATCACCAAAATAGCTGGAGATATAGAGATGGGTTGGGGGAAAAAATTATTGCTGGAGCAGTTGTTGCATAAATTTTACTAAAATTTCTGTGGAAAATTCAACAAAAAGTTTCAACATATTCTATTTTTGAACTTTATTTATGAAAAAAAGTGAAGTAATTTTTTGTAATATTCCTCCAACCCTTCTATATACCTCCAAGAGTTGTGGGGATGATACTATGCTCAGGGGCTTTGTGATTAACTAGCAAAGTCAGAATTTTCTAAATGAAATTCCATCATCTCTTGTACAAATTAGAAGAATTCCCACAAGATGGTGACACCGCTTGTTTACATGTCACCTGCCCTGTCCAGGAGGGTAACATAATGAACTTACAAATTTGCTGAATTAAGTAATAACATCTCAAAACAAAAGTGCATTTGCTTTGTGTTTATGAGCCTAAAGGCCCCCATACACGTCTAGATTTTTCATCCAATCAACTTAATTCAATAAATTTTTATGTTGATTGATTGAAAATCTATGGCAGCCCACATGGTTAGATCAACCTAAAACTATTAAAATTGGGAAAAAAATTGATTGCAAAATAATTGGACGTGCATTTTCATTGGTTGTATTGAAATTGACTACACTTTGGATCCCAAAAAAGTTAATCAAATATCTGTTTCTACAGTTGGCAAACATATAATCAATCACCGATTTCCCTGACCCAAAAAATGTATCTTTTTAAGTTGATTGAACAGAAAATCTAGACATGTATGGGGGGGCTTTAGCTGCTGCACCCCCACCCCTGCTTTAAAAAGTTTTTCCAGATTTTTTTCTAGAATTGGGTACATCAGCGTATATACAGGCTGGCTTAAGGCCCTCATACACGTCTAGATTTTTCATCCAATCAACTTAATTCAATAATTTTTTTGTTGATTGATTGAAAATCTATGGCAGCCCACATGGTAAGATCAATCTTAAACAATCTGCTTATATACAGGTCGGCTTATACTCGAGTATATACAGTGTGTTATATTGTAATAAGAAGTGAATAAAAAAAAAACTATGAGGTAAAAGAGAGATTCTATGCTGTGTCTACTAAAATTGTATATTATTGATTTTTTTAGAACACAATATAAGACACATCTCTGATATATTTGATGCTTAAGACTTTGTTAAGCAGCACAGCCCATTTACACATAATAAAAATATGGTGCCCAGAGTTTGACTTCTGAAGAATTGGCATTGAGATCCGCCAGTCGGGTGTCGAGAGTACAATTGACTCGCCCATCATGTTACCAGCATTCCCTCCATGCATAATTAAAAGTTCTCCTAAGCATTTCAGTGCCGTGCTGGGTAAACTAATAACCTAAAAACACGATTGTATTTCTTAAATGTGCGCTTTTTGTTCCGGGATCTGCCGTTATAACCTGAATAACCTGACAGTTATTATCAGGTAAAATCACAGCCATTTTTTTTAACATGACAAAAGCTCTTAAAATGAATCATTTACCTCATTCCTTCCAATAATTTCGAATCAATTCTGGTTGCTACCACGGTGAATATTTTAAAACCAAGTGCCTTACATCATCCTTACACTAATTTCAGAGATTTGCGGCACAGAAAGTATATATAAATATTTCAGATGAAATTAAGAGGCGGGATATAAATAATTAAACCAGTAAATATTCTCCAATACTCCGGCATACAAAGCGCATTTATGGGTTATGTGCTGAATAATCGCAGAGATTCAGGTCATTAATTTGAAATGAGGAAATACCAAACGAGGATGGAAACTATACTGTGAGCTGAATTACAAACAAAGGGATACTGCAAAATGGAACACAGTGTGTGATAATATTACCCTATAGCTCCTAATATTCCTTTACAACTCTTTAAGCGGACCTACCACGTGGTAGGTCACTTTGCACTATCTGCTTCTGATAATTAGGGAAATCACTGCCCCAACATAAAAACAAAAGTTTCTGACAGTCTTGGCGTTGTCATAGAGCCGAAAGGGCACTTATGGGACATCTATCCCAAGTGCCCCTAGGCCTGTATGTTGACACACCTGCCCAGTCCAGCGGGATTGTGAAGTCAGCATTACAGCCGCGAGGCTTTCTGGCAGGGACCTGTCAGCAGCTCTTATCACTGCAACAACAACATTGTTGAGAGGTCTCTGCCAGAAAGTGTTTTAACTGATGGGGGCATATGCGGCCCACACCTCCAGCTCTCCGGGGGGTGATTTTGGCAAATGCGATCAGTGCCCATGGAGGCGGAAATGGCTTTGGTTCGCCAGTACTCAAGATGATGCCTCTGGGAATGAGCAAGTGAGGATGGTAAGTAAGTTTTTTTGTGTAGCAGTTTTCCCTGATTTCCCTGTAAACTGCTGACAGGTGAGTCTGTATTTTTCAGACCATAATATGCACCGGACCATAAGACCCAATTTTTAAAGAAAATCCTGTTATTGGGGTGACCTCCTCTGCAGAGCAGCCAGGACTGGCTCTTCTATCCATTCCTGTGCTACTGTTTGCTGTCAGGACTGTTCCCTTCTATTACTGTATAACATATGCACTGCCCCTATCTGTGATAAGAGCACAAACATGTAACGAGGTGAACCACGGGTCAGGGTCTGGCGTCTTCCAGCACCTCTCACTGTCTGGCCCCTTCTGCAGATTGTTGCACTCAGAGTCTGGTTATCAATCCAGTTGTTAGAGGCAGTTCCCCAATGTAGGTCCATGTACACGTTTTAAATAAAGTCTATGCACACGCTGCCAGTTGCCAGTAAGAATTGGTACCTATATAAATGGCTTCTCAGTACAGCAATTAGTTCCATGCCAGCCATGTGGGAGCAGCCCTTGCCAACTTATTTAGTCTCTGGCCCTCAATCCTCCCGGTGTCGCTCCTCAGGGCTAGGGTAAAGCCGGCCATACACCCACCGAGTGGATGCCGACAGAGCTGATGACATCATCACGCTGCATCCCAGAGCTGACAACATCAGCGGGCACCCTTTTTGTGCCGGCCTTTACCTTCAATGAAGATGTCGGCCGAGCTGTGGGGCGACAGGGATCTGTCGTCATATGTGGGCAGCCCTGATCAGCGGCCGATTTTGCTGCCGACCGACAGCTGCCAGCACGCACACCCGTCGGTAGGTCAGTGGCAAAATGAGATTATGCACACACAGGGGGTCCCGGGGACCTATACTGCGCAAAGAGGGAGATACAGCCCTGGTGATCATCATCCTTTACCAGTAGTATGGCAACGTCAGTGGTTAATGTTCTCATTTGACTTCAATTGAGTTTACCATTAACACTAAGCAATTTGGCATGCTTTTTGCAGTCAGGGGAGTTCATCTATCACTCCAAACCATTTGTTAGCAATTGTAATTACAGAACTTTTAAATCCTTATGAATTGTCCAAAATACAATAATAATACAATAAAACTAAAAACTTCACCCCTCTGTCTGCCATCTTTTCACTGCCAGTCAGTTATTATTCTGTGACTGGTCAAGGATGAGAAAGGGGTATACAAAGGATAGGTAATAGGTATTTAGTGCCCTGGCTCTTGCTGATGGAATTTCATAAGTAAAGCCCTTCGGTACTGTTCACTAGCTCTAAAAAGTGCATTTTTCTTTTGAACAGAGCAATGGGAATAGAGAGAAATGTTTGTTTTTTATTTACAACACATTTATTAAATTTTTCTGAAAACCTGTTGCACTGTCAAGCTATTGTAAGTGCACTTTACCAGAGGTTTAAAATTGACAGACCAAAAGATAGAACAACTATGTGGCAAAGGAAACAACCAATGACTTGGGGCAAGGCAGACGGAAGAAGTGGCCTCAGTTAACCTATCTAACCCCTCTACCTTACACCTTAAACTAAAATAAAGACATGACACAATGTTCGAGTTTAAGTGGAATGTATTAAAGGCCACAGCTTACAAAAAACATACCAAAATACAGTTTATAAAGATAATTAAATAAATTAACGTTCCATCAATGTAGCAATAACCATTAAACTACTGCGAAGGTCCCTGACAGCGCCCTTTACAATGACTAAGCTCCAACACAACCTGTACCAGCCACCAGCCTTAAGAGCTCAGTGGGTCCTAAACATCCTCCTGACGCCTTCCGGACCAATCTCCAATTGGGTCATTGGGTACATGCGCACAGGATTTGACCAAAAGTGACTGTCCCACCATGGGGACGTCACCACACTGACCTTCACATACGTCTACCCCAAGGACAGTGCCAAGGATCCAACGTCGCACCTGTCAGAGAAACAAAGCATAAGTGGAGGAATTCACAGATGAAGAGACGAAAAATCAGGAAGGGAGTAAAGCTGGTCCAAGGAGGGAGTGAGGGAGGGAGAGTCCGGCCGAAAGGGGATCTTCCCCTTCTGCTTTAAATTTCAAAAGAGGCTCCGCCCATGCGCACATCATAAATGCGCAACGTCAGTGAGCCTCTTCCGCCCGGACTGCCCCTTCTGCTACGGGCACTCGACCATTCCAATCTGCTAAATGAATGATATTGATGAGCAGAATGCAGGATACATAGTAAATCATTTTACAACATGACCCTAGTTATACGTTAAATACCCGCCACAGATAACACTTGGATAATGAGCTGTAAATATTATATTAACATGTAATTAATTAATACAAATGAACAGTAAGTTATACATACAGCAAGAATGTTAGCTCTCGGTGTCTTGAGTGTTATTACTGGTGAAGTAAGATGTGGAAAACGAGCGTGAAAAACTCTGGGAACCCGGACAAAACATTGTGAGTCATGACAGTGTGAACATTACCAATATTCTAAATGTATATGTTGTAGGTTATTAAGCATTAGTCATACTGGTCTCTGATAACTATGTTTCTTCATACTGATGGTACGTTGGCAATGTTTGTGAGATTATGTTTGTGAGATTAGCATACATTAAAGTTTCTTTTCTGTATCACAGTCCATAAAAATACATAAAATTTATAATAATAATATAGCAATAATAGAGTGTTGTACCGTGTTAGCCATCGATAAATATAGAGAGGTAACTGCAAGACTTCTGGAAAGTGACAACACTGTCATGATCTCCACGAACTAATCCTTCACTCTCACCTCCATCAGTCATGTGTGTCTTGAGGAAACATTGTTTTTTTTACAATATTTATGTCCTTGTAACTTTTTGTGTATAAATGTGAGCTTCTTAAACCAGAATTGTATTAGCCTGAAGACGGGATCTGCGATATCCTGATAGCTTGCTTCTCTAAGGACTTCAGTTAGCCAATAAACGTTATCACTTGAACTCCTATTCTACATAGAAACATTATGGCGCCCCCAACCCCCATTCAAACTACACAGGTTCAGATTGGGGGCCATTTTACACTAGCAGTGTTTGCGTTGCAGTATTGTTTACTACTACTTGTGTGAAATGGCCCTCAAACTTTATTTGAAATACAGCTCATACAACTTTATTTGGTTTTCACATACAGAAACATTCATCATTAGTGAAGGCCGAACTGTCCGCTAAGTGGACAAAAAACGGGTGTTTGACCCGCCCTGTTCACCGGCGGGAAGAAGGGGCAAACAGGCGGGGAATTTGAATCTTCCTGCGAACAGGCAGGCATCAGACTTTTATAAAAGTCTGATCTGCCTGTTCACGGACAGACCTGACTGAAGTTCAGCCATCACTATTCATCATTCATATAGAGACATACATATTATACTCATGCAGAGACATGAAACATTAGAACTAGTTCCTGCATGGTTTGTTTCCTGCTTGTCCCTCCCTCAGCCCCCTAGCTGCGCCCCCCCTGGAATACCTCCACACCCCCCTGTTTGGGAACCATTGACCTAAAGGAACCTTCATGATACTGCAGTCGGAATTCATAGGCATCATTACGTAGTTGGTCCCCCTTTACAGTCCATAACAGCTTCTGCCTTTCATGGAAACTTTCTGAAACATTTTGATGTGTGTCTATGGGAATTTTTTACTCATTCATTCAGGAAAGCATTTGTGAGCGAAGTCCTGTCCAGTGCCCACCCCATAGATGTTCAATAGTGTTAAGATCAGGTCTCTCACACCAAACATACCCAACCTAGTCTTTATGGACCTTGCATTGCAAACTAGGGAAGAAAAATACTGGAGCAGAAAACTTTGGACAAAGTTAGAAACATACAATTGTCCAAAATATCCCTTCATTAAAAGACCTAGCCCGACCCCCTAAAATAATTTTTCATCCAACATCCACCAAAGCTATCCCATCCACCAGATCTTTATTCACCATGAGCCAGCTACTTGACTTTACATCTTCTCAAACTTTGTGGCCGAGTTAAGGTATCCATACACAGGTCGAATTTGTGTTCCATTCTCGAATGAACAATCGCTGTGTGCGTTCACGGTGATCAATTGTTCGGGAATCGAACATTGCCCACCTTGAGTGTTTGAACTCGCTTAAACAAAATGTCAATTGAACGGGGATATAACATGTTGGTAAATCCCTGTTCGATCACTCTTTTCTTTGGTTGGGGAACCTCAGCAAGGGATCGAGCACCCAAAGTGGTGCGCGACGATTTGCAAAACGATCCTTGAACGGCACGAACGATCGTGTAAGCATTGCACTAATGTTCAGGAATCGATGTGTGTCATGTAAACATTTACCTGAACTGCCTTATGCAGGAGACATGCTTGTCATTTTTGTCTGTCAGGATCACAATGATGGAGTTCTTTTCTGAAAATGTCTTAACAGTATTGCTTTTATTCTTAAAAAGTGTTGTACTTCCTAGCCATGCACAGCTGCCCGAGCTGGATATTGTTGGTTACTGTTCTCATGAATGTAAAAAGCAATGTCTGTTTGTTCCACCCCTCTCCTCCCAGATTTCACTCATTAAGTAGAAATGTTTGGCCAAGTCATACCTCCATGTTCTTTATTGACACTTGATTCTAGTGTTTGAGTTTAATTGAATTCTGTTTGCATGCTGAATTCTGTCTCATCTAAGATTTGTACCTTTTCTACCACTTCCCTTCGCATTTTCAGTGCTCATTCACTGTTGCTGCCTTGTTGTGTATTTTCTTACCTTTTCCGGCACATGTCATAATTATCTTATGTTTCCATTAGAACCTCTTCACACAAGGCTCCATTCGGATACTGACCTGTAGTACTCCTATCAAATCAACACAATTCATTCAAAATAACAGCCTAGCACATTTTAAATGAATATGAACAGGTTTCATTGTACTGCCTATCAACACATTTATCATGGTGTAAAAAAGAGACACAGATTGCAGGCCAATGGAAAACATTGCAGGGTCAGAGAAGGTAAAATATGTGCAGCTTGATTTACTCTGCTTCCCATATATACTAGACATACTTAGACATAGACATACTTTATACCTTGGCTATATCAGTGTTATTTCAATGATATCATCACTATAGTCAAAATTAAAGGCAACCTATACCCATCTATTGTACCCCATATCTAACATTAATTATATTATCTTGTATTTATATAGTGCCAACATATTACGCAGCGCTTTACAGAGCATATATAGTCATATCACTAACTGTCTCTCAGAGGAGCACACAATGTAATGTCCCTACCAAAGTCATGTACTGTATATGTAACTGACACAGTCATAGGTCACATGTAACTAACATAGGAATCTTTATTTGGGGAAGCCAATGCACCTGCTGCATGTATTTGGAGTGTGGAAGGAAACTGGAGCACCCGGAGGAAACCCATGCGTCAGAGTGCTAACCACCTGCGCCACTGTGCTGCCCTTTCACATTACAATTTGTGTTTAAAAAAAACCATACCTCAATTATATAAATCTGGATTGTCCCACATTCCTCCTCCCCTTTGCTGACATGGTGCTGTGCCAAACTTAGACAGAAGAAAACCTCTCCATTACCAATCTTTGGAGACATGTTTTCAGCATATGAAAAAAATTTCAAGTTAGTGGCCATTCGTGGTACATCAGAAGAATAAATACAAGAATCAATACAAGAATCAATATAGGATCGATACATGAAGACCTGCAACAGAAAATTTCACCTCCACCACCTGACAGAGCTTGAGAGAACAGCAGATAAGTATTTTTTGTTGCTAGTCAAAAAGGTATGTCATGAGAAAATATGCGACCCTATTGCCATATGAAAATGAAACATTAACATATTACATATATACTACATAAAAAAAACTAAGGGTATACATTGTCTTGAATCTTCTTCTGTAAGCGATCAGCCCAAGCTGGACTCGGGGCAGCCACAAAGTGAACAAAGGTTTACTTACCTTTATCAAGACTGCTCAAGTGTCTCTGGGTTTTTCCTATTTTCCCTAATCCAGGTTGACGTCATGGTGTGCAGCCGTCAACGAGGAGGGGCAGAAAAATATTATAAAAGTTCCTATGTACCACTTTTGGTACAGGAACTGACACCTCTCTGTAACACCAGGGAAGTTAAATCCAACGTACATGCATATCAGTGACACTTATTCACAGATATATACACTCACTCATACAGCACCTTTTTTCAGTTTTGTTAGGACCAGTGATCAACAGCACTAATACAGGGAGTGCAGAATTATTAGGCAAATGAGTATTTTGACCACATCATCCTCT
>CM070035.1:149987860-149998336 GCA_036250615.1 Ptychadena robeensis | reverse complement strand
CCCCCCCCCCCCCCCAAGGACTTGGGAGTGAACAGGAGAGACCTACAGAGTCTGGGGTGCCTGCCCTGCCAGATGAAGTGGAATAAATGATAATTAACTGAATGTTCATCTTAACGATGTTAATACGGCCAAACCAGGTAAAGTATAGACCTCCATGTTAATGGAGAGGCGTTTGCTTTCCAGCCTACACAGCTGGCATCATAACAGTCCTAAAATATATGTGAGGCTGGACTCTTAATATCAATTCTAGATTTTATTTCTCTTTATACAAATTATTCAAAACTTCCTTTTTTCAGCTCCTGAATACATTTTATTTTCTGGCGTGCCTGTTATTTTCAGATTTTCTGCAAGCTGCCTGACTGTGTTTTTTGGATATTCTTTAACAGTTTTTATAAACAAATGTTGTGTTTCAAAAGCTGAGTTCCTCTTTGGATCAACAACATTCTTCCTTCACAATGCAACATTTGTACATGTACATATGGTTATCTATTCCGAGCTGACAACTTGCGGTATAAAACTACTTTTTGCAGCGTTACGATTCTCAAATTTTAATTAAAAGAAAAAGAGCAGGATACAAAATTAGCCTGATGATGAAAATGCAATGTGGTATAATAAGACAGCAAAAATGTGTTACATAAAAGAGATACCCCCCCCCCCCCCCCCCCCCCCCCCAGCATCAAGGGATCTTGGGGTGTAAAATTCATAAGTGTCTCAGCACCATCTGCCAAGATATTAAAAATGCAGTTTCAGACATAAAAGGAAGCATAACAAATTAATGAACAATCTTAGCATGAATATCAGAAAACTTCCAATAAAGAAATAAGAGGAATCAAATAAAGACAGTTTCCATGATGTATGAGCGATATTATGAGTAAACATTCTAAAAAGATAATAGTGGATATGTTACCCCAGCAGATATGAGCAAATATATGTAAATATTCCACCTATAAATGTTTTAAGATTAAAAGAAAATGCTACTTTTAGGTTTGAAGTAACTGGAGTACAAAGTCTTAACTCCTATTTATAATAATGCCTAAAGGCCAGTTGATATTTCACTAATCCTGGCCAAGATAAAGACTAGCCAAGACTGTGTTATCTGTCCATTCATAGAAATTAAAGTGCACCTTAACTCAGTAACCAAGTTCTATTTTTACTTACCTCTGAGCTATCCTAATGTCTCAAATGTCGCTCCAAAATCCTAAAATAATATACTTACCTGATCTGCTCTCATCTATGGAAGTCTCCATGTTCTTCTAAAGCAGAGGTTCCCAAACTAGGGGCACGAAGGTATTACAGGGGGGCGCAGGCCTTCATACTTAACCTGTGTTTGAATATGGAGGGGGGGGGGGCTCAATAATGTTCCAATAAATGGATTAGTCAAACAACAAAGAACTATTGTTCCCCTGTCACAAACTGTGATTACACTTAGAGATTTTTCAGGCATGGCCATCTTGATACACAGTGGTTATTAAAAAAATATCGAGTTTTTATTACCTACACTAAAAGTATTCACATCGGTGTAACAGATTACAGTGGTGGTACAATATTACAATATAGTTGCAGCACATACACACATAAATCAGATGACCTATGATCCACATAAACATCTTTTTTCAAAAAAAATATATTTTAAATGTGTAATGGACTCTCTCTACGCGTTTCGCAACATTTAGCTCTATCAGGAGATCCGCCTTACTAGTCTGTAACAATAATCAAAAAGGAGCTAAAATAAATCTATAAAATGGAGATCTTTATTATAAAGTGTATGGCCATGTACTCCACATTCGCTGGTCTGTAGTACTTAATGACAACCCAGGTGAGGCGGGTCCAGGTGGCCCCCGCCAGGCAACCACCCAAACCAGCCTACGCGGGGGGGCGGGCCAGGGAGAGCGGGGGACGAGATGGGGCCAGAGGCGTCCGCGCAGCCCCCACACAGCAACAGCCCGACAGACCTCCTGAATTAGAACAAAGTCCACATGGAACCCAAGGACTACAAAAAATGTGTAAAAAGGGGTGAGAGACGGGAGTGAGTGGGGTGAAGTGTTGTAGTGTGATATGTAGAGAGGGGGGGGGAGGGAAAGGGGGGGGGGGGGGAGGGGAGGGTGTGGGATGGGGGATTGGGTGGGGATAGGGGGGGGGGGGGCACCTGAAAGGGGAAGGGAGGCCTGGATGTGTATTGGAACATGTGTATGCTAGGTGTGGTGTGTGTGACAAATGTGATGCAGGACCCTGCAGGTGCTCGGTAGAGTGTCTGGACCTGACTATCCACGGAGGGAAACTCCACGGAATGTGAAGGGGAGTGTGGGCTGTCCATGGGGCGGGCTTGTGTGAGGGTGTGGAAGGGAAAGGTGTGGAAAATATGCCCAAACAAAACCAATACCCTCGGGTCAAAAACAAAAACAAAAGCAAATCCTTACCCAAAGTTCCAGGGACTTCAACGGCAATTTTTCTTAGGAATTTCTATGCCCCAGGTGTGAGTGGCGGCCGCCCGACACCCGCCCCTATTCCCCCTCGCCTGGACCACGGGTAGCCACGACCCCAGCCTCCGTCCAGGGCAGGGCGGCGCGTCCCGTATCCTGGCGTGCCGGACGCTGTAGCACTGGCTGCCGAAGGGGGGAGGAGAAAAGAGAGGGGGACATGTGTCACCTCTCAGCCCCCTGGCAGCTGCCCCCAAGATATGGCCATCGAACAGGTCCCCCCATAGGGGAACCCAGTCCAGTGCCGAGTCGAGGGGGTAGGTGCAGATAGTAGCCGGTCTGGGCGACCGGCATTGCGTCCGTGACTCTCAGCCTCACCCGCCAGGGAGGAAGAGGGTTAAAGCCGGTCCAGCGGGACCACACCAGAGACCCCCAAATAAGCCGGGGCCCACAAAAGCACTCTGGGGTATATAGTTGTGGATGGTGGTACTAAAATTATCTCTGTGATATTCACGTTACAGAACGTTGTTATATTATAGATTCATTGAACTGCATCTAGATGCCCCATTACACATCAGTATCTTTCTACATTCGATATAAAGTTTATTTCTGAAAAGCTTTAGTAGCATCTTTTTCTTATTTTACTGCTAGTATTTAAGTCATATATATTTATGTTACTATCGGGTCTTGGATGTATCCATCAAAATAATAGCAAACTTTTATTGGTATCATAGTATTTGATCTGTCTTTTAATAATTGTGAATATATTTCCAGGCATGATAATCCTCATGTTCCATACTATTCTTTCTTGCACTATTTCAACAGTCTCAACCTATGTCGCGTATACTACTATTTATTTATTAAAGATTGAACCTTGGTAACCTGGCTATGTTATAATATCTATTTGCTTAATAAACAAGTTTTAAACAGTAATGATACTCCTTCAGGAGTTTATCTATTTTGATAAACAAATGTATTGTAAATACGTAACAAGGGGGAAAAGAGAGGGGGGGGGGGGCTGGTGTCTTCCCTTCCAATAAGGTCATTCAAAAAACAATAACAAAAGGGGAGGGGGCTGGGGGCTGGTGTCTTCCACCTTCCAATGATGGATATTCAAACAACAAAGCCAACATATTGTTCCCCCTTGTCACAAATGTAGATTACACTAGAGATTTTTCAGGCATATTTGATACACAGTGGTATAAAAATATATACGAGTTTTTTACATACACATAAAAGATATTCACATCGTTGTAACAGTTCCAGTGGTGGTACAGATATTTACAATATAGTTTGCCAGCACATACACACATAAAATCAGATTACATGATCCACATAACACATCTTTTTTCCAAAAAAATATATTTTTAAATTGTAATGGACATCTTCTCTAATGTGAGTACATGCCATACACTTTAATAAATAAGATCTCCATTTTATAGGATTATTTTAAGCTCCTTTTTATTATTGTTACAGACTATAGTAATGGCAGGATCTCTGGATGAGCTAAAGGTTAGCGAAACGCGTAGAGAAGATGTCCATTACAAATTTTAAAATATTTTTTTGGGAAAAAAGATGTGTTTATGTGGATCATGTAATCTGATTTTATGTGTGTATGCATGGGGGTGGAAACATCATGCTTTGGGGCTGTTTTTCTGCAAAGGGACCAGGAACACTGATCCATGTAAAGCAGTGGTGGGCAACTGAATTGATATGGAGGGCCACGTGTTATGTGTGGCCCTTTAGTGATGTGGAGGGCCACACATAACATTTTTAATCCATACTGACTTGAATAAGCATTTTAGAATGAAAATAGGTTAGTAGGCATAGCTAGAAGACATTATTTTACATTTTTAAATAACATTTTTAAATAAAACAAAACTTGTTTTAAATGATACTTCAAGCATGTAGTATGGTAATGTACATTTTGTGACATATACTATCAAATGTCATGTGCCTCATAGATATCATCAAAGCCTTTGATGATATCAATGGGGCACATAACCTCTGATTCAAAGGTTATGTACCCCTATTATGTTTCTCTCCTTTCCTCCTCTTTCTGTAAGAAGATCGCGGGGGATTAGGCAGACAGGGAAGTTCTGATGCCCTGTGCATTAACAGGTTTTGAGAGCCACAAATGGAGGACCGCTCAAGAAAGTCCAAAGGGCACCTGGGGTGTAAAGGAAAAAAAAAATGGGACTATGTGTTGTGAGATTTTGAGTGAAAACCTCCTATAATCAGCAAGAGCACTGAAGATAAAACATGACTGGGTCTTTCAGCATGACATTGATCCCAAACACACTGCACGGGTAAAGAAGGATTGGCTTCGTAAGAAGCATTTCAAGGTCCTGGAGTGGCCTAGCCAGTCTCCAGATCTCAACCCCATAGAAAACCTTTGTAGGGAGTTGAAAGTTAGTGTTGCCCAGTGACAGCCCCAAAACATCACTGCTCTAGAGGAGATCTGCATGGAGGAATGGGCCAAAATATAAAGCACAGTGTGTGAAAACCTTGTGAAGACTTACAGAAAATGTTTGATCTCTGTCATTGCCAACGAAAGGTATATAACAAAGTATTGAGATTAACTTTTCATATTGACCAAATACTTATTTTCCACCATCATTTCAAATATTTTCCTTATAAATCAGACAATGGGATTTCCTGGATTCTTTCCCCCCATTCTGTCTCTATAATAGTTGAGGTGACCTCTCTCGTCTTTTTAGGTGCTAGAACTTGCACAATTGGTGGTGGCTGACTAAATACTTTTTCCCCCACTGTACATTTGTTTTCAATGGCAAAGAGATCTTTGTATACAGACAGGATGCCAAGACAACTTTCTGTAATAAGTGTTAGATAAAGAAGAGGATAGGAGGTGTGAACAGGAACATTTAAGAATATCTCATTATAGGAAAGGAGTGTTTATCTTTTTTTCACAGATCTTCCCAATAACAGGGGGTTGGCCAGCATTGGACTCAAAGTACATCAGGGATGAGAGAGTTTAGGTGTATTTTAACAGTTTTCCTGGCTCACCCCAGCATGTCCACCTTTCTAGTTTCGCCAAAGTCCAACCTTGCTCTAGAAGGGCCAAGCTTCTAGGTGTTAAAGAGCATATGACCTTCTCAAGGGTCATCAAGGAATGCCATTGCCAAGTCCTCCTAGATTTCCTAACAGAAAGCTTCAAAGTGCATTGCACAACATACCTCTGATGGCTAGTCTATTTACCATAGGGCATCTTACTTCCATCTCTTCCAGAGCAATGCACACACACCTGGCCATTGGCATAATCTAAAAACAGGCCAACTTTTTCAATTGTTGTCCTCTTCTAATGTTTTGATGTCCATTGATGACTTCACCACATGAGGAGCTGTGTATGCAAGTCCTCACTCCAAGGCCAGGAGCTGTAGAGGGGTCTACTGTGGAAGGCAGTGGGACCCACTGGCAGTATGGAACACAGCTGCAGATGTTCCAAGGTCGTCCTGGGGGTATTCAGCACGCAGAAGGTGGTATCCACCCTGCCAGAACTGGAGGAGGCCAATATACTGCGGTGTGGTACACTGATGTGGTGTGCTATTGCGCTCCCCAGCTGCACACACATTAGGTCAAACTGGTATATTGGGATCGCCTAAGTGGAGACAGGGTAGACTTTCTGCTGGTCTCCTTCCTGGTCCCTGGAACTGAGCACCGCCCCCTATGTGGGCTTCCCTTTTAGTCATCTTCCCGCCCCATGGCATCATGGTCCGACTTCTTCTGGATACCCCTCAATACAAGGGGCTCTATAGCAACAACAGCATACAAAGCTGACTAAGGCCCCCCCACATGCACAGATATTAGCGGCCGACAGATTAAAAACGATCAATTTTTAGATCGGTCGACTGAAAATTGGTGCATGCCCACATGGTCCGATCAATTAAATTTGATCGTAATTGTGAAAAAAATTGATCAAAACATGATCGGACATGTCGGAAAATTTTGATCGGTTGAGTACAAATTGAGTACAAATTACGATTCCCAAAAAAATCGATCAAAAAAAACCCCCAAAAATCAAAAATTGGTTATACAATTCTACGATTTAAAAAAATTATCATTTTTAGTCTGTCGGATGCTAAAATCTGTGTATGTATGGGGGGAATTACCCAAACTTTCCAAGGAGATGCAAACCCATTGTTTACATTAGTGGTCGTCAGTCATTGTCAGTGGTTGTTGTCACAGTAAACAACAACAGATCTCCAGCTCTCAACATATATTTCAAGCATTGTACTGTTGCATTTAGGCTCTTTGGTCGAATAAGTTTGCTTATCACTGACCTAGTGTAATGTTTAACTTTTACACTATAGAACCAATAAATAAACTAAACAACAGGTTCACACTGCTGCATTTCCTAGATGACTTTACTAAATAGATTTCCATTTATTTGAGTTTAACAACTGATTTTTGGTTCATCCACAGCGAGGGTAATTGATGAATGCAGTTCCATTGTGTGCTTATTAACCCATAGGGTCTTCTGCTTACCATTGTTAAACAGGACTGTTAATGATACTTGGAGAATGGTTCGGTTCTACCTGCCTGTTTTGTCTTGAACCCCCCCCCCCCCCCCTGTTGTTAATACTCTGTCAAGCAAGCTGTTCTATTGGCTGTGCTCATTGCCAGTGTGTGGGAGACAGGTGGCATATCCTCGTGTATAGAAGATATATTACCTTTCTTTATAAAACAAAGTTTGGCCATGGTAGAGGAATGAGCAGATTCAGCTTCTACAATTTGTTTGTGTCTGGCCATAGAGATTCTTCTGCCAGATGAATGTGACCTTTTGTACAAGTCGTTTGGGCAACATTTCTGAATGCTTGCTTATACATGTGCTCGCTTGGCTGTTACTATTGTCAGTGTCCCGGCTCACATTGTCTAGGTCTTGTGTAGTTCCTTTTAAATGCAAAACATCTTCCTTCATCTGGTTTTGGAGAAACAGTTGACAAATTATAATTTTTCCAAACAAGAAATTCTGTAGTTTTAGTTCTCTTAAAACTGTTGATGTTACACAAATTAATCTTGTTATACAGATACAGTTATACAGATCATACAGAGTAATTACTCATACAGAGTAATGCTGGCATGTTCTGACCACACTCTTTAGAAACCTACCACATTTTTTGGACTATAAGACACATTTTTTTACCATTAAAATCAATGGAAAATTTCCCTGGTCTTATGGTCAAAAAATGTTTAATTGTTTTTGTCCTAATCATCCTCGGAGCAATAGCTATGCATCCCAGGAGACTGGAATTTGTTCCATTCCCTCCAGCAAAGCCAAAAAGCCACTTCCAAGAAGGAGATATTAGCTGTATTAGCACTTGCAGTATCCATGCAAAAACAAGTTTGGGTGTTGCCTGTTAACCCTGGGTCACACTACAGCTCCCTGAGAAGAAGCCAGACAGACAGATTGTCCCAAGACAATCAATTAAAGCTGACATATACTAAAAAGAATAAATTGAACTTTAACCCTCCTGCCGTTCCTGATAGTCCCAGCTCATCCAGCTCTGCCCTGTCAGAACAGCAGTGGACGAGCTGGGCTCGTCAGGCAGAGATCGGAGACACAGGAGAGCAGACTCACTGCTCCGTGTGTCTCTAATGAAGAGGCAGCTGCACGGATCACCCCCCCCCCCCCCCCCCCCCCCCCCCCATGCTCTCCTATGTAACCTGGCACATCTTCAGCGCCATCTAGTGGTTGCAGTGCTAATTTACCTGATACAGTGAATTATTGAAATCTTCATTATCTGATATTGTGAGTAATTCACAAAGAATCTGAAAATTTTATCATATTCAGGATGTACCAGACTCCTGTACGGACAGACTTTGGGAAATTACAGGCTTACAATGTAAAAAACTTTTTTTCCAGTCTATGGTGCGCTTTTGGTACAGAAATCTGTACCTCAGCAGTGTGCTAGGGAGGTTAACTATAACTTTAAAATATATAGTTGCCTCGAGTTTTAGAGTTAACATCTTTAGTCCTCTCTAACTGCCATCATTACAGGGGATAATTGACTACAGTAATGCTAGCCATACGCTCTGAGATAAAAATTAGGATCCATTAAAACAGACCAATGTATCCCGACAGCGGTATCGGTTTGGATCGTAATATTGGGCAAAAACGCTACCACATTGAAAATCCAATTTACGATCGTAATTTTTTTTTTTACGAGGATGTCATCGAAATTCATTGCCGTTTATATCGGCCATTGTGATGTATTTTTTTTTTTAAAGGGGAAGCCTCGGCAGTAATTTGTCGGTAAACACTATGAAAACAGTATGAAGTTTCCCGATGTTGCCAGACCAATTAAAATTTTTGAACATGTCCAATAAATTACGATTGTAATAAAACGGCAATTATGATCGTAATATATCGGTTGTACCATGTGGACATGTGCGGATTTCAGGACGATAAAATGCATTCATTGGTCGGTTTTAATGGATCCTAATTTTTATCTCAGAGTGTATGGCCTGCTTTACACAAATAGCTACTAGATTTTGATAAATAATTTTTTTTAAAGATAAAAATCCATCACCATTGGTTTGTCCAGGGATAGAGATCCAATCTCTTCCGAGTGTCTCTGCACTGCAGCTGTCAAAAGCTCATCGGAGGGTAAGAACTTTGCGGGATGATATATACTGCTTACAGGTAAAGTTTCTTTTTGACAGATTGTTTGATAATGGAGGGTTTGACTCCAAGGGAACATTAAGTAAGTATAGTTCTGCCTACATTTTTGCTGTACGATTGGGATTCATTAAAATCCAGCACTCACTTCAGGCTTTTAACCTAACATTTTGTTTGTTGCATGGCTTTTTCTACATATTTAGATATAAAGGAGAATAAAGTAGTATTTGGGATTTAATGAAATAATCCTTGATACATCGTTTTTGTAATATGCTGATCTGCTCTTTTATTTCTTTCTAAAGTCTTCCCTTTAATAAAGGGCTTTGGTCTAGCAGTGGTATTTCCGGATTTTCATTTCATTTGGGGATTTTATGATCTTTATTTTATGTAGCTTTGGCCTTTTTTTTAATTCCAGGATGCTTAAAGCACAGAATTCATTTGCTACTGGCCATCTGTTCTTGCTGAACTTTCTTTTATTCGCAACATGCAAATGCATAACTGGGGGGAAAAAATCTACTTGTTCTTGTACTAAGGAAGTACAAGAACATTGTGCACATAAACCAAGTTACATTTCACTTACATTCACAGCATCTCCCTATAGTAAAAATAAAAGTACGATATCCACTAGTTAGGTGTATTATAATTCATTGGTTCACAAACTTTCTGATAGCAGGGTCTAGGGACAGCAGAGGTTGGGGAAACATGACTGGCTGACAGATGGTCACCCACAGAGTTTGAATAACGGCAGTCAGGGGGCTGTCAATGTCTTCCCATGGTCCACCTACCTACAAGTGACTAGAGAGGGTCACATTTTTTTGAAAATTTGACTAGTTAATTGGAAAGACCCTGAACATGGAATCATCATACTTGCAGGAGATGTAGAGAATGGTTAAGGGTATACTACAAAAAAGTAAGTATTGCTCTAACACAAATAGTTTTTGCATATATTAACTTCAAAGTCAAAACTACATATGCTAGAAGGATACTTTTTTTCCAAATGTTCCCACAACCCTTTTCTTCATCTCCAGCAATTGGTGATGATAGCATGTTCAGGGGATTTGCAATCAACTCACCGAGCCAGCTAGTCAAAAAATGTGGCTATCTCTACAAGTTACGACTAGTATGTGGTGTGCCAGCCACCCTGGAACTTCATGCCTGAACTTCGCATATGAGTTAGATAGAACTGCTTAGCAACACAATAGCAACATCTGGCTAATTTGCCGTCCCTACATGTTTCACTGTAGGAATGGTATTGGACTGGTGATGAGCAGTTTCTGGCTTCCTCAAAATGTGGTGCCTGGCATTCACACCAAGAGCTCAATCTTTGTCTCATCAGACCAGATCATTTTGTTTCTCATGGTCTAAAGCTAGCCACACACGGGTAGATTTGTAAAACGATTCGAGTACAATCAATCAACG
>CM070035.1:149970034-149980463 GCA_036250615.1 Ptychadena robeensis | reverse complement strand
GGGGGGGCACAACCAAGAAAATCTGCTTAGGGCACCAGAATGGCTAAAAAACGGCCCTGTTGCCATGTCCACCGTCTACATTTTACTGTTACTAGAGTTTCACCCAAATCACCTAAAGATAAAGAAATGATTTATGGTTAATAAGAGTTATAGATGTGGAGGAGTAAAGAAAACATAAAACTTTAAGGAAACCTGTAATACTGTAGAGTTGTGTTTATATAGGACATATTTTACACTTAATGTTTACACTCCTAAAGAAAAACATTACTTTTGACTTTTAGGCTTTGTTTCCATTGCGTTGGGACCCCTCCGCTAAGCGTACACGCTTAGAGGGAGGTCACAACGTAACAGATAGACTTACCTGCTCGGCAGAGACTCTGTCTTCATTGCGCCGAGCCAATCCGCCGGTGTAAGGCTGAACGTAGTCGAGTACGTTCAGCCTTTACACCGGCGGATGTGTAAACAGACCATCTGCCAGCAGGCAATGTCTGTGGGATACGTCGGGACCCCTGCTAAGCGTATACGCTTAGCGTAGGGGTCCCAACGTATAATGGAAACAAGCCCTTATTTACAAAAATAATAATAAACAATACTAAGCATTTAATGAAAAGTAAAACAAGACCATAATATATGTCGTATTTTGTGGGCCATTAGGCATTCCCCTGTATAGAGCCTCTAATAGAGATGGTCGAAAATGTCAACAATTTTAAGTTAATTGTAAACACCCCTGAACATGGCACCATTACCAAACTTGCTGGAGATCTAGAGAAGGGTTGGGGGCATACTACACAGAAAAAGTTTGGCTCTCACACAAATAGTTTTTGCATAAATGAAGTTCAAAATCAAGCCACAATTTGGAAATCCGAAACTTCAAATTTAACTTTCAACTTAATTTATGCCAAAACTGCATGTGCTATGGCAAAACTTTTTTTTCCAACGTTCCCACAACACTTCTCTACATCTCCAGCAATTTTGGTGATGATACAATTTTCAGAGACTTTGCAATCAGCTCACAAACTCAGCTAGTCAAAAAATTGGACCATCTCTGTCTAATATTGAAAAAATAACAAGGGATTCTTCAACCAGAAGAGCGGGAGTTCAAGTGGATCTACCATCTTCACATCTCCCTTCTATTATCGGCACCAGAGGTGCAGGGCAGATTTGAGGTAAAAAAGAAAACATTAAAATTCAACTCCAGCAACCCCCCCCCCCCCTGTAACTTTCACCATGGGTTGCTCCGAGTGCAGCGCAAGGGCACTTGGGACAGCAGTGATGTTCACTCTTCCAAGCCTCTTTGCGCCCAGCAGCCAGCTACATCTGAATCCATGGTGCTATCGGCTCTGTTGGGTCCCCCTGCCGTCTGCAGCAGTGGCTGTTCTCACGGTGTTCTGCCGATCCGCCGGTCAACGTATTACAGTACATCAACCGCTGTCAAAAAAAATATCCTTAGACTGACAAACAAATTTGCAACTGTACAAGCCCATCACATCTAACATCGATCTAGGAAAAATCTGTATGGCTAGCTTGACAGTTCAGGTTTTTAGCTTAGAGTTCCAGCTGTTGATCCACAACCCTATCTAGACATAATGAAGGATACTGTAAAAACAAGAACAGTTGGTGGGACTTGAGGACCATGTTGGCCAACACTCATCTATTAAATAAATCTCACTGCTATTAACAATGTAAAGAAGGATTCCTTCCCCATTGGCCTGGATGGATTTGTTTACTAATTTGTCTTATTCAATATAACAGAACATATTACTAATTGGATTCGACTGAAATTGATGAACTTTGGTCTTTTCATTCAGACCCTCTTACAATAATTCCAGATGTCAGGCAAGACTTTTCTTACACAGTATTGTATTGCCGTATGAGGTGAAGGTAAGATCATAAAAAAAGAACGTGTTGTCAGCTTAGCTCATCCTGCATGACAAGATTTGTTACAGGGGAATTAACACAACATTCTCGCAGCAATATTTAATCGCTTTGCAACCTTTCAGTTTCCACCACTGGAGTCTTGCTGCTTATTTGAGATGTTCTTGTCAGACATGTTTACCTTTTGATTTTCCTGTTTCTAAAACACCTCGGGCCAAACTTGTTTAGTCTTTATTTCTCATGTATAATTCATCATGTTCGACTGGTTCAAGTTAGGTTAAGAGATTATTGGATAAAGGAATTAGGTTCGTGTTTATTGCCTAACTTTCCATGTTTTACGTCGTCTATTTGATCACAAATGTCCAAAAAACCTAAACTACATACAGATGCTAGATCTTTACCAAGGACCATCACAAATGAAAGTGGAAAAGCGATGGCCTTGTTATTGTTTAGAAATCAGCAAGGGCCAGTACAAGCATTTAGCGGGACCAACCCAAGTTGTTGAGCAGTGGGGGTGGGGTGTAGTTGCTAGCTAATGTGAGCTTGCATACTTCGCATAGCGGGACAACGGCATTGACTATGGACAGTATAGAGTGGTGCTTCCTACTCAGGCCTCATAGAACAGAACATTGCTGTCTTTGTAGTGTGACTGAAGTTACTATAAAAACTCATGTTAGTTTGGCAATAAGTTAATATTTTTTCTGTACAGTATGGGGTTCTGCCCAATACAAGGGAGGAGCTGAGGTGTCATTAGGGTTAAAAATATGATTCTTAGGAGGGCCTGTTCCTGAATCGCGGACATCACGGAGTTTGGCCTAGCATCCAGGTCTGAGGGACCGCAAAGATGCTCACTGCCATTCACCATTTTTTTGATACTATAGGACCCCCATTGTAAAGGATGCACCCTATACATTGGTGTGTCAAAAAGTCCAAAAATATGTCGTCTTTTGCCCACTCTGCTAGCCAGAGCTCTGAGGTCCGACCAGTAGAAAGAAAGTTAAGGCGGCAGAGAAGCTGTCTCTGACAGCATCCCCACCTGCGTCAGAGCTGTATGTGAGCTGCGCAGCTTGAGCCCAACTCACATACATTGCAGATTGAACAGTCACCCACAGACAGCTCTCTCCTGTGCCACTGTGTGATTGACTCATGCTGCCCAGCTCAAAAACAGGAGTCTCAGAGCCTACGGACAGATCATGCAACATCTGTACAGAGACCACTTGTTTTTTGTCACTTGAAAAAGTGTCTATTTAGCTTGGCAAAATTGTATGGGTCATTTTGTATGAGTACGGGGATAGTGTAGCATTGCCCTGGATTACTCAACCGAGCAAGCAGGTTAATTTAGGTTTTTGGATGCCTATGCCCAGCTTTACTGTCAAACTCACAGCTGTCACACAGGAAATTAATGTCCACACAGCTGGTTAGGGGTTAACTTTTTACTTTAGGGATAGGTACAGTCACATTCACCATCACCCATAGGGCAGGGATGGGGTCCAAAGCATAGCAGTTACTAAGAGTACCGAACCAGCTGCTGGAAGGTGTGGAGGCTGAGACCCTCTTACCCAGAGTAGAGGAGACAACAGATGGTCCACTGGAGGCTCCTGGTATCTGTAGTTCCTCTTGCACTATATGGCCTGCACCCAAGATGAAGATGGGGCCCCCTGTAATTTGTCATGGGTGGTGAGTCAGCTTAACTCCTAAAGACCTAAATTTACCAATACATGCAGAAGACCTGGTGGTCACAAAATGCTCTGTAAGTTATGCGTTGATGTCTACATCGTTTCTAATTAAACTTCGGGCACCTCCACCTCCAACCTTTTTTATATGGGTATCTACCACTTAAACATTCCCTCAAGAGTGGAAGCTGTTCTAGCTGCAAAGTATAGGGCAACCTTATATTATTGTCCATAGCTTTGGAATGGGGTTTAACAAATTCATATTGGTGTTCACAAACTTTTGTCCATTTATTGTTTAAGTATTTTACATCATATACACTGCTCTAAAAAAAAAAGGAAACACAAAAATAAGACATCTTAGATCTGAATGAAATATTCTTATTAAATACTTCACATAATTAATGTTCAAATGTTCTTCACATAGTGGATGTGAATGTTGGGCCCTCATACCACCCTCATGGAATCCGGTTGAGCAGACACATGCACATTTGTGGCCCACTGGAGGTCATTTTGCAGGGCTCTGGCAGTGCTCCTCCTGTTCCCCCTTGAAGAAAGGTGCAGTTAGCTGTCCTGATGCTGGGTTGTTGCCTTCTTACGGCCTCCTCCACGTCTCCTGATGTACTGGCCTAGCACCTCCATGCTCTGGACACTACGCTGACAGATACAGCAAACCTTGCCACAGCTCACATTGATGTGCCGTCCTGGGTGAGCTTCATCACTATCTGAACCACTTGTGTGGGTTGTAGACTCGGTCTCATGCTCCCACTAGAGTGAAGGCACTGCCAGCATTTAAAAGTGACCAAAACATCAGCCAGAAAGCATAGGAACTGAGAAGTGGTCTTTGGTCACCACCTGCAGAACCACTCCTTTATTGGCGTCTTGCTAATTGTCTATAATTTCCACCTGTTGTCTATTCTATTTGCACAACAGCATGTGACATTGATTGCCAATCAGTTCAGGTTTGTTAGATTTACTTTAGAAATCAATGTCCACTTCCACATGCCACACATGCAAGATTGAAAGGTGCAGTCAGCAGATAGGGGAAATACAGTCTTTACTAGAGGATTATTTACATGCTTTCACCATCACCCATTGGCAAGGATGGGGCAATAAACTTGGGAAGCTATAGATCCAAACAGTTGTCCCTATTGTTACTGGTATCTTACAGAGCTAAGGCCACCTCCAGAGGGTTAAGACAGTCCAGGGGGCATAGGGTTAACCATAACCAAGGATGATTGTCCTTGCGTTGGCTTCCTCCAACCGCATTTGACACACAGGGAAACTTGCCAGTGGCTGCGGAAGCCTGGAGCAAGACGCGTCCAGAGAAGAGGTAGGGGGTACAGCAGCCTAGGCAGCCTGATACAGAAAAGCCTAGAACAATCTATGTCACTAGAATATATAAGCTTGTTTTGAGGAATGGATAACCCCATCACCAAGGTCACTGTAAAGCCCCCCATACACGTTCCGATTATTCTCCCGACCGATTTTTCGTCCGATCCTGTCACCCGATTTTCACCTAAAATGTTATGGTCGGTCGGTCGGCTGGCACAAAAAATAGGAATTCGAATTATCACCGATCCATCAGCCCGACCCTATTTATTAACAGCAGATCAACCAAAAATTTACGGACAGGTCCGAAGCGGTCCCGATCGATTTTTCGGCCGATTTTGAGAAATCGGGATCGGTCGGGTACATAATTCCGAATCCGATTAATCTCCCGATCGATTAATCTCCCGACCCGATCGGTCGGTCGGGCAAAATTCGTACAAAAAATCGGAACGTGTATGGGGGGCTTTACTTTGTAATACAAAGTAACAGGAGCAGGTGGCTGGCCTTCTGGAATGTACCTGGAGCAGCTATACTATTCACACTTAAAGGGACATGAACCAATATATAGACAAATAAACAGCAATGCACAGATTTATACAGTTTGTGCCCTTTTTCAGATCACAACATTATATTATTATATTATTAGTAGTCATGTTTTTAATGTGTCATAGACCATTTTATATGTACATTTTATCTAGTGGCCGTTCACTACTGAACTATGGGTAACTAAAGAACTATTTCTAGGCACCAAAAACAATATTGTTGATTGTGGTTCTATTTTTACCATTACATTGCAAATAATTACTTAGCGAAGCAGCAAGCAATTACTTACCTCCATACACTCATTAACTTTGTGATTAGCATTATTGATTTTAACTTGCATTCGAGTTTGTTATTTAACTTATGATTGTTAGCTTATAGTGAGAGCGTTTATTACCCAATTTTCTGCAAAATATGTTTATACAATTTGTTCCGTGACACAAACATCTTAATATAGTGGTATTTATGTTATGGGTTATGTAAAAATTGATAATAATAACAACAATGAGGAGAAGGAATAAGAAACTAATCAATCAGAGTTTTAATGAATTTTGTGTTATAGATACTGCAATAGGTGTTGAGGAGTATCCAAGGCAGGTAGGTATGTACTGGATTGTGTGCGCATCTTATAGAGTCAATCTATAATAAAGTTACCCTGAACTCTCTGCCCAGGTAAGGTCATGACTGCAGAAGGAGGGAGCGACAATCATATATCTCCGGTCAGGGCAAAAGCCCAACATCAGGAGGCAAGGTTTTGTTCCACGTCCTCCAGCTAAGCCAAAAGGTTGGGAGACAAGGAACAATAATATTTACATATAGGTGAAGTCTCTGTTGAATTTTATATTCACTGTACAGAATGAGCTGCTTGTTAAGTATACACATACCAAATGTCCTCCATATATAAATAGCTGTGTAAGCGGTGTGATTTGAGTCTATTTAGATTTAACCGACAATTTACAGTTAAACAATTTACAGTTAAATCCTGCATTGCAGTGAATATATTATGTCATAGAACCTCACCCCTTCTCCAATATGTAATTTGCTGCTCATGGTTAATTTGCAAGTGCCAGCTTTTAAAAAATGACTCTCCAAAGCCATGTCTATGGGTTCAGAGAGAGCATCAACTGGACTGTTTTTGACTACCCTGCTTGCTGCCTGCCCTGACTATCGCCTGACTGTCTAACGACGTTCCTGCCTGCCGCCGTCTCTGTACTTCGCCTTGGAAACTGTCAGCCGCTGTCAGTAAGTGTAGCTAGGAACCCCAACCTGGGACTTTCCAGCAGAAAAACCCTTCTTGCAGGGTGCTCTGGTGAATACCGGGAGGCTCCTTAGACTCTGTGCCCTGGTATACCATGGTATACTGGTCTGGTGGCACGTGGGTCCACCACTTACGTGGTTCATCCGTGACACTGTCTTTGGTTTTTTTTTCCCCTAATTGTTTCTCTAAAACCATGGCTATCTTACAGTACCATGGAACTGTGGAAAGATCTCAAGATGAAAAAGATGTGCGGTGTGACCCAAACTGGCTTACTGACAACGTCATGTTGTGTTGCTCTCTGTGCAGTAAACTCAGCCTAGTTTTATTTTGGATCCCCAATTAGTAGCATTTTTTTTTAGCATATATTTTTTAATTTAGCATGAAAAAGCTTAGGAAACATTTCTAATGAGCAATATATATAGATGTGAAAATAGAAAGGATAAAAAGAAAATATAAAACACTATGTATCTGACACTTGACTGTCGTTAGTTATTCTTTCTCAAATATCTCTTCTTTTATCTCCTTTTATGTAGAGATCTGTATGAGGAAATGTGGCGGTCACAGGATTTAAATATTATATAAACTTTTTATCCATTGTTTTTATCTATCAAGCTTATGGCATTGGTTAGCTTTACACTAATAATAATGGAAAAGAAGACCCAGTTGGTTGAAATGGTCATCTCTGTAAATGGGAATATAGCAACGGTGTGCCTATGACTGGAATATTTTGTCCTGAATGATGTCCCTCCTCACCATCCCTCAAGGCAGGAGGGTACACTGAAGGTTCTTTGGACAATGCCTGGAGAAATGTGATGTTGAACTTCTGGAATAAATGGTATACCAAGGCATCATAAATGCAACTGTCATTTTAAATAATATATCTGACCCCAAGGTGGCCATTATTACATCTCCATCCACTTTTTTAAAATACACCTTAGTAATAATCCACATCCCACCTTGAATTTGATGGCCTAATTATACAATACTTAATGTGGTAGGATGAGGTCCAGGTCATGTGACTGGGCTCTCTTCCCAGTTTTTTCTTACTTCATGCATTTTAATTGCATTCTGCTTCCTTCGGAGTCCCAAAGCAAGCAAGGCTCAATAATATTTGTAAAGTACATCTCCTTGCAAATTCAATCGAACACAAATCAAAATAATTGTAGGTTATTGAGCTGGTAAGATTATAGTCTCATCCCATAGTGCATATAGAAAAATGGATGATAGGGGAAAACCCCCCTACCCCTACTGTCTCAGGGACTTTAATGGCTACAAAAAAAAAAAGAAAGAAGAGGTGTTTTGAACCAAAAATTTCGCTAAAAAACATAACATTTATTTCACAAGGTTAAAAATGATCATGCTCTGTGTAAGGCCAACCATCAGCATTAAGCAGTTCGTGGAGAGTACAGTAGAATGCACAGCACTGCTACAAATCAGCAAAAGTGTTCAAGCTTTACACACTTCCGGCCTAATTTGTAAACAGAGTTCAAAGAGGAATGAAAGGTGTTTCTCTGGCGTTTCATCCATATAAAGGACTTCCTCAGGGTCTGGGGAGTCAAGGTACAGTCATTTGAAAGCCAGTAAGTAAAGCTTTAATGTATTCTTAGTAAAGCACAAATCATTCATTGCAAAGTACCAGTATGGCCATAAAAAAAGCCAATAAATCTGCTTAATAAATGTAGCCCTAGTCATAGAAAAGGGTCACTTTGTATGTTGAAGAATACTTATAACTAAGTAGTCAACATACCATACCTACCTCCCATTAACTTACAATTAAAGCAGCAGTGGCGGTTTTAGATATGGGCAATATGGGTGGTTGCCCTGGGCCGCATCAGACTGCGGGGATTGCATCTGCCAAGATGCCTACCCTCCAGAGTGCTCACCTATTAAGCAAGAGTCTCTCTCCCTGGGCACTCAGAAGGAGTGCTGGTCAGTCAGTCTGTGACTAAACAGCATTCCACAGGCTTCCCAAAGCTGTCTGGCAGTTAGAGATGGTCGAAAAATTCGCAGTGCGAATTTTTAAGTAGAAATTTCGACTTTTTCGCCGAAAATTCGCATAGTCGAATTTTGATGGGGTCATTTCGAGTTTTTGCCGAAAAAGTCGAAAATCAGCCTGATAATTCGACTGAAATCGAAATTTCAACTTGAAAAATAACTTTGCTTTTGATTTGCCGTGCCGCTATTTCGCGTGCGAGTATGCGGGAGTGATTGGAGAATTCGCATTGGCGTAAATTCGCATTGGCGTAAATTCGCATTAGCGAAAATTCGCATGCTGCTAGCTAACTTTGTCAGCTTATTGCAAGGCCCCTGAAAATGGTATCCTCACAAAAATTGCTGGAGTTGTAGAGAAGGGTTGGGGAAACATTTGAAAACAATAAGTTTTGCTCTAACATGTCAAGTTTGTGTATAAAATGGGTTTAAATCTCAGCTACTATGTACACTGGTTCGCATAAGGTCAAAAATTCACATAAGGTGGAAGATTTGGATTTGCTGTATGAGCTTAATAGCTCAAGCTCATGCAGCAAATCCAAATTTTCCACCTTATGCGAATTTTGGAGTGTTTATGCAAATTTTTGGCGTTATGCAAATTTTCGACTTCGACTAGAAAAAAGTCGAAATTTCGCAGTAGAATCGAAATTCGATTGGGAAACTCGAAATTTAAGTAGAATCTAATTTTATAAATTTCGACCATCTCTACTGGCAGTCATTAGAGGTGCTCATCGGGGGGGGCACGAGACTCATCTCTGGAGGTCAACAACAACTGAGGGGGCACTTTCCCAGGGCACTACTCTGCCTAGGATTGCTTCTGCATGTAGGGAATACCCACTTGATGTGATTTTTACCTTCAGCCTCCATGTCACCACCAAAATGACACCACAGGGAATAAAGTATTTGACTCATCTCTTTTCAATAGAAGGGGATAAGAATAAAGATGTTAATATGAACAAATGGACCACCAGAAACATAAGTATGTTCCTTCTTTTATAAGAAAGACCTTACAAACAGAAGTGATCCCCAGTGACAGGGTCACTTTATTCAAGGAGAAATGATCAACATTCAAATCTTGATTCTTGCCAACATTTTCCCATGTTAACATCTTATTCTCTTTAATTATTTCAGCTGAAATGACCCATACCCTCCTATCCACCATCATGAAAGATGATAATACAGCCATAATCTACCAAGGCTTTTTGCAGACAAACATTTGGGCAGTAAATCATTTTTACACTGCTGCTTCCTCATAAAAGTCACAAAAGTGTGTCTATGAAAGCGTATAACTGATGGGATGCGCTAAACGTTCACTTTTACAGGATGGCAGCTAAGACCGTGGAACATGGCTCTCAACGCTACCTGCTCAAGGAGGACTATTAAAATTAATGTAGTGTTATTTACCCTTAACCCCGAAATTGTTTAGGGGCATTGTGATTAATCGTTTGCTGTTTTTTCTTAAATCGAA
The DNA here is from genome assembly GCA_036250615.1 of Ptychadena robeensis. Lineage (NCBI taxonomy): Eukaryota > Metazoa > Chordata > Amphibia > Anura > Ptychadenidae > Ptychadena > Ptychadena robeensis. Next base: position 149,970,331 of record CM070035.1, on the reverse strand, counting down.
ATGGAAGTTCATAACATCGCCCTTGAATAGACTTATATTGTGATTAACAGCACTAGTTTGACTTCCTACTTTCTGCAGAAATTATGAACTATTTGATCATTTGAATATAACTGTGAAATACTGACCAAAATGGTGTGTGTTATGGATAGTAAGTGTGAAATACAAGAAACCAACAACATTTGGATCTACTAACAACCAAGAGAACCTGTCTACTTTGATTCTAAAATTTTTGTTAGCAGCTCTATACAGGGAGTGCAGAATTATTAGGCAAGTGGTATTTTTGAGGAATAATTTTAT
>CM070035.1:149947889-149969934 GCA_036250615.1 Ptychadena robeensis | reverse complement strand
GAGGATGATGTGGTCAAAATACTCATTTGCCTAATAATTCTGCACTCCCTGTACATTGGTAAATATTTGCACAGATCGCAGCAGAACACCTTTGTATAGTCATTCATGTGTGAGTGCTCACAGTACAACACATAGCATTAGAGAAGACATTGTTCTTTATGCAAGGTCAGTATGTTAAGACTGGATACCCTCAACCCCAATCTTCCTACACTTGTATTCATTTAGTTATTTCTAAAGGTGTGCAAACTCTCTTGTCCACAAAAGGCCCATAATATATCTTATAAATATATAACTTATATTGTGTTTAGACAATTAAATTAGCTAGCAACAACTTATATTTAGTTTAGATGCACATAGGGGTATCAAGGTCACAATCACACAATCATTACACCTCACACACATATACAACATCCACACATCCACATCTGCACGCTATTACGGTATATGACGAAAACCTTAACACAGTACACAATAACAGCTGATGTAATATTTATCTTGTAGGCACTTTAGGCACAAAGAACTTTATACTGAATCCCTCAGGAGAACTTTAATATATACAACACCATATTCAATGGACACATCACATTTTTAAATATAATAATTTCATCCATGTATTTATTTATAGCATTGAATAGTATCTCATATTTATTAAATATTTTCAACCTAGTTGATGGATAATGAGAATGTTAAATTAGAAGGAGAAGTCTTATGTAATTGATACCTGTATATATAAATGAATTATACAATCATGGATAAACAGATATACATTTTTTACTAAATTGATCATAGGACTTAAATACAATATGCAGCATATATTCCCTCTTCTCTTTTTGGATACAGCATGTGTGTGAATATGAAATAAAATGTACTTTATATGAATTGTTTGTAAACACTATATGAGTATAAGTGTATTTCAATCTAAAATGTAGGCCATAAAAAAGCACAACATCCCTGATGAAGCGGAGAATCCACAAAACGCATTGGTCATTGTGTCTAATCTAATACAATGGAATATGTTTGCACTGTTTTTAAATATATGAACTGAATCATGTATCCTGATGGATTCATAAGGTGGTGAACATACTTTCTTTTTAATAAATGTTTTAAGTACAGTTTTGAATCTTAAGTCGTGGAGAGGGATGAGTGGTGGTGGTAAGAGATGGTCGAATTTTTTTACTTGCTAACTTTGTAAACTGATTGCAAAGCCTCTGAAAATGGTATCATCACCAAAATTGCTGGAGGTGTAAAGAAGGGTTGGGGAAACATTTGAAAAAAAGAATTTAGCTAAGCACATGTAGTTTTTGCATAAATTAAGTTTAAGATCTCCAGCAAGTTTGGTGATGGTGGTTTTGAAAAAAAAATTCGACCATCTCTAGTGGTGGTCTCTGTCAGCAGGGTCCTCTTTCATCTCTGACCCGGCTATTATTCAAGGACACTTTTTATGCACATAAATCAAAAATGTTTGTGATCGACCTATCACCATCCAACCCTTTGAGGCTGCATGATCTGAAGACATGGGAGTTTTGTTTTCCATCCAATTTCCAGGCAAGGGATTTGACTTCCCTCCCTGATGTGAGCCTGAGCTTCATCTCTTTAGCAAGGGCTGTTCTGGCATGGTGTCATGGGATGACGGTTCGGAGGAGGGGATCAATCTCATCCAATTAGCTAAAAAAAGAGTGATCCAGTTGGGAAACTAAAATGATATTTAATCAGGGTGTGGCAACCAGCGACCTAGAACTAAGAGTAAAATGGTTAAATCATTGCACCTCTCTGACATCCATGCTTCAAAAGCCCCCAGTGTCTCCTTAGTTAGAGGTATTGTCTTGGAGACAGGAAGATTCTCCTAGTGCCCATAAATTGTTTTGTCTCATATATATATACACATACACACACATATGCATCTTCTGTTTTCAGCTTAATTAACACATAAGTATGTTTTTCTCCCCCGCTAGAAGTAAAAAATAATAACACAAAACCATCCTTCCTGGCTGGTAATTAGTTTTTCATAACATGGCTAATTTTACAGAAAGCAATGATTTATGTGTAAAGATAGTCACAGGGTCTCAGCATGAGCCCACTAATAGGGAAACGCTTCAGTGTACAACAGCAATTAGAGCTCATAGGAAGTTACACCACCAGTCAGGTGCTGTATTTCTGTGTTAAACCCATTTAAATCAATAAAAAAGTAAAAAAATATATAATAACAGGCCAAAATGTACAGATTTTAATTATGCGTATTGTTGTCAGGTCAAAAGGGTTTGATTGTAAATGCGATACAAGAATAAACCATACTGTTACCTTATACCGTGAATAAAGAAAAGCGAAGAATGTAATTACCCTCTAGGAACCTGTTTAAAGGGTTTTCTATTTTATGTGTTGGTTTAAAGAAATTTAAAGACAAAGATTAAAGTTGAACATGCTGCTGAACACAACTTATGATGCTGTTCTTATTGCAGTTAATTTGCTCTCCAGATATTATATTACCTGCATGTAAGTAGGTGGCTCCGCCAACCTTGCTGCATATATTAGTATATAATGCATATATTAGTGAATATCATATATTTTACACTATAAGACACACCAGACCATAGGAGGCATCCCATAGTTTTTGAGAGAAAAAAAATGTAATTCACATATAAAGTGCATATACAGCATGTTCTAGAAAAGTGTGCAGGGCTGTACTCACCCTATATTCCTCTAGCCAAAAGTCCAGGGTCAGTAGTAGAACTTTCTTTAACTCCCTCCAGCCACGTTAAAAGTCCAGTGCCCCAGTGCCAGGAGGGAGGTTTTAGTTACAACATAGTGTGCAGGGCTGAAACTTCAACATGTTCCTATACACTACCAGTAGCTAGTAGTAGTTTCTGAACCCACTGACCAACTTGTGGAGAGTACCATTTAACAATGTGGTGTTAACAACTTACCCATGAGCAGCTATTTAAATATGTGGGGAGGGGTGGCTCACCCAGCTCTGCTGCATGCATGTGAATAAGCAGAGGTGATGAATTTCCAGGGTGCTGTGGCGTATTTATTGTTTATTTGGCACCCTCCTTTACCCTACTAGAGAGGCTAGGAGCAATGTCCTATCGGTGGTTCCTGAATTATTGGAGTAGAAAATATCCACTGATATTGCAGCTGGGGTTCTTGAGGAAGATTAGACTCCTTTAGTATATACAAAAAAAGCTGTGGTTAGAAATTTTTGTGCTTTGGTGTCACCCCTACTGTGGGAATGAAATGGTGCCACCCACTGCCTCCCCCAGCACCACCTCCCTCCCCCCACCCACCTTGTGATCTAATGGTCGGTTGCCACCAACAACATACAATGCTGCCAAAAATAAAATAAGACTCTTACATCCTGTCCTGCCATCACAGTAGTGAAACACTACTTAGGGTAGTATTGTAGCTCAGGTCCCTTTCAGAGGATTTCTCTCTCTTCCACAGACGCTGTTATTTCTGGCATTGGTCAGTTGGTCTAGTTATATGTATGTAGTGTTCTGCAATCAGAATTTCGGGTAACATGCCCCAAGGTGCGCTGTGGTCATTAATTCTGCCCCTCCCAACACACCTTGCCACAAGTGATGGCCAACGTCAGTAACGTCAAATCTATGCGCTCCATATACCGGATGTGACAACACTGACGTCAATTCCGGTTTTCCCGATTCAAATTCCCCGCCAGCAGGAGGGAAAATTTAATCTGCCCATGAACAGGCAGAAGTCTAGTGTTTTTTTTACATTAATACAATAAGAATTGATAACAAGAAATAGATTCCTGATTTCTAATTATCCAATCATTCCAATGTAAATGCTCATATAGATAAAGGAGCTATTTACATTCCAAAGCAGATAAGGACATCATGTATCACATGTATTATCATGCACACATTTCAAGATGCTGTACATTTACATGCAGACTGAAGCTGACCCAAGCACAGCAGATGCAGATTGTGTGATTTGTTTTATTGCAGTCTCCATTATGCTGGGCATACACACACCGAGTAGGTCAGACCAACCTACTCCGTTGTGTTCCGAGATGCTAACGTGATGACGTCATCACGTTAGCATCCCGTTGCATTCTGGGGCCCCTTCAATCGGCTGGGCACCCTTTGTGTGCCAGCCATAAGCTGCGATGGAGACGCCGTCTTCATTGCAGCTTATGGCATCGGCTTCCATCGGCTCGCGCCGGCCAGAGATTATCGGACATGTCCGTTCTCTGGCCGGCCGAGCTGTGGGGCGACAGGGATCTGTCGCCCCATGTAGGCACATGCCGATTAGCGGCCGATTTTTAACCTGACCGACTGCGCGAGCGCACGCCCGTCGGTCATCTTAAAAATCGGCCGCTTATCGGCATGTGTATGCCTAGCATTAGAGATGGTGGAACTCTGCAAAATGCAATCCTTCCAAAACTTCCAACACCCCCGGTCAAAATATGTCTCTGTTGTGAAATTTGTATCACCCCAGCAGGTTTTCAATTTAATGTCGAAATGTCATATTTAAACATTTTTACTTTTTTTTTTTTTTTTATCCATCAAAAGTCTTCTAAATATAAAAAAACAGACCACTTTTAAAATATCTTTATCTAATTCCGCCTTTCAATAAACCTAGTGGCACAGTTGTAACAATGCCATTGTTGTAGCAATCCATTCTGGGCAAATGTCTCTCAAAGTCTCCCACGCTACTGCGTATGGCCAACAGGTTATTTGAGGGTATATTTATATTTATATTTGCACACAGGAAAATTATCAGGGGTAAGGGCAGGTGCTTCTGCTCAACCCTGGCCCAGGAGCTGTACTCCATCCTGTGTGGACTTTGAGGAGCATCAACACAGAACGGATTACAGTGGGGGACATTGTAAGTGTGTTCTTGATTTTATTTAATAAATCTATTAACTCTTTTATTTTCATACCATTTAAAAATAATAATTAATTACACATTTTTTTATTTAATTAAATCATTTTTTTAGCCTAGGAATGGGTAGTAGGTCAAGAAGACGTTTACACTCATTCCATAGGGTGGGGGTTTATATTCTTTTTAATTAAATTTTTTTCGTTATTAAATGTAAAAATAAATATTTTGAAGTCAAAATGAGCTAATTACATTTTTGGCAAAATATCAAAATGCTGCAGAATTTTGACCTATCAGAATTTCAATTGAAAAGTCAAAATTTCAACTTTAAATATGATTTTCAAGTCTCTGTGTAATTTTACATGCTGATGTAAATCATTTTATCACCTTGTAAATGCTGTGGTTCTCCATTTGTAATTGTGCTGCCAATCATATTCTGTCTGATATAATTGCCCAACAATTCATAGACTTTGATCTTGAACAAAGTGGACTACATAATATCAGGGTCGATTCCAGAGCGCCAGAAGCGGGAGGGGGGGGGGCAGGGGCGGCCAATCAGGGTGGCATGCCTCCGTCTCACAGGTCAGGCTGGTGCAGGTAGGGGGCCCAATCGAGTGGGCACACAGACCTGACTGGGTGCCCCTGCCCCCCCATGACCCACCTATAGTGTCGGCACTGCATAACATAATCAAGTAGTAACTTCATAAACATGTCAGTGTGAGTGCAGACCTGTTGTTTGACGATTGTATGAATGTAAATGTGGGGAGAGCAGTTACTTTATCCTAATTCTTACATATTTTAGACAAAACTGTAAATGAATGAATACACAGACAACACCTTTATAGCATTAACCCCCTCCAAGCTTCACCACCACCCCGCCTGTATCAGCCGCACACAAACCATGTGAATTTATATTTAAGTGAAAAGCTACAACTGGTTATTTTATAAGTAGTGCAATTGAAAAGCAACAAAAAATAATTGTTCATTGTAACAAGTGGCAATTTACACGTGCATTAATTAGTTGCTTACATACCATGAAATTCCTTTGAAAGCACATACTGCATCAACATTAATGCCTCATTACTTCATCATGACTAATGGTATTGTAATGAACAACAAATTAATTAGGCTTGTGTCCTATATTAAATTGGTACCTTTCCTTTCAATAAAACAAATTAACACTCGATTTCACGGGGAGAATTTTAATTAGTTCTATTCTGGATTTGTGTTTTTAGAGTAATAGACTGATACAATGTTTCATCTTGCATAGAACATTAGAAGATTATTATAATTCATTTCATTTTTTTTTTCTTTTTGCTAAATGATCTATTATATATTGGAAATGGTGGGATTTCATTAAGAGGATGTGGGTTCCTTTATCTGAGTGTGAAGTTTTTTGTTTTTGGAGGTTTGTCTTATTTCAAAAACTGGAAGCAAATATAAATTATATCTGTTTAGCTGAACTGAATGCAATGGTAATTAAGTTTTAATAATGTAGAAGTCAGCCCTAACCATTTAGTCTGCTAGAGCACAGGATATCTATCTATCCCACATCTATATATCTATCTATCTATCCATCTATCCATCCATCTATCTATCTATCTATCTATCTATCTATCTATCTATCTATCTATCTCTCCATCCTATATCTATCTATCTATCTATCTATCTATCTATCTATCTATCTATCTATCTATCTATCTATCTATTGATAGATCTAGCCCCAGATTTATGAAAAACATTTGTTAGCTGCACTTCCACTTAAAATACACATGTTCAGTCCTTAAATTGAGACAGATCAAAATATCTAAACAAAGACAGAAGTAGGGAAGAAGGAGAAGGTAAAGAAAACAATCACAAGTAAAAAGAAGAAGGAAATATGAGAGTGGTGATCATGTGACCTGATGTCACTAATAAGTTCAGCGTCTCATAATGGACTATCTAACCAATTTACAAAAATCTACAAAAGTCTCCAGACACTTTCATGAAAAGAAAGGACACCAGAGAGCCGGATTCCTGATGTTCTTATGGAAGGAACACTCCTTCCCAACAATAACTTTTGAAAGAACAAGAAATAGATATTAGAGTTTAGCATGTAACTACATGTAGTGATTCCCTTTATTTACAGGAAAGTCACACAAAGTTCTGAAAGTGTAAAAATAAAAAGTCATATTTTGATACACGAAGATTTTGATTAGACGAATATTTCCCAGACACTGGACAAATGTTATCATATTTATAGCTGTTCAAATAGCTATCCTTGTAAAACAATTGTGACAGCAATCGTCAGTAACTGTTAATGCTTTAAAAACTTCTAATAATTTGAGTTGTAGCCTATGTTATATTGGCGTATTTGTTTATTACATATGCGTGATCTGCTTCCTGCAGTGCAACACGAAGGTTGTGCTTTACTGCTATTTCTCACAATAGAGGACTGATTGGACTGATTGAGAGCCTTGGAGTGATTGTTGGCAGCTCGTTCACAGAGAGATATGGGCATGTACCGTTCTCCATCCTATTTATTCTGACCTCCCAGTACAGCCTTATTTTTACACTCTAGAGAAACTTTCTCGTATTATTATAGTGTTGAATGTATTTATGATGTTTGCCACTTTTTAAAATTCCTTAAAAAATAATCATTTATTTAAACTTTTATCACTTTTTTCTGCATTTGTATTTTGATATTGTGTTTTGTATTTGAGACCTTGAAATGCATGCTATGTGCATGCACCTTACCTCTATATTCTATCCAGATGTTGTTGTAGTGCACCAGTCTAAGCACTCCTTTTGTTGGTTATCTGGTCACCTGAGAACCCATGTTCTGGAGGGCAGATATTTCTGGAGGACAGACATTCCCAGCCATACCCCACATTGCTGTCACTTCTTAAAGCTGACCTACCACCTCCGATTCTGCCTTCTATTATCGGCACCAGAGGTGCGGAGGTGCAGGGGGGTGGAGTTTTACCCGTTTCAGATGTAGATAGGTGGAGGAAGCGAGACTGAAAGAATCTCGCTCCCCTATCTTGAAGCCTGGAGGACCGGACACTCCAGGCATGGCGGTGCAGGAGCAAGCAGCCAGGAAAGGTTTTTAGTTTTTATTTTTTAATTTTAGGGGTCGCTTTCCCTGGATGATGACCCAATGTAGGTTTGTAACATAGTGGTTAAGGGCTGACTAAGCCTGTAAGGGGAGGGTCCCTGGGGATCCGTGACACAGGGCAACAGGTGTAAGGGTACCTCTACCGGCTTTGGGTACGCTTTCCTCTTCCCTATCCCCTATGGGCAGCCATGTTGGGTGTGGTAGGGGTTGGGGCCACCGACAGCCAGAGGACAGCTCCTGGCACCTTGACAGGCGGTCAGCTCAGTGATCGAGATAACCACCATACAGTATGCATTAAAGCAATGCCCACACACTAGTTGCAGTTGAACTGGGGGCTACTTTTCTTACCATATGGATATTTACACGTACACCACTACCTCTGGTCCCAGAGGTAGGGTAAAAGCTTGGGGTGGTTCAAAGCTTGGGGTGGACAGAAGAGTCCATACACTGCTGTAGCCCAATTGGTGTCCGTTAGCCCATAGTGGGACATTGGTTTCCCAGGGTGGTAAGGGTGTCCGTCCAGTAACTACCCTAGCCATTTGGGTATCAAGTTCCTGCACACCTGCAGGCCTGAGGCCTGTCCCATGGGGGTTCTGGTAGCAGAGACTGCAGAAGCTGGCAGGCTGTGTCACTTCCAGGCAAGCCTACTTAGCCCCTCATGTGTTTTAGTCTATATTCCCCTTTGGGTGAGGACACCTCCCTTGGGATGGGCTGACATACACGAAATACATGAAAAAACATTTAACCAGTTAATGGCTATTTTCCATTACACTACAGGTGAGTAATGTTTATTTATTTTTATTTTTTTTAGCTTAAATCCACTTAAAGTCCACAGTATTTAGGTTATATTGCTGTATTGGTACTCTCAGAAAAAGGAGGTTATGTGCTTCGGTTTTGGCACTCAGCCTCAAAAAGGTTCACCCTCACTGATCTTTACCATGACCTGGACACTCAAGAACCTTCACAGACATTTTCTTGATAGCATTGTTTTCATTGTCTACACAACATACATAGTGGGGCTGATACAACCAAAACCCATTCATGTTAGTTTCAGTGTATTTATTGGATAACGTATTATTTTTTCCAATAGTGGCGTGAACATGTAGAGCTTAGAAAAGATTTTGTATATATTGGCATGACTGTCAGACACCTTCAATGCCTCCCAGGTAGCAACATGTTATAATGATCTCCAGTCCTGCCACAGAATTTACACCCTTGGGAAATATATGGAGAAGAGGCCATAAAGCATTCACTAGTTAATAACCCTGGCAGAGCTGAAAATGAGAAATGGATGATGAATGGGACATTTTTGAACCATAGAAAATTAAAGAGAACATTGACCCTCTTTACAGGATTTAGCCTGGCAATGAAAATGCATCTTTTAAAGCTAATTTACTTTTTATATGTATGTAAGTATGATGGTGTGATTAATGGATAGACCCTTATGTTCTAGTCATCTGTAGACTATAAGCATCACCCTGCATTCACAAGTACATCTGAAATTGTTTTTTTCTCAATTTGCTGGTAGCTGGAATCTGAGAGAAAGTTCTCTATATACTACAATTTAAATATGAATTCTTTTTAAATTTGAACTGTCACCTTACCTCCAAACAGAAAGAGTCTACTTGTCACGGTTTTACAAATGGGAGCAGTAGACCTGACGTGCCACCAGGCAAATGCCGACCAAGTCGCAGAGTCTAAGGAGTCTCCCGGTACTCACCCCACAAGGAGTGATGGGCTTTGCTGGGGGAGACTTCCAGCTTCCAGCTCTCAGCTACACCCACCAGTAACTGCTGACAGCAGAAGATGCAGTACAATATCTACAGTGACAAAGTCAAATGGCAGCCAAAAGGTCAGGGCAGGCAGCAAACAGCAGTCAGGGCCATGGAACAGTAACAGAAATCAGAGTAAAGCAGAGCTTGGGTAACAGTATGCAAATAGACCTCTGCAACAGCATCCCCACTGACCCTTTTAAGACACAGAAGAGGCAGGGGGCGCCATTTACCTGCAGGCATTGGTGCTCTTGGTCCTCACAAGAGGGGGGAAAGGGCAGGTATCGGTGTTTAAAAAAACCGGCAAAAGGGCTTAACACCTAGGGGGTTAAATAAGAGCTTGTGTGACCTGATTGGACAGGGACTAAGGGAGCTGCCAAGTTGGTCCAAAAGGGGGATTGTGAGTGATGAGAAAAGATATACCAGAAAAACCTCATTACATGAGAAATATGGGATTTTCTATACAGACTGTATCAATTAGTGACTGATCATTGGGCACAATGGAATATTGTATGGACCATGGAAAATACTCATCAACATACATAGGCACAGAAACAAATACCCTCTAATGATGTAATGCAGTAGTTCCCAAACTTTCCTGCAGGATCCCCCTTTTCTAGATAGTAAACTTACCAAGAGACACACACATTACATGCACTCTACTTACTATCTGCAGCTAGTTCCTCCATGGTTGGCTATGTGCTTCTCCTTCCCTCAATCCCCTAGCTGTGCCCCCCCCCCCCCCCCGGAATACCTCTGAGCACCCCAGTTTGTGAACCACTGATGTGATGTATTACTAGAAAAATTGATTAGGATATCTTCCAACTGTCACAGGTCCCAGCAGGGCCAGGGGATCTGTGTCTGTGGCTGCATCCAGCTTTTAAACCTTCCTTGCTGCCAAGGGTTAAGTGTCAGCTGCTCCTTCCTCCTGCCCTTTATAAGGAAGTGTCAGGCTACAAGAAGTCGCCTGAACTTTGGGTCTTTCATGTGTTTGCAACCAGCCTCTTTTGTTAACGCCTTGATCTTCCTGTTCAACGGGTTTTCCCAGCTTCTTGACCCTTGGGACTTCATCCTGGTACCTCTCCTGACTTCCCAGTGGTTTCACATCACCTGGCAACTTGCACAGGTGCTTTCCAGGAACTGAAACCTGGGGACCGTCTGCAGCAAAATCCACCACTCCTTGTTGGATGCTCTGGTGAACACCAAGCAGTCCCTTAGACTCAGCACCCCGGATTGCACCTCTGTCAACTGTGTAGGTTGGTCCAGTGGGTACACACCTCTGAATCACCAGTGAAACCCTTGCTCTGGAGTTACCTGCTGTGATGCTAACATCCCTTTATATACCAAATGTTGCACCCAGTCACCAGAATCAGAATCCATGGTGCACACTTGGGATTTTTCACAACAGTATAATAATATACTTCACAAATGTCACTTCATGTTGTAAAAACAATTCATTAAGATTTATTTGGTTATGGTTCATAATTAGTGTTGAGCTCGAATATTGGATTTTCGAATATTTAGCTCGAATAACGCCATTTCACGTAAATTTATGAATATATAATCGGATATCCGACGCGATCGCGATTTTTCACAATTTATTGCGCTTTTTCGCGATCCCATTCATTGCAATGGATTTTTGAAATGGAAATGATGGATATTTTTCCAGTCGAATATCCGAGCTCTATTGACGTGCATGCATTGCGCATATTTGATCGCAGTTGTAATTTTTAGATCGCAATTCATGTCCAAAAGTGCTAGATTATGAAAATGTAATCGAATATTATGGCGGATATTTGCGAAATTACGCGAATTTGAATATTGCCTAGTCGCTCATCACTATTCATAATGGTGTAACATAAGTAGGTCCTGTCCACGTTTCGCAACTCACTGTAGCTTCTTCAGGAGAGTCCAAGACTGAAACCACGAGGAAGAGAAATATTACACATAAATGTCATATAGTGGCCCCCGCATCCATAAAGGGACGCTTCTCCTTTTACACATTGGGATTGATGTTGTTGACTCATTCAGCTTAATAAAGCGACTCGGTGTGTTTCTCATGTGTTGGATTAAAAGTAAAACCAGCATACACTACAAAGTATCTTTCTCAGAGACGCAACTTGTACTATGAGCGTGGTTCGCTTTGAAGTTGTAACACACCTGTGATAGAACACTTCAGATTTGTTTGAACTAGACTCCATCTGCGATTCCTCCAGAGAGGCTTTTGTTTTCCAAATGAAAATGAATCTTAATCTCTTGTTTTCTTGGCAGTGATACCTAATCCTTAAGGTAGCCAGCAGTGTGAACATCACACACTTGTTCGGGGTTTATTGTTGTTTTATAGAAAGAAAAGGAAGATTAACAGCGAACGTTAACAATCATTGGATTAAACGCGACTCGTAATAAACGAACAAAGGCAAATACTTACTGTAGTGACAATGCAGCTTTATGAGACAAAGGGAGATTTGATTCCCATAAATAAACATTAGTGTATGTATTATTTAGTTTAATGCGTGATTCTTTTTATGTCTAGCAATCAAATGTCATTTTACAGCATGCAGCGCCCTGGTATTGCAGACAAAATGTAATTCTCTTTATTGGAAACGAGTTTATGTTGTAGGTTTTCGTTCATTTTACTGCGATTTCAAGTGCAGCTGTTGCTGAAGGTGAAACAAGAAACGCCGCGCACTTGAAAACTGTGGCCTCCCTGACAATTCTTTTCAGCGACCTGATAAGAGGCGCCCACATTGTGCAGAGATGACTCACTGCGCCTGAGTTCTGACTTGGAAGAAAGTCAACATTTGCATACTGAGATCACTTTAGCTTTGCTGGCTCTAGATGTGTTGGAGAGAAAAACCCACTGGCAATCCAGTGGTAGGTTCCAGCACTTGAATCGCCAGTTAACTTCTAGAGTCTGAAATGTAGTTTAATGGGATCATTCAGACTGGCGGCCACAGAACGCATCATTAAGAACGCAATGCTGCACAACTATATTTTTTTAAAAAGCTTTTTTTTTTACTTTCAGGAACAAAAACTGTAGGAAGGGTACGTGTATTGTACCATGGTCATGGAAGAGTTAACTAGGATTCTATGAAAATGTCAGTGAATGTGTTTATGCTGTTGTTGGGCAAACATAGGTGGGAGGTGACCAGGTAAATGTTCTGGAACATGTGATATTTTGACCTCATGAGCCATCTGGGAGGAGAATAGGAGGTTATATAAGTTTAGTGTTTAATGTAAATAGGGTCTTCGTAGCAGCAGGGGAGAAGAGAGCAGAGGTGTAATCGATCCAGTGGGGAGCAGGCCTCAGGATCCGAGGACCAGGCCTGCGCTGAGATTTAACTAAGGCCTCACCCTTGTCCCCCACTGGGGGCAAGGGCAGTCCTTGCCTAGAAGTCACTTGAAGGCTAGGGTAAAGACTGTTACCGGAAGATACTGCTCCCAGATGGCCCCCAAGAAGAACATGGAGTGTAACTGGCACTGTGATGTTACTGAAATAAAGGGGCACCGTATGTACACCAATCTGATGTGTCTTGGACCCTTATTGCGGGATGTGCGCAAGGACCTGCTAAATGGAAGAAAGCCCGCTCAGCCGCTGTTGCAGGTGAGGACCGTGAGGCCTGGCTGCCCCTTGGATGAAAGGGAGATGTATGCTTGTGGAGGCCTGGAGGGAGTCCATGGCAACGGAGGGGTGAGATCATTATTGTCTCCTGATTCACCTCGTACATGTGCAAGAGATGGGCAGTGCCTTGTCTTTCAAAACTCTTGTTAGATTTGCCCTAAGTCCCTCCTTCTTTGTGGTTTTTCTACTTAACACAAGTCAACTGTAAATGTGCATACAACCTTATTCTTAGAGATGAACTCTTTGTTCACATATTAAGATGGCCATAAATGTTTCCATTTTCAAACGATTTCTGATCGATCATTATCGAAAAATCGATCAGGCAGGGATCGGACTGTAATTTTTGTGGATCGCGCGCAAATTGAGGGACATTATTAGAGACATGAGATCTTTTCTATCGATCGACCCTGGCAGGCCTCATCCCAATTCCATCATTTCCAATCTCATCTTTTTGTGTAGCCGATTGATCGGCAATAAATCACATCCCACAAATGGTGCACTTTTCGATGGATGTACGACTTATAATCAAAGACTCAATCACATATCCCGATCTGACAACAAATCAATCTCAGGGGAATCTAAGCGTCTATGGCCAGCTTTAGTAATACTTGACATTGTCCTTCATGCCACATGAGGGGGAGGGGAGGCATAATGCCAACCCTAGATAATGCCTGAACTACGGTAATTTTAAGGCACATTGATTTTTTAAACCATATGAAGTTTTTATTTTTTTTAAATGATCTGTACATAATTTCTCCCGAATTTTGATATAATCATTACATGATGACAGCTGTGATGAAAATCAAATGCAAATGTTGGATGCCATCCAAAGATTTCCACAGGCGACGCAAGTGTGACCACCTACACACTGAGTGGAGACAATGGTATAACTATCTTCACCTACTCCCCACATCCAAGGTTGCAGGTTTAAGGTAGATCCACCATCAGGGTCAACTCACAACAAGTAAAGCTGGGCATAGGCGTCTAGATTTCCCATCTTTTAAACGATCGTGCATGCGATTCCGGAATCAAATCCATTTACAGAATCAATTGCACACTGCACCATATGCATTTGATTCCTGGTCGATTCCTTTCCTTGATCCATCAATTACGGATCGTGGGATTTCCAGCTCGCAGCTGTTCTAATCGGAAATGATGTAATGTGGGTTGGACACCAACAGTTCACTTTGTGCATGCATCGATTTGTGATCGATCGATCGCGGCGATGGATTCTGGTGATCGATCTCACAGAAATCATACGAAAAATCGAGACGTCTATGCCCAGCTTAAGTGATTTATCAAATAAAACAAGCCACCACATGCAAGCTCATGTCATTATATTCTCATAGTTCCCTTAACAGCTCCTTATTGGTTCTCCTCCCAACCCACTATTTGTTTCCCCAGTTTTCCCCCGCTTTGCTCTGTTGGGCCATTTCATTGGGGGAGACTTCCAACATTTGATTGATAATGATGGTGATTGGTGATGAATAGTTAAACTGAACACTCAGTTCATCTGAAAATATTAAATTTTGCTTTGTTGACAAATAAACCAGAAAAGTCACCAAATTCCGAGGGATGGAATAAGTTGGGTATCGTAGTATGAGGTGATGAGACCAGGTACAACATATCATCTGCAAAGAGAAGTGCTCTATGATGATTAGTGTTGAGCTTGAATATTTGAATTGCGAATATATTCAGAGAATATTTGTAATATTCTGCATTGGGATGCTTATGGCCATGGATTGCAAATATAAATAGCACACGTGACCATTAATTTTTAAGGTAATTACGAGACAATTATAATTGATAATACATTTTCGCAATGCACTCGAATTGTGAGTATTTGCGCATATCAAATCGAATATTAGTAGAATTATTTACGAAATATCTCGAATTCGAATATTGCCTATGCCGCTCCTCACTAATGATGATTACCAGACACCTCCAGGTCTTAAGCCCCCCATACACCACATACAATTACCATGCAACTTCTGTACAACCAACTTTTCTTCTACCAAAACCATGTAATAGGAGGACCTTTCTACACCTTCCAATCACTATGTTTTCTATCAGGGAGGTCACTATACTACATAGTTGTTGGTAGGTCTCATGAAAGTTGTATGGAGGAATCTGAAGGTGTATGGGGGGCTTGAAATGTCATGGTGCCTCCTAATTTCTTTTTCAAGGGGTTCGAGAATTAAACACTTTATCCACCAACATACACTGCAGGAAAGTAATACTGTCTGTTGTCAACATAAAGGCTGCCATACATGCACCGAGCGGTGGCAGATCCCTGTTGCCCCACAGCTTGGTCGGCCAGAGAACGCATATGTGCAATAATCTCTGGCTGATGCCGTTAGTCTCAATGGAGACCGACATCTCCATTGAAGCTAACGGCTGGCACACAAAGGGTGCCCACTGATGCTGTCAGCTCTGGAGAGCAGCGTGATGACGTCATCACGCTGCACGCTAGAGCTCATCTGAGCTGGTCTGTCGGCCCCCACTCGGTTCGTGTGTGGGCCTTAAGTCAATAAGGATGGATATAGACATGGCAACTCAACCACTTCCAACAAGCTGGAATAGGAATCTCGAGTGACTGGACGTGTAAATTAGTGTTCCAGTGAACTGCTGGTAGATGGGATTCAGATTGCTTTGATTGAACCCAGAGGAAAAATTCAATCGCTTTGATTTCTTTTGTTTCAATCAATTTTTTTTTCAGTGACCTGCATTAGGGCCGTCAATTTAAAGTCCAGTTCAATCAGTTGAATTGAGGTGATGGACCGAACTCATGGGTGGTAAATTATTTGTTTTCTAGTGCAACTCCCTTGATTGAAAGTGCTTTTAGTTGACACGTGTATGGCTATCTTAAGGCGTTATTCAATTTTTTCTTGCCTGCAGTAGAACATTTGACAAGTGGAATCTGGTTGCCTTTGATTTTTCCTTTGAAAGATTTTTTAGGATTTAAACCTAGCGAGCACCGTGGTGTAAAATGTGCCAATTATTACTCTGCGAAGACTAGAAATCATTGCCAACTAGCCAAACAAAAAGCGACTTGTTTATATAACCAGCAGCGCATTTGAAAAGAAATCAAAAGGAACGCAACTGCTCTGTATTTTCTCTGTGTTTTGTTCTGAAGTTTCTTTTAAAAATAAAATATGTATGCCTTGTCTTGTTTAGTAAAACCTCCTTCTGATCTCGAATTTCCTAAGAGACAGCGCTTATTGTAAAACGGCTTCTGTGTAATTCCGTTTTTCTCCCCCTTTGTTTTTGAGATGCAAATCATCTTCAGGATTTCTCAGATTAGGAACTGAAGAATGCACAAATAAAATAGCCCCATACAGTTATGAGGATCAATAACAATCCCAAATGTGGCTTCTCTGAGGGAAATAGCGGGAGATAGCATGCTTTGTTGGTTGTAGGCTTTACAATTACACAATCTTATTTTATCTACTCAGAATTGTATTGTGTTTGTGTATTTATTACCAGCTCTACTCATTTTGTTTTGTTTTATAGAGACATGAACACTACTGAAGGTTTCTTTTTTTTAACTTTGTAATTTGGCAGGTTCTTCCTCCATCTGTGCTGAAAAACTGCCACATCCATTCAGCCAAACTAGGTGCACATCCTAAGCGGGCGAGCGTTGTGTTTCATCCCAGCATTACATGAGTTCACCAGGCTGTTCTGCATTGCAAGGTTTTTATGATTGGCAGTAGCTAAAGATGGTCAATCACATGACAAAAATTGGATATTAGCAACCCAATTGTTTGCAGACTAAAGGCTGCCATAGACGGGTCAATTATTTTGCCATTTGATCATATTGTGCAATAGTGATGGCCAAACATCGGCCATGTCCGACCATAAACAGATGGAAGTCGCAGAGAACTTCAAATTCCCCGCCTATTGGCAGGAAATCTGATTAGGAGCTATACCAGAAATGTAGCCGCAACGTCACTTCCGGAATATGGAATGCAGATTTTAAACCAGAAGTGACGTGGGTTGAACGTCACTTCCGGCCTGTGCCCGGTATAGCACTAGAGATCTGCCCTTTCTTTAGTGAAAATAATTCTTCCTCCGGCCGGACCAGGTGTGAAAAGGTCTGGCTGGAGGACAAATGATAGACTTCTTCTCTGGTGAAGGGGGCAGGGGCAGGTCGAACACCCATACTATTCGCCGGCGAGAATAAAAGCGAACATTCAATGTTTGTACTGGGACAGTTCAGCCATCACTTTTGCGCAATAAAGAAACAATCACCAGTCAAACATCGATCGTTTGTACCACCACAGTGTTATAGTGTCCCCACAGGCGAATTTTGCCGCCTGGCGGCGCGGATTTTAGCCGCTAGCTCTTATCTTTGATAAGGTCCTGGAGAAGATGCCATCTTGGTTCCTCATTACTTTTACGGTAGAAGAGGGTGTTGTAGTGGCCATTTTGAGTGAGGTGTATAATAAGAGTAAATGTATATACATAAGTACATTTCCATCACAGACCCACAAGGGTGAGGTTCTGCCATTTTAAGGCCCCCATACACCTAGCGAGCCATTGCCGATTTTCGGCCGACAGATGTGCATGCTCGAGGCCATCAGTCAGCACCACGGATCCGCAGATCCTGGGTGCCCAAATGGAGCGACAGATCCCTGTCCGTGATGTCATCCTGCTGCACTCCGTTGCTCATCTATTGGCCCTGCCTTGTCAGGTGTATGGGGGCCTTTAGATTTGTATTGTATTCACCGCGGTTAGGATGAGAAGTAGATCAGTGCATAGGAATTGTAAAATATAATTAGAGCGAAGACCGACACGGTCGCCCCAAAGCTTGGTCGGCCAGAGAACGGACATGTCTGTAAATCTCTGGTCAATGCCATTACTTTCAATGGAAACCGGTGTCCCCATCCAAATTAAAGTCCGGCACACAAAGAGTGCGCTATAATACTCTGAGCGTCAGAGTCCAGATGTCATCACGCTGCACTCCATCACTTGTCTATCGGCCCGGCTCGCCAGGTCTATGGGGGCCTTTAGATTTGTATTGTATTCACTGCGGCTAGGATAAGATGCAGATCCGTGCATAGGAAGTGTAAAGTATAATTAGCGCGAAGACCGACCCAAAAGCCCCAACGATCTGGCTTCAACTGGTCATAAGAGAATAAAAAAAGTCTAATTAAGATAAAGCCAGCATACTTCCTGCACTTGGCAGAGCCGCGGTGTTAGTTGGCTAGCAGCAACCGTTCATGAAATGATTATATTTGTTGCCTGAAGTCACTCTATAATCTCTAATAAGAGTGTACATCTTGGAGATAATCGTTAAAAATAAAGAATCGTTCTTCAGAACAACAAAAGAAAACCATTTTCATTCTTTACCGACAGCGATTCGGAGAAGAGCAGACGGTCTTGCGAGTCGTTGCTGTGCCGAGAGTTAAAGTTATTTCAAACTCTTGCATATTAACCTTGGCCATTATATTTTACTACCGTGTGTTATCTCTGGTTACCAGATGGACTGTCTTTCCACCAAAAGCATCTCGCTGGAAGTGCCGTGGTGATAAACTCCTTCTAATGACTCATAATAGACTTTGTCATCTCCATACTAAACCGGTGAAATAAATGTTATGATAATTTTTAACCAGTCAGAGGGGCATAAACAGATGCTGCTCATGTGTCGCATACTCCCGCATGCAATTAGCACCTGTTATGGTTCTGTGCTGCGAGGTGCTGAACTGTAGGTTAGTGAGAGGCAAATGGGGGAAAGTGTGAAGTTTAAACTCAGAATGTTTTTTAAAGGTAAAACTTTGAGACTGTTGGCACGACATTATATCTATTTCAAACTTTTGTTTTAGTCAGAATATACTGAAAGGTGCTCATGCTTCTTACATCTCTTTATTGGAGGATGCAGCGTCTGCTGGACCAACGCCTCTAGGTATAACTTTATCTGAATGAGAGGGATGCTGGGTTCATAAATAACAAAAGCAGGGGCCAAGGCCCAGCCAGGTGGTGTGATAAAAATCAGAAACTGTGGTAGGCCTAAAGGCTGCCACACACACACACACCGAGCGGCGGCCGATTTTGCCGCCGACCGATGTGCTCGCGTTTTCGCGGCCATCTGTTAAATTCACCGATCAGGGGTGCCCACATGGGGCAACAGGGCAGCTTGGTCAGCCAGATAATGGACATGTCGGATAATCTCTGGCCGATGCCATTAGTTTCAATGGGGACCGGCGTCTCCATTGAAGCTAACGGCCGGCACACAAAGGGTGCCCGCCGATGCTGTAAGCGATGGAGAGCAGCTGCACTCCATCACTGATCTGTGCTGCTCTGACGGTCCCCACTCGGTACGTGTGTGGGGGGCCTTTAAGCTGGCCACACAGGGCTCGATAAAGTAACAGATTAGAGGAACATTGCTCCCAATGTTCCTCTAATCTGTTTCTTTATTTGAGCCATCCACGGTTCCATAAATTGATCCTGCTCGAAGGAACTCGACCAAACAGGTTTCTAACATGTTGGAAAAACTTGGTCAAAATCCATTACATTGAATGGGGACAGAGCTGTCCTACACTGGTGATTTTCAATCGCCGGCGGGCGATAGCCAGCCGATCGACCAGGCGATTTTCACCAGCGGTTTAAAAAAAAATTGCCTCCTTAAAGAATGAATAGATGCGATCTTTGATCGCCTCCACGCGCAATCGCAAATCATCTCCATTCATGTCCATGGGCGTGATCACAACCGCGCGGGATCCTATCAATGGGGACAAGCCCATTGAAACTAATGTAGGCAAATGGAGGGTGATTCTGCCGGCGATTGAAAAATCGCTAGCGCATGTGATTAATCGCCTAAGTGGGAACATAGCTGAAGAGTATTTCTGAGGTCAGGGAGTGATGTTGTACGAGAGATCTGGCTCAGAGTCTTCACTTTCTCATCCCAAAGGTGTTCTCTCAGGTTAAGGTCAGGGTCCTGTTTAGGCCAGTCAAGGTTCCTTCACACCAAGCTCCCTCACTCAGCTCTCTAAGCACCTTGCTGTGTTCAGTGGTGTACATGTTGTAACAGAAAGAGGCCATCCCCAAACTGTTCCCAAAGTTGGGAGCATCATCCCAATAAACCATAATGTCCGGATTCTGAAGGAGTCAGATTATCTTTCGGTACAGTGGTGGCATGCTTTACATAATGGTTCACAAGGCACTTGCATGCAGCTGCATGGCCATGGAAACACGCCACAAGGACTATCTGCAGGCAATGGGCAGTTTTGAGGTCTGTAAATCTTACCACTGCAGAAAGGCCACTTCTGTACAGTAAACAATGAAAGTACCTCGCTCTCTAAGCCATGGTGCATACGACCTGCCACATCCCTGAGAGCAGTGACAACCGGGAGAAAAACGCCATCAGGCTGTGTATTAAACTTACATTGACACGTATACTTCATAGAAAACCATTACAAATGCCCCCCAGTGGTCACTTGCCATATTGCCCCCTGAATTAGCCCTCAATTTGCCCTGAATTTGACATTAAACACACTATTGATTTAGTACAGAGTTCAGTGTAGGGCAATATACTACTGTATTGAATTTATTTTTTATTGCAGCTGGTGTGTAAAAATGTGTCTTATGTAAATTATTAAATGGGCCTCAGCAAGACTGCATAGTTGCAGGACATAGTGTTCTCAGTTTAGTATAATCACAAGACTCATTAGCTTGCCACAGATTATATATTATCCAATCAGAGGGCTGGGTGTGTATTCTGGACCAGGCTGTGAGGGTGAATTGTGGTGGAGGTCCAGTGTCTATGCCAGGGGTGGGCAAACTACGGCCCGTTTAGCTTTCTTCTCTGGCCCTTTGCCACATTGATAAGATGAAAAGACACTCCCCTCCGCTTGTTCTCTGCAATTAGTGCACATAATGCCTACAGGTATCCCAGCATTGACTTATCATAAATGATGCCAGTGATGAATGTAACTGGCACACCTATGCTGGGAGGCCAGTACCGGCTCTGGGTCCCGGCCCCTTTATCAAATCTAAGAAGCCAATGTGGCCCTCGAGTCAAAAAGTTTGCCCACCCCTGGGTCTATGCTACTTGGTTCAAATACATTAATTTTCATATCCATGGGCAGGTATGTATCTGTGCATTTCATTGCTTGTCTAGACAGAACACCTTAATTATGCTTGACAAAAGTGTAATTAATAATTAATGAGACGTTTATATTTCACTTTATTTACACTGCATCCTTACACTTCTCACAGCTCAGTACAGCTCCAGGTTCCGTTATAGATGGAATATTTACATCCAGTATTGAATCCTGCCATTCATCCACGAGTCCCGTGCCGCTGGTAGACGGATTCCCATCAATCACTCGCTCGTGTCATATTTTCCAGTTTATTCTCCTGAACATTGTCTTCTGTGGAGACGCCATACACACTGAGCACGTTGGCATATTGAAGATATTCTTGGAGGCAGACGGGGATGGGCAGTTGGCGTATGTGCTGTTTGGAACGCAGTCGCTCTGTTGTAAGGAGAGAGCGGATCTGAAGACGGCAGAGGTGTGTCAGAGGTGGAATAGATTCTGTGAGGACAAAGGAAAGAAGTCATGTGATTCAATGACACATTTCTAATTAACAATGACTGTATATACTGAGTATAAGCGCCCAGAATATAGGTCAAGGGAATACATTTTATTAAAAAACAACTGAACAACTCATGTATAAACCTAGAGCAGTGGTGGCTGTTCAATCAACTTAAAA
>CM070035.1:149907525-149937834 GCA_036250615.1 Ptychadena robeensis | reverse complement strand
TTTTTGACTTTTCTAAGCCTGTCAAGTCCTTCTTTTGACCCATTTTGCCAAAGGAAACGAGTCATCTGTCTGGCCTACACCATCAAAAGGGAATGCAATTACGATGACCTGGATGAAAGAAAACCTTCACAGGAGAACACAGTTTAAAAAGCCTCAGGATATCGATCGGTCTAATGGGGTAGTGCTTGGCCCTGAGTTCTGCCCCACGGATGTCTACATGGCAATCACCATGATGGGATGGCTTAGGTTGGGTCTACACTAGGAAGCCTCAGAAAGCGCAGGTGGCGTAACAGACATGTCAGAGTTACACGTCCATAGCAACGTCCACGGTTTGGCTGCTGATGGGGCACAGAGTGTGTCCGCGGGTTGAGGCAAGTCATGACGCGCCAGTGTAAGCTGACACGTCATTTCCCATAGGCAAATACAGGGGTCGGCTGCACTGCGGTTGCCATGTAGCGTAGTGTAGACACAGCACGTGCACTGGGCAGCAAGGGAAAATCAAGCAGTATGGACATCCCCGGCATTCCCCTATGGGAAATGATGTGCACATCTATACTAGTGCTTCATGACCCACGTCAGGGAGTACTGCGGCAGAAGTGACTCATCCATCAGGCATAGCGTCAGGCACAGCGTCACACAGACGCTACAGAGTGACATATCGCGCCTATTGAGAAACAATGGGCTTTTATTGTGACATGAGCCAAATGTGCTCGATGTGGCTCGATGAGTTTTTAGCTGTGGTTTGTTAATGAAAATGAATAGGACGCAGTATTGCTGACATGGCAAATACCACGCCCAAAGAGCTCCAATAACAGCATCCAGTGGGCACACCACAGGCCTGCTGGCTAGTGTAGACCCAGCCTTACTGGCCAATAGCAACATGACGGCAGCACTAGGAAAAACGCCCAAGATTCACATTTAAGAAGAGATTGAGAACTGAACGCAGTTGCTGCAGATAATGAAAGTAAAGCTGGGAACACATGGCTCGACTGCTGTGCCTCAAGCTCTGACACATGCAAAGCAACGGACATCGACCATTAATTAATGGTAATGTCCAATATCCCTGGTCATGTCAATTAATCCCGCTCGAAAACAGGGATGGCCACATTAGATAGGGGCCAGATAGATGGCTGTGAGAGCGCACGGTGCTCGAAGCCGCCATCGATCTGGCCCACATCTATGCATCTGTTCCCTGCTTAACAGTTGCAAGTCTTATAGAGGGAATCTTACTTAATATTACTTTATGAATATTCAGTATACTACAAATTCAGAAACTATGAAAAAGTAAAAGAATCAAAATATGTGAATCTTAGATGAAAGCTGTGTGACTCTTGAATTTAAAACATTTATAAATGGCCATAAACTCCTTTCTACCCACTTCCAGCTCTCTGGGATCTCTCTCATGCTGCACCTACACCCTGGAATCTTCTTCCTCTAGTAACCTGACCATTCTATGATGCTATTTTCATCAGGTAAATTTTTTTTAACATATAGAAATGTCAAAAGGTTCTTTCTAATTGGCATCACTGAACTAAACAATACCTGTCAACCTTCCAATTTTGGACGTTCCTGGCCAAATCCCGATTTCAATAAATTTACCTGGATTTTTTAAATCAAAGAAATTTAGCAGGAAGAGGGCATTCCACCGTGCACATTATCTGTACAAGCGGGGTAGGACATTAGCAGAGAGATTAACGTCCTCTTCCTGCTAAATCAGCGGAGAACTAAACTCAATACCGGAAGTTATGGTAAAGTTGACAGGTATGAACTTTTTTTTTTTTTTTTACTAGGCACACAACTGCTCCTGGATTTGGAAATGAGATGAGACACTGGTTCATTTGTAATATGAGGACTAATACTCCAAAAAATCCAACGATAATGAAAATAACATTATACTTTAAACTTATTTATGCACAACGTGTGTCTGCAGCACTTCCTGCTGGTTAAATATTGAATCACAACTCAGACATAACATTGGTCTTCTTGTTGTAATTTCAGTGTATATCTGGGCAAAATTAAAACCAAAAATACAAAGATTTAGCACATTACTCTGTGATTGTTCACTTTATAAAGTACAGAAAAAACACGTAATTGAGTAATTTCCTGTAAGAGCTGACAACACTGATCCTGAGTAATGAAATCCCAGGGAGTGTTGTCAGCCCAATATGTGTTCTCCCTTGCTAGACTATAAGCTATCACTCTCTTTATCTCTATAACATAATAGGGGGGAGTTCTGTAGTCCAATGCCGCAAAAGCAGCTCACTACCTGAACTACTTTGAACATAACAGGAGGCACCGTTATCAGAAGATAATGGAGATAACTTTGTTCCACTAAACATTTTTACCAGTCAGACCCTTGTAAACTGCACCTAAACTGAAGTACTTTGTATATAAAAAATAAAGAAATATTTCTAAACGTCCCTCATAGCCCCTTTTCTCTCTTCATCTCTCTCCGCTGCATCATTTTCCCCTCCTGTTTAACACCTAATACAGAATGCTGCTAGGCCAAGGGTCCACTGCTTCTTTTGCATGGAGTCTTCATTGCGGTGACACGTGGTAATCTTCAATGGACATGCCAGCAAGACACGAAAACAGCATCAGGCACGGCTTTTTCCTGTCTTTGTAATGCCATCAACAAATCAGCTGCTGAGCATCTTTTTTCCCTGCGCTGGGTGTATTGCCTTACAACATCATGTCTGTATACACTGACCTCTTTGCCATTGAAAACAATTGTATCATGATGACTTCCAGAGACAAGGAGCAGGTAAGTACCATATTTTTGGACTATAAGATGCACTTTTTCCTTAGCACCCTGGCAAGAATATTAGCTGGGGAGGTGGAGGAGCCCTGCTGATATACGCAATGAAGGGCAGATCTTTAACTCCTACTCTGCCAGTCGGAGCATGGAGCCCTGGCCAGGGGAGTAGGAGAAAGGTGAAATATTTTTCAGCCATCAGATGCTCCAAAGTATAAGATGCATCAAGCATCTTATAGTCTGAAAATACTATATTTTGTTTTAGGGTGATGGAGTGACTTTGAGCCATTAGGAAACCTCAGAGGTAAGTAAAAATTTAATAATTTATTTTTGTTTTGAGTTTAGGTGTGCTATTGCAGGTATTGATCCGACATGCAGCAGATTCCTGGTCAATCTTGCAAGGTGGGCACACCCCATTTTCGCCGTTCGGCGTTCCCCATTCGTTCGGCCGAAAAATTGACCAGCTTTAGGGATCACATATAGGTTGCTAACAAGGAGTGAATACAGCATCTTGTTTTACAAGTTTGTTCTGGGTTTGTATGACGCCCATAATGACAGGGTCACTTTATGGAAATTCTTCTAAAAACAGCAGCTGCTCATACCAGTGTAACACAGGAAGACAGATTATCTGAAAACTCAATTGAAATCTCAAGGGCAGCTAAACCATCAGGCAACACAAAACTTAATCCTTTATTTTGATCAGTCAAGAGTTCATTTTCAAAGAGTCACCGAGTGCGATATGTATTTGTGGAGTGCGTGATTCATATAATCCCCAGAATTTAAAGTGTTCTTGCAGCTCTTTTATACCGGCAACCTGTCATTAGGTAAAATTCTGGCTGCTATCCATTTTTGTTGGTTATTTTATGTCTTACTTAAACCTCTTGACTCTCACACTTACCCAACGTTCTCATGTGGCATTAACATTAAAGAAGAGTTATTAAGGATGAAATAACTAATCAATATAGAAAAGTTTCTTTGTATAATAATTTGATGGTGAAAGGACAAGTATCTTAAAAATGCCCGACGCGTTCCCAAAATCCACTTACGCTGTGGTAAGCTCTGGGTGGTGGCTTCTAATGTCTTCTACAGTCCAGTTGGCTGTTGACCAAATGGCTGAATTTGTGAATAAATGGGCTAAAAATATATAAAATACACCTCTGGCCATGCAGCGCTAATGTCCTAGTCTGGAAACTATCTGCAAGTTTGCATGTTCTTCCCATGTCTGAGTGGGTTTCCTCCAGATACTCTGGTTTCCTCCCACACTCCAAAGACAAGCTCATACATCGCAGCTGAGTACACTGTACTCTGCTCAAATTTCCCATCCTCCCTCCCCCGCACCTGTCCATGTCCAAGTGGGCTGGGAGACCGACGCCCCTCCGTTAATATGGAGGTCTATGGTACGCCCCCCTGGACCCAGAAATGATTTTCAACGATATGGAACTATGTTCATCATGACCGCTAGGGAGGTTAATTGGCTTCCCCAAAATGATTCTCTTAGAATGTGACAGATGACTGTGTCAGATTTTTGTACCAAAAGTGCACCATAGACTTTAATGGTACATTTTTCTTTATGTTGTAGGCGTGTAACTTCCCAAAATATGTCCGTACAATGGTCTAGTAGACATCCTGAATATAAAAATGTTTGAAACACACAATTATGTAAAATACATTTTTTTTTCTATAAATTGAACTATGTACTAAACATCGCCCAAATAACGTCTCTGGCGCCCCACATGTGCCCCATTGCAGTTAACCCTCTCTAACCTGGTGTGATGGATGTGATAAAATCACACCAAGAAAGAGAGGGTTACTGCAAATGGACACATCTGGGGCACCAGTGACTTTTTATTTGGGCGAGATTTTGTACATAGATGCACTTTGAAATCAGTTTTCTACATAGAAAACTGATTTCATGCACTGTTCTTTTCAAATCTCCCGTCGCCTTCCCGATGTGACGTCATCACGTCAATCAGAGGGGGGGGGGGGGGGGGGGGGGGGGGAAGAGAAGGAGGTATGCTGGCAGCATGTCACACCGGGGACACCGGGACAGCGCAGAACTGTGAGTATGCATGCGCTCCCGGTGCCCCGATGTGTTCTGGACGGCAGCATCTCGTCCAGTGCTATAGTAGCACTAGCAGCGCTGGATGAGATGCTGCTATTCTGACCGCTAGGGCGGTTAAAAAAAAAAGTAAATTTCCCTATTTACTATCAGCCCCTTGCTCAACTAAAGGTGGCTTTACACATATAGATTTTTTTCTTCAATCAACTGCCATTTACATTTTTTTTTCGATGTCGCTGTTGAACGTTCGGTCATTTTTTTGAATGTTCATTTCAATATCGAATGAAAATACATTCAAAATGACCACGACAGATACAAATTTTCCAACATGTTTGATGAAGATTTTTCGGTCCAACAAAATTCATCCATCGAACAAATTGGTTATTCTAGATTTTTCTTCAATCAACCAAAAAACTGTTCGTTTTTCATTGATCTAATGAAAACATCTACATGTTTAAACCCACCTTTAAGCAGGGTACAGACGGCTCGATTTTCGAGCTGTCCGATGTACCCTGCAGCAGCGTGATGACGTCATCACGCTGCTGTCCGATATCTGCGGAGCAGGGGAGACAGCTCTGCTCTCCCCAGCTCAATAAAAGCTTTGCCTGGAGACCAGCGGTCTCTATGCAAAGCATCAGACATCGGCCATATTTACGGTCATGTCTGATAAGGCAGCGGTGGGCGCAGATTATATGGGCCAGATAGATGGCCGTGAACGCACACGGCGCTCGTAGCGGCCATCAATTTGGCCCATATCTTAGTGCCTGTACCCTGCTTTTGAGTGCATATACAGGCTTAACAGCCACAATTCACTATAAAGCATCAAACCTCACATTTTACTGGAGGATATAAATGTCTTTTATTTCTCCAAATATTGGAAAAATATAAAAATGACATAGAGGACACAATCTAAATACGGTCATTTTATTTTTTCTGAGTCCCCCTTGTAACATAGTCATATTTGCTTCCTTAACTAGACAGAGCAAAACATGAAAGGGATAAGAAAAATAAACATTTAATACTGACCGGGGGGCCATATTCTCTTAGTAAATCTTTATCTCAAATAGTAAAAAAAAAGACAACCAGTTAAAAACTGTTAAAAGGGATTTACCATATTTTTCGCCATATAAGATGCACCGGACCATAAGATGCACCCAGTTTTTAGGGCAGAAAAAACAGAAAAAAAAGATTTAATAGGTTTTTACATCAATTGGGATAATGCAATGAATTTAATGGATGCAATATCCAATTTAGCCAGAAGGTGTCACTAGCAGCAGTACACACTCTCAGCTGAACACACTTCATACTTTAACTTGATCTGAGGAGGAGGGAGGGGGGGCCTGGGCTGTGTTCTGCTCTCTCTCTCCTCTCCCGATGTCACTGATTCTGTGTCCGTGGGCCAGCTGATTGCTGTTCTCACGGACAGGAGAGCTGTAGATGCCAGTTCATCTAGCTCTGTCTTCATTGCCCATGCCAGTTCAGGGCTGGAATAGGTAATTACACAGTTCAGATGGTAGAGCCGGACATCAGCTCTCCCATCTGAACTGACAGCTCCTCTGTTCCGGGAGAGCTGGCGGGAAGCCAAGGTGCGACCACCGGCGGCCGAGTGGCCGCGGGGGTCGCGCATTCGGCATATAAGATGCAGCCACTTTTTTGCCCCCAATTTTGGGGGTGAAAAATTTCATCTTATATGCCGAAAAATACGGTAGTTAATTATCCATTTTAGAGCGATCTTATTCTTAAATTGACCTCTGGTGGCCATGCTTCTCCTGTATGGATACTGTGCGGAAAGTGTAGCCCACTTAGAGCTTGCTTGCACTGGCTATGTTGTGGTTCTAAAGCCGCATGGGTCAACACACAAGAGACCTCCGCATCGCATACGTTTCTGGTAACGTGCAATGCCACCCATTACTGAAAACACCCTGCAGCCCATATTTTTCCAGAAGCGGAGCAAGCATCTTCCATAGACTTGTATGGGAGACGCAAGCGCACAGGAAAAGGATTTTTTTTTAAAGGTAGCATATGTGGTTATTGGCAAAAACTACAAGCGCAGAGCAGCTAGTGTGAAAGGGTCCTAAAGCCAGGAAGTGAATTACTGGTTGAAAAAAAAACTAAATGTATTCTTTAGCTTAAAAGACCCCGTTTTATAGGAAGCACCCTATATTGCGGAGTGTCTCATCCCCGTAAAACTTACCCGGTAACTGCAGTTCTGCCGATTGGAGCTCCTTGCTGGTACCGTTCTGCAGAGCTGTATGGGAACGGAATAAAGCAGCTGCTCACATACATATATCTGCAGAGGGACGATCCATCTGTCTGCAGATATCTGTATGTAAGCAGCACCTGCTAGAGGATCGTCCCTGCTTCTGTATGTGAGGCTCGTCCCTCTGCCAGTATGTGTATGTGTATGTGAGCGGCAGCTGTAGTCCGCTCACATACAGAGTTGCAAATGGATGATCCATCCGTGGATGGATGGACAGATCATCCATCTGCAAGTCTTTGTATGTGCACGGATGACCTTTTTAATCCTTCCAATCACTATGTATTTTATTAGGGAGGCCACTATACTACATAGTTGTTGGTAGAGCTAATGGAGATTGTATGGATCGATGGGGGGCTTTAGTTTTTGTATGTGCGCTGGTGATTCACTCTGTATTCCTCCAGCCACTTATGGAGAGAGACATTTTACAATCTGACACTAACAACTTACCCATGAGCATCTATTCACATATGGGAGTAGATATGTTCTGTGTCACAAAATGTATTTATTGCAATGCAGAATGTTAATGTAAATACACAACTCATGGTATATAACTGTAATATGTGTCTCTCGATAAGTTGGTCAGTGTGTTCAGAGAATGGGTACTGTTAATGCTGCTTAGATCTCTTTGACACTTTGGCTTGGCACAATGGTACAAATTTCAGTCTCCAGAATCCAGAATGATTGGGACTATAAAGAATTAAACAATTGTTTTACATAATTTGACCATAAGACGCAGGGACATTTTGCGATATGTCTTATAGTCCGAAAAATCTGTCCTTAGACTAGAAACGTATATTAAATGTATATTTACATAAATAATAGTTAAATAATATTTATATATGTACAAAACATACTGGGGGTCTCCCCAAGAAGTAGGGAATGTCCCAAAAGACAAAAAAGAGAAGATTATAAAAGGTTAGGATTACGATAAGGAGCGGAATAGTAAGAGTATGTGATGTGTGATTTTTGGGGGGCAATCACAATTTTATCACTGGGGTGAAGGGTGAGGCAAAGTTTGACTTTTGGGTTGCTGGTCAATGGTTCTCTAAATAGAGAGGGCCATTGAGCACCTTTGATGTATGTAGGCTTCTGGAGAACTTTATTCCACTATCTCCATGCAGTGATAGCTGAGGGGGGTCCTGGAGGTGCTCCGTTAGGCCTGTGGGAAACCGTTAGGCATAGGCAGCTGTGGTGGAAATGGTTTTCTGGGGTGTACCCCAGGGTGTATCTTCAATAACGGGCACCTCAACTTGAGCCTTATTTTATGTGGACACACCCCAGAAAACCATTACCAATGTAATGGCCTTATATTATAAAGCGCTGCAAATCACCTGCATAAAATAGACACAACCGGAAACCACAGAACAAAGCACAGCTAAAGAATAATGACGCATTTAGTAATCTCGTCGACAATTATATAAGAAATACAAGTCATTTGCAGCTGGAAACACCATTAAGAAGCGCTTATTGCTCTGGACATAATGTTTTGCAGTATTTCAAGATCCTGTGAAAACACATCAGAGTACTCCTGACAGCTGCTGGGATCATGATAGTGGTTATGAAGAGCTCTTGAGATCTGGGAATTGTAGAGCATGCATTAAATGCTTACCATGTACTCACTCCTTTAAACCACACTGACCTCAGCATATTCCTTTCCTTAATTGCACCTTGCCCCCGGGAATATACAATATTTGCTGGATATCATTCTGCATTCTTCTTCTTTGTGAAGTTAGACTTTGTGCGTGTTTTTCCATTTTTGTTTTGTTCTTTTTTAAAGATATTGGCCACATCCATAAGAATGACTAAAGGTAGCCATACAAGGTTCAATTGACAAAAAAATCTAAGGGGAATAGATTCCTGCTCACCTGGTATGATCGGCCGAAAGTGATCGATATCGAACAGAACATCAATCGAAAAGTAATTGGACATGTAAATAAATGTTAGTTAATCGTTTACATTTACTTATTTTAGTTTTTGTGGTACCAAAAGCGCACCATAGACTTTAATGGAAAAAAAGTTTTTTACATTGTAGGCCTGTAATTTCCCAAAGTATGTCCATAGAGGAGTCTGGTGACATCCTGAATATAATAACATGTCCAGATGCTTTGTGAATATCTCACAATATCAGATAATGAAGATTTCAATAATTCACTGTATCAGGTAAATAAGCACTGCAACCACTAGATGGCGCTGCAGATGTGCCAGGTTACATAGGAGAGCATGGGGGGGAGGGAGTGATCCGTTCCCCTGCAGCTGCCTCTTCACAAGAGTGGAGACACATGGATCAGTGAATTTGCTCTCCTGTGGCTCCGAGCCCAGCTCGTCCACTGCAGTTCTAAAAGGGCAGAGCTGGATGAGCTTAGACCATCAGGAACCGCAGGGGGGGTTAATGATGCTTGAAAAAAGGAATCAAACGGTTTGAAAATCAATCACACTGTGTGGTGGTACAATCAATCGATGTTCGACTGACGATATTCAGACAATCGGATCAACAAATGATCGTGCAAAAGTTGTGTATGGCTACCTTTAGTCCTCTCCCCCAGTGATGTAAAAAATAACATTGCAGATAGTCAAAACCACTATACTATGTATGTTGTATGACAGAACTAGGGAATTAGGGAAGTAAAGAGAAGTTTATATCAGAGTTTGACACAAGGATTCATTTAGAACCAACATAAAACTCTTAGGGCCTTGTGTTGACATGCGCAATGGGCATTAATTTGGATAGTTATGACCAGGTTCTAATGAATTATTATTACTATTATTAAGTAGTTGTTAGCAGTTTGCTATGGTTAATAGAACTGAAATATCGACCCATGTATGACTACCCTGGCCAGGCCATGTTACTGGTAGAATCACCAGACAAACAATAAGGGGTATCAACCTCCTGGGTGATTGGCCTGAGTTAACTATAGAAAAACTTACCTATCCACTGGATTCCCCTGCCGATCGGGAGCATCGGCATTTATGCCAATGCTTCCGGGTCTGCCCCTGATCGCCTCACCGGTGATGCAGAGTTATTCTGGTAAAAGGCAGCGCCATAGGCCTTGTAAATGGAGAGGCGTCACCTTTTCCCAGTATGCACGGGA
Organism: Ptychadena robeensis; assembly: GCA_036250615.1. NCBI lineage: Eukaryota > Metazoa > Chordata > Amphibia > Anura > Ptychadenidae > Ptychadena > Ptychadena robeensis. The sequence continues at coordinate 149,927,671 of CM070035.1, read as the reverse complement.
CCTCCGGGCAGGTAGAAAATTTTCTAAAACTACGCCATGGCAATCGCGGTGGAGCACAACATACTCCATTATGATTGCCTGTGGCGCGGTTAACGACCATCAACATCCATCAATGCCAATAAGGAGAGCAAGGGTGGCAGACGATCTGCAACTGGACGCTAAAGGCCAGTCATCACCCCTGACCCTTGCCAACACTGTGCAACTGTGTGAGGCTAAAATTCCACTATGCTTTTGCCATAACATGGCAATACCATAGTGGTCGCGTGTCTGGCTTGCCCCTAGGCTACGTGTTCTAAAAACTGTGGCGCTACATGCACATGCCCATTGAAAAGGAAAGCGACCACTGTGGTTATGACGCGTTTTGGAAAAAACGTAGTGGAGTATCAGCCCAATGGTTGCTGACTGAACATCAGCAACATTTTTGTTATGTCGAACCCTAACTAGTAATACCATTGTTAGTGTGGCACATGGTGCCAAGGTGTCATGTGTCTAGCCAAAAATAGTTATGGTTTAAAAATATAAAAATACATCACTTTATTTAGGCAAAAGCCATTTAATTGTAGAGAATACATGTCTTCTCATTCTTTTCATGTACTTGTATAACAATGCAGCTATTGTATTGTTAGTGGGTAATAGCCACCCATTGATTTTCTTTATTAACTTGTGTAAAAAACAGATGGTCAGAGAGGTAAGACTATGACGGCTCCATCTTACCGCAGGTATTAATGATTCGGTGTTATTCATAAACAGCAAGCAGACGCAACATGATCATACATGAAGATAATGGACGTGCCGCTTCCTATCCAGAGATCACCCACAGAAGTACCCGGCTTGTCTGCCTTTACTATGACTCTGACAAAAGTGCAGCTGTCAATAGTAAACAAAAACAACTTTAATTTACTGCATATTAGAGTCAATAAAATCTAATTCGGATAAAATCAACTCTGAATGAAGTAGGTAGACAGGGAGCAAAGGTTTAGTTGCCAGTTACCAGATCATACTCCAACTCTAATGGGAGTAGCAGTCAGATTAAGCAGATGCCTTAAGCCAGGCACACGCGGCTCGATGAAGAAACAGATTAGAGCAACATTGGGTGCCGTGCGTGCTCACAACACCCGATGTTGCTCTAATCTGTTACAAGATTTGAGCCATCTACGTTCCTTCAAGCTTGATCAACGGATCCTGCTCGAAGAAACTCGACCATACAGGTTTCCAACATGTTGGAAAACCGTGGCCGAAATCCATTACTTAGAATGGGGACAGCAAGTCTCCATCCAATGTAATGGACGGCTGCCAGCTGCACGGAACACAGGCGGCTGGGATCAGCTAGCTGCGAGGGTCATGGCCAGGGTCTCTGTGGCAGGGGAGGCAGGGTGGCAGACTCTCTGCTTCTCCGGCTGGGGAGATGCAAGGATGCACGGGGAAACTGGACCGGGGACTACGGGGAAACCGGATCCCCATTGTACGGTAATTGATGTGCACATTGATTACCGTTCGATTGACCCGCGATCAATCACAGAGTGGTGACGTCACCACGCTGTGATTGATTGCCGGTCGATTGCATGGGAATCTACCCGTGTGTACCCAGCTTAAGTGTAATGTCCCCTCCTCCTTCCCCACACAGCTTGTGCAAATGATGTGCTGGTTGGAAAGTTAGGAGGGAGGGTCATGAACCATCCCTTCTAAGTTAGCAGGGGTTTTACTTTCCCTCCTATTTTCTCACCCTTATTTTTGGGGAAACACAGTACATTCCTTCCCAACATCAATTTTAGTGATGATATCATGTTCAGAGGCTTTGAAAAAACCCACAAATCAGCTTGTTGAAATAATGACATCCCAAAACAAAAGCACATTTGCTGTGTTACTGTGCCTTAGCTGTTGCATTTTTTCGAGTCATTCAGGTTTCCCTTTTTTTGTCTTTTGTAAATCATGTACCTCGGCTTCACAGCCTTTTCTCCGATTATGTGAAGTATGTGGGTGCATAGGGCCCCGCGATACCCCTCCACAAAACATCACACGCATAAAACGCGCAAGAATATTGCACAAGTAATCCTTCGCATAATTCTACTAGCACCTCCCCTGCTCAACAACTTTTCTGCTACCAATACCAACCCCCATGGGCAGTAGTCATGGCCAAACATCGATTTCCGAATAGGCGAATCGAACTTCTGCAAATACCCTCCATTCGCATGTTCGCGGTGAACCTCCTTTGACTTCAATGGAGGGTGAACTTTTGAAACCTTCAGGTCATTATTTGTAGACAAAATACTGATAAAGAAAAGTGTCAAAATGGCGCAATCAACGGGACAGTGTCATGCCAGAGGGGGGTTAAAGGCTAAACTGCAGCCCAGGTGTTTTGCCTAGTGTAGTACACTCAAAAATAGAACAACCACCTATGTTATACAGCACACAACTACAACTAAAAAAAAAATGTGTTGCCAATGGTGAACTACAACTACCAGCACACCTCAGCTCAGGAATATAGCACAGCGCACAGGTCCCATAATACAGAATACCCCACTCCCAGGAAAGGACTTTGTGGATGAACTGCTTGTTGCAGAACACCTTAGCTATAGCTACAGATCACTGGATGGAGTATAATGGCAGTAGCTTATCCATCCCTCAATCAGCAGCAGCTCTCCCTATCTATCTAGTACTGGAGACACAGGATAAATGTAAAATGGGCGCCGGGCTGCTTCTTTTATGTTGGGTTGTCCTCCAGGAGGGAAAAATGTGTTATTGGATGTACTGTCCCACCTCACTGTGGTGTGAAAAATCAAAAATTGGCTCCATGTTAAGGTAAAGAGGGGCGGGTAGAACACTCATAATGTTCACCATGAACTGTCCGCCGGGCGAACATACATAATGTTCGCAGGCATGGCCAACTTCGAACATGCTATGTTCACCATGAACTGCCTGCCAGGCGAACTTTTCGGCCATCACTTATGAGCAGGGGCTTACAAAACCAACCACATATTCGAATATAAGTTTGAAGTCAGTGTGGAAGGTGTAATTTGTGAGCTTATCAGGACTTCGCGCATACTGTAGACCCTGTTGCAAACTGATATGTTCCTCAATTACGCCTTCAGGAAAGCTGAACTAAATACAAGATACTTAACTTTCACATAAATCAGGAGAGACGGCCCTAAAAAGCAATACTGCGGAAAAGCCATATGACAGCTACACAGTGTGTTTAATTAGCAAACATTTCGTATTCCATTTGAAACACTTTTAATTTGTTTGGAGATTTTTTTCCTCTCGCCCACTTTGGCTGACTTGCAAATATTTTATATATAATGCCTGTCTTAGGCCTTTTCACAATATCCAATTTGTAGATGGTATTGTGACAGGCAATTATTTCACAGAGTAAATCTTTCTAACTTCAAACTCTAATTTTTGTGTGTGTATAGTTTGTCACGCTTGAAAATAATGAGAACAATCAGAAGTAAATGCCATGTCTACTGCTAGTTGATTAGGTGCTTTCAAGAATGCTGAGCTGCATTTATAAAACACGCCACTTTAAGTATTACAGCAGCAAAGTGTTTATTAATATCTGCTTTTAGTTTACACAGTATAGGGTGTAAACATTTGACTTTTGTCTTCTGGGCTTTGTCATCCTGACAATACAATAACAATTTGGGAATGATTAGGCCAAGTTATAACCAAGTGGCTTGTTCATATATAAACCCCTATCCGACTCTCCACTCCTCCACTGACCTACTAATGACATCCAAACTTAAAACATCATAACATGCGCTGCTTCCATACTTCTCAAGGGCTGCCCTCACTGTCTGGAACTCTGTCCCTTATCCTATTAGACTTGTTCTTCAAAGCCAAGCGAAGAAATTCATCTAGACATGTTACCTCTAACATCTATACATCATCTATACAACTTACCTCTAATTTTGGAATTAGATAAATATGTTTAAAAAACATATACATAACTCACCTTCATGCAGCATTCATCCAGGTACAGCAACCTCTAAAATACCCACCCTTCCTGCTCACTCCTGCCCCGCCATGCTTGGAGTGTCCAGTCCTCCAGGCTACAAAACCCTCCACCGATCAGGATTTGAATCCCATGGCAATCTGCCCCTCCAGCATCACTAGATTCACATTTGATCAGGTCTCTCATATAATTACAGGGAACAGCAGGTAAGTATATTTTATTAGGATTGTGGAACGCTAAGCCACCATCGTACCAGCTCAGAGGTATTTAAAAAAATTTAAAAACTATATTTTTTAGATTTTACATCTGCTTTAACTTTTTAGCGTGTTTATTCATTTGTGTGATATATATATATATATATATATATATATATATATATATATATATATAAAGGAGACTGACTGGCTTAAGGCTCTCTACTTTGAGCAAACTGCTGCTCTGCCTCTGCCAGCAGTTTACACTGGACATCTATAACCTCACTCAAGGAAACCACTTGGGCAGTGGTGGACTCTTTTTAGAGAAGCCAATTGTGCATTGTCATGTGCCTGCTGTGGTTTTCTTCTATTGAGCTGTGGTTACAGCCATCCTCCATTTCAAATGTCCTTTAACCTTCTGAGCGTTCTCCCCGAATTAACTCGGGCTGAGTTTCATGCATCATGGCACGGTTATAAAAAAACCGTGCCACGTGGCAAACGCTCAGAGGGTTAAATGCTCACTTAAAAGTCAGCTTTTCAGTTTATGTGTTCACTGCCCGCATTGCCACCGATTCAGCCTCAAAGGGGGCTGATGATAGTCCACAAAAAAGTTTCACACACAGTCCAAACAGTATTCCCCTCACAGTGGTTGATAGTGATGAGCAGCATGGGCAATATTCTTATTCGCAAAATATCATCTAATCTTTGCAATACATTTGTCATTTGTGATCTCCAGTCATTGTTATCTTTGTTACGAAAATCAGTACATATTGTGAACTCAATGCACGGTAGTTATGGGTGTTGATGTAAAAAATCTTGAATATTTACAATTACAAAGATATAACGCTATATTCAAGGTCTTCACGAATAGCGGTTGATAGCAAGAAAACAAACATCCATAGAAAATGGCAAGCCTCCAACACAGGCTCTGACAAAGGTGCCTTCTGTATCTGATGCTCCAGCAGTCTCTCCAACCTCATCAGGAGTCCCGACACAATGGTCTCCGCTCCTTTTGTAGAGAAACACATCCTATCCAGGTACACACCAGGGTTTGAAAATTGCTAGAAGCGGAGCAGGGTGTGTCTTCACAAAAGGAGCCTAGACCATTCTGCCAGGGCTCCTGACCGGGTAGGAAACACTGTGCTGTAATAGATGGGGGCACACGATGAGGTGTGGCCCAGGCCTGTAACTACTACGAGCCAGGCCATATACTATTTTGTTTGGACTGTGTGGTGTGAAGAAACTTTTGTGGACTGACATTGTTTTATTAAAAAGTTATTTTCAATATAATTTACTCTAGTAAACATTAGAAATTTGGGGTCTCTTCATACAAGCTCTGGGATCCTCTATTGTGACAGGTTTCCTTGAGGGGCTAAATGCTGGTTATGATATATTGGCTTCCTTCAGAAAAGCCTCTTTAGCTAGCCATACACTGTCCGTTTCTCCTCCGATAGATGAGGGAGGAGATGACGTCATCACGCTGCAGCTGGCCCCTCAGAGGATCGGCCGACACCCTTTGTTTAATGGGTAAGTAATGGAATTGGCTTAGAATCTACTACCATGTCGGATCACCGTGCAATCCGACATGCGGGAGATTCCTGGTTAATCTCACCAGGAGGGAACACTCGATTTTTGATAGAGCAACTGATGGAAACACGCACAGCAGTCGGCCGAAAAATCTGGCAGGAATATGCCCGTGTATGGCTACCTTTACCCTTAGTAATAGTCAGGCAGGTAGAAGAAGAAGCAACCCTAGGAGCCAATAAGAAATGACATGGAGCGTGTTCAGTTAACATAGCAGTGGGTTACTGCTGCACTTTCACTGTCCAATCACAGGCTGAGGGGCAAAATGGAGATATATTTCAAAGGCAATGGAGATACTTAAGGCCCCCACACACGTAGCGAGAGGGGGCTGACAGACGAGCGATGGAGTTCAGCGTGATGATGTCATCACTCAAGAACATCGGTGGGCACCTTTTGTGTGCCATCAGTTAGTTTGAACAGGGGCGCCGGTCCCTATTCAAACTAATGGCATCGGCCAGAGATTTACTGACATGTCTGTTTTTTGGACAACCGAGCTTTGGGACGACATGGGTCTGTCGTCCCCATGTCAGCACCCACGATCTGCACATTGGTTGGCAGAAAAATCGGCTGTGGCTCGCTACGTGTATGGGGGCCTTTAGGTTAACCACCAAATAAAGTAGAAAAGGGCCATCTTAATCTAAGACTGAGAGGGCAGAAATGCTACCGTATGTTTCGGACTATAAGACGCACCGGACCATAAGACATACCCAGCTTTTAGGGCAGGAAAACCAGAAAAAGATTTAATAAGTTTTCACATCAATTGGGTTAATGCAATGAATTCAATGAATGCAAGGAGGAGGAGAAGGGGGCAGACATCTGCAGATTCTCACCTGTCAGTCTCTGCTCACCTCTGCTGATCTTGCTGTTACTGTGTCCGTGGGAGCTGCAGAGTGATTGTAGTTCCCACAGACAGGAAAGAGTGATAGATGGCAGTTCATCTATCTCTCTCTCTGAGCTCTGCTGGTATAGGCAATTATACAGTACAGATTGGAGAGCCAGACACCGGCCGGCATCTCACATCTGAAAGCTCCTCCAGCTTCCCAGATAATCTCAGTGCCGGGAGAGCTGGCGGGAAGCCAAGGTGCGACCACTCGGGTCGCACATTCGGACCATAGGAAGCAGGCACTTTTTGCCCCCAATTTTGGGGGTGAAAAAGTGTGTCTTGTGGTCTGAAAAACACAGTAATTCCATGGAAAGCAAAACCTCTCCTGTGGAGTTTATTTACTTTCTATTTGCTTGCAGTTTATCTTTCGGCATCAGTAACTGACAACTGCCATTTGGGAATGAAAGAATATTACAATATATAGTTGTGAAAATGTAAGAGCCAACGGTTTTATTGCAGAAAATCCAGCACCAAAAATAAACTTGCCAATTTTCAGAAGCTGAAACGTAACTTGCCAGATGGAATAGACAGAGCGTGTGTTTTAAATAACTATAGGACTTAATTGTATTTTTCATGATGTTAAACTCCAAGATTAATGAGTAAATACATCGCTGCTGATTAAGAGAGAGGCTGGAGGAAAGCTGAAAAACTAGAGAAAGGCTGCCACAGTTACCCAAAGGAACCAATTAGATAACATGCTTCTATTGACAGATGTGACGTGATTGGGCAGCAGATTTACTTCAACATTTTTTTTTTAATTCTGCCCTAAGGAATGCTCGTGTCAATTTTGTTATTTTTGATAAATGAAAAATACAAAATACTGTGATTTTACCATTTTGAACTATTTAGAAGGAATGCATTAGACTTATGTTAGCAACTTTAAGTGCTGGTCCCTAACCAGACGGTTAGGCCAGGCACACAGGACTCGATGAAGAAACAGATTAGAGCAACATCGGGCTCCGTGCGCGCTCACAACACCCGATGTTGCTCTAATCTGTTACAAGATTTGAGCCATCCACGGTTACTTCGAGCAGGATCCATTGAAGTTGGAAAACCATGGTCGAAATCCACTTTTTTGAATGGGGACTGCGGGTCTCCATCCAATATAATGGACGGCTGCCAGCTGCACGGCACACAGGCGGCTGTGATCAGCTAGTTGCTGTGGGAGTGTGAAGGGGCGTGGCCAGCACGTCTCTGTGGCAGTGGAGGGGGGGGGCACGCAGGCTGGCTGACTCTCTGCTTCTCCAGCTGGGGCGATGCAGAGATCCAGGGGACCACCGGCAAACCAGGTCCCATTGATCGGGAATTGATGTGCCCATGTGATGCACATTGATTATCATTTCATTGACCCTTGATCTATCACAGCTTGGTGACGTCACCATGCTGTGATTGATCGCTGGTCGATTGCAAGGGAATCTACCTGTGTCTACCCAGCTTTAATTAAGAAACTCTTTACATTCTTTTATCATTGTTTCTACATTCTTTACATCTTTGTCTACAGCATATTGAATGGACAATCAAGGAGTAGCAGCAAACCAATTAGGTCATCCTTTCCCTGTGCTACCTCGTAAACAAATTTTAATGCTAAGCTGACAGCTCAGTGGACCTTTGATTTACAATGGGCTTGACTTAAAGCGGATGTATACACAAAATCTAAAAAATATATGATAAATAAAAAATTAAGCTAACCTCTGAGCTGGTAGGATGGTTGCATAGCGCTCCACAATCCTAAAAAAATATATTAACCTGCTGTTCCCTGGAATTGTATGAGAGATTCCATCTTTATTTTCCAGGTTTCCCAGGGTTAACACAGGGTGCAATATTGCGAGTGGCCACTGGGAGCGTTTATAATGGTTTTCTATAGGAAAATTTGTCTCATTTGTTGCAGTTAAATGAGTCCAGATTAGAGATTGACCAGTCTATCTTTGTGGTGAGTACCGGGGGGCACCACGGCGCGTATCATCAGAGACAAGGAGAGGGGAGGGGCTGAGAGGAATCTTGTTAAATTACTCCTTACAGGTAAGTTTTTGGAGGGTTTATTTTTTATGCATTCCTCCCCATTAAAGCTTAAACTTTAAATTAGGCCATGAATCGGCCGTGAAATCAATCAAATCCATTAGGCACATGTCCATAATTCTAAGATCGATTTCCTTTTTCTTAGGAATGCTCGAAACCGTTGTTTTGACCACGCCTTATGTTTTTGCTATCTCATTGATGGATTTGTTTTGTTTTTTCAGCTTAATGATGGCTTGCTTCACTGATAGTGACAGAACTTTGGGTCTTATCTTGAGAGTTGACAGCAACAGATTCCAAATGCAAATAGCACACTTGAAATTAACCCTGGACCTTTTATCTGCACATGTAATTGGGATAATGAGGGAATATCACACATCTGGCCATGGAACAGCTAAAAAAGACAGTTGTCCCATTACTTTTGGTCCCTTGGGAGGCACATTTGCAAACTGTTGTAATTCCTACACCGTTGACCTGATTTGGATGTTAGTACCCTGAAATTAAAGATGACAGTCCGCTGTTAAAGCACATTGTGTTTGTTTCATTGCAAGTCCATTGTGGTGATGTATAGAGCCAAAAATGGTAGAATTGTGTTGATGTACCAATATTTATGGACCTGCCTGTATATTCTGGAGGCTTCTAAACATCTGTAGGGGATCAAAGTATTTCTAAATAACAGTCCAAGAGCCATTTGAATTGGTCGTGTATAAAAATAAATGATTTCTCTGTTGTTTTGTGTACTAAGTATGCTCCTTATTCCTGGATAAGTACATGGCTCTGAGTGACCCAGATCAAAAGAATAACCGCAACATACCTGCTTCCCGGTCACACACAGAGGACAAGAAAGGACTCCACAGTGTTAAAATTAAACGGCTTAAAGGTAGAAAATATAACGGTTCTCACCATGAGGCATCCAACAAACGTGCAGCATCGAGCCCGGCCAGCAGCAAGTGAGGCAGCCATTGTTTGTGATGGCTTTTAGATGACTGCTGTTTAAATGCATCAAGTTCGTCCCCAGAGGGCAATGGGCAGTGCCGGCTCAGAAAGTAGCGGAATAAAGGAAAATTGCTGTATTCTAAACAAGTCTGTAAATATAAGCTTGACAGCTTCAGCCCGTATTTGAGCAGCAGCGATGCCATGTTGGTGTGCCTGAAATAAAAACAAAAAAAACTGTGATCACAAATGTATACAATGTGAAATACTATCATTATGTCTGTAATTAAAAGCATCTTTCATGGTAAATGTACAATGGCATGTGATAGCGCGAATACAGATCCCCTGATAGACGGCATTTTTGGATGCTTTACATTTTTGTGTTACAAGGCAACAGAGCCAAGCCAAATCTGCCTTTTAGTAAACTACCGTATATACTGGAATATAAGCCAACGCGAACATAAGCCGAGGTCCTCAATTTTAGAAAGAAAATCTAGAAAAACTGAATGACTCGAGTATAAAGGCATAAAGGTAGCCATACACGGGCTGATTTGTTACCGATCGATTCCCGATCCGATCATTGCAGGTGATCAGGAATCTGTGATTGATCGGATGGAACACCACCTTGGGAATCCGATTTGTGGTCGATTTGGACATGAGCCGATCTCCAAAATGGTCGATTTCCGATCGGAAAGGCTGCTGCATAGGGCTATGGGCCCACCAACGTACTCCGATTGCTAAACGATTGACCAAAATAAACCAACATGTCAGTTCAATGTCAGTGAACAGACACACACGCCATTACAATGCATGCTTGCATGGTTTAAATGACTGTATTGCATTTCCCTCCTCCCAGAAGTTACAGTATGCAAATTGATTGAATCGAATCTCAATTGGACGGGTCAAACAACAGTACAAAAAATGAGACACAATGTGGGGACAATCTATCAAAATTTTCCAACTGGTCCGATCAAATTTCGATCGAGCAAAATGACAATTAAAATCGAATTTCAACGATCGTACCATGTGGACATGCTTCAATTTTCAATCGACCGACTAAAAAAATTTATCGAATTACATTGATTGTACAGTCAATTGAACCATGTGTGGCTAGCTTAAGACGCACACATAATTTTGGGGGAGGGATTTAGGAGAATAAATTACCCACAGAAAGACTAATTAACATGAAAATACAGCATGTTACAGCAAAGTGTGCAGGGTTGGACCATGCAGGATGGTTTAGCGGTTGCTGTATGCACACTGAACTCCCCAGGGTGGTAAGACAGGAAAGGGCTAAAGCATGTTCTAGCAGGATGTGCAGGAACATATGGAATAGGCGTAGAGCCAAGGCTAACCTAGGCACAAACTTATAAAGACTTAGGGCTCGCTTACACAGGTGGTTGTTAACCTGGTAAATGACCAATTACCGCAACTGCCCAGCAGGCGCGTCATAAGGCGTTCGCAGGCGGTTTTCGGGCTTTCGGCCCATAGAACTGTCACATGGGTGTTATCGACCCCCCCCCCCCCAGCACCTGAAAATTGTTCCGGTTAAGGGATTGGGGAGGTTCGAGTAATTTTAACCCACTAAACCTAAAAACTAAACCTCTACTGTCAAGCACCACGTCCTCCCCTAACTGTCAAAACACCCACCACCCCCACCCCCTAACCGTTGACCCAAAAATCACAAATTTGTAAAATGCTAACCCTGTATCCAAAAAACCGGACCACCCCACCATCTAACATAGAGGTCTATGCTTCCCTATCACCCGCCCCCCACCTCTTCGGCGTCCCCAATGGCACAAAAGGGGTCCACTTGTGATTCCAAAACGCATGCAGTTCTTGCGTACATAGGTATAGTACGCGCAATGCCAGTGTGTTAGTCTCCAAGAGTTTGTTTTTCTGTTTACAAATTAAAGGTGAGTAGTTAGCGGAGGGGGCAGTTGAATCTTCTACACCAATTCTCCATCATTCCATAGATAGGGGTAATGGGTCAGGAACTTCGTGGGGTATGGTGAAATGTGGACTGGGAACAAAGCTGGGAGGAAACTGCAGAACAGTCCCCCTTTCCCCCCCACCTATGATAATGTTTTTTCCTCCACCACCTATCCCATTATACCATTTTTCTCCAGGTGTAAGGTAGATGGGGCAGGGTCCTCAATCCTCCCTGTAATAGCCTGTACCTGTGTGTTAAGGGCCCCCACACAAGCACTGTGGCGGGCCGACAGAGCTGCTAATATCAGCTCTGGAAAGCAGCGTGATGAAATATACACGATGCAGGACCGAGTGGACAGGATCGGCACGGCACCCTTTGTGCTACCTTGTGGATCTCAACTCTAATTGAATATACAGCTCTGCATTAATACTCAGGGACGATTAAAATATCAGTTATCATAATAATAGATAAGGCTTTCAATAATGATGACAAGTATGTGTAAAGGAAGAGTCTGCCACATGATATTGTTCATTATGTTAATGCCTGTTTCCCGAATACCCCAGAAGAACTACCCTGGAAGTAAGACCTAACTGATAGACCTAGCTTGATATCCCCCCACCCCTGTCCTTCTAAAATAAGAAAAATAAGACATACCAGGTCCCAGAGAAAGCTTCTATATTACAAAAGAATGTTCGGATGCGTTTTGTCACTCTTCATACCCAGAAATAGGCCCTAGTGCGTTGTTCGGCACCTACAATTACTCAAGACAGTGCTTATATTGGGGAAAACAGGGGGTGGTTCCAACACATCTGACCCTCTCTAAATGTCCTTTTTGTAGAAAGTTTGGCTTTTTACAAAGCCATTGGTTGTAATGAATAATGTGGATACACCCAGTTCTGATTCACCATAGTACTAAAAAATATATGTTGATAGTTATGTCCCATCTTTGTTGCACTTTTCTGGACCATAGCGAATGGCTCACAGGTGGCCGTATGTCTTCTCTGCCAGCCAATAGTTATTATTCGCCAAAACAGAAAGCAGAGCACGGAGCCGTACTATAGGATACAGCTGGATACCTCAATTCTTCCCTGTGCTCGCTCTGGGTCACTACTAACCTCAATGCTTTGTTGTGATCCTGTGTCTTGAGTGGAAATCTTTGTAATCTGCCAGTGGTACAGCTATCATAGACCTGTGTTGGTACGTGCCAGCGTTATGATGCAGGGGTTGAATACCCAAAAAATATGTTATTCTGTTTACATGGCAGGGAGACCCTGATTACAAGAAACGTGCAAACGAATTTGCTAAAACTATGGAACGACGTTAAAATGAAGGTCTTAATACCACTGGTAACATATGCATCCAATTGTGAGGCATTAAGCCCCAGTGTTTTTAAACCACTGTTGCATGGTGTGCCGTGGGTTTTTGGACCCCACCCCTCGGCCCTCTATTAGCTGCTCTTATAGTTAAGGACTTATTACTCTAAGATGGCAGCTAGATAGGGGGCTAAGCAACCGCATCCTCACAGAGCGGTCCGTGTATAACACTTATACATCTTTATATATAGTTATACACGGACCGGCTCTGTGAGGATTGAGGTGCTTAGCAACACGCGTCCCCACAGACCAGGGGCGGTGATTTTTGCTCTGTGGTACGGACATCTGCGTTACAGAGGGGCACCCTGCTGATGACTACTTCCGGCGGGGGACCGGAGGCGCAGCAATGTGAGTATCGTTGTGCCATCCGATTCTTTTTCATGAAACAAGTGTGCCTTTGCCAAAAGGTTGAAAAACAACTTGCATTAAGCAATAAAGGGCCCCCACAACTGTAGCGAGGGGGGATGACAGAAAAGCTGTGGAGAGCAACGTGATGACAATATCCCTGCTGCTCTCCTCATCAAAGCATTGGCGGGCACCTTTGTGTGCCGGCCGTTAGTTTGAACGGAGACGCAGTCCCCATTAAACTATGCATTTGGCCAAAGATTAGGACATGTCCGTTCTTGGACCGACCGAGCTTGGGGCCATGTCTGAGCCATGTGAGCCACAAGCCCATACAGTGGGCTGATTTTGCTGCTGACGTTTGCCGTGGATCATTATGTGTATTGGGGACTTAACCTCCCTAGCGCACTGCTGAGGTCCAGATTCTGTACCAAAAGGCACATAGACTTCAATGGTAAATTTTTCTTTATGTCGTAGGCCTGATAACTCCCAAAAATATGGTCCGTACAAGGGTCCACTTCGACATCCTGACTATATAATGTTTGAAACAAACAATTATGTAAAAAAAAATTCAAAAAAAAAAATGTAATAAAAAAAATGAAAAAAAAACAAAAATTAGGACACAAAACTATGCTGCATGTTACTAAATATCGCCAAAAATAAAAGGCCCTGATGCCCAGATGTTCCATTTGCACTTAACCTCTTAACCTGGTGGGATAAAATACACCAGGGAGCAAGGGTTACAGCAAATGGCACATGGGGCATCCAGGGACTTTATTCTGCCGTTGTTTATTACATAGGGGGAGTTTGAAAGAGTTTTCTAATGTAGAAAAACTGCTTTCCAAACTCACCCTATGATAAACATTACTATTTACTGTTTACAGTTCAAATATCCCGCCGCCTCCCGAGTGAAGATCACGTCACTCGGCGGGGGGGGGAGGAAGTCACAAGAAGCAGAGGCATTCCGAAGAGGCATGGGGACACGGGGAAACCAGGACACGTGAGTATGCTCTCTGGAGCCCGATTCGTACTGGACGGCAAAGCACCTAGTCCGCTATAGTAGCAGCTGCAGCGCTGGACGAGGTGCTGCCGTCCCGCACGCTAGGGCGGTTAGGCATATTTTCCTTGCTTATAATGCAACTAAATTGAAGCCCAACTGCAGCTTGGATAGGTCATCTACTTTGCACTGGATTGCTTTAAATACTTTCCTATACAATTTAAAGTTTGAGTTAACTTGGGGTGTGTTTTTTGACCAACAATTCTCACCCCGAGCTAACCTCTGCATATTCACCTGTATGGAGGGAACCCGCAGCATTTCTCCGTATCAACGGACCTGTCGATCCTTGATGACATGATTGATGAGGCAGGGGCGGCGCAACTAACCTCCATTTAAAGGAGGCAGCATTGCTTTTTCTTTTCAACAATGACGCAAGGGATGTTAAGGGGGGAGGAGGGCACTTTTAAAAGCACGTCACATGGGTAATGCCCAGGAGGTTAAAAGCTGAAATTTAAAAGATAGAGGTGAGGTTTACCCACCCTGGTGGTCTTACTCCTGGATTTAAGGTCCAAAATAGGTACTTAGCACGTATAGGCTACGTCCTATACAACAGAGCATTTTATGGTCCGAAAAATACAGTTAATATTGCGCCCCTGGCATCATCAATGACACTGGGGATGTGAGGATGCCTGTCAGATAATACAGGGATAGGCTTCGGCCTATGCAATCCCAGCCGGAGTCACATGGAACAGGTAAGCTACCCTGAGTGTGGCTTGGGGCTATAACTTTTTGCATTTGAAATTTACCCCGAACTCGGGAATATCGCTAGGTGGAAGAAATACATTATGTTTAGTCATTTCTACTGATCTAAATGAACCCAGCTGACTTTACTGACATGATAACCACAGTTTTGCGGTTTGTAAAAATTCCAGCACCTGAGCGTGTTCATGGGACCTGTCTCTGGTTAATTGGAAACTGGATTGTCGGTGCTAGATCTCTATATTACCATCAACTTTAAAATTGTATTAAAACTGCTGGGGGAAATGCAGCTTCTATACCGAAGGTCCTTTCTGGGTATTATAAAGAAGAAACAGAAATTAAAAGCACCAATTCACAGTGGTTATAAAGTCTCCTTTAAGGTTTTATTAATAAATAAATACAAATGAAGCAATAGCCAATGCGTTTCAGGGCCCCCTTCCTCTGGCCATTTTGTAGCCACGTGTTACAAACTAAAGCCCCCCATAAACGTTTAGATTTCCCTGCGATCAATGTCAGATTTGATCGTGAATTTTGATCGATCGATCAAAGTGCAATCGAACTTCCTCCCACATGGAGGAGCCGATATCTGGTCGATGTTGTTTGGATCGATCAAAAGCATAATCGAAGGAAGTCGATTGTAAACACACCAAAGTGTCTGCCAACGGATGTATAAGTATGCTTATTATTTCGATTGAACCAAAAATCGGTCGGGTACAACAAAATAACATTCGATGTATACTCAATCGATTAAAATTTTCCGACATGTCCAATTACTTTTAGATCGATTTTTTGATCAACTTTGATTGAACTAGGTTGATCAAACCATGTGGATAGGCATCAATTTTTGGTCGATCGATTTTAAAATTGGTTGGTTAAGGTCGATGGAACGGGAAAATCTAAACGTGTATGAGGGCTTTTAATTTAGCCACACATGGTTCAATTTTGGCGTTTAGTCGATGTTTTTTGATGAAAAATTTGATCGATTGAAAGAAAATCGTTTTTCTGTCCACATAGTACAATCGACGATTATTGTTGATTTTTGTCAAATCGACGATTGAATGGTGATCAGACAGGTTGGGAAATTTTGGTTGATTGTACAATCATCGAACTACTTTTCTTGCAGCTTTTTATTGGTCGAGTCAATGAAACACATCACACCAATTGAATTCCTCTTACGATTTTTTGTTTCAATCGACGATTTCTATTTACTTCGATGAACATTTCGAAATTGAACAATAAATTGTACTCCCCATGTGGTGTACATCGATTAAATTAAAATCGATTTTCGATTTTCTCATCGAACTACAAAATCTAATCTAACATCGATTAAACGTTAAAATAGAACCATGTGTGGCTAGCTTATGTCTCCACTGCGTTATCGGCTCTCATGGGTCTCCTTGCGCTAAGCGCATTCCTTGCAGGGGACCCAAAGGAGCCGATCCACATTATCTATTTCGGGCACCGTCTGTTCTCACCTCCTTCTGCAGATCCGCTTGCTGGAAGGGCAAAGTAGTGCAGTACATCAACTTTTGGCCGATGGATCTGGAGAATGATGTGAGAACAGATGGTGTCCGAGATAGGTAATGTTGATCGGCTTCTTCGTGTCCCCGCCAAGGAATGCACCTAGCGCAGGGGGAACCAATAACGCAGTGGAGACATACCCTAAGGAACAGTGGAAGCAAGCAGGGTGGATAAAAATCAATGATTTTTTTAAATTTAAATCGGATTAATTTGATTTAAATTTACTTTTTTTAAAATAAAGTGCTTTTTGAGGAAAATATATTACCATCCCAAAGTTATTCCATGATAAAATAAAGATCCGTTTTTATTATGTAGAATAAGGCTGTATATGTTAATTTTTTCATAAATAAATTCCATGAATCCAGTCACAATGTCAGGCTCTTCCAGAGGTTTTTGTAAGATTTAATAATCATTAAAAATCCACTCTCAGATGTATAGCGGCCGACATCCCAAACACAATAGACAGAAGTTGATAATGGCATAAGCACATCACCCCAAATTTCCCCTTGAATAGACAAGGGCGAGGGACGGACCACTCCATATGTAAAAGCAATACATTTATTATACACAGTGCAAACAATGAAGTAATGACCATCATATCAATCACAATCAAAGCGCAATGTTGGGGATGTACACATCTGTACATGTGCTGTTAGACAATTAAAATAGTCCAAATGGCGCAAATTTAAGACTTCTTCAGGGGGTACAATATGTAATTTCATATTCCAAATCTACATTACACAAACAGCCATCACATGGGGATCAGTCATATTGAATAACCAAATCTACATAAAAGTGGACACAGACCCTCAGGGGTAACGCACCACCATAGATCAATATAGGGTGGAAAGACCCGATTTCTCAAGATGGCGTCCCCACTGCACCGACACCAGTGGCGAACGGAGAGACAGACAGACTTTAACCGCATAAATGCCATGGTGATCTGCGTACAACAAGAGCGATTTTAAATACATCACCAGTGGGGATGCCATCTTGAGAAATCATGTCTTTCCACCCTATATTGATCTATGGACATGAGTGACCCCTAAGAGTCTGTGTCCACTTTTATGTGGATTTGGTTATTCAATATGACTGATCCCCTTGTGTCAGCTGTTTGCATTATGTAGATTTGGCCGATGAAATGACATGTACTCCCATGAAGAAGTCTTCAACGAAATGCGCGCTGGTGTGAAATTTGCGCCATTTGGACTATTTTAGTTGTCTAAGCACGTGTACATCCGCAGCATTGCACATTGTGTTTGATTGATATGATGGTCATTACTTCATTTTTGACTGTGTATAATAAATGTATTGCTTTTATGTCCCCTCACCCTTGTCTATTCAAGGGGAAATTTGGGTGATGTGCTTATGCCATCATCAACTTCTGTCATTATTGAGCAGTTTCTCTGCTACAAGATATTATCACAGATGCTGGGTTTAATTCTCAAAACTAAGTACAACAGAAAAGTTGTCCAAATCTGAATGATTAACCTAAACTGGGGATAAAAAACTAATATGAAAAGTTGTTTTAAAAATCTTCATCTACTTGCATATTACAAGTTACAAAATACACAAAAGAAATGGTTGCACCCAAGAGACTTAAGTACTGGAAACAATGTCCATGTACATTAAGATGGACTTTCAGGCAGACTGGAGTAACAAAATGTGGTACAAAAGGTTATAAACAAATCAACAAGTACAGTCAAAAGTATAGTCCCAATTTTATGCGTAGGTTCAAAAACCGATTTTCATATAGGTATTGGAAATTTCACGGTAAGATGCCAACAATTTGTACAGATGTTCATGCAAGGGGAGTCGACATGTTTCGCGACATCTTTGTCGCTTCATCAGGACAATTTTGCATGATGTTTGGCTGGGGCGCTGCAAGGGAACGGAAACGGTATGGTGGTATTAATTAAAATATAGGGTAAATAAAGTGTATGAAAATTCATAGGAGGTATGTCTTCCCTTACTAAAAAGTTTTTTTGTAACGTGTTGCCGTAGGTGGGAGAATCTCCCAAGTGTGCCACCGGGGTCTGGGGTAGGCAGCTCGGACAGGAGAGGGGAGCCAAGTGCGGGCAGGTCTCGGCTGGAGTGTGTGTCCTGTTGTATCGAATAGATATAATTATAGGTACAGACGTACCCTAGGAAGAGGGGTGTGTGTGCTTATATATGTGACTAAGTGAAGAAATGATGAGTGTAGGGGGTGTAGTTGCATCGTGATAGATAAAAGTGAGGTGGTGATGACATAAGGGAGTGTTGCAGTGAAGTGTAGGGAAGTGAAAAGTGAGAGTGGTGGTGGAGGTGGAAGTGAGTGTGGTGTGGGGTTAGTGAGAGCTGAGGTGGTGACTGGCCCTAAGGGACGTGTATGGGAAACTGTGAACGGGGGTATTGATGCCAGTGAGGTGGAGTGTGAGGGGATGGGTGCCTATAAATGTGTGTGTAAGTGGTGAATTAATGTGATGGGAAAAATAGCCTCCATTGGCTCAATAGGACAGACCCCCGACTGCTGTGTAAAAAAGGGGCCAAAGCAAAAAAAAGATCCTCAAACTCTGTGATAATCCCCAAGAAACCGTAACCCCATGCAGTGGGGGAAGCAAGTGGTAGTGAACTGTGGCCGAAAAAAATGAGGATAAGTACACTTACACCACTTGTTCAGGTCGGTAGGATAACAAAAGATGCACGGGGGACTAGTAAAACAAGTAGAACCGAAGAATGAACGTAGGTTAATTGTAACCGCTCAAAAAAGTACATACTCGTAATTAATATAGTACTGACAGCTGGGACGTACCTTAATAGAGACACTAGTTTCAAAGGAGTTCCTACGTGTGTCCATCATAGCTCTGCAAGAGAATGAGAGTAGGATGAGAGCTGCCCTAAGTAGCTCCCCCCCGGGGGGGCAGGGGCCCAGACGCCCACCGATGAATGCGGGGGCGCATTCTCTTACGGAGCTACAACGGATGAAATTTCATACACTTTATTTACCCTATATTTTAATTAATACCACCATACCGTTTCCGTTCCCTTGCAGCGCCCCAGCCAAACATCATGCAAAATTGTCCTGATGAAGCGACAAAGATGTCGCGAAACATGTCGACTCCCCTTGCATGAACATCTGTACAAATTGTTGGCATCTTACCGTGGAATTTCCAATACCTATATGAAAATCGGTTTTTGAACCTACGCATAAAATTGGGACTATACTTTTGACTGTACATGGTGATTTGTTTATAACCTTTTGTACCACATTTTGTTACTCCAGTCTGCCTGAAAGTCCATCTTAATGTACATGGACATTGTTTCCAGTACTTAAGTCTCTTGGGTGCAACCATTTCTTTTGTGTATTTTGTATACAGACTCGGGATGTTGGCGGACGACATAAGTTTTGATAATTAACGTATATAGGGGTGAGAACTTTTTCCTTTTCTTCTCTGCTTGCATATTAAAGTTATACTGGCAAGAATGGTTGACTTAAATCAGTTTGATCTAAATCGCGCTTTACTGACTAGTGATTTAAATCGATTGGGTTGGATTTAAATCAAATCCACCCTGGAAGCAAGGGAACAAAAGTCCAAATCCAATGTATGACTTTGTCAGCCCTCTAGGAATCCTGAGGGGAGTGCGGCACCCTCGGGGTCCCCAGTATGGTTAATGGGGTCCCCGGG
>CM070035.1:149860751-149887572 GCA_036250615.1 Ptychadena robeensis | reverse complement strand
GTGCGCTTTTGGTACAGAAATCTGTACCTCAGCAGTGCGCTAGGGAGGTTAAATGATTACACAATCATATAATCTTTCCCGGATAGCAATACAGCCTCCCTACCAGAATAGATAGCAGGGAGGAGCAGTGACGTGGGTGTTGTGTTATGGCTTCACTTTTTACAGTCTATAGGGTTTATTGATTCCAAACTCAAAAACAAATTTCACTTTTTTAGATTAAGATAAGGACCATTTATAGTTGGTCCCAAAGTCAGTGGTTCTTAACCTCCCGAGCAGTTTCCCCAATAAGTTCAGGGTGAGTTTGTTTACAAACATAACTCACCCAGAATGAACATCGGGGCATGTTACCCACGGCATCCCTACACGTCCGCGCCCCCACCCATCCTTCTGAGTTCTGCCACTTCAGCAACAAAGAGGCGGGTGGAGGGGCAGACCCATTGACCTGCAATACATGCAAGTCTTTGCCCTCACATCCCTGGCATCATTGATCATGCACACTGTAATCTGTTTCAATTACCTGTACCACTCTTTTAAAGAGTGTGGTAAACAGACGCCCAGACGGTTTACCAAGCGAATTACTTCAAAAGGTGTAAAAAAAAAAAGTTTAATTTGACACATAGACAGCCAGAATGATGTATTTGAATAGAGACGGACAGTCATTCCTTTCTACAAAAAGTACGTCCATTTCAGTGCCCAGAGAGTCTTCCACAACACACGGCCCGTCATTGTTTCCTTACGCCGCAGTTATTTCAGTGTGATAAATATCAATGTAGTGATGAAAATAGCAATGTGCAGAACATTATGGATTCTGTTTCTACCAATGAATGAGACGGCAGAACTCCAGCAGGGGTGACATTCAAAAAATGCTGAAATCCTAATATATCCTACGGGCACCTCACGTTGTTCCTGGCACAGTGTGCGGTACCGTGTCATCAGCCCAAGTATGATTTCTCATTCAATATCCATTATCTTTATTTATAAAAGTTTCTGGTGCTCAATAAACAGGTAATAACAAGGGTTTAGCCACATCAAACCACCGGCAGCATCCAGAACAAGCGCGGTGAGCGCAGCAGCATTTCAATGTGGAGAAATCAGCTCCTTTTAATCTCCTGATAAATGATGGATGATCTAAGCAAACCCAGCAAGTGCGGCATATGTGGAGAGGTATGACTACAAGTATGATTGAAAGGAGTTTCACAAGTAAGCTCGCACGGGCAGAAGCTAATGCAAACCTACAGAGATTGAATTATGCTGCTTGCATTCAAATATCAGCCACTGTGATAAGCGCTGGAGTGGAATGATGCATTTTACGGAAATATCCAGGCTGACACGAGCAGTTAGCATATCTTTCTGCATTATAAAAATAAGTAGCAGCTGCCAATTTACAGCCTAAAGAAATATCTGTATACAAATATCCGCAGACAGCAATTCCTTCTTACATGGCTCGGTAAAAAGTATTAACAGCCCGATGCCACCCACATGGCCGCTGTCCAGGTTCATCACACGCCGGCTTCTTGTATCTCTTAAGGGCCCCAGTGTGGTGATTTCTACATTACAATTCCCTTTCCTAATGCCCAAATGAATCACGTATAAAGCAGAATACATAAAGGATTTGGCTCATTCTATGGCCTCTACCAGAGACAGTGACATCAATTATGCAGCAGAATCTCACCACTGGAGTCTGCAGTATAAACAGAGATATATATATATCTGTATATACATTTACATTTATATGGATACACCTTAATAAAATGGGAATGGTTAGTGATATATACTTCCTGTTTGTGGCACATTAGTATATGTGAGGGGGGAAACTTTTCAAGATGGGTGGTGACCATGGCGGCCATTTTGAAGTCGGCAATTTTTAATCCAACATGTGTTTTTTCATTAGGAAGAGGGTCATGTGACACTCAAACTTATTGGGAATTTCACAAGAAAAACAATGATGTGTTTGGTTTTAACGTAACTTTATTCTTTCATGAGTTATTTACAAGTTTCTGTCCCCTTATAAAATGTGTTCAATGTGCTGCCCAAACATACTATACATTCTGAGCACATTTAAATGCAAATATCCCTATTAGAAAATAAGCCCCTTATTCTGGGCATTTTACAGTCTCTCAGGCATCTTATCTTTGCTTTTAGCCCTGGAATAAAGGTGACGTGCACCTGGATGGTGGCCATGTCGTTCAACAATGCTGATCAATAAAACACATAGCAATTTTTTGCGTCAACAGAATAAGAATGGGAATGTTTGGTCGCGCACATATTGCCAAAGTGTTTATGAAGAACAGAGGTTTGGCGTGCGTGCAGGGCTGTGCGCCCTCTATGTATTGCCCAATTGTTAATTATAGAGGCCAGCTGGTTTTCGAAAAATGGGAGTTTTTCCCAGGAATGGGAAACATGGCTTCTGTGTGGGCAATATTCAGAACAATTCAGCATCCTTATGGTTCAGTTTTAATCTTTATTCAGGGATAATAAGTTTTATACATGACAGGGTTATAACTTATGCTCGTAAATGGAGCCTTAAAGGAGAATGACAGTGAAATATGAGTTCCTGTATGAGCAATATATTGCTTGTGGAGATCTTGGTGATCCATAAATTGAAAGCATTAACTTGCCTTTAGGAATGCTTTATAGGAATGGAGCTGACAGGAAATTACAGCCAACATTGAGAACAATTAGAATCATACAGTATATGTTTTGTATATGTGTGTATATATATATTAATATTTATTTATGCAAATAAGCAAATGTATATTTTATATAAGCACCCCCTAAAGCATCTTTATTACCATACTGCTAATGCAGTCATAAACCATTGTGGTTATATCGTCTCCCAACACCTTGCATAAAATATGTATAAAATACATAAACAATGAAAGCAGAACATTCCCTGTATGGATTTTAGAAAGTAATTCTAGACCAAAGACACATTAACTTCCCTAGCGCACTGCGGCGCTACGGATTTCTGTACCAAAAGCGCACCATAGACTTTAATGGAAAAAAGTTTTTTACATTGTAGGCCTGTAACTTCCCAAAGTATGTCCATAGAGGAGTCTGGTAGACATCCTGAATATAATAACATGTTCAGATGCTTTGTGAATAACTTACAATATCAGATAATGAATATTTCAATATTTCCCTTAATCAGGTATATTAGCACAGCAACCACTAGATGGCGCTGCAGATGCCAGGTTACATAGGACAGCATTGTATTACATTGAAGTCAGTGTGTTACATTCAGGAACAGAACGTCTGTCACATTGGGAGAGAAGCAGAATGAAGACAGCGGAAGGAGGACATGGGGACACCGGATCATTTATTCAGGTGAGTATTTTACATAGGGAATCACATTGAATTGTGTTAGAGGGAGTGACCCGTTCTCCTCCACGTACCTGTTCATTAGATCGAAGCCACAGGGAGCAGTGAGTTTGCTCTCTTGTGGCTCCAATCTCTGCCTGACGTACCCAGCTCAACCACTGCTGTTCTGACAGGTCAGAGCTGGACGAGCTGGGACCGTCAGGAACGGCAGGGGGGTTAATGGTGTAGGCGTCCGTTGAAGAACTCTCAGTTCTCAACAAGAATTAAGGCATGTTTCATTTTCCCTACAATCAATGTCAGATTCGATCGTAATTTATGATCCACATTGGTTCGATCGATCAAAGTACGATTGAACTACCTCCCACATGGAGAAACCGATATTTTATCAATGTTAGTTTGATCGATCGAAAGCATAATCGAAGGAAGTCGATCATAAACACACCAAAATGTCTGCCACCGGATGTAAAAGTATTATTTAAATCAAACCAAAATCGGTCGGTTACAACAACATAACATGCAATGCATACTCTCATAAAATGTGTGGACCCTCCAAATTACAGATGCCCCATCACAACAATAATATACAAAAAATATTTACACTTTTCAGTCCCACCCATCCTTTGGGATTTGAGCGTGGCAAGGGGATTTAAGTAGATGAAGTATGAAAACAACATCATTTATTGGAAATCACAGATAACAGTGTATCAAAATTTGGGATACAATCCCATACACAGTCAAAATATTATTCGGTTATGAAGTCTATTGGTTACAGTCATTGCAATAGTTATCCTCAATGTGTTTTGCATATTTTGCTTCTTCATGAGGGTTCTACTTTACATCAAGATTGTGTCTACAAATAATAAGGCTCATATCAGTCACATGATACAGTATATTATGTCACATACTTATTAAACAGTAGGGGTTAACTCTATCTGAAAAAGATGCTTTTGTCCACATACACTGTTTTGGGGGCATCACAATCACGGCCAGCGGTGCTAGAGCAAGGCGGGACAACCCCCCAGAGAGAGGGCCCCATCATCACAACTCGTTAATTGAACATGAGGGGTGTATCCTGGTATATCCAATTGTTGGGCTTGGCTTGGTGGTATGTCTTGCCAATACTGGTGAAACAATGTCAAGAAGTTATCTCACCACTGGGACCTTTGAGGGGGTATACCAATCAACCATCAATTGATCAAAATTTTCCAACATGTCTGATCACTTTTCGATCAAACTTTTGGTCAATTTCTATTGAACCATGTGGACAGGCATCGATTTTAGGTCGATCCACTTTAAAATCGAGCGGTTTAGGTCGATAGAACGGGAAAATCAAAACGTGTATGGGGGCCTTTATGAAGGTCAAAAATCTGACATGTCAGGAAAGTGTGCAGGATGAAGAGGATGCTTTAACACAGGGGCGGGCAAACTAAGGCACGGGAGCCGGATCCAGTCCATTTAGGTTTCTTTTCCGGGCCTTTGTCACCTTGTTAAAAAGATGCTCCTCTCTGTTTGTTCTCTGCAATGAGTGCAGGTGTCCAAACCTTGCCTTGGGACCATGCAGTGGTGATCATGACACTGTGGGGGCATCCTCATGGCAACAACAGGCAGTCTCTAGGAATGATCTCTGCTAATTTTTTCTTTTGAAGTGCAGGAAATGTGATGTGCGGCTGCAAGTGGATATTGGGGAAGTAGACGTCCCTTCTGACATCTGCCTCCCATAATCCCTGTGTGTGTGGGAATCAGCCATATCTGGAGGGGCGGAGCATCACCGGATTCAGATCTGGATTGGTGGAGAAAGCAAGACAGGAAGAGTCTCTCTCCTCCATCTTACATGCTGGCACACAGGACACTCTAGGCATGTCGGCGCTGGAGAAGGGAAGAGGGGACGGTAAGTATGGGATTTTTCTCTACAGGGATCAGTTTGATGGATCAACAATGCATGTAGGTAAGTAGATTGATATTGTTTTTTTGTTGTTTTTTTTTTTTTAGTTTAAAACCGCTTTAATGCTGTATGGCAGAAGCATGCAAACAAAACCTAGAGGATGACATTAGCGTTCAATCCCACAGCATGTCCCCTTTTACAGTAACACAAGAAGAAAGACATTTCTAAACTATTTGTAATAGAACAAACTGAGATATCGTCTATGATCAACTTGGTTGGCCTATTCACTAAGTCAGTCTACAAAGACAAAGTAAGCTCACAGCTGATGCCAATGGCTTGTAACCTGGAAAGAGAACTGTAGCTAACCTAACCATGATGAAGGGCCCAATGCTCAAAAGGTCACATTTTTCACAAATGAATTATGTCCCAACAACAACCAAGAACTTAATCATACTGGAAGAGTTTGAGGAAACTTTTAGCTCTCTGCCAGTGTCCGAATAAAAATAAAAATGGCAAAGTGTCCCTTTAATACTGAGACTCTGTCCTTCGATGGAGGACAAAGTTTACATTTCAACTGTAACCAACATGTGCCTTAAATGACACAGACCAGTAATGTGCATACATTTGATATAAAAAGAAAAACATAAGGATGTACCACAATATAGTTGTAATCCATGGAATTATTGAAAAATAAATCACCTGGTACCAGGTCAAGAAATAATACAGAAGGCCATCAAATAGACACATTTAGTTTCATGCCAAAATGAATTCACTAACCTTTCCCACCTACTAACCATTTCTGACAAAGAAACATTTTAAATTGCATGCATTTGGCACCTGACTCATCTCTGAGCAATTGCTGGTCGTACACCAAGGCCTTCCACAAACTCATATGAAAGAGGAAGGGGCACAGCAAGCAGTCCTGTCCTCCTCTGAATGCTCTATGAAGCCCGGGGCAAACAAGGTATGGGATGCTCAATAAACACAAGCACTCAACTAAGCCGAATACTGCATCACGCTGTGCGTTGTGGAATGGGATCAAGGACTGCAGCTGCTGGCTATGATTGAACTTTTAGTTATATATATTCAATTAATATATTTGATCTATTGTGTGCATGTTCATTTGAAAACTACATGTATGAGACCTAGCTGGTTTTGTAATTAGTAATAACAAGGTATAAAAGTATGAGCAAACTGTGACAGACTGGTCATCTGTTACTGTGTAAATGGACCATTAGGTGGTGACCTGGAAGGAGTCCAGGAATTAATTACACAGCAACATTCGGTTGTTTTTGTTACAGGGCCCCCAGACTCTGGGATAGGGAGGATGGAATTGGGTGGGCCTCCCTATTCCCCCAGGTACACTTCAATGGTTTACACGTGTGCAGGTAACTGGAGCTGGGTGTGACTCCAGTGTGTCTGTAGCTGCAGATTCCAGTGTGTCGGGTTCAGACCAAGTAGGAGTGTGGGGCCTAGACCTGTGGCTACTGGAGCCATGGAAACAGGGGCTCACAGAGTGTGAGGCCCAGACCTGTTCCTGTTGGGAAGCTGAACCCAGGACAAACTTTTATGTTGGACGGTGTGAACATGTTGGAAATTTTCAAAGACATTTTGTTTGGATTTATATTAACCCCTGTGACCGTGACTTTCTGTTTGGACTGGTGCAAATAAACACGGGCAGGAGCCTTAAAAAGGATCACAATCGTGTGGACTGATGGTTTGAGATCGCCCATTTGAGCTGAATCCCCACAAAACCCATCTGTCTACTCCTTGCCATACATATATTCCTTTTTTCCTTCATATGTCCTTACTTCAAGGACCTGCCTGGTTGAAGGACCAAACCATTAGCAGGTGATCTGTGATGTCATTGATGTACTTTTTTTTTTCAAATGTTCGCTACATCTCCATGAATTTTGGTGACTATACCATGTTCTGGGGCTTTGCAATTCAAAATGTCAGCTAGTGGAAAAAAATTAACCATCTCTATCCACCACCTCCAATACACAGACCCTCTTAGATCAGGACTCCATAGGTTCAGGGGTGTGGCAATAGTGCGCTTCCCCTTACTCACTATTCAATAAGCTCTTATAAGTGAAACGCGTCAGTGGGGAGGAGCAGCCTCCGTGGTCTGTTTGTTTGTATACGGTGTTGATTTTGGAATAAAGCAATATTTGGATATTTTACTTTACATGAAAGTGCAGGATATTCTTTGGGTTATATCAATGGATCTCAAGTTCCTATATGTTGTACACTAACGGTGGCTATCACAATGAAGAGCATGCTTATTATTTCCATGTATATAATTACCCCAAAGGAATGCACAGCTAATGTCTGCCTAGCCACAAATTATATAAATAAAAAAAAGAAACTTTTAACATGATTTTAACAATGGTGACTCTATGTATTTAATGCAAGCCATAAAAAATAAATAGAGCAAGTAGCTAGCAGCTGTGAAAACAAGCAGCCATTTGCGTGGAAGAAGAAGAGCATTAATTATGCATACCGGTACCTGAAATATTCATGGTGGGGGGAACTTTCCTAAGAGCTATGTCTGGCTACACAAACATCTCAGACATGGGCAGTTTCTAGACAATATGTCCTTTCCTAAAAATGTCATTCTTGAGAAGTAAAAATATATTAGATGACATTAATAATGCAAATGATTAAATGCTAAACTCCTGACAACATAGAAGAAATACAAATATGTGGAGGTTTTCACCTGCCGAGGATTTCACAGGACATGCCTCCCTGCCAGCGATTTAAGAATATTAGAAGATATTTTCCAGCTAACTTACAGTACTCATCCTATACCCCATGTAGAAGCATTATATATGATTCTTGTGCCAGCTCCCCCACCTAAATTCCAGAGAAAATCTATTTATTAACCTCCCTAGCGCACTGCTGAGGTCCAGATTTCTGCACCAAAAGTGAACCATAGACTTCAATGGTAAATTATTCTTTATGTTGTAGGCCTGTAACTTCCCAAAATATGTCCGTACAAGGGTCTTATAGACATCCTGAATATAATAATGTTTGAAACAAACAATTATGTAAAAAAAAAAAATATATTGTGTTAATAAAATTAATGAGAAAACACAAAAATCAGGGCACAAAGCTATGCTGCTATGTACTAAATCTCGCCCAAATAAAGTCTCTGGTGCCCCACATGTGCCCATTTGCAGTTAACCCTCCCTAACCTGGTGTGATGGATGTGGTAAAATCACACCAGGGGGAGGGTTTCTTCATATGGACACATCTGGCGCACCAGAGGCTTTTTATTCTGGCGAGATTTTGTACATAAATGCACATTGAAAGCAGTTTTCTACGTAGAAAACTGCTGTAGTACAATTTACTTTCAAATATCCTGTTGCTTCCCCGATGTGACGTCATCGCAAAACTGTAAGTATGGAGCCCTGATGTGTACTGGACGGCACCATCTCGTCCAGTGCGATAGTAGGAGTAGCAGCGCTGGACGAGATGGTGCCGTCCCGCACGCTAGGGCGGTTAACTGTATAAAACACAGAGTTAAATGAAATTAATGTCTTTTTTTACCTCCCTGGAGCACCATTTAAACTGTAAGCAATTAGCAAAACTAAATTATATATAGGAGTATATATATATATATATATATATATATATATATATATATATGCACATACATGGCATATACCAGTTGGATCACATTATTTCCCCAATCTAGAAAACACTGAATGATGGGTTGTTCTCCTGGTCACTAATGTCAAGAAAGAATGAGTGAAGTCAAGAGAGGCTAAGTACTAAATTTGAGTTGCCACCAGAACATAAATATAGTGAACGTTTTCCAATGAGTTTGTTTTTCCAACAATTGTATAAAAAGGGTTTTCCCTTACATTGGGAAGATATTATCTTACTTCCTGGAAAATCTACAGGTCCAGAAGTGAAGGAACATCCCTAATTAAAAATGGCAATCAAGAAATAATGGCACCACACGAAAATAGATGTGTTCTCCATACCACAGCAACCTTTGAACTAAACATTGTGTTACCGCACTGCAACAATGTGAGCCCAGCCTTAGGGCATGTCTCCATTTGGCATTTTGGATGCTTTCACATTGGTAATGTAATGTGCCTAGACACTTTGTGCTTCGATTGCGCATCTTTGTGAACGTGCCATAGCAAAACATGTTTTTCACATGTTGAAATCTCAGCAAGTGAGGAAAATGAGGAGTGTGCCCAAAAAACACGTATATAAAAAAATGATGGTCCAAAGTCACACAATGAGTGTGTTATAGGTTCTACGCTGATTTTGACGCTGTGCAGGTCTAACAATTTTCTGGCGAAAGTAATGGTCCATGAGACTAGGCCTTACTCCAATATTTTTTATATTTGCCCCTTGGAGAATGACAGATCAGTGGTACTTTAGAGCAGTGGTTCTCAACCGTTTTAGGTGTGCAACCCCCAGAAGTGATGTCACTTGCCTGTATTTGATAGACGGGAGTGCCTGTGCATAGTGACACACCATGACATAATTTCCAGCACGATCAGGCAAGTGTAATGTCTCCTCCCTTATATTTTGGGATGTAAATGATGTGCGGGGTGGGAAGTAAAGACCCATCCTTCCTAAGTAACTCTCCCTCTGAACTTTTCACCCTGCTGGTGGGCATCTGGTGCTTTTAGTGTACTCAGTGACCCCTGTAATATGGTCGTTCTACCTCCAAGGGGGTCCGGACCCACAGGTTGAGAACCACTGCTTTAGAGTCTAAAAGGGTAGCTGAAAACAGATGTTAAATATGTCCCTGAACCAAAGATTCTATAATGTATTAAACTAAAAGAAATATAATTTAATATACCATACATGTTCTTCTGAATTCTATGGGGTGCATGCATGCCAGGGACTGAACAGACAGAATCTTGAACATTGATACTTTTATAAATATTTGGCATAGAGGTCATTATACTATTTCCTAAAAAATCACAACTCACCATAAGATAAAAGTTGATTTAAACTTTCATATTTTCCGTACTGTGCCGCAATGAACAGAGGTCTAATGCCAAAGTCGTCCTCACATTCCTTGTCTACACCACTCTCCAGAAGAAGACTTATGAGGTCTGTACGTTCCTGACATAACAGAAAGAAGAAACCGAATGGGGACATGTCAATATACAGATAACATGTATTCCTTTACCTTATCTGACAATGTTTTTTTAACATATGCTAATGATGGTATTCTGGATATAGAAATCAATTGCCATGCTGACTTTGGCTTCTTCTGACAAGAAGTTCTATGAGATGTCCAATAGGGAAACTGAAAAAGGAGCAGTCTAAGATGGATCTACAACATGATTCATATGGAATATTAAAGTGGATGTATACTTTTAAAAAAATAAAAAAATTTACTTATTTCTGAGCTAATATGATATTGGCTTAGCACTCCACAATCCTAAAAGTATATACTTACCCGCTGGGGGCATTTATAATAGTCTTCTATGGAAAAAGTTGTCTGTGTACTTTCAAAGCAGAGCTGAGATTAGGGACTTATCTGGGTGTTACTGTGCTCAGAGATGTTGGCTCCTTTCCAGTCTGTCGTGGCATGCATAAGACCCAGGGAGTAAGTTTGTTTTCTTTTTTTATGCCATTCTCCCTATTATGTGCACTTCTAGTGCCATTCACGCATAGATGATTGATAGATGAGAGTTGTATTTCAAATAAAGTCTGAGGGCCATTTCCCACTAAACACGCTGCAGCTATGGTGCAGGGCAGGGCTCGGCAGGGCATTTCTGTTTGGCATGGGCTCCTGGGACTCCCTCTCAGCCAAGTTCCAGAAGGTGGGGAAGCTAAGTCAGAGGCTGCTCCACTGACTCTGACACTGAAACCCTCTGCTGTGTGTGGCTTTGAGTGCAGGTAGTTTTTCTTTCCCCGCTTAAAGCCACACACAGAGGAGGGTTTTAGTGTCAGAGTCAGTAAGGTAGCGTCAGACAGCCTCCTCACCTCCACCTCCTGGAACTCGGTGAGCAGGATTCCCAATAGCCCGTGCCAAGCAAAGAGTTCGTCTCCGCTGTGTGTGTCAGCTGGGCAACCTCTGACAGCTTCCCCACATGCACCTCTATATACGACTCATGTGGTGTGTCTACTCAACCACAAAATATGATCAATTATTATCCTTTAATTATCCACATTTGCTGTATAAACACAAATACCAATTTGAAGATATGTGGTGTATTAAGCAACAGATCAGTACATAGCTGGGCCGTTTTTAGTCACAATATCTGCCTGGATTTTAAATTACGTTTTAGAATTTTTCGGCTTACCATAAGAGAAGCCTGGTGTAGAGGGTTCCACCCAGAACAGGAGTGAGGTCCATTCAGCTTTGCTTTAAATTTCAGTAACAGCTTCACCAGGTCCTCACATCCACTTTCCACAGCTTGGGCAAACGACAAAAATATAAATAAAAATAGGTATAATTAAACTATAGAAATCATAATACAATGCAGAAGCTGGAATGTTTGTCACAGCAACATTTCCTTTTCATGGCCCAGCGATATCCTGACTATATTTGATCTGGGAACAGGCAACGCAATTTGTGTAGAGCACTTATAACAATAATACCAGCGGAAACAACCCACATAACAATGTATAGGAAAGGTAAAGCCGTACGCGATTATGTGGATTTATGGACATTTAAGCCCGATTAACAGCAGGAACACCTGTCCTAACATGCACAGAAAACACACAGTAGAGGGGAGATGTCCGTTAAATGGCAGTGCCATGCAGGCTTTCCTATAAATAAAGAGAGCCATACACTAACAAAACAGGTAATGTAAGGAAATATCAGATCTCCTGGTCTGCCAACAGGAAATATTCGCTAAGTGCTACAATTACCATGGATCATTCTGATGCCCTATTCATCCAAAATACTCTGTTTACCAAACTAGTCTAAGTGAGCTCTTGAGAGAGATTTTTTTCCAGTAAATGGAACGCTACGAAGGTCATGTCAATGCAAAAGTTTGAGTAATAGCCAATGTGTTCAAAAGAAATAAATACCTACAATGCAAGCTGAAATAAACAATAAATACCAGGAGAAAGAAAAATAAAGCAGAACTCAAACTCCATCTTACGTGAATGCTCAGAAATGATGCAATGCCCCTTCTACCCTCTCAACAGTGGTCATTGCCGGCATACCTCTCCAAAACAAAAGAAGGCGATGGTCCCCCACTCGTGGTTAAAAAAGTTTTCTCCAAAATCTTTATTGTTCACACGATAAAATCATAAAGCATATGAAAGACACAATCACCCCTGGGGGTCTCCTCATTCTCTGACACTCTTCATCCCATTTAGATTTCGTGACTTATTCGTAGAGATGGCAGATAGAGCATCTCTACTAATAAGTCCTGAAATCTTAATGGGCCCAGGAGACAGGGCTTGGCTATCCACACACCTGGTGTTGATCTACAGAAAAGTTTTGCAGCGAGGCCAGAGAGGGATAAGAACAAGGACAGAGGCGCACAACCTAGTACAACAAAGTAAGCACTTCCTGCTTACAGATGCTGGAGGGCTCAACAGGAACAATGGGACGTGTTTTGAGTGGAGACTCTTTTTCAACCATAGGGGCCCCTATATATTTAACCTTTTACAGTACCTTACTTTGTTGTACTAGGTTGTGCGCCTCTGTCCTTGTTCTTATCTATCTCTTATTTGTTACAGGAGGCCACACTCCTCCATTTTGAGAGCTGCACACCTACACACAACTTAAACACCCACCCCTCATACTGACCCCATTTTACTCTGCAATCTTTGCTCAGGCCCCATACACCCACTGAGGGCCCTCCTGACCACTGATATCACTGTAGCTGTGTAATCACTGCTGAAGGTTGTGCGCAACTATTTATTATCTTTCTTAGGCCAGAGAGGGAGTCTGCTTACAGGAATCATTCATGTGAAGAGTCTTAATCCCAGTGTTATGGAACCTTTTGTCATTGTTGGCACATTGCAGAAAATTCTCATTATGTTACCTAAAATAGCCATGAAGCGCCAGGTCCTTCACCCTTCTTCACATGCTACTATCATGTCCTCCTCTGGAAATCCAAGCCATTGCCTGTTAGATCTGAACACTCCCAGTTTGCTAACTCAATAATCGTACAGGGAAACATTGTGCACAAGGAGAGGAGTATGGGGTCGGAAATGTCATGTCGACAAACCTAAATGGTAGCTGTAGGTAAGTATATCATCCTCAAAAGGAAATATAGGACTATTCCCAAAAACTCTGAGAATTCTTGAGAATTTTACAAGATTATGCAGCTCAGGAGTACCATTTAGGGCTCCCTAGGTCTTTGCTCTTTTAGTTACGTTTGTGAGTCCCATACAGAAAATATACATTTTCATACAGAGAGATTCCGGTGCCTCCTCTCTGCTGTGACATGCTGTATATAGAGATTAACTTGAGAAAAGGGGCACTGCTGAGAGCCAGGGACTGCTCCATCAGTCTCTGGTTGGTAGAAGAGCCAGAGGAATATCAGTATGCATCAAACGTTTACTTAAAAAAAAAAAAAATTACAATAGACAAGTATGCAGCATGTGACAGCAGAGTGGAGGCACTGCTGAGAGTCCGAAATTAGTCTGTAAGCCTCCAGGCTGTTAGCAATGCTTCCCCTCTGATCAAATATGCTGTATACCCCACTCTATGCATTTTTATGCCAGGGAGTCACAGCAGGTAATATAGTCACTGCACTTGCAATTCCTTTTATGCAAACGAAGCCGATCCTTAGTATGTGCATGCATTATTGCACTGCTAAGGGCCCAGAAAGAGTCTTTCTACACAAGTCTACAGTTTTTTTCCTTCATTTCCTACTCAAAACCATGGATGCGTATCTAAAGGTCTGGTGCGTCTTATGTGAATAAAAGAAGAGCCCTAACAGGGATTGAGCGAAGGTCAATATTTGCATAATATTCGCCTACCTGTATCTCTGTATCAGCTGATCACTGTGACACAGTTTTTATAACATAATTGTTCACTTTCCAGTGAATGTTCAGACTGTATCAGGAAGGTTTGAGAAACACATATACGAAAAGTCATCACTGTCTGGTCGGGCCAGACTCGGCCAGACTCTTATTCTGCAGTTTTGAAAACAAAATTGATTATCTAGTTGTTGTGGGCAGACGGTGCTTAGTCACTTTACGTCAATGCTGCTTTATCATTTCTGCAGTATTAGTACTAAACATGTACTCTTAACGTTGACCTATCACTAACAATTACCACTTCATCTTCAACAAGGCTTTTGTCAGCAACAAATATCCGAATGATTAGGAAACCAATGCTTTCCAAACTTTTAAATGAGTTTTGTTGCTACCCTGTGAAGTGCAGAAATAACAAATAAGAATCTACAGCACGTTAGGTGGAGACCCTTCTTCTTATTGCCTGGCTGCAGGACATCCAGCATCATCCAGGGATCGCATGGTATCCAGCTATCAGGCATATCCCAATCCTTTTATAGTTTTCTTTAGTTTTTTATTTATGTCTTGCTGCTTTTCCACAGCCTGTGTTGTTCATAATCATCATAATCAGAGTTGTCGCAATCTGAATCTAGCTAATTTGTGGTGATATTCGGCCATGTGCACAGAACTTATTTAGTGAGCTCCTCAGATGAGTACCATGAGATGGTGTTTGGTACTCACCCCATATGTATGCGTCAGCCTCCTGCATGGAAGATTCTGCTGCAGATGGACCTCCCTGTTCCTGATTGATCCATCGATTAGCTGTCTCCATCCACAGGTCACCAGCTGGCTTTGGGTCAAATGTAATTCTCACAGTACAACTCCATTTGACCCCCCAGATCTCATACCTCAGCAGTGCAACCTTACATTTTCTGGGTTAATAACTAACCAGACACTACCTGCAGTTCAAATTTTATAGTCATATTCCAGCTGTCAAACAGTGCTTTTCTCTTGTCAGATTTTACCATTACATATGCCTACTCTGACTTTCATCCCCCAGATCTCCAACCCCCCTTTAGAAGTCTTTTTTTTGGATTAGTTATTTACATTCCCAATTTTACAACCCTATCTACAACCTTTCATAGATATTAACAATATCTATGACATTTAACAATAAAAACAGAAAACATTTGGGCAATCTTAAAAAGTAACTTTTACAGGAGCGTATACATGATAAAGTTGTTTATACAGCTTTTTAATGTAATGTTCAAGCATAAATCTCAACTGAAAAAAAAAATCTTCTTGCAATACTATGTTCAGCCGCAAATTTACCCTTGCCATCAATGTACAGATGGCATCATCGGCTTCTTCCTGACAGGGGAAGGGGAGGAGCTGAAGGAAGGCTGCAGATCTCTCCCCTCTATGGGTGATAGCTGCTGCCACCTGCACCCGAAATACCTCCAAGTTGTTAGTACGCAAGTGCGTGTAGTAATAATACACCAGCTAGCTCTTGGTCCTCATGCATACCCGTGTACCAAACATCAAAAATTGGATGGAGGGTGTACGGCTGAATGCAATCTAGCCATTACAGAAGGAAATACTGCAAAACATTTATTGTTTTCGATTACACATGAGTACGATAAAAAAGGATCCCCCTCCCCATGTGTATAGATATTATATCACTTCTAGACAAAAGAATGGTTCATAATACATTAATACACATAAAAAAGTGAGCATTAAATAAGCATCCATCAAATGATCCATCAACAAAAACACTTTGAAAATGCAGGATCTTCTGCATTCACGCTAAGGGGAGAAGTATTTTTTGGACTTCATGCTTAGATCAAAAAAACACATAGATATGACCTCAAACTAGCAGGAGGAAACTTCAAATCTAGCAGAGGAAAGTATTATTTCACTGGTGAAAGCTTGGAAAAGGACGTAGGTCAGGCAACAGACACTGAATGTAAATTTGCTTTAGACAAAAATCATAGAAAAAAAAAGAAGGACCACTTGGTCTTCTTGTGCCGTCACTCTTCTATGTTTGTATGCTAACAACCAATCATCTAGGTATTACCGCCTACCCAAACGAAAACTAATCAGGAAAGAACAAAGACTGTCATTACCAGAACTCCATTTTGTTTACATTCATTTACATTATATTTACATTTAATTTAAATTTCACCTTCGCTGTGAAGCTTATTGTGCCCACGCTGTAGACTCGTGCCCACTGCCATCACTCACTTGCATAGAAAAGCGATGTAATTAGCCTGCAGATAAGAAGCTTTCGGCTGTAATACATGCTTCCCTGCATACCTGACGCCTGCAACGCTCGTAAAATTAATAGACTGACAGAAGCAAACAGAGCATACAGGGCTTTTAAATAAATGCAAGCTATGTATTAATAAACATCAATCAAAGGACCCATGGCAGTGGTATGGTGGTATGTAAAGAAGGAACCCAAAACCAAAAAGGATTGTAAAAATAAAAAAGAATTATCCCTGTACTTCCGAAGAAGATGTTAGCAAGGGGTCACCAGTGGTATAACACTGGTCTTGCAGCACCTCAGCACAGCATTCAGTTAGGCTAGGTCCAGGCAGACAGATGGATGCTTTTCTTGATAACGGCCATGTAAGAACTGGAATGATTGTCGAGTTTTTCGGGTATTTATGCTGTGTCTCCAGCTCAGCTGATGCTTTGTATGGAGACCCCGCGGTCTTTATGCAAAGCAATGGACATCAACCCATGGGCATGGTCATGTCTGATATCCCTGTTTTCGAGCGGGGTTGATCCCACTCGAAAACAGGGATGGTCGCATTAAATATGGGCCAGATAGATGGTCACCCCTGACCAACACCCTGGCAATGGTGGGTGAAACCTGACACACCAAATGGTTTATTGTCAGGTACAACCAACCATTGTTTTCTTACAAAACCATCAAGTCTACCTGTGTTCGATCCCAGAGGACCTTATACTACATAGTTGTTGGTTGATCTAAAGCATATCTGACAGAGAGATCTAAAGGTGTATGGCCAGCTTAAAGCCCACCATACACCTTGAGATCGCCCCATACAATTTCCTTTAGATCTACCAACAAATCTGTAGTATAGTGTCCTCCCTGATAGTATACATAGTGATTGGAAGGTATATATCACTGCTATGTAGTGCCGGGTCCTCCCTGATAGAATACATAGTGATTGGAAGGTATTTATCACTGCTATGTAGTGCCGGGTCCTCCCTGATAGATTACATAGTGATTGGAAGGTATTTATCACTGCTATGTAGTGCCGGGTCCTCCCTGATAGATTACATAGTGATTGGAAGGTATATATCACTGCTTTGTAGTGCAGAGTCCTCCCTGATAGAATACATAGTGAATGGAAGGTATATATCACTGTTATGTAGTGACGGGTCTTCCCTGATAGAATACATAGTAATTGGATGGTATATATCACTGCTATGTAGTGCTGGGTTCTCCCTGATAGAATACATAGGATTGGAATGTTTAGAAAGGTCCTCATATTACATGGTTTTGGTAGAACAAACGTTGTACAGAAATTGTATGGTAAGATTGTAAGGTGTATGGGGGGCTTAATTCTTTCACCCAGAGCATACAAGAGAGCTTGCAGATACCTGAGCCTATGATGCAAATTGTATGTAGACGGAAACTGAGCCAATCAAGCACAGCCACTGTTGTACCTGATTGCAGATTGTATGCAGACTAAAACTAAGCCAAAGCATCTCATTGACCATCTCTCTTGCTCATTCATTTTAGTGGTAGGTGCACTTTAAGTACCCACATCCATGCAGGAAAAAGCGTAATGACGATGCATCTGAACAGTATGTCTATCCAATTAGGCATCTACAGCTGCAAACAACAATAATAATTCATAAAAAAAAGCTAAGCAATCAGGTGATTTCTTGTGTGTGTGTG
Organism: Ptychadena robeensis; assembly: GCA_036250615.1. Taxonomy (NCBI): domain Eukaryota; kingdom Metazoa; phylum Chordata; class Amphibia; order Anura; family Ptychadenidae; genus Ptychadena; species Ptychadena robeensis. Next base: position 149,869,528 of record CM070035.1, on the reverse strand, counting down.
TTTAATTAGACTTCCAGTAACTGCTATCTCATTCCTCTTCTTGAACATCTCGTCTGAGGAAGAAGCCTTTAAATCAAAGAGCCGAGGCACATGCTAAATGTCATTCTACGCTTCACCCTAAGGACAAGCCATTTCTGCTTCTTAATTAACAAACCCCTTTAAAGGAGCAAAACCTGAGCCCATATGGAGAATGCCTACACCACGCTTTTCACACATTAATATATAATGCTGCAATCTGTACATTGCTATATGGAGCCGAACACCGTCTGAGCGCGGTGCTCTATTACGATGCTGCTGCTGTCTCTTTGTCGGCTTACATGGAGTGCGTTTAGACTTTCATGATGAGGAAAGGTGATACCACGAAGCCAGGGAATCTAAAGGAGGACGGTTTTAAAGGGGAAACGTTAAAATCTTGGATTCTTTTGGTAACCATAAATGGACTCTTGGCACCAGCAAAGAAAAAACTACAAGGCTTCAACTTAACATCACTTTAACTACGATAGTCTTATATAAGTCTTATAAAAAAAAATCACCCAAACATTTTTATTACATTTTAATTACCGCTAAACTGTAAAAATATTCATTTAGCAATCATGCTGATGCCTGTGGGAGCCGCCATTTTACATTCAGTGTTAGCTTCCAGGCTTGCATGAGTTGAGGCTGCAATAACGCCGGCGGCCACCGGGAGCCGCCAGATATAATGTGTGTCAATGGACACTAGGTGAAAGCAGGAAAAATAAATAAATCAACGTAAAAAGCTGCTGCAGATGTCGGCAGCCTCCCGTGGCGATGAGCAGATGATCCACAGAGGAGGAGGCGTGAGGGGAGAGCTATACACATATCTCCACACAGGTAACTATTTTTTATTTACATATTGCCCCAATAGTCGGGGGTTGGTTGGCTAGCTAGGGGGAAAATTTTGTCTGGTGGGCTTAGGTGCGCTTTAGCATAAAAAGGAAAAAAATCTACACGTTACGGTATAACAGTACTCTGACGTGGTGGCTGAATTCGTTTTCTGTTGTCAGGCCTTTGCAGATACTGATTTTGTTAAGGGCTTTGGTTGCCAAACTTTCTCAGCGGGGCCCCCCTTTTCTAGATAGGAACATTATCGAGCCCCTCGTTCAGTTTAAAGGCCATTTTACTGCAGTAAATCCATAGTGTAGACATGGCCTAGGGCAGCATTTACACATGCGCTTTACGGGCTGCTGGCAGTTGAGGAACGCCCCAATGTTATCCTTAAGGAGAAAAAACAAGAAAGGGTCTAGGGGCGCCTAATGTCGCATTTTACCGGCAGCGATGCTGGGCGCTGGAAACGAGCAATATAAAAAAGGCCTTCATGGATAACTGTACTTAAAGAAATAAAGCCCCCCATACACGGGTCGATGCCCGTGCAATCGAGGAACCCTTGAGCGTGCGCAAGCTCCCTTCTGCGCCCTCGATCCCCTTCAATACTTTGGAAGGGGACCCTCAATCCCCATCCAAAGTTACCTAATCCAACAGGGCTTACCAACAAACCGATGCCCGCTCAATTTTTGTATTGATTCGAGCACAACTACGGGTTAGTTTCTCTTCTGATAATTTTAATACAATATTAATGTCATATTCTGTCTACCTAAAGTAGGAACTATTTAGTGGGAATTCTGATAGTCATGATAGAGCTGCCAACATTACAACCTAGACTGGCACTGCCAGGCATCAGAAGCCCAACACTCTATCACCTAGATTTTTCATCTCACTATTGCTGTGTTTCCCCGAAAAAAGACAGTGTCTTCTGTTAATGTTTGCTCCCAAAGATGCCCGACGTCTTATTTTTGGGGGATGTCTTATTTTCCATGAAGAAGAATACACCACTGGGGTATCTGAGAGGGGGGGATCACTTAAAATGGCACAGGAGACTCAGAGGGGGGATTATCATTTTAGTATCCACTTCTGATTCTCCTGTATCATTTTGATTGCCCCCTCTGATCCCCCGTCCAGAGTTAAGCAGGGTACCAGACCTGCAGATATGGGCCGGATCAATGGCCGATTTGAGCGCCGTCCACGCTCACGGCCATGTATCTGGCCCATATCATATGCGCCCATCGCTGTTTTCGAGCGGGGCCAATCAATCCGGCTTGAATACAGCCATATCGGACATGACCGTTAATACGGCTGATGTCCGTTGCTTTACATGGAAACCGCAGGTCTCCAGGCAAAGCATCAGCTGAGATGGGGAGAGCAGAGCTGTCTCCCCAGCTCTGCCAATATCTGCAGGGAACAAAAATAAAGCACCCTTACATTTTTGCCTCACACTGAAATATATGGTACCCCCCCCAAAAAATAAGGCACCCCTTAAGATATGGTTCTGTAAAGCAGGGTACAGACGGCTTGATATTCAAACCCTCTGTACCTTGCTTTACAGCACCGTATCTTCGGGGGTGCCTTATTTTCGGTGGGGATGCCTTATATTTCAGTGTGAGGCAAAAATGTAAGGGTGCTTTATTTTCGGAGGATGCCTTATTTTTGGGGAAACAGGGTATCTACAACTGGCAATATGGACTGGAAGGCATCAGGTCACAGTGCCCAAATCTCTATCCAGCCACCCCAGGGGATTCAACTTGATCCCCTTTGTGAGGCAAACAAGTAACTGTATCTCTATATACAAATGCAGTTTTGCTTTTAGCAAATGTCCAAATGAAGAATTGTCGCTCACATTAACTAACATCTTTATCCCTTTTCATCTCGCAGTTAAGAAGAATGACCGGTGTGTTCTGATTGGTTCATAGGGCAGCAATGCAGACGGTCCTCAATCAGACGATAGGAAATCCTGTCTCCGTTCGGAGTTTGGGTTAATAGCCTACATTTATGTCTCCGCACACAGTCAATTTCAGACGCATAAAACAAGGGAGGAAAAAAAACAACAAATAAATCCATCTATTACAGAACAAAGCACAACATAAAATATGTTCATTGTCGCATTATAAATCTAATAGTCATGCCTTGCTACTGATGACTGAACATTAATTATTGGTGAAGGGTACCTGAGGCTTCTGTCGCAGTGCCACCTGCTGGCACCTCCGCAAATAGAACAAGCCCAGACCTGTAATGATAGTCGCCGGAACATAATTGATATAAACAGTTTTGCCAGTCTATAGTGATTAGATGAATAAACAGGGGATAGACTGCGGACAGTGATAATACATTCATACGGGGCGGCTGCTTTGGTATGCACAACAGGAAATAAGAAATCTAAGGCGGAAAGAAATGTCAAAATGCAGAAATCCATTAGCAAATGTGAACACGGCCAGCACAAAAATGAAATGAAATTAGGCTCTATTTACATTCTCCTACCAATTCATTTATTATTCTCCCGTTTGAAGCGCTCAGTTTTGGATCATTTGATTATAAAATGGTGTGACTTAATATATGGTTTTATTTCTGCCATGGCAAACTCAGCCATTTGGTTACAGTGACACCCGGTGGTCATTCGGCCTCATCGCACATTACATGGTATCGGCGAAAACCTAAAACAAGTGACCGCTTTTCTTGCTTAATTATTTCAGCTCTCATCTGATGTCTCCCACATACTTAAAATGGCATTAAGCCCTAATTCACGCAAGAACGCCAATGCGGAACGAGAAATATATATAGTTAATTGAGAGCACCGTGGTGGCACTTACTTTCTCCAGTCTGCCAAGTAGTATAGAGCACTTAGTAAAAACAAGCAAGGTTATAAAAGAAACATAATCACATTATAAACACGGCCGTATTAAACTCTCTGGCACAAGTCTGGGAGCGGTATAGGAAATATACTTTTACTAAGCAGATTCAATGTGCGGATTATTTTTCATCATTAAAATTGGCTTGTGTCGGCTTTCATAGTTCTGAGCTAATTATATGGTAAGGCCCCCATACACCTTACAATCTTTCCATACAATTTTTTCTTGTAACGGCTCCCCATGTTCCTCTAATCTGTTACTTCGCCTGAGCCATCCGCGGTTACTTTGAGCAGGATCAATGGATCCTGTTTGAGGGAACTCGACCAAACAGGTTTCATGTTGGAAAACCTTGGTCGAAATCCATTACATTGAATAGGCACAGCACTATGCCCATCCAATGTAATGGACAGGCTGAGAGCTGAGCCGCACACACAAGCTGTGTGTTCAGCTAGCTGCTCTCTGTGTGTGGAAGGGGCGTGGCCAGCACGGACCCAGCTCTGCCAGAAGAGGAGGGGATGGCTGCAGGCTGGGTGCTTTACACAGCCAGAGTAGCTGTCTGCTTCTGGAGAGACCTGGGGGACCGGTAAAACCGGGTCCCCATCGTATGGTAATTGATGTGCCCATGTTGTGCACATGGTGACGTCACCACGCTGTAATTGATCACCGTAATTGAACGGGAATCTACCAGTGTGTGGCCAGCTTAACAGGAAGAGCAATGCAGACCCCTGCAGACACTACTATCCATTTGTCCAGCTTAAGCTGAAGGTATGGTGACGTATGACAGGGACGTTAATAAGCAAAGATAATTCCTAAAGGCTATCTGTTGTCACCATGAGGATGCGCCCACAGTGTCATCACATGATCACGTCACTGCCTCATCCCCAAGGCAACGTTTGGACACCTCAATGTGCAATGTGCAGAGAAAAAGCGGAGGGGAGCATCTTTTTAACAATGTGATGAAATAAGCTAAATATGCCGAATCTAGCCCCCGGCCTTAGCTTTCCCACCCCTGCTCTAGACCTTGCCGAGGGGTATACAATAAAAATTTTACATGGAGTGCCACTGAAGAACAACATAGAATAGCGTGCCACTGTTGAGACTGGTCTATTTTTCATTTACATACAAAATATGTCATGTGCAAGAAAGTTCAATCTACAAGATTTGCATGAACGCCAGGTGACTAACCTTCTCAGCATTCATTTCATCACATCACTTATCACAAATACAAACAATCACAGAAATAAAATTTCATGTTTAAGTTACCTAATAGGTTATCTATTATGTAACACACAGAGAACCTGTGAGCAGACTATCAAGATACAATTATATACAGTTGAGGGCAAAATAATTACCCCCCCCCCCCCTTATGAAATTAGACAATGCTCTTGATTTCTCTATGAAAGTAACAATAGGTTTTATTTTGGAAACAAATACACTATAAAAATCAATGTCCACAAGAGTGTACTCTTTCTGAGCCCCAACTGACAACAATCTCTTAGAGAAGTTCTTTACTAGGGTGGCACATGTCTCCTGAAGGATTTTGGTCCATTCTTTCATTGCAAATTGTTCTAGCTTGTCCACATTGCATGATTTTCCAGCATAGACATTCACTTTGAGCACCAGCCACAGATTCTCAATAGCATTGGTATCCTTGAGGAACTGGTGGACTAATTTTAATGTATGCTTTGGGTCAAAGCTGGAAGGCCCAGCGACGACCTAAGCCTATAGGCACTCCAGATTATCCAGATGTAGCTTGAAAAGAGCAATTGCCAGCCCATGGTTTGATTATTCCTCCATTCTGATGGTCTTCAGAATACATTGTGATAGGTGCCATCTGTGGTGGAACATCTAGATCCAGGTGCCCAACCTGCGGCCCTTTGGGCATTTTTCAGCGCCCCCCATTGGTCCTCCACTTGCGGCCCCCCGAAACCTAACTGTTACTGCATAAGGCATAGGAGCTCACCTGTCCACCGATCCCCGTCTTCGCCTGGGAACGAGGAGAAGACGCAAGTGACTCCTTCACGCTCCAGCTGAGCATGCTAATTGGCTTACATGAATGACAATCAGTGACCAAGACGGTGCCTGAGCAAGTTCCTTGCCTCTCCTCCTCTTCCCACTCCTGGGAAAAGACGTGTTGGGGGGAGAAATCAGTGGACAGGTGCCTATGCTCCCACTACCTCACCAACACACGGGGGATGATTGTAAAATATGTACAATAATAAAAATCAAAAGGTTATATACCCCATAGGCATCAAAGACTTTGATTATATATATGACACAAAATGTGCATTACCACAAGTTTTGTTATTTAAAAATGAAAAACAATGTCTTCTAGCTCTGCCTGCTGTCATTTCTTCATTATAAAATGCTTATACAAGTCAGTATAAATCAAAAATGTTATGTGCGGCCCTAGTGATGCCAAGGGCCGCTCTTGTGGCCCTTCATATCATCTCACTTGCCCACCACTGATCTAGATAATGTCTGGGATCAGAACAGATGTACTGACATGCATGGTCCAATTATGAATACAATAAGGATTTGGCTTCCAAAAAGGGGGTAAAGTGTAACATGTTTAACCCTCCTAGCACTTCTGACGGCTCCATCTCGTTCAGCACTTTCTTGTCAGTATTGCAGTTGACGAGATGGAGATGTCTAGCTAAGCTCAGATCCCCCGGCAGCAGCACATACTCACTGTTTTGTGCTGTCCTGGGGGATCTGATGCTCTAAGCTGGCTTCCTTACTGAAAAAAATGGCCGATGTCACCCCTCTCCCAGCCCAATTTGCATATAAATATCCGCCCCCCTGGGGGGGACATTCATATGCAGATTGGGCTATCTTCATGGAGCACATCTGGAAAATCACCCCCAGTGTCATTTCAAGATGTGCTCTTTAACGTTAACCCTTTCAGATACAGATTGGATACAGTGATAACTGTATCCAATACAATTCAAAGTAAAACAAAACACATTTCCAATTGTAATAAAAATGTTATTATAAACAAACATAAATACAGTTTTGAAATCTTTCATACCAAATAAGTATTCAAGAGATTTTATCATTCAACAATACATTTTATAAAACATTTTAATGTACTTTTTTTTATAATAATTGTGTGTTTTAAACATTATTATAATCAGGATGTCTATAAGACCCTTGTACGGCCATATTTTGGGAAGTTACAGGCCTACAACATAAAAAAAAATTCCATTAGAGTCTATGGTGCGCTTTTGATACAGAAATCTGGACTTTGCAAGAGCGCTAGGGAGGTTAATATAGACCGCCATAGGATTAGGGTGTACCTTTAATGGCCAACTGAGAAGATTTCAAAATAAAGTCATCTTCTGCTTTTTCATAGCGTTCCTAACTATTTTAAGCGCTTTGATGGGAAATTAAATATCAGCTGCCGAAGCAGCACACAAAACCACTCATTAGGTGAAACGGTTGTCATGTAACAAATAAAGGGAGTAGATGGAGTTAGAAGTTAGAGAATGGGATTGCCCACCTCAGCGAGGATGTGAGAAGATATTTACAATGACATCATGTGGGCAGTCACTTAGCAACCTTGCTTAGCTAATAAACCTTTTGATAAACCGACTTCAGCTAATGACACAAATGTTAAGGTAATGTATCTGTAATAATAGGTGTTCGTTAGATGTTCATTTCCCAGAACAATAGTCTTCAGCGTGCTTCAAACACCTGGCAAAATACAAGAACCTTGCGCAGGATAATAGAGAACGTGTTGCTTGGCTTGCTTCTCCGCGTCATAGACAATTCCAAGAACACATCGCCCACTGGGAAGACTGTACATCGCCATTAAAGCTGAAGTCCTGGTTAGGTTATTATTAACCCTTAATGAAGTTGAAGTTGATCCCCGGCCCCAAATGTTAATCTTTACCCTATAAAGTAGGGTATTCTTGCCTGTTTCATCTAACACGATATGGACCTTTCTTCTGTAAATCCAAATAGAGGACAGTCTCTGGGCTTTATTCCTCAACAATGAAGGGATGCAAACTCTACATTATTGGGGGTGATGTTAGAGCCTAAGGGTCCCCACACACGTAACTAGTCGTCGTGACCGCTGACCACAAGCACACACGCCAGAATTGGCCACCACTCGTTACGGCTGCCGATCGCGAGTGCCCACAGATCCCTGTCACCTCAAAGCTCAGTCAACCAGAGAACGGACATGTCCGTAAATCTCTGTCCGATGCCATTAGTAATGGCCAATCAAACTAGCGGACAGCGCACAAAGGGTGCCCGCCAATAGTCTGAGCGATGTTGGTCCCCACTCGGTACTCCCTCAGCCCCCTAGCTCTACATTTAGATTATATTAGTCCCTTCTAAGCATGGTTTTTATGGTTGAAGTGTCTTGTTGGGTCCCAAGTCTTCCTCCTTAGAGCCCATAGTTCCCTACTGTGCTGCTACAACATGAGAATATTGATGCAGAATAAAGATCTGTACCATTACTAAATGCCAGGTTGTTATGATAGTAGAGTCCTTGAAAAAACTTGACATGATGGGCCATTCACAGTAGCATGAATAGCAGTAAATGACATGCATGTCCATCACCATTATATTTAGCACAACACCATCCACAACCGCCATACCCAACAGAAAGCAGATCCAGAAAGTGAGTCTGGCAGGTATGGTGACATGGCACGCTTCCACACAACCTCCCTACTCCCTGGCTTTACATCCATGGCTTGGTAGATCACCTCACCAACCACCCACCTGGCCTCTGCTCCTAGCAGGAAGGTGTTTGTAGTAGGCACTTTTTGTTACAGGGTTTAATTATTCTGCCCCTGTATCCCAATGGCTCCTAGAACATGGAGACAAAAAGTGACTGATGCAATATGTATTACACCAGCTTAGTTCACTGTTTTCATGATTGGCAAACTTGTCCTGAACAAAATCCAATGCAGGAATAGCGAGACTATATGCGGGCAGAAAATGGCTGCAAAGGGGGCTGAAGGAGTCCCGCAACAATGAAGGGTTATAATGTGAACTAGATTTAAAAAAACTTAGAAAATAGGGCCCTAGGGTGAGACTACGTTCACCCTTGTCCCCATACACGGGGAC
>CM070035.1:149846894-149857978 GCA_036250615.1 Ptychadena robeensis | reverse complement strand
GGACCCTGCACTACAAAGCAGTGATATATACCTTCCAATCACTATGTATTCTATCAGGGAAGCCTATATATTACATAGTTGTTGGTAGATCTAAAGGAAATTGTATGGAGTGATCTAAAGGTGTATGGGGGCTTGCCTATAGTAAATTGCCACTGGGACAACAAAAATGCAAGGATTCCCCTCATTATTATTATTTGACATACTTAGGTCCAAATGACCTAAGGAGTCCTCTCGCTCTCTCTCTGAAGGTGGTGGCAGCGATACCATCGAGATTGTATGGTTAGTGTGCACCCCAGCCAATCCAAATTGTTAAGCAGGGAACACACAGCTCGATATTGGAGCCACTCGAGGTTCCCTGCAGTAGCTTGATGACACCATCATGCTGCTGTCAGATATTGGGGGAGCACTGCTGTGTCTCCAGCTCAGCCGCTGCTTTGCATGGAGACCCCGCAGTCTCCATGCAAAGCAATGGACATTGACCAGTCATGTCCGGTATCCCTGTTTTGTAGTGGGATTGATTGGTCCCGTTGAAAACAGGGATGGCCGCATATGATACGGGCCAGATAGATGGCCGTGCACACGCACAGCGCTCAAATTGGCCATCGATCTGGCCCATATCTACACGTGTGTACCCTGCTTTAGGCTCGCAGTGTCTGGGAACGTAACTGCAACTTTGACAAAGGGAACGGGAGTGGAGGGGGTTGTGACCCTGCACACCCCAAAGTTTTACTCACCTGCCCTCACTCCTGCAAGATGCACACTGTGCCGTCCATGGGGGAGATGAAAAGTTCTTCTGGGTTATGCTTCTTCTACACATTTACTGAGAAAATAGAATTCTTTATGACACCTGGAAATTATCATGTTTTAACCAAACATTCTCTAAATCTGATTTTTATTCCATGCACATATAAATGAATCGAGACACTGACCAGATAATACGCAGAGAAAGCAGTGCAGCTCCCTTAGGTCTACAGAAAGAGATATTAAACGTTGTATATTTGAACTATCACCATAAAGCAGAACATCTATACTTCAATGTCGTTAAACATGACCTTTGCATTTAAGTATACAGTTGTTATTTGCTAGTAATGTTGACAAATTTAAATGTAAGTTTACTCCAATATGGCAGCCTGGGGGTATTCTGCGCACACAGACCTCCACCAAGAAACTTCATTTGATCCTGTTGTCATTCACCTTCTGCTTATCAGTTTAAATGAAAGGTCTGACCTGTAGAGTTGTTTTTTGGTGAGATAATTTCAATTTTAATACTTCATTTCATACAAAGTATGATTTGTACAGTTAGTTTTTTATATATAGACAAAATCATGACAAAAGAAACAAACCAGGAGGAACCACATTACATAGGTGTGTAGTGAGATAATGCTAAAATATTTCAGATCTGATCCAACTAGTACTGTAAGGAGGGGCCATGTTATTTCAGTGTATTAAGTTTACAGCAGGGATTGTATTGTTACAACATACGCTTTATGGATAAAAAAATTGTTACACCAGACCATTACACCTACAGGACATCCCATGACAAAGAATAGGCACCAGTATGGAGTTAGCCCACTTTTACAGCCTTTACAGCTTGCACACCTCTGGTAAGACTTCCCAGTTAGGCTATGTTCCCACATACGATATCAGCCGTGGCGCTGACTTGATTTCAATTGCGCGCCTGATCACTTCCATTTAGTTGAATGGACTTGTCCCCATTTCAACTAAAGGGCGTGATCGGGTGAGGTGCTCACCCTGATTAGGATCACAGGCCGCAGGCGGACAGGATTTTTCAGCCCTGATTGCGCCCATAGACATGAATGGGTGTGGACGTGATTAAAAATCATGTTCATTAATTCTCTATAATTGTGTGGTCAATTATGCACGATAGCGTCAGCAATCGCGCGCAATGAGGCCAACAGCACTATTCATGATGGGCTGAAGAGCTGACAGTCTAGATAGAGGAAGGCGATGAGGAACTGTCACTGATGACAAGAACAGCAACGCAGCGTGGCTAGCAATAACGCACGGTGTACAGGTTTCCATAGTTTGCATTTATGGTAAAGCCCAACGCCGCACGTTAGCTCAAACGCCCTGCACCATGAATATTTGTAGAAGCAGCACAAGTATCTCCCATTGACTTGTATGGGAGACTTAATGCAATGCAGTAATGCAGGGTTTCACTGGTAACAAACTAGCGTTATGACTAGTGCATCCATTGCCACCCGAAAAGCGCAGCAGTGCAGGTGTGAAATGGCCCTTAGTGTGTGCAGTTTTTAGTTCAGCAGTGGTGGATATGGAGAGGACCAATACAATGTTCCTTAAATAAAACACAGAGGGAAAAACAAAAGGGCATTCAAAGACATTGACCAGCACAGCAGAAAGCATTTAAGGTCTGTGAAAGCATTTAAGGTCTGTGCTGAGATTACGGATTATATATATAACCACAAAGAAGAATTATCTTGACCTCTGTATAACTACTGGGGTTAAAGGGCAGAAGCCAGCCATTTGTTAAACGACGACTGGTCAACATGGGATAAGCCTGCCCTTGTCCCACTTTAGAACGCAATGCATACACCCAGTAAAACCTTTCAAATAACCAGATATAAAATGAAAACAACCCATTTTATTATAAACAGTTTCCTTGTACATTTTCAAAATGTGAAAATTCTGAAATTGCATAATAGCATGAAGAGAAAGCTAAACAGTTAAAAAAAAAAAGTGTCCAATTCAAACTAAATGCAATTTGGATGAATGTGATTTATGTCAGAGGTAATGTTTTAGTTAGTAATACTTTAGACTGCACTGGCAGAAAAGTTATATTTTTAAGTAAGCGGTAAGCATGCTTAGATGGGAGACCTGCACTTCAACAACTTCAGTGCTTCTGTGATCAGTGCGGGATTGTTATAAAGCTCACTCAAAGTGGATGTAAACTCTTAAAAAAAACATACCTCCCTACATCACCTGGACATGCTCCTGATGAGGTGGAGAATGGTCTCCTTAGGGAACTCCTCCCACACCTGGACCAAAGCATCCCCCAACTCCTGGACAGTCTGTGGATTGGTGGATGGAGCGAGACATGATGTCCCAGTTGTGCTCTATTGGATTCAGGTCTGGGGAACGGACGGGCCAGTCCATAGCATTAATTCCTTTGTCTTGCCTCCAACCACATGAGGTCTAGCATTGTCTTGCATTAGGAGGAAACCAGGGCCAACAACACCAGCATATGGTTCTCACGAGGGGTCGGAGGATCTCATCTCAGTACCTAATGGCAGTCAGGCTACCTCTGGCAAGCACATGGAGGGCTGTGCGGCCCCCCAAACAAATGCCACCCCACACAATTACCCACCGCCAAAACAGGTCATGCAGGAGAATGCTGCAGGCAGCAGAGCGTTCTCCATGGTGTCTCCAGACTATGTCATGTCTGTCACAGGTGTATGGCTGGCTTTAGTCCAGGTGTGGGAGGAGATCCCTCAGGAGACCATCCGCAACCTCATCAGGAGCATGCCCAGGCATTGTAGGGAATCATACAGGCACATGGAGGCCACACACACTACTGAGCCTCATTTTCACTTGTTTTAACCTCCCTAGCGGTTGAGACGAACCCTGTTCGTTCGCTGAACAGGGTCCTCTCAACCGCAGGGGAAGCCGGCGGCGGGGAGACCCTATGCCTCCCCGGAAAGCCGCAGCGATTGTCTTCATCACTGCAGCATTTCCGGGTTTGCGGCACCGCCCCGATTGCATCACGGTGACGCGGAAGGGGGCGGGGGGGGCGGCGCCATAGACCTCCATGTTAATGGAGGAGCGCCGGCTTTCCCTCTCACGCAGCTGATGTCAGTAATGACACCAGCTGCGTGAAGAGCTCCGGCGAGATGCCGGAAATGACAGGCAGTGTACTGTGTACACTGCCTCGATCGCCCGTATCGTATACGGGCGGTGCACTCAGGAGGTTAACGATATTATGTTGGATATTGCATCTGTTACACTAAATTGGATCACTTTAGTTTTGGGTGTGACTCCAAATCCAGATGGGTTGATAAATTTGATTTCCATTGATAATTTTCTGTGTGATTTTGTCAGCGCATTAAACTATGTAAAGAACAAAGTACTTAATAAGAATATTTCATTCATTCAGATCTAGTATGTCTTATTTTTGTGTTCCCTTTATTTTTTTGAGCAGTGTACATATTTAACGTCCATGCAGCTGTCATCCAGGGACAGCGGCCCCAAAAGATAAAAAATAAATACTTACCTTTCCTGCCTGCTCGCTCCCGCACCCCCATGCCTGGAGTGTCTGATCCTCCAGGATGCGAAAGGGAGGAGCTAGAGTTTTTCGGTCTCACGCCATCCACAAATCCAAATCTAAATCCGGTGAAGCTCTGCCCCTCAGTGTCAACCGATTCAGATGTGGCCGCTGCCAGGTGCATGGGGACAGGGGAAGGTAATTCCGTGGTGCAATGTCACTGGGGGGGAGCACAGAGCTTCACTGGATTTTGACACTTTTACCAGGTAAGTAATTTTTTTTTTCTACTTTTGACCTTCGAACTGCCCACCTCTGGTGCTGATAATAGGAGGCAGATGTGGAGGTGGTAGTTCCGCTTTAATACTTGAATGTCTCGAACTGAGCCAAAAATTCATGTTAGCAAGATAACTACTAAAACAGAGGATCTTTCCAATAAATCTTAAGGAACTAATACCTTTCTGTAATATGTATTCCCTTATGTCTTGGAGTTTTTTCTCCTTACCTAAGAAAAGTGGTGTTGTTTCATCGTTTCTCAGGTCGTTGGGATCAGCGCCAGCTTGAAGTAGAAGTTTAGCACAGCGGACGCTGGCACGCTTGGCTGCAAGATGCAGTGCAGATTCACCTTCAAATGTTTTTGACTTCACATATGACTTGGAGGGAGCTATTAAATAAGGAAAAGTGTGTCATATTAGTAGTCAGAATATAAAGACACAAGTCATGTGATTCTCCATGGACTAAGGTGCCAAATATCCCTAAAGCACAATGCATTTCACTACCCTCCCTTGAATAAGTTTTAGCACTGATGTTAACAGGATCTCAGCTAGTGAAACCGAGGATATAAAGGAAGGGGGGGGGGTCGGTTTTACCTGTGTTAGAGAACAAAGTGGATACGTGCATTTTATTTTCGAGTGATACAAAGTCAGTAACAGAAATGTGCTGTCTCCACCACTTTCAGTATAAGCCGGATAAGATGTTTTTCTGAAAACATAGATGGAGGCTGTGTACGGGAGGCAATAATTGTAGGTTTACAGTTTAGAGGAGAGTGCTTTCACATTCATAGCGATAAGTAGTACTTTATATGACAATATCACAGTGAATAACTGCCCTGTGTTATATTTTGTGTCACTCTAATCATGTGTAAATGACCTGAAAGCTCACATTACCAGGAATGCTTAGTCTACTTCCCTCTAATACACACTGAGCAGTGTCATTATGTGTCACAGGCAGTGTCAGTATGGAAGTCTGGGCTACGGACGTCATAAACCAGAACTGTTGCCCCTCCATGAAAAAAATAGGGGCTGCATATATATTTATAACACTTATGCCTTACATCTCATACTGCGGATATAGCGCTATGAAGCTTAAAGGTCCATGATTGCCTAAATGCATGCAAATAGCAAGTTAACTATTTCCATTTGTCAGACAATATTTTGCGCTCCATAAAGGTTCCCATACACGGGGCGATTTCTTCCTGATCGACTATTGATTTGATCGTTCACAGTGAGTGAAAAATCAGGGATTGATCGGTGATCCATCAATTAACACCCCACCTTGAACAGTCGATTTTTGGTCAATGCCACTTTCAGATCGGTTTCTAGAATGTTCTAAAATGATGTCATTGTCATACTAAAAATGGTACGAGTCCATCGATCACCACCAACGTACTTTGGCGGTGAACGATCAATCAAAAAAAAACAAAATTTCAAAGATTAATGTATACACAATGTTTAAAGCTACAAAGGTGAATAAGGGCTTGTATTAAACACCTGGGCATTGCGCAGGTGGCGCATTTTTTAAAACCCGCCGTGAATTCCTGCCTGTCTGGAGGTCCCATGCATAACTCTGGGGGGTCGTTGCCTTTTTACAGCATAGCTCCGGCGTCTCCAGTGACACCGGAGTTATGCTGTAAAAAGGCAACGCCCCTCCATTTTCATGGAGGTCTATGGCGCCGCCAACCCCCTTCACGTCACCGGTGACGCGATCGGGGGCAGACCCGGAAGCATCAGCATACATGCAGGTGGGCCAAACACCCAGGAGGTTAAGCTGCTTTTCAGAATGCATTAGTTTACTGAGGATAGTGTAGGCCAGTGGTTCCCAAACTTCCCTTCCAAGGCCCCCCTTTTCTATTTAGGAACATTATCAAGCCCCCCCCTCCCTATTCAAACACAGGTTAAGAATGAGGGCCAGCCCCCTGGAACTTTGGGAACCACTGGTCTAGGCTCAGACTTACTTTACAACTGTAGTAATCTGTATGGCTACATCTCTTCTTTAAGAAATCAATACTTCAACTTTCACCAGTGCAAACTAAATCCATTAAAGTTTCACTGACAGTAGCGCACACAGCAAATAAAAACCCTGAAAATGCATTTAACAAGCCTAATAATAAGGGGTTATAATTTCTCCTACCTGAGCTAATTAACAGTTGTAAACACTTAGCCGCATTGGAAAAAGCTGCCTCGTGGATCGGCATCCATCCTCGGTTATCAGCCACATCCACACTGCATCCTTCTCTAATTAGTTTCCTCAAGGATTTTATATCACCTCTCCGAGCTGCATGTCCAACAGAGGAACATCTATCAGTATACGCCTCGGAGAAATCCATTTCCACCTGTACACAAGACAGAAGTTCAATAAGTAAAATGCCAGAGCCGAGCGGCCAGTTAACTTTTCTCAGATCTTAACAATAATGTGGATGAAAAAGAACAGGAAGGGATGTGAGGGATTTAAAAGGAGGGGGGGGGGGACGTCAGTCAGCTTCTGTCTGTCTGCTGAAATACTTAAGTTATTTGTATGATGCCAGCAGGTAGCACATATTCCCTTCTGAGACAGGATTTAATTTATAAGGAAAAATCTATTATCTATAATATTATACACATTCATAATATAAATATATAGTATATGGCAATTTATTAATCATAACCGAAATCTGTACAGGCTAAAGCAGTATTCGTCAATATCTGCAATATATCAATGGTTTGCAAATATGATCTGCAATAGATCAATGGCCCTCAATGGCCCTCAAAGAGGCTGTTCTTCCCTTCAGCAGGTTGTGACATTCATTACAAAGCAGAACTGTACATCCCACATCGTATGGTAAGGCAAAGACTCTTTTAGACAGCAAGGGCTAAGGTAAGTAAAAGTGATTTTTATGAGCATTTAAAGATTACTTAAACCTGAACACCGAAAGAAATTCAAAACTGCTCTCCTCCAGATATCAGCATGAAATAATCTTTGTAAGTTCGTTATTACTATACAAGATTGCCATTACATGTTGCCATTCATTAAGGGATTAAGGGTTTGTAATAAAGATTAGTTAGAGTTGGGAAGTGTTTGCAGTGATTATGACTGTTGATAGATGTTCACCTGTAACCGTCTGTCCTGTGCAAACAAAATAATAATATATATACATTGACATTTACTACGTGACAAAGAATTCCCAGAGCACAATGTGGCAAAGTCACTCCCCTAACAAAATTCTCATATCAACCTCCCTAGTGTTCTGCCTGTACTGTGCAGTTTTTAATGGAATGGTACAGGTGATCGCGGCAGTGTACACTGCTTGAAATTCCTGGCCTCCCCCCACTCTTGTACATTGATGACGCCGGTGACGTGAGTTGGGAGACTGACGTCCCTCTATTAACATGTAATGAGATGGTACCGCAACCCCAGAAATTTAGAGAATCGCTGCAGCTTTACAGATAAAATCATGAAAAGGCTGCATTCACACAGGCATATGAGCATTTCCGGAATGTGATTGCCCGAAAAGTGCGGCAGCCTAAAAGACGTGACATTAAGTGTCCCCTGGTAAGGATGTGTGCCCGATAGGGGTAACATGGGGGCATTTCGAAACAGGCAGTTTTCCATGCTGCTGCTGACTGTCAGCAGCCTGGAAATCACATGTGTGAATGCTGCCTCAGGCTATGCTTCCATTGTACATCAGGAGCCCCTCCGTTAAGTGTATTGCTTGGCGGGGATCCTGACGTAGCACGTAGAATTATCTGCTCGGCGGATGCTCTGTCTTAACTGCGCCGAGCCATTCTGTCGAGAATGTAAGTGGATGTGCTATGTCGGCATCCCCGCCAAAGAATACGCTTAGCGGAGGGGGTCGCGACGTATAATGAAAACAAGCCCTTAGGCTGGCATTACGGACATGTTGGCATGACGTGTCCCTGATGCCTGGCTGTGGCTTGACCGCTATTCGGACCCTGTTTTGGGTGTTTAGGGTTGAGGTACCACGCCCTACAAATTTAAATGAACAAACAACGCCAAAAACACGTCGGGCGGGTGTTGTTTACAACACACAACGTGTATGTGACTCCGTGTGTCATGTCGATGGACCCACAACACCCAGAAAGGCGTTGTGAATGCATTGTGTTAAACACGACTTGCCCTGACACAGGTAATGAAGCGCCAGTCGAGATTGGCACATCAAAGTCAGAATATCCAATCAATTAAAAGTAATTTCAATGAAAAAAAAGATCCAGAAAAAAACTGCTCCCCGCAGAGAAGACATTCAATACTTACGTAGTCTTGGCTGCTCGGCTGTTGTAGTCCTGAAGAATATTCTGTATCTGACATTTCCATGAATGTCACATTTCTGGCCCCCTGGCGCTTGCCGTGTCCTCTCCTCCAGCCCCAACCACAGAGGATGGCAGACCTGGAAATTCACACTCCCGGGAATGCAGGAGAGCTTGGACCTCTTGGAACTGAAATGAAAAAATAGAAATTCATTCTTCAAACATAATTTAAAGTTATTTTTTATTTAACCATACTGAAAGAATCTTGAAAGAATCACAAAGTCTGTGATTTATAAGAAAGATGAGTATGCATGAGCATCTAACACAGGGCCATCTAAATGCAGCCCAGGGGGCAAATCTGGTCCTTGGTTTAAATTTGTTTTTTTCGTTATTTAAAAAATCAATGCCACAGGTGTGTCTTTTATTTGACATTCATGTCACATGTGTTATAGTATTACGCTTTGCTTGTTGCAGATTCAATATTTAAGCACTTTGTGTCCATACAATAGGTTCATCGTTATCTAATGAGAAGGAAAATCTTCCTCAATTGTAGACATTTTTGGCCTGTGACTTTAGCCTTTGTTGAGTATGACAAGCCTGCTCTAAAGCTAGCCATACACGTGTCGATTCCTGAGCGATCGATCGATGCTCCGATCGATTCCGGTGAAGTCACAGGCGTCGATCGATCGACCATACAAGTCTGTGCCTACCACCTTAGGCCACCGATTCCTGGACGATTCTGTTACCAGTCGATCGATTCACAAATGTCAACGCCCCTTGATGTGTGCTCAATCGATCAGAAAACACCAACAGGTTGGTTCTCTGGCCGATCCGATTTGGGGGTCATGTCGATTGGGCGGGGTCGATCGGTCAAGGTGGACTGCACTCGATTCCTCGTCGATCGATCGGCGTGCACGTGCCCGGTGATCGATCGGCTAGGAATCGTGCGGGAAATCTACCTGTGTATGGCCACCTTTAGGCTATGTTCCCACATAGACGATCAATCACCTCACGATTTAACCTGGCGCTTGCGAAGATTGGCTGGTTAATCACGCCCGATCACGAGCAATCTTGTGATTGCCCGGCCGCGTTTACCAAGCGCAATTAAAATTGCGTCCGTCACACGGCTGATCGTCTATGTGAGAACATAGCCTAACAGATTGAGATGTGAAAAGGTCTGACCGTTTGTCATGAAATTTACCGCTAACATTTCTGTAGAACTGGCAGCAACGGTTATGCTTTACCAGAGACTAAAGCAGTGATATCCCAGAGTGTGGCTAGGGCAGTGGTTCCCAAACTGGGGGGTGCTGGCCCTCATTCTTAACCTGTGTTTGAATAGGGAGTGGGGGCACAAGTATGTTCCCAAATAGAAAAGGGGGCCTGCAAGTAAGGTTTGGGGACCACTGGGCTTTTTATTGACCCAAATTGGTAACTACAAATCAGATGGCTTGCCTGGTCAACCATGCCCCAGCGCAATCTTCCCGAGTCTGTGCCTAGCAGGTTTCTTAAGGCTGCCACACACGCACCTGTTTTTGCCGCCGACCGATGTGCGTGCACGCTCGCGGGCATCTGCAAAATCGGCCACCGATTGGGGGTGCCCGCATGGGGTGACAGATCCCTGTCGCCCCAAAGCTCGGTCGGCCACAGAATGGACATGTCCGATAATCTCTGGCCGATGCCATTAGTTTTAATGGAGACAGGCGTCTCTATTGAAGCTAACGGCCGGCACACAAAGGGTGCCTGATCTCAGCTGCTCTGTCGGCCCCCACTCGGTACTTGTGTGGGGGCCTTTACTGGAACCACCTCCAGAAATCACTGATGATGCCGGGAGATGGGACATGCCTGTATTGTATTACAGGGAGCGGTGTCACGGGAATGTTAGGGGGGGGGGGGGTAGGCGGAAGATACATACTGATTTCTATTGTAATAGGTTTGTATCTTCTCTACTCTACCACATTTGGACACGGTTTTCCAAATAATTTATATCGCCAAGGGGATAACATTGAAATGTAAGATTACTAGCAGTGATATGTGCGTAGTGTAACAGATCTGCTATACATCTAATGTTTGTACAATGTACAAAGTGAGAATGTGCTGGAAGGTTGGGAGAATCCCTTGTGCAGTAAAGTACTGCATGGAGACAGGGGGAGGTGCAGACAGATTGTTAGGACGGGCCCCAGTTCTCTGTCTGTCTGTGATGGGAATTCCGGCTCTTTGCAAAGATACGGCTCTTTTGGATCGCCTCCCTTTAAAGAGCCGGCTCCCAAACGGCTCTTTGTCTAAACTAAATATTTATTACTTAAATATTTATATTTTGGGCTATTTTG
>CM070035.1:149834880-149846794 GCA_036250615.1 Ptychadena robeensis | reverse complement strand
TGCATTTTGTGATCCGTCTAGATCCCTTATGTTAAACGCAGGGGTCCCAACGGAGCGCATACACATTACCTGACCAGCACATCCTCTCTTCACATGGAGTTGAGCCGATCCAGGGGTAAACATAGTGCAGTACGTTAACCCCTGCATTGGCTGATGTGTGCACAAAGGATCCGCCGGGCAGGTAATGTGTATGTGATCCATCAGGACCCCTGTCAAGCACTGCGCTTAACATAGGGGTTCCGACGGATCCCTGGCTTACTGACACCTCTGCGCCCATTCATTCGTGTTATAACATGGCAGGTGTGTGCCATTCAATATGACATGTAATGGGAGTCACTAAAGACAATACATCAGCACTACAGCCAGGAAAGCAGCATTTTCAAAAGCCATGGCTGCCTCCCTAATACTAGGCCTGCCCCCTCCCGCGAAGTTTATTATTATATGAGGCAGCCATGACGTCACCCGACCGAACCTGTCCACGTACCGCTCACTCTCCTGCGCCTCTTCGCATCCCCGTGAGTCACGTGGCCAATGAGACCGCCACCGTAAGCAGCCCCGCCCTTTTTCTGCTTTGTATCATTCACGCGCGGCTGTTTCCTTTATTATTACCGCAACAGCCATTGTTTTTTTGTTATTTTAAATTCCTACACATAAAGTTGATCCACAAAAAAAGGTTGAACGCGCATAACACACGTTTTCACTACAACTCCCGTGATGCTATGAGCGCCCGACCTATCAGTAGATCGAAAGAGGCGAAGAGGCGGGGCCTGGTGACAGCTGGGTCTGGAGAGTGTGCTGATTGCGGCTAGAAGCGGCCGGCTGTCATCATGTGGGTGTTCGGCTACGGCTCGCTCATCTGGAAAGTGGACTTTCCCTACGAGGAGAAGCTGGTGGGCTACATCTCCTGCTACAGCCGAAGGTTCTGGCAGGGGAGCACCGACCACCGGGGGGTCCCAGGCAAGGTGAGGTCTATGTGTGTACTGTACGTCAGTCTGAGCTCTGCTGCCATCACTGAAATCAATTCTCTATTAAAGGGGGCTTCCTACTTTTAAGTGGGGTACATGCTCCGGGTACTGAACAACACAGCTAACTTTATCAGCCATAGATCTCCTAATGGGTGTCCTATGAACAATGCTCCCTTATACAGGTAAGATGATACTAATCCACCAGAAAGGTCTGACTCCACTCTTCATATCAGAAGTGTCAGTCTCAAAAAGTAAAAACTTGGACAAAGTCACGACCAACTTTGATATTTGTTCATACAATTAAGAAAGTTTTTCCTTCTCATCAGATATAACGATGAATCTTTTCATATCTAAACAAACTTTTGCTTAACCTCCCTGGTGTTATGGGCTTAAGCCACTGTCCAGGCAATCCCTGCTCTCCACACACCCATTGTCAATTAAACTCCGGGGGGAAAAGTGACGCCCCCTCCATTAACATGGAGGTCACTGATGCATACCTGTCAAGTCTCCCGTTTTGGCCATGAAAGTCACGTTTTTATGTGGCTTTCCCGGCCAAATCCCGATTTCAAGAAATCCCGGATTTTTTCCCGGGTTCTTAAAATCAAGCTGTTCTGGGGGCGTAACTCTCCCTGCTAATGTCCCGTCCCGCACATTATCAGTACAAGCGGGTGGGACATTAGCAGGAAGAGTAACGCCCTCTCCCTGCTTGATCAGCCAAAAGACCGGGCAGACAAAGGAAGTGACGTCAATGAGGTCACTTCTGGAACGCGGAAGAACCACGATCCATGTACTGGAAGTTACGTCACTGACGTCATTTCCTGCACGCCCCCCGTGTCTCCGATGCAGAAACTTGACAAGTATGCACTGATGACGCCGAAGACTCGGGCCCGAAGAGCTCTGTGAGCCTGCAGCGAAGCAAAAACACTGCAGGCTCACAGAGAACCAGCGAATGTGTCTGATCTTGGCTCCAAGATCAAACTGTGCCTGTACTGGCTTTGGGCGTGAAGCCCAGGAGGTTAAACATTGAATCTGGAACAAGTAAAGCGCAATAATATAACATATGTGACATTAAAAGTCTTATACAAGACATCTGCAATTCATTTCTTAAAATTAAAAAATATATAAATAGCAGTCAAATATAATAAAGGACTGAGGTATGCTTGGGGGTGGGCATTACCAAAAACTGGACTTTCCATTGGGACAATCTAGCTATTAGATTTTGGGGCCAATCTATGGTCAAATAGTGTAAGCATTCGATTTGCAGCCGATTTCGCAGCCACAAAACCAGGTGCAAATCAAAGCATTGTATGGGGGGGGGCTTCTCCATGCCTGAAGATCGGTCCACCTGTGTGTTTTAACAGTTACCAGGAATTGGCATACTCGATACTAATACTCATGGTATACTTCTGTGTAGTTCACCTGGAATGAGCATGCGGCCAGCCACAGAGCTACTGTAAGAAGGTGGACAACTATATTTTTTTAAATATGAATATTTCAATAGAGTCTACTGAAGAGCACCTTCATTCCTCTGTTGCCAACCCCCTGCTCCTCTTCCTGATAGACCCCCATCTGGGGAAAAACCAGCAGTGGACACAAGCCCGCAAATACAAGCCAAGCTGAACTGTAAAGCAGGGTACAGATGGCTCAATATTGGAGCCGTCCAATGTTGCCTGCAGCAGCGTGATGATGTCATCATGCTACTGTCACATAGCAGAGCTGTCTCTCCAGCTCCTCCGATATCTCTCCAGCTCAGCTGACACTTTGCATGGAGACCCGCGGTCTCCATGCAAAGCAACGGACATCGGTCTGATTAACGGTCATGTCTGATAACCCTGTTTTCCAGCAGGAGTGATTGGTCCCGCTCGAAAACAGGGATGGCCGCATATGATATGGGCCAGATAGATGGCGTGAGCGCGCAGGGCTCTCAAATCAGCCATTGATCTGGCCCATATCTGCAGGCAGGTAGAATAGCAATAGGAGGAGTAAGCATTGGCACAGGGATCACCTTATCACTGTACTGCTGCTCCTTTCATTGTCCAGTCCCAGGTCATAGAGAAGGTAGGTATAATTTTGGTCAATAATGCACCAAACTTTTTTCCCCTATATGTTGGATGTTCTCATGCATTCCATGTTAACATCTGTTCTTTGTGTCCTTGGAGTAGTCATGGTCATGGAGTAGGTATGATTACAGTAGGTATGATTGATTACAAACACGTGAAGCTAAAGAATTGCCTGGCCATTGGCTGATAGTAGATAAGCAGAACTATTAACAGGTAACACACATGCCGCTGGACCTTCTGATCTCACCCGTCGGGTACACCGGCTCCGGCACACAATGTTCCTGGAATTGGTTTTCAGATGTCGGCAGCAGTGAATGTCACTCTGTGTAGTCAGCAGGGTCACAAGGCCATTGTCGTGTTGACCTTGACTGCTCTCTGCAGTTCTATGGGCCCCATTGGGGCTGTGACCTGTATTCTGTGGCCGTAGGCAATGACAACAAAATGACTAGATGGGGTTGTCATTGCAGTGCACACCTTGCTAGCTGTACCTGTCACCCTGGAATTGACAGATGTTTTTTTTTGGGTGCTATGGAAAAATCCAATTTAACTTATAAATTGCAGGTAGGTAACAAGACTTCACATATACAAGAAACGCTGACATTTGGGAGCACTTCTAGTGTTTGCATTGTCTCTGACAATTTGTATCTGTCATTATATCTGTGGTATTGTTGTACAGATCGCTTGTTCCGATAGGTGGTACAAGGGAGTGGGCAGAGCACTGTGTTCTTATAAACACCCTTCCATCACCAGTCAACTTATCTGAACGGCTCCCGTTACACTTTTCCATTAGATAAATGTGTTTTCTGAGTGACACAATAGTTGTATGACTGGCTGCCCCTTGAATTACATGGTCAGGATGACAATGCAGGACCAGAATTGGCACAGAGTTGGCACCCTGTAACAGGAAGTGCCTGAGCAAAGAT
This sequence comes from Ptychadena robeensis, assembly GCA_036250615.1. Classification (NCBI taxonomy): domain Eukaryota; kingdom Metazoa; phylum Chordata; class Amphibia; order Anura; family Ptychadenidae; genus Ptychadena; species Ptychadena robeensis. The sequence continues at coordinate 149,842,846 of CM070035.1, read as the reverse complement.
CTTCATGGTGAGATCATGTGGAATGACTTTATTGAAAGCTGCAGATTTAAAAATATTGAAAATCATTTTGAAATGTCTGATGAGAGGTTTGGTTGATGACACAATTATTACATGCTTGGAATTGTTTAGATTCCAGAACTCTCCTTATTTTACATATATATATATATATATATAACAAGCATTTTATGTCCTATAACGATGCAGGTGGTTGCTCAGAGGATCGGCGGGCACCCTTTGTGTGATGGACAGTACTCTGGTTGAGGACGCAAGTCCCCATCCAAAGTAATGGGATCGGCCAGGAATTTACCGACATGTCAGATCACTGTGTGATCCCACATGCAGGAGGATCTTTGTCGATCCAGGTGGGTGCCCCCGATTTGCAGCCAAGCGACCTCCGGGGCGATCATCGGGAACACGCATGGTGGTGGATCAGCCGAAAATCAGCCTGTGTATCCTTTCAAAGTTTTCAGTTTACCCTTTCAACGGGGAGATTTAATATTTTTCAACTGACTGAGGCCAGAAAAATGTCATTATTGGGTGTCTGTTCAGAGCTCTTGTCTTAAGGTAGGAATACACCAGTCGATTTTTCCCAGATTTCTGCACAGCCGAGCACCGTGCACGTTCACTGAGCTGTGCAGAAATCTGGGAAAAAATCTACCCGTGCATGCCGTTTTCCGAGAGAGATCAATAGATCGTACTCGGCCGAACAGGTTACCAACATGTTGGTAAACCATGTTCACTCTCCTATACTTTGAATAGGGAACCGTGGTTTCCCATTCATAGTATAGAATGTCTGACAGCTGCCTCCTGATATCGGGGAAGCCGGGAAGTAGTGTGATGACATCATTGTGCTACTGCAGAGATCTTTCTATCAGCTCAAAAATTGAGCCGTGTATTCCAACCTTTAGTTTTGGATGGAATAGGGAATGTGTATGCGTTTTTTGATGTAAGGTGAGTGGGGCTCTGTGATCTCTCAGGCATTCTTGTTATTAAAGTTCTGGGTTGTGATCTCCTGAAGTCAGAGTACGTGTATGGGAAGGAGAAAAAAAAATTCTATTAAACCAGTGGTTCCCAAACTTTCCGCCTTTTCTAGATAGGAATATTATGGAGGTCCCCCCCATTCAAAGTACACAGTTTCAGATTGAGGGCCATTTACACCAGCCATGTAGCCCTCAAACTTTATTTGAAATACGGGCAGTTGGTGGTTGTTCATCGCTGGCTGGTGGAGGAGAGGAGGGACTCCGCGGTGGCCTTGGAGGCTGCCATTGTGGGCTCTTATGAGACGCTTGTTCATTTGATCCACAGGGGTCCTCGGTCGCCACACAATCTCACTTCGCTGATGAGAGCTACTCTCAAGGCCTGGAGGAGGGCGGGCCAGCTGCTGGGAACCTCCTCTTCAGGGATGTCCCCACATGTTCCATTATGGCATAATCCTACTTTGCCAAATTTTTCCCTTATACCGGATCCGGTCGTCTGGGCTGCCAAGGGGATCAAGACGCTTGGAGATGTGGAGGAGGGGGGTACTCTCCACCCATTTCCGGAGTTGCAGAGCAGGTTTGCTCTTCCGTCCGCCTACATTTCGCAATTGGGCCTCTGCCCTTGGTGGTGCAGACTCCCAGGCTGGAGGTATCGGTCAGGGGCCTACCTCCCACAGGGGCAGATGTAGGGGGGCTTGGCAACCAGATTTTCCTGCTATGGGACGGATGAGGATTGGTAGTGATGTGTTCCTTCCTGGTGTTGGCGTGAGGCAGGCTGATTCAGTATAAGATTTTACATAGGGTTTATTTCACGCCGGCCCGGTTATCGAGAATTTATGCCTCACGGTCAGCTGGCTGCTGGCGCTGCAATTTTGCCCCCGCGGGGTTCCTCCATATTTTCTGGGACTGCCCCCTCATTGTGGGGTTTTGGGCGGAGGTCGTCACTTATGTGTCGACTCTTATTACTGTGCCGATGACCCCCTCTTTGAGTCTATGTCTATTAGGCTTGGTTGAGCATGTGGTTCTGCGCGCATTTCTCTCTTGCCTTGTATTATGCACGGAAGCTTATTGTGTTGCAGTGGCAGAAGAGAGACCCGCCGACCTTTGCGGCCTGGAAGGCTCTGGTCAATGCCTCCCTTCCATATTATAAGACTACGTATGCCAGTAGGGGTTGCCATGAGAAATTTGATAAGATCTGGGGGGCCTGGATTGCTGATTCGTCTTCTGTTTAAGTGCTCCTACTGCTCCTACTGGGGGAGGTCCGGTTTTGGGGGGCTCAGTGGTTCCAGAGCGTGTGAATGGGTGTGTGATTGGGGGTTGCAGTGTTCCACCTTCTATGTTTGCTTATCCCCTGTGTACTGATACCTTTTTTGACGATTCCTCCGGCAGCCTTGGACTTCTATATGCCCTGAATGTTTATTAATGGTTATATGTATTTGCCCCTGGGCCGGGCATGCCGTGTCTACAGTTCCATTTCTGCTGCAATGGTGGGTGGGGCACTGTACTGAGGTGGTGTATGTTGTTGGGATGTTTTTGTTGGCTGTTTGTACGGCCTTTTGTTTTCTGTAACTGAAAAATTTTCAATAAAAAGTTTATTAAAAAAAAAAACTTTATTTGAAATACAACTCATACAACTTTATTTTGTTTTCATACCAATCATACAGACACACGTATTATGTATTCACACCAATTATACAGAAACATTCATCATTGACATAGACACACACACACACGATATTTAGACACACTCTATTTACGGTCTGCCGCTAGTTCCTCCATGGTTGGCTTTCCATCAGCCCTCTAGCTGTGAGCCTCTCCCCTAGAGTACCTCTGCGACCCCCCCCCCCTCCTAGTTTGGAAACTACTGAATTATGGTCCCCATGCCTGGGTCGCTTTCTTCCCGATTGACAATAAATTGGAATGAAAAATCATCGATCGATTAACACCCCACCTTGAACAATCGATTTTTGGACGATTCAACTTTCCCAGATCGATTTCTAGAAAATTCTGGATCGAAAATGATGTCATTATTATACTTGGCACAAGTCGATCAATGACCACCACTGTACTTTGAAGGTGAATGATTATTTAAAAAAAACAAAATGTCTGATTCCTGTACGATAGATTCTACTGTGGGTTTCGCCAACATTTTAATCGATCATTCAAGGTGGACAGGGAGCAATTCTTTATCAATCAACGTGCACGCGCGCGATGATTGATCAAGTAGGATTCGAATGAGAAATTGACCTGTGTATAGGAACCTTTAGACCAGTGGTTCCCAAACTGGGGGGCGGGCCCCCATGGGGGAGGGCGAGAAGGTATTCCAGGGGGGCGCAAGCCCTCATTTTTAACCTGTGTTTGCATAGGGAGGTGGGACTCGGTAATGGTTCTAAATAGAACAGGGGGGCCCAAGTTTTGGAATCGCTGCTTTAGACTTAGTTTTTCCATGTATGTGATGGGAGCGGTGGCACCAGAAGATACGTATGTGCCTGAGAAGTGTCTTCCTGGCAGTACCAGAGATAGCGGATACTCGGGAAGTCCTCTACACTGATCAGAAGTGACATTTCGATGGCTAGGTTGGTTCTAATATGGGAAGGAATTGCCAGGAGCAAAAATAAGTTATGAGAAAGTATACTGCAAGGAGGGTGCCTGGGGCTGTGACAGAGCTACACTCGCTTGGATTACTGTTCTTTTAATGTCAGAGTGGCAGTAGGAAATAATTATATTCAGGACTGAAGCATTAGAGTTGTTTTTGTTTACATGATGCAGTTGCAAATTGCTGGTATAATGATGACTGACCTAAGTAGCCACTGAAACTGGTGATTTCAGCTCTAAGTGCGTCTACAAGTAAAGCCATTTCCATGTTCCCTGATCCACCCTCTGTAATGAGAGCTCTTTGCTACTTCAGAGAGGCAGACAAAGCTTCTGACTCCAATATAAAATCTAAGTACTATGGAGCTCCACATTGAATGACCACTATGGACACCTGGAATCAGGAATACTTTCGCTAGGCATACATGGTTCCATTTTAGAGTACAATCGACTTAAAACGATCAAAGTTTACATGGATCGGCCTTGGATCGTATACTGCACACATGGTTTGATCGGCAAAAATTGTTCAATACCGATCAAAACATCAATCGTAAGGATGTACAAATGGGGGCTGGAGAGAGGGTTGGTTAGATGCCCTCTACAGCTGGGAATATCCTGTGTGAATACAGAGGCTGGGGGACTTTTAAAGACCATCCAGACCATATGACAATGCCTAAATAATTGGGACCACATGTGCCCCTAGCTACGCCAACCTGTACCTGGGGGCGTGGGAAAGAAACTTATTTTCGGACGACAAAATGGACATTTTTACCCAAAAGATCGGTATTTGGCTACGATACATCGACGATGTGTTTCTAACATGGGAAGGTACCCTGGAAGAACTCGAACGATTCGTGCATAACCTACATAACACCTTCAATCTGAAATTTACATATAATTCGGACAAATCGAAATTACCATTCCTGGACCTGACGATCATCCGAGAAAACAACAACAAACTGAATGCAACTTTATACAGGAAACAGACGGCCGGCAATACCATCCTTCACGCCACCAGCTCTCACCCAACACATTTAATTAAGAGCATACCCTACGGGCAGTATTTGTTATATATTGTTCAACAGTAAAGGACTTCGAGGTAGAGGCTCGAAAACTTTGGGATCGGTTATACAAACGGGGCTACAGTAAGAAGATGCTCAAGAAAGCATACAAAAAAACAAAACAAGATCGAGACTTTCTCCTATATGGATCTAAACCAGCAGCAGAGGGAGAGACAACTAGAATAATCACGACTTTCACCAGTCAAACCAAATTATTCAGACAAACTCTCACCAAATACTGGCCAATATTAGTAAATGATGCTAAAATCAGGCCATATGTAGGTACTGCTCCGCAAATTACATTCCGAAGATCTTAATCCATTAGAGACAAAGTAACCCAAAGTCACTACTCCGGAAATAAAAGAGGTGACAGCTGCCGCAAACTAGGAACATATCCCTGTAGGGCTTGGAAGTGTGCATGTTGCCCATTTATAAATCCTGAACTCTGCCCCACCCTACCTAATGGACAAACATTCACACCACGGCACTATGTAGACTGCAAAACAGAAGGCGTTGTATATATGATCACTTGTATATGCAACGCCTTCTACGTAGGGAAAACAAAAAGACAGTTGCAGCAAAGGATGTATGAGCAGGCCAGGTATGGCATAATTGGCGATCTAAAGACCTCAATAGGCAGACACATCGCCCTATGCCATCATTATCAAGTTGGTTGTTTATATACTTACTCATCCCCCGGCACTCGGCTTCACGCACTCTTTATTTACCTATAGTATAACCATAAATATGTCACCATTGTCCCAAGTGGCACCCTATCGCATACACCAAACTCCTTAAATCCCTCTTATGCTTATCCCCTCATCTTACACCATTTTCACACCCCCATCACCTTGCTATCCCTTATATCACGAGTTATCTTTGCTGTTATTTGCTTGTGTTGTCTGATCAGCCTGTGGGCTGTCGCATGTACCCTCACTTCCTTCACAGTAAGGCTTCATCACCTTGGCATAATGCAGGATATGCCCCTACCTTCACATTTTTTCACCTTGGGTAAAAACTTAATTATATTCACTATTAAACCCCTACCTCTCCATTTTAACTTACTAATTAGGCTTAGATAAAAACCTTGACGATCTACATCATACCTTCCGCTCTGGTGACTGCAGTTGGGCTTTTTTAGTAAGCTCCTCAGATGAGTACCAGGAGATGGTGTTCGGTACTCCATATGTAGTGCCGTATTCTTCTGCTGCAGATGCTGCAGAACCTCCCTGTTCCTGATTGAGCCTCTGATTAGTTGTCTACATCCACAGGTCACCAGCTGGCTTTGGGTCACATGTAACTCTCACAGTACAACACGTTTGAACCCCCAGATCTCATACCTCAGTAGTGCAATTCTGAATTTTTTTTGGGGGGGGATTTTTAATTTACATTCCAAATTTCACACCCCTAACTGCAACCTTTCATAGTTATTCATATTTCCCTGCAGTTATCCAAGTGACCTAAATTGTATACATTTAACATTTAGCTACAGCCTTCCAGACATGGAGTGCCTCCAAGTTGTTAGTACGCATATGAGCTGTGTAACAATAATGCAGGTACGCAGAGCTAGGTTTTGGCCCCTTTAAGTACCAGAGTACCACTTATGTGCACCCCTGGATATAAATACTATTCCAATGACATGTAATGTCTAATAATAATAATATTTACTAATTAGTAGATCCAGCCCAGGTGTGAATGAATACACCGAAGGAACGTTCACAGATACTGAAACTCCAACACCTAGGAATATTTCAAATGTGTTATATTTGCTGGTGATAGATCAACAGATTCATTGGATACTAATGCCTGGAATACACATGCCGATAAGCAGCCGATTTTTTTACCTGACTGACGGGCGTGCGCGCTCGCACCATCGGTCAGCGGAAAAATCGGCCGCTTATCGGCAGACAGATCCGTGTTGCCCCACAGCTCGGCCGGCCAGAGAACGAATATGTCCGATATTCTCTGGCCGATGCCATTAACTTCAATGAAGACCGGCGTCTTCATTGAAGCTAATGGCCGGCACACAAAGGGTGCCGGCCAACTTAAGAAGCCCCATAATGCACCAGGATGCAAACGTGATGACGTCATCACGTTTGCATTCCGGTGCATATCGGAGCATGTCTGTCGGCACCCATCTGTGGGTGTATGGCAGGCATAAGGGAGGTTGAGGAGTATCTTTACTAGATAAAATACCCCTAATTAAGTATATTGACTCATATAAGTATAAAAGGTCGGTGTTTTAAATAAACATCCCCAGGCAATCCTAATTATCCCCTACATATTGCTTTTAGGCTGATGTCCACATTCTTACCTTATAGTATATAGTATGTGTTACAAATGTATGAACGGAGCGTTCCCGAGGGGGTAGTTCGCTGTAGGTCCGTGTAGACTTGGGGGTCCCAGCTGAAAGGAGGACGTTGACGAACCCGGGGGTCACGGAGGGGGGCGCCTTCAGCCGGGCGTTGGAATTCAACGGAGTCTGGTGCCTCCAAAGTATCCACAGCACCTCTAGTTAGTCTGTGTCTCAAACGGGACCTACATGGGCAGGGAATCTCTGTTGGAAGACAGGCCGTACAGGGTACACACGCCGAGTGGTGGGTTTGGATTTTAACTTGTACTAATGAGCCGCTCCCGGCAGGGAATAGGGGCCAGGTGACTTTCTGATTGCAAACGTCATCTCCAGCAAAGCCAAACCAAATAACAGGTCGTGCTCTGCATGGGTGAGGGGGCACAGAAACAGCAGAGGAGAGGGATTACCCCGGAGCTCGTCTCACCGAGTGCCAGGTTGTCCTAAATCTCCTGTCTGACCCGCCCATGTACGTAATTGTCATCCTTTGTGCTGGACAAATTGTAAATAAACAGAATAATTTTGTCTTTTTGGATTCTTTTGGGGAAGATCTCCGCAGGGTTTACAGTATGTGCATCTAGTTGTACAGTTATTGAGTAACAAAATGTAATAGGTTTTAATAAGTAGTTGAACATACAGCATGTAAGTATGTATTGTTTTTGTCACTGGTGTTACGATTCTATAGTGATTCCGTGACCATTAATTATGGGCTAAGCATAGAGAAAAGTATATACATATAGATGTATATGTTTGCTTTTTGTATAGTAATAATTTCATGAAGGGTCAAGAGCTATATCGCTATATAGGTCACTGGATATTAAAGCTGCATCTCTGTACGTGGATAAATTATAAGTATGTTGATGAGTTCAGGAAATAAGTTGTATAGCTTATTGGGTATTAAAGCTACACCTCTAGACATGGGTAGATATAAGTACAGGGAGTGCAGAATTATTAGGCAAATGAGTATTTTGACCACATCATCCTCT
>CM070035.1:149813423-149825754 GCA_036250615.1 Ptychadena robeensis | reverse complement strand
TCTGCGTGGTCTGTCCACTAGGGGGGTTCGTGACAATTTCCTTTTTAAAAGTCTGATTTTGCGAGTAACTTAATTACAAAGCCCCTGAACATTGTACCACCCCCAAATTGCTGGAGGTATAAAGAAGTGTTGTGTGCATGCAGGTTAGGAGAGAGGATGTTTACCCAGGGCAGGAGTGTTGTGACGTCACTTCTGGGAAAATTTCATTTAATATGTGTATTCGGGTAGGAGATGAGGGAGGGGGGTGGTCCTGGCTTGTCTTGGACACATGCAAGGGGGGCCTTAACCTGTTCTCTTTCAAATTATTTTGGTGTAACAGATACAGACCAACTAGGACAATGGTAGGTAATCGGTTACGGAAAAAAGTTGGCCTGAACGTAATCTGAAATAAACATAGTAGTAGCCATTGCTGACTTTTTTCCTGAAAATACTAGTTGCCTTGCTGTAGTGTCGCCTTTTCATGTTCTTAATCCGAGACAGGTACACAGTTTAGGCACGCCGAAGTCCTTATATTCTTCTGGGTCAGTGACTCCGGCATTGAAGCAAAAAAGTTAGCATGAGCTTTTAACACGTTTTGTGACGAAGAGGTCAGGAATGAATAGCCTCCATGTTTCTCTCATGATGACTACAGGACAATGGCAAGTTGCCTAAACCCAGGAGCAACAGAATATGCAAACATACTGGATAAGCCAGAACTAATTCAGGCATATCGACCATGATTTACGGTCATGTCCGATATCCCTGCTTTCCAACAGGATTGATCCCGCTCGAAAACTGGGATGGCCGCATTAGATATGGACCAGATAGATGGCCGTGAGCGTGCACGGTGCTCGAAGCAGGGTATCGATCGGGCCCATATCTATGCATGTGTTACCTTCTTTAAGCTGGGTACACACATGAAGATATGGGCCTGTTGGATGTTTGCTTCGAGTACCGTGCACGCTGACCGCCATCTATCTGGTTTATATCATATGCAGCCATCCCAGTTTTCCAGAGGGACAAATCAATCCTGTTCGAAAACGGGGATATCAGACATGACCGTTAAATATGGCCGATGTCCGTTGCTTTGCTTGGAAACAAAGCATTGGCTGAGCTGGAGAGCGAGCAGTGCTGTGTCTCCATCTCCGCTGATATCTGACAGCAGCGTGATCACATGTCATCGGACGGCTCTGTTCCCTGCTTTAGTGTGGTATGTTTTCTCTGCCAGAGCTGCAGGGACTCCTTATTTGTCATAATTCGAGATGTGCTATGTGGTTCCTCCCAGCAGCTACAATACAGGATAGAGACCTAGGCTATGTTTCCATTGCGTTGGGACCCCTCCACTAAGCATACACGCTTAGCGGGAGGTCTCAACGTAACAGACTTACCTGCTCGGCAGAGGGTCTGTCTTCATTGCGCCGATCCGCCGGTGTAAGGCTGAACGTAGTCTAGTACGTTCAGCCTTTACACCGGCGGATGTGTAAACAGACCATCAGGCAGGCAAAGTCTGTGGGATACGTCGGGACCCCTACTAAGCGTATACACTTAGCGGAGGGGTCCCGACGTATAATGGAAACAAGCCCCTAGGCAATGACAAACCCACAAACATCTGATGGCATTGGTGTTCACTGACTTCACAGTGAGCGGGTTAATGTTACTTGCCACCAGGCAGGTAAATATTAGGCCACCTAAAGCGTACATGTGTTACTGTCAAGTTACTTGCTTGCAGTTACAGTTCCAATTTTTTTTATATTCTAATGTATGCATAAACTCATTTTGCCTGAGAATAAAAAATATTTGTCTGTAACAGTCGTATTTTATTTTTCTATCTGCAGCCTGGAAGAGTGGTCACACTTGTGGAAGATCCAGAGGTAAATAATATTAATATATTTTTAGGAAGGCTCAAAGTGAAGTCAAAGTATTAACTAAAAAGACAGCACATGATGTATAGTGGATTCTACAGGCAGGGGCTTGATGATCAGATTTTAGGTGATTGATATCCTGTTTCTCGAAAAGTTAGACCTACCACAAAAATAAGACCTAGCTGCTCTGACATTCAGCTTCAGGGTCTCCACTGCGTTGTGTGATTTGCCGATGCAGGGGATTAACGTCGTGCCCGCTAATTGGCAGAACGCTGTGAGAACAGCCAGTCCGGTAGGAAGCTATGTGGATCAGGAGCCGACAATGCAGTGGAGACATACCCTTACCTTTGCTGTTTTGTTTAACGAGATAAAATTCATTTAAATCAGGTTGTACCGCAAGTTATGAGCTTCCCACAGGGTGATTTTAAAATCTTCAACTTAAGTTCGCTTCGATTAGAGAAGCACACCTATTTCAGGAAAGCAAAAATACTTATTTTATTCGGACTGATGAAAGTTCTGACATTTCCTGCTTGAAATTTCTCTCTAGAGCAAAATGTGCTGGGAAGAAAGTATTCCATATTGATGAGGGTGTTCATGTTGATATGCAGTCCTATACACAAAGCACAAGGCCTGATAGATGAATGCGGCTGGAATGTGTCATGTTGTGCCCAGTGGTTGGTAAACACAAGCACATGCAGATTAGGGTCATTGTTCTCACTGGTTGTTCTGTCACTTTCTGTGTGCTTTACAGGTCATTAAAGTTGTCCTTATCGCACCATTATGCTTTTCTATGTCCAGTTTGTTTGTTTGTTCAGATATTAAGCCCCTATTGCCGCTACAAGAGCCTTCCTTTTTTGTTTAATTAAGTAGAATTTATAATTGTTGCTTAAACGGTAAAGCAGGGATATGGGTCAAATGGACGGCCGATTCGAGCGCCGTGCGCACTCGCAGCCATTTAGCTGACCCATATAATCTGCGCCCACTGCTGTTTAAATGTTACATGTAGTGATGTCTATTAGAAGCAGAACACAGGTGTGTGTGTGTGTGTGTGTGTGTGTGTGTGTGTGTATTTACGTTTTATATTTTAAGCTAAGAAAAGGTAAAAAAATAGTTGCGCACAACTGTCAGCAGCAGTTGCACAGTTGAAGTTGCCAGAAGAGCCATCTACTGATATATGATGTATGGAGCCTGGGCAAAGATCACAAAGTAAAAATGGGTCCATATGAGGGGTGATGATTAGGTTGTGTGTAGGTGTGCATCTCCTAATATAAAGGGGGATTGTGCCCCCCCCCCATTAACAGACCAATAGGAACAGGGGCACAAGGTGCAGAACGTAGTGCAACAAAGTACTGTAAATGATCAAATAAAAGATAAAATACTAAAAATAGTCAATACAGTTCAGGCTTAACAAGGCCTGTTCTTTTGCAAGGCCATATCTCTTCAGCTGTGTGGCTACCAGGATGACATCACTTCCTGGTTACAGATGCTGTAGGGTTCAGTAGGTATGGTCCGAAAAATACCGTATTTTTCGGACCATAAGACACACTTTTTCACCCCCAAACTCGGGGGGGGGGGGGATTGCCTGCATCTTATGGTCTGAATGTGTGGCCACTCTGCCACAGGTGGTCACACCTTGGCATCCTGCCAGCTCTCCTGGCAAGAAGATTAGCCGGGGAGCTGGAGGAGCTGTCAGATAAGAGATGCCAGCTGGTGTCCGGATCTCCCATCTGAACTGTATTATTGCTTATGCCAGCAAAGCCCTGCTGATATAAACAATGAAGAGAGAGATGGATAAACTATCTATCCCTCTCTTCGTGTCTGTGGAAACTGCAATCACCCTGCAGCTTCCACGGACACAGGAACAGCCAGAGAGGAGAGGTAGAGGAGAGTCTCTGCAGCTGTTCTCCCCTGGCCCCCCTCCTCCCAGTCAGTGAGGAGGTGACATGAAGCTGAGGGGCTACCAACAGACCAGAGCCCTGGAAGTGAGGACAGCACCAGTAGCACAAGATGAGGTGAGTAAGGCTATGTTTCCACTTAGGCGATTAATCCCCTGACGCTTGCGATTTTCCATTGCCTGCGGAATCGCTGTCAATCGTCTACACTCATTTGAATGGGCTTGTCCCCACTGATCAGATCGCATGTGTTTTGTTTTTTTCCCTGATCGCTCCCATAAACATAAATAGATGATCGCCCGCCAGCGATTCCGCAGGCGATTAATCGCCTAAATGGGAACATGGCCTAAAACCTGTTTTCTCTTCCTGCATAAATGAGCAATTAACCCTTGCAGGAGGCTTGGCACCTCTGTAAGGTTTAATAAGAGAGTAGCTAGGAGTTTGGCTTTAAAGCAGAAGATTTAGAGTGCTTCCTCCTGCCTGTAGTAGGCTGATGTCATCTCTTCTTGATTGAAGCTCAGGGACTGCTTTTTAATCACTTTCAAACTCATTATAACCTCTGCTTTAATTTTAACAGGGTTGCGTATGGGGAGTTGCGTACAGGCTTCCAGAAGGAAAGGAGGAAGAAGTAAAGGCTTACCTTGATTTCCGAGAAAAGGGCGGCTACAGGACTACTACCGTCGTCTTTTACCCTAAAGATCCTTCCATAAAACCATTCAATGTTCTTCTGTATATCGGGACCTGCGATAATCCAAACTACCTGGGCCCCGCGCCATTAGAAGACATTGCAGAGCAGATCTTCAATGCCGTTGGTCCCAGTGGAAAAAACACGGAATACCTGTTTGAACTCGCCAATTCACTCAGGGACCTTGTACCAGAAGATGCGGACGAGCATCTGTTCTCTTTAGAAAAGTTGGTGAAAGAACTTTTAGAGAGGCATCAAAACATTAATTGTATATGATGGAAACATTGTATATAATGGCCCCTTCCACATGCTAGGCACCATCCTATATATTAGGCCATGAAATGTCTGAAATCTGAACAGTCACTGTAATGGCTCAGAATTCTAATGCCTGGGGGTAACAGACAGTTTGTATTTCAGACATGATTGTAGGTGCATCTAGCTTTATTTATGCTTAGAAGTAGTTATTTACTTATTTTATAAAAATAGCTTACTTTTTTCCTTAGTTTAAAAACTTAGTATGTGAAACCACATATTAAAGGGTGGAGTATATTACTAATTGCTGAATCTGCTCGGCTTTTAATACCGTAGGGATGGTTAGGTTGACCATACAATAGCTATTTTTTTTTCAATAGAGGATACATTTAATTTTACAAAAACATTAAATCTATTTAAAAATTGTAGGAAAATGTATTGGAAACGTGGGTGTTGAATTCATATTTTGAAAAAACATTGTTTTGGAATGCTCATGTTTGTTTGTTACAGGTGGTTAGAAGGAAGCATTGTTGGCTAAATATCATTCTAGCAAAGAATGGGATTTTCCTTGTGTTTAAAAAGATATTATATGTGCTAGTCAAAAGGTGCGTGTCAGCAATTCAGGTAAATGATATTTGGGGGGTTATCCATCATTTTCCTGGTCATACCCCTTATGGCCAGTGTATGGTTGGCATAAGCATATGATCATACATTGAATGTTTTATCCTCCTATAGGATATTTTTCTTATCCCTCCCTCATGGGCACATGAACAACAGTAAAATAATGAAAAAACAATATGGGTGAGGGGAAGGGGAAGAAGCATTGAGGGGGATGGGGCTTTTAAGGCACTTCGTAAATCTCCAATTATCAGATGTCTCAGTTAAAACCAAGTCTTTATTAATAATAACCCCATAATATGGGTTAAGAACAATATATTCATTATTAATAGAGACTTGGTTTTAACTGAGATATCTGATAATTGGAGATTTACGAAGTCCCTTAAAAGCCCCATCCCCCTCAATGCTTCTTCCCCTCACCCATATTGTTTTTTCAGTGAATTTATAGGGGTGTTGGCACACACAGTGACTTATACCTTTATACTATATATAGGGAGTTACATACATTGCTTTTGTTGTATAAGAGTAAAATAATGTTATACTGCATTCAAATTACGCCTTCACAAGGCTAAACCATTGCAATTCGATGTGCTCTCCCTTCTTGGGGGATTCTTGGTACATTTTTTGTACATCTGTCAAATAGACAGGATGTAAATCTCCCAAGTAAGGACAAAACAAACTTACAATGGTTCCAAGTCCCTTTTCATAGACACTGTCATGTTGCTCTGAATGGCTGTTGGCTTTAGGTAATTATGGGTTTTATTTTATATTTAGGGTATTTTATGTTTCTAAAACCTCAACAATAGGGAGATGCAACTCATGAAGTACCTGTTCAACATACAATAGTACCGTCATGGCCAGAGCTACAAACCAAATATTGTCTCGTAACTTCAACAGACTGATGCTTTTTATTCTGTATCATTTATTTTATGGGTGTGATATTTTAGGCTATGTTTCCACTAGGGCTGTGGAGTCGGTCGATAAATTCTCCGACTCCTCAGTTTCTGATTCTTCCGACGACTCTGTATTTAATATGCTAATATATTTTATCCATCCATTGAAGGAAAGGAAGGCGACATACATTACCCACAGAACTACTGGCCAGGAAACCAACACTGTACTGTAATGGCCAATTAAAGAAGAGAAAGGCGGTTAGGCAGAAGATGCTGCTGCTTTTTCCTTAAGCTAGGCACCATGCTGTCATTGATCAGGGATCAATTGAACGGAAATCAATGTACACCACATGGGCACATTGATTCCTGTTCAATGGGGACCTGTTCTCCCCAGCTTGCAGTGTGTGATTTACAACACGCCACAAGCTTGGGAGAAGCAGCCTGTCTCATACAGCTGCCTCACTCACACAGCTTCCAAGTGAGGAGTGCTGGCTCCACCCCTTCACACTGACAGGCGATGGCTGTAGAGGAGGCAGGAGCCGCAGCTGTTTCAATACTTTCCATGAAGACTCATGTGTCCATGCAAATTATTGGAGATTGAACAGTGTCTTTCCAACATGTTGGAACCCTGTTCAATCAAGTTCCTTCGGGCCGGCTCTATTGATCCCGCCCGAAGGAAAGCGCACACAGGTAGGTTTGTAAACAGATTAGAGTTCAATCAATCACCGTGAGCGCGCTAATACTTAATTGATTGTACCCAAATCTTTTTACAGATCTACCCGTGTGTGCGCCTAGCTTTAGTGTTCTGATCTTCTGCTGAAGATAGGGCAGTGGAAGACTCCAAGAAGAGGCAGGGCGAAGGGGCACTTCAAACCTGATTCATGACTTCCCTTGAATCCCAGAGTCATGTGCAAAGTTGAAGCTAACAATCTAAGTATTTGTCGCCTCAGCTGAATGACCGCGGTTCTTCAAATGTTTTACAGCGTCAGTCTATTGGCGATCCATTCCCTTCACTTATACAAGCGTCTCTAGTCCGGCAACACACATTGACTTCATTATCAGCACGAGTTAAGGCTGCCATACACGCACCGAGCGGCGGCCGATTTTGGGCGTGAGCGCTCGCCGATCGGGGATGCCCACTTGGGGCGACAGCTGTCGCCCCACAGCTCGGATGGCCAGAGAACGGACATGTCCGATAATCTCTGGCCGATGCTGTTAGTTACAATGAAGACCAGTGTCTTCATTGAAGCTAACGGCCGGCACACAAAGGGTGCCCGCTGATGCTGTCAGCTCTTGAGAACAGCGTGATGACGTCATCACACTGCACTCTAGAGCTCATCTGAGCTGGTGTGTCGGCCCCCATTCGGGGGCCGTGTGTGGGGGCCTTTGGGCTAGGGTCACAGTGGGCGCTGTAATGTTACGCACGGCATGCATCTATTCTAACAGCAGAGAAGTCATTCATTATACCTGTTTGTTAATTGCGACATTTGAAGTAAAAAAAATTTTTTTCATTCCCATTTAAATTTAGTCGGAGTTGGTTCATTTTTTGCTGACTCCGACTCCAGGTACCCAAAAATGTCTCCGACTCCACAGCCCTGGTTTCCACTATCCATCGGGACCTCTCCACTAAGTGTATTGCTTACCTGCTCGGCAGATGCTTTGTCTTCCCTGCACCGATACGTTCTGCCGATGCAAGGCTGAACGTAGTTGAGTATGTTGAGCCTCTGCATCCGCCGAGCAATATGGCTAAGCGGAGAGGGTCCCGACGTATAGTGGAAACATAGCCCTTGGATATTCCGCTGGGGTCATTCATTGTCCGAATTCATTATGCATGTGCTACAAGAACAATACAAAAGAACACTAGCTATACTAATATCCCTATGTACTTCATCATTTAAGGTGCATATATATATATATGTTCCATAAACAGTTGAAATGTGATAATTGAATAGGCTTTGTTTTTAAAAAAAAAAGCTTATAAAAATAAAAGTAAAAAATAGCTATTCAGTGGTCTTTGAAAATACATACCAATTGACACACCTTAGCGCATGCGGTCCTTTTGAGAAACATTTTCAGACTCTGAGATGCACCAGAAACTATAGATGTTTCTCTGACCCCTTATGCCTGCCATACACACCCCGACGGGTGCAGACAGACCAGCTCAGATGAGCTCCGGAATGCAAACGTGATGACGTCATCACGTTTGCACCCTGATGCATTATGGGGCTGCATTAGTCGGCCGGCAGACTTTGTGTGCCGGCTATTAGCTTCAATGAAGACGCCGTTCTTCGTTGAAGTTAAAGGCATCGGCTTCCATCGGCCAGAGAATATCGGACATGTCCGTTCTCTGGCCGGCCGAGCTGTGGGCACATCTCGATAAGCGGCCGATTTTTCCGCTGACTGACAGCGTGAGCACGCACGCCCGTCGGTCAGGTGAAAAATCGGCCACTTATCGGCATGTGTATGACAGGCATTACAGTAAGAAATTGTGGTGGTGATGCCAGGTTGAGGTGGCACCACTACCCTCCCTAATAACTGCTGTAAAATAACACTGACTCATTGTTAGTATTAACTCAATTACAACTAGTGTACATCCATTGCTAGTAGGAAGGTAAAACTAGATAAAGTTTATTAAACACCATCTGTTAAATTTTATGCTAGCCATACACAGCCAGAGCCGGAGCGATATCGTCCTCCGATATTGCTCCGGGAGGCTAACGTGATGACGTCATCACGTTAGCCTCGCATTGCATTCTGGGGCCCCACAATCGGCCAGGCACCCTTTGTGTGCCGGCCATAAGCAGCGATGGAGATGCTCGTCTTCATTGCTGCTTATGGCCATCGGCTTCCATCGGCTTCGGCCGGCCAGAGATTTTCCAACATGTCGGATCTCTGGCCGGCCGAGAAGTGGGGCGACAGGGATCTGTCGCCCCATGTGGGGACATGCCGATAAACGGCCGGATTTTAACCTGACCGACGGCGAGAGCGCGCACGCCCGTCGGCCAGATTAAAATCCGCCCGTTTATCGGCATGTGTATGGCCGGCATTAGTTTTCATATATTGAGACCAATAAATGCATTTTATCACATAAACAAATATATTCCCTTAAGGCAGTATATTGTATCAATTTATTATAATAAGCTGTGGGAATTTAAAAACTAGAATAGGTTTTTTTTTCTTCACAACTTCAATGGATGTTCAGTGATGACATATCTGCATGTATATTCTTAAGTCTACACTTGGATCAACTTTTTCAAAGAGTTCTTGTTCTTCCTGTTAAACCTTTAATTTATTCTGTGATGTGGATAATAAATTAATAAATGGTTGACATTTTTGTTTTACAAAGAAGGGTTTAAGCACTTTGTGAAGAGAGCCAAGCTCTCTCTGCTGGACTCCTATGGTTCACACCTATACGTTGTGTGTTGCACGCGTCATGCCCATTTACACCTATTTTAACCTGCACTGTTTATTTATGTTATGCGCTGCCATTAACTTTAGTGGGAATCCTAACACATCAACCTAGAGATGTAAACAATTAGAAGTGCCTAATGATGTGGCAAATTTTCACATTAGCATGCAAATTACACGCAAACTCAAGCTTGTATGGTTCATCTTCAACCTGAAAGCAGTTTACATGTTTACATTGAAATTCATTCTCTAGGATTAACCCATTGGATATTTTGTGACGTGAATTGATTGACATGTGTTCTCCAATGCACATAAAAGGTATGTGTGAATAGGGGCCTAAGATCTATACCATACATTTGTTGTATTAAAAAAAAAAACTCACCTGTCCCCCTCCTTCCCCACTCTGCATACCTACAGTGGAGCCCATAATTATTCATATCCCAGGCAAATTTTTACTTTACGTTACTTTTATTCAACTAGCAAGTGACATGACATAGGTGTCTCGCAAAAGATAAAAAGACAGTGTACAAGAGGCATTTTTGGGGAAAAAACACTTCTCAGCTTTTATTTACATTTGAGCAAATGGTGTCATGTCCAAACGTATTCATCCCCTTTTCAATAACCAATAGAAAAGCCTTTATTGGCTATTCCAGCAATCACACGCTTCCTATAATCACAGACCAGCTCCTCACATGTCTCCACTGGGATATCTCCCCATTCATCTTTAGTACTGAGCTCCAAATCTTTCAGGTTGGAGCGTCTTCTTGCCATCACCCTGATCTTTAGCTCTCTCCACAGATTCTCAATTGGATTTAAGTCAGGACTCCAAAATGTTAATGTTGTCTGCTAACCATTTCTTCACCACTATTACTGTGTGTTTTGGGTCATTGTCATGCTGAAAGGTCCACTGGTGTCCAATGCCAAGTGTCTCTGCAGACTGCCTGATGAATCCTCATGTATTGCTCTTTCTTCATGGTGCCATTTACTGTGCTTAGGTTCCCTGGTCCATTAGCTGAAAAACACCCCAAAGCATTAGGTTCCCACCACCATGTGTCACAGTGGGGATGATGTTCTTGATTGATTGAAGGCTTCTCCTTTTTTTCGCCAAATGAAGGAAACATAATTGTGACCAAACAATTCAATTTTAGTTTCATCTGACCATAACACAGACAACCAGAAGTTGTCTTTTTTATTCAGATGAGCATTTGCAAAGGCCAAGCGAGTTTTTGTGTGCCTTATCTGGAGAAGTGGCGTCCTCCTTCGTCTGCATCCGTGAAAGCCAGCAGTGCGCAGTGTCAGTTGGATTTTCTGCCTTGAGACATTGCCACCAGCAGAGCCCACATTGACCAGTATGGCCTTGGTGGTGATCCTTGGATTCTTGTTCACCTCTCTCACTATCTTTCTGGCCAGCACATGTCCTCTAAAATTTTCCACAGTGCGGAACATCTTGTATTTTTTAATAATACTTTGCACTGTAGCCACTGGATCTTGAAAACCTTTAGAAATGGCCTTATAGCACTTTCCTGACTTGTGAGCAGCCACAATGTGCAGGCGCAGGTCCTCACTGAGCTCCTTTGTCTTAGCCATGATTGTCCACAAACCTGTTTCACCTGTTGAGTTGATTAAAACAGCTGTTCCCAATTAATCAGGGTAATTAGGATGCTTTTGAACACCTTGGACTATTTGGAATGGCATGGAACTTTGTCTTAGCCATGACCACAAACCAGCCGCAGAGAGCTGCTGTATTTAACCTGCTCAATTAATCAGTGTAATTAGGATGCTTTAGAACACCTTGGACTATTTGGAATGGCATGGAACTTTGGATTTTCCCAGAGACTGTGACACTTTGTGAAGGGTATGAATCATTTTGGACATGACACTTTTTGCTCAAATGTAAATAAAAGTTGAGAAATGTTTTTTTCCCATAAAAATGCCTCTTGTACATCGTCTTATTATCTTTTGGGAGACACCTATGTCATTTCTCATCAAAAAATAACTTACTGGTTGAATATAAGTAACTTTAAGTCAAAATTTGCAAGGGGTATGGATAATTATGGACTCGACTGTACTACTGACTAGAATTTTTCCCACAACCACTCTCTACACCTTCAGCAATCTTGGCGATGATGGCAGATTTGAGGGCTTTGCAATCAACTAACAAATTCTGCTAGCCGAAAAATGTGTCCATCATTACTACTGCCTACAGACCCTGGCTGTAGATCACATTTTACTAAAAATTTAGATTTTTCTGCAAATTCTGCAAATGTTTGTTTCTAGTTTCCTATACATCTTTCCATCAGACACTTTTCAAAACTTTTCCAGATTTACCGTCTTATTTTTTTGTTTGTCAGTACATTGCTCATGTGCAATCTTCATAAACATTGTAGGACTTGAAACACTGTTCATTAGATGTTTACAAATGTATGGAGAAAATCATTCTCTTCTATACCTCTGCTATTGGAATCCATTTGCTGCAATACTTCTTGTTCTAAAATGTCTGTACATGACTTTATTATATTAAAATGTTATCCAATGGCGAGGACATTGGTGTCTGGTGTCTGATGATCCACTGTATGGGATTCCTTTATCGTTTGGAGGCCAAATACATGGATTGTACAGAATGATCTGAAGTTCTTTATATTAGGTATAATGATGTCCAGTGATGTGAATTATTATTATCAATTATTTATATAGCGCCAACATATTACACAGCACTGTACAATACATTAGAGTGGAGATACA
>CM070035.1:149798029-149810703 GCA_036250615.1 Ptychadena robeensis | reverse complement strand
GGAGGACCCGACACTACATAGTTGTTGGTAGATCTAAAGGAAATTGTATGGAGTGATCAAAATGTGTATGGGGGGCTTTAGTTTTATTAAGGATATGGCAGAGCAGCTGGACCAGTATTGACCAAAAATAGTCTTTTACAGAAGAGGTACAGGCTAGGACGTGGCTGTGCTGGGAAGCTGACTCTTTACTAAAACTTTTACTAACCTCTTAGCTGGTACAATGGTGAAATGATCCTAAATCTTAGAATATATACTAACATGCTGTTGCCTTGATCCTTGTGGCATTGGCCATGTTTAAGATGGCCATAGATGGTTTTCAATGGGAAAAACGTATATGTTGTATTGTACACAGAATGTCATTATCTCTTTATCCAACTGTCACTGGACTTCCAACTGCCACTTATTAGCAAAAAGAAATGTCAGAGAACAATCCATATTTACTAATTACAGGTCAGTTTGTTTAAGGATCCAAGCAATTGTTTACATTAATCTTTTATTTATTTTTTCTTTCAAGGAGGAAGAACGGGAGTATAAAGGACCATCGCCAGCTGAACTTCTAGAACCTCTTTTTAGACAAACCAGCTGTTCATATCGGGTATATCATCTGAATTCTTTTTACTTCTGCATTCTATTACAGGAAACCTGTACTAAGGAAGTATAGAGGCTGCCACTGCTGACACACCTTTTGAAAATGTAAATACTTTGTCCATTATTTTTGTCTAGCGATTCGACTGCAGATTTTGAGTTTAGACTTCCACTGACATTGCGATTACAGCTGATCTGAGAAGCATAATTTATACTATTTGCAGTGCGGTGCCTATATTAGTGATCTCTATAACAGCAGGTTCAAAGGATCATTGTGTCTTTTAGTTGTGCTGCTAGTAAACACAGGCAGTTATTTTAGTGTTTAGGGTTTCACAAAAGTTAATCTAAAACCGGGAAAAAACTGCTGGGAAGTTTGAGATGAACCCAAGGCTAGAGCATTTCACAATTTTATTGTTCCTTTACTAATATTGTCCTTTTTGCCTTTGTAGATAGAGTCATACTGGACGTATGAGGTGTGCCATGGGAAACACATACGGCAATACCATGAGGAGAAAGAAGCAGGGCAGGTAAGTCTTTGTTTCTGCACATGACAGTGCTGAGCTTCATGATGATGCGAAAACACGCTGCAGTTCTCCTTTTATTTTTTTTCTTCTTAAAAACAGACACATATTCAGGAGTATTACCTGGGGAACATGGTGAAAAAGAGCTCACACCAAGCAGGTTTGGCATTTTATTTACTTATCAACTTTAAATCTTTTCAGGATGTGGTTGACTCTATAAGCAAAAGAGTCTTGGGACTGCCCAGGGCCCAAAAGATTAGGGGATTTAGGTGTGACCCAGACCGGAGTGGCCAACCAGAAGGATAAATTGCGAATTTCTTGGGGATAGTGGCCATTACCATACCACCTAGACCTCCATTTTTTTTTTCTCTTATGCTCCTTTTTAATCTTTTCAGTTTTAGGTGGATACTAGTGGGTTTAATCCTTCACCAACTTTATAATGCCAAAGGCTTCCTCAAGTAGGTTGTGTTTTCATCCATCCCCAGTGCACTATAATACAATCTTTCCCCCTATTTTTTTATTTTATAATGAGCCATCTCTGCGTGTAAAGCGCACACAAACGTGAGCTATGTGTCCAGTTTGAATAAGAGTGCACAAAAGTAAAACGCACAAGTGCTTTAGTTTTATCCCGCCTCTAAAGAGGTTAAGGACTCGGTACCCTGGTAGAGGTGACCAGTGGGCCATGTAGCCAGGCCCTCTAATTTCCTTACCCTGAGTGACCACGACCAGAGTCCAGTCTCTTAAGTAATTGGGACTATACTATTGCTATTTCTCCGAAGGGATCCCTCACAAAATGGGATTTGTGGACCAGAGCAGTATTCATTTCCTTCCCAGCTAATTTCCAGTCTTGAAAGAAATGCCCGTACTCGTTAACAACATCCAAATGTGCATAGGGGTCTGAGGGTAAAGTCTAACAATACATTAAAAAAATTTGATTGCTGGCAATGCCACATGCTGACCTTACAGCCAGCTATAAATAAATTCCTTTCGGTTGTTGCCAAAACGAGGTAGGGGGTACGGGTTTCCCCCCTTTTTTTATTATTTACAAATACAACTAAAAAACAATTAAGTAAAATAAAATGTCCTGTAACCGAAAACAAGATTTCCCCTTCCCTTAATGGCTAAAGCAGCAGACTATATACATGTTATATAGGAATTATGATAAACAATCCTTTAGGGCAGTGGTTCTCTACCTGTGGGTATGGGCCACCTACCTGTGGGTATGGGTCGAACATTCATTTCACAGGGGTCGCCATGTTCACTGAAAGCATCAGAGTTGATGCCCACAGGGTATGAAAATAGAGGGAGAGGACATTATACTTACCTGATCGTGCAGGAAGTGACGTTGTGGAGTGTTTGTGTATTTGTAACACCGAAGTGACACTCCACACCGACATTTCTGCATTCCAAATAGAATTAACTTTGTGACGTCAGTTCACAAATTTAGTCACAGAATCATGGAGGAGGGGCGTAAGATTGTCATTTACTAAATACCATGCCATTTTGTGCTTGACCTGTGTTACTGTGGAGGTGGTCAACCCCCAGGCTTTCGCCAGAGTCTGCTTGGCTGCTGTGAATATGAAGGTTAGAAGGTGGAATTTGCGTCGGGGACAATCTGGAGGGTTTAAGTTCAATAAAGCTTCATTCGGGTTTTTGCTTGGAGTTCTCCCCCAGCACAGTATAGATTCATTGATACACCCTTGTCCAGAACCTCCTGATGTTTGGGCAGTTCAAATTTGGGAATTCATGTGATTTCGCTTTGACACTAGTGACCTAGATCTCTGAATTTACTTTAACCCCCCAGTGGTCTGCCTGTGCTGTTCCATTTTTAACAATGAAATTGGTCCACGTCGCCAGCTGTGACGCGGGCTTGGGAGGTCTATGGAACGGCCCCCGCCCCAATCGGGGCGGTGCTGGCAACCCGGAAACGCTGCAGCAATATAGAGAATCCATGCAGCTTTCTGGGGATGTGGGGCGGTCATGTGATCCCGGCTTGCCCGGAGTTTATCAAACAAACTCTTGATGAACTGGGTTCGTCATGACTGCTAGGGAGGTTAAAAAGGGTACAGAACAACCATGAAGATTTAGGTGAGAAGGGGTTAAAGGAATCAAAAAGCCCTAAATTTGAGCAAGAGCAGTGTGTAGCACAGTGAAGTTGCCTTGAAGCAGAAGGTATTCCTGTGACCCAATCCATCACAAATACCAAATGTTAAAGGAAAAATCCTCATTTCAGGACGGTGGGTAGAGACATGCAAATTATTTCTTTACACTCCATCAGCCAAATGCACATCCAGAACTACTGGTGTACAGTGCAGATATAGCCTTATGGTACAGATTTACCCATAATAAGCTCTACCACTGCTGTATGCAGTTTGGAATAGATGTCTCTGTACCATAAGGCTATATCAGCACTGTACACCAGCGGTTCTGGATGGGCATTTGGCTGAGGGTGCATAAAGGCATAATTTGCATGTCTCCACCCACTTTCCCCAAAATGAGGGATATTCCTTTAACATTTGTGAAGGAAGGGGTCATGTGAACACCTTCTGATGTAAGAAGCCTTTACTGTTCCTTATAAAAGGGTGCAAAGCAAAATGGTTCCCCAACTATTATACATACTGTGATGTATGTTTTCTTTCTAATAGTATTCACTAAGTTTGTCTTTCAGGTGACCGGAATGAAGGAGAAAAGGCAGTAAGTAATCGGCATATCTAAATATAATACTGAGGAGGCACAGCATGCCAACCTCGAATATACTGGTTTAATAAGGTATAGTTACCCAGAACACAATATACATCGACCATAGAGGTTTTATTTATGTAGGAATGAGTAAGGGTAGATTGTGTAGGGGACTACATAATAACAGATCTCTGATTTAGGTCTCATTTACATGGCCGTTTGCAAAGTAGTTTTCTGGTCCAGAAATGACCTTGCAGCAAGTTTAAAGTCAATGAGGGCGTTTAAAGAACACAATGACTGCACTCACACATGCTTCTGTGCAGACTTTCTTCGTGCTCTTTGGAGCCTGAAAAAAGCCAGGATGCTTATCAGATAATGGGGGTCTATAAATGCATTTATAATGCAGAAATGTTCTGTCGTTTATCAGGCTTAGAGTTTTCTGGGCTTTATTTTAATGCCTAAAGCTGGGCATACACGTCACAATTTTCCTGAGATCGTTTTTTAATCCATTCGCCCATCCGATTACGGAATCGATTTTACTTTGTGAAAACGATCGCAAACTGCAACATATGATGCCTTAAATTTCTGGTCGATTTCTATCCTGAAAGTCTCAAATGCACACATTTATGGGTTGGGAGTGGTATTAGCTGAAGAACTGGCCAGTGACCAACAGCACACAAACAAAGGTCATTTCCACAAGAATCATAGAGGGATCGCTTAAAACGATCGCATGAGACAACTAACAGCACTTGATTCATGTGCTTTTTAATAAAATTTTCAATCAGAACGGATCCGTGCACGATCGCTTTTCTGTCCAATTTTTGGCAAAATTGATCGGACACTTTTGGCATGCTTCAATTATTATCCAATCCGATCGCGAGATCGATATTGTTAAACGATTGCACTAAAATTTAACAGAAAATCGTGACTTGTATGCCCAGCTTAATGTTGCGTTTGAATAAAAGCGCTCTTGTTAACCAACCTCATTGACTTCAATGGAAAAGCTCTGCAGACACCTGTCACCACCAGAGCTTTAGAATCCGGGTCTGATGATGATCTAAGAAACTCTGCCAGACCTCTCCTAAAACACTTTTCTGCACTGGCATTATTCGGGCTTCAAACTACTAAAGCTGGGAATAGGCGGGGCGATTTTCCACCGAGCCGACCTAGAGGGCGTGATGAAGTCCTCACGCACGGCCGCTAGTGCCAAGAATTGGCTGGGCACCCTTTGTGTGCTGGCCATTACTTCGGCTGGGGACTGGCATCCCCATCCAAACTAATGGGATCGGATCTGAATTATCCATGTCGGATCACTCTGCGATCCGACATGACGGCAGATTCTTGGTCAATATGACCAGTTGGCGCACCCCATTCCCTGCTGAACTGATCGAATCGGGCAGGAATCGCCCTGTCTATGCCCAGCTTAAGATTTCAAGCTTTAAAAACTTCCCTGGTGGTTTGCCCAAACCAAGTTCGTGCAGAGTTTGTTGACTAAACAAACTCACCCCAAGCTGGGATTGGATATACTTGGCTATGCTTGGTGAGCCTGCAGCGCTTCTGGATCGTGGTGAACCCTTCAATCGCTTCTGGCAACGCCTCTTCACCATCATCGTTGATGATGAAGAGAAGGGAGGGTTGCACCATAGACCTCCATATTATGGAGGCGGCTTCGATTACCGGGAGAAGGGAGGGCAGTGAAAACCAGTACTGTGTACTGCTTTGGGTGGTTTGGACATTAAACGACCCCATTGATTTCAATGGGGAAGCACTTGTCAATCAGGCTTTAAAACTTTTGTACAAGTTGTTCAGATGTCTTTGCTTTGAAGCGTCATTAACACTGCCACAGCGGGTGCCTGGAAAGCTTTAAGTGACGCCTTCTTCTACTGCCTGTAAATGGCTTTAAGGCCCTTTCACATCATATGCGCTGTGTCGCCTTTTTGTATAGTGTGTTACCATTCACACTGCACGTGTTTTAAAACCGCAGTGTTGGCATGTTAGAACACTGCTACATGCATTTTTCATGCTCTGTTCAAAAACACATACACAGATCTGTAATGTGCAAAACGCATGTGTTTTTATGTATATGTGTTATTGCATAGTTTAAAAGGGCCCTTAAGCTCAATTGTGACTGAAATACCAGTTTGTGCTGGTTGGTTTTATAATATTGGGACTTGGTCCCAGCTGCGTCGTCTTAGTATTTGGGTTCACACTTCCTCTTCAGTTCAGAGAATCTGGAATTCAGTTTTCTTACTGATTTGTTTTCAGATTCCAACTAAGAATATCGAAGGACAGATGACTCCATATTATCCAATAGACATGACGGATGGGACACCTTGTAGCCTAAAACAGTATGAGCCACGAAGTAGTACGGTCATGTACATATGTCACCCCGACGCCAAGCACGAGATCTTGTCTGTAGCAGAAGTAATAACGTGTGAATATGAAGTTATCATTCTGACCCCTCTGTTGTGCAGTCATCCGAAGTACAGGTGGGTTCACTGTTTGTCATTGGTGTTGCAATGTGAAGTTTATATCTTTGTATGCAAATAAATCAAACTGACACAAACTCCTTCTGTATGAACTGACTGATACTGGAACATATTTGTGGCAATGATGCGGCTTCCTTGAGTTTTGGGTTAAGTTAAAGCACAATTGTATGACTGTCCTTGCTCTATTTTTTTTACTATTTTTACTATGCATCAACAGCGGTTTAAATACCATTTGCTGGTTCTATAGTACACTACTGTACCCCAACCTTACATGGACTGAAGCAGTCCAATGCATCCGCTGTACAGAGATCCTATGATAAGTACGTAGAACCCAGATTCTTGTGTGCTGCCTACCCACACTATTTTGACCCTTGTTGTAGCACACAATAATTTAAAAACTCAAAATTGCACCAACATTTAAAATAATAATTTAAAATATCAGGCTTTGAAGGATTGTTCTATCATGGAACATAATACAATAAAATAAATGTATTTATTCCTGTATAGGGCAAAGTTAATGTCCATGAAATATGGTATATTACTGTTGATGCATTCTGCTATAGAGACAGGAGGGGGAGCTGTTGTCCGCTGATCATGGTTTGTATAGCTGCTCTGATGAGGAATCCCAATGACTACCAAACTCAATAAGCTGACGACAGTGATGGACAAGTACTGGCTATACAGTAACCAAAAGGAGATACAAAACAAGCTGTAGAGATGCTTTGTGGTGCCATTAAGTTATTTTGTATAACTGAGATTGTATGCAGATTTTGAAAATGTTAAATGCTATTATGTTTCATAAACTCCATTTCACTTGCATATGGCTGACTTGTTGATACTATTTTAACCCTTTCCTCTCTATCACAGGTTTAAAACTTCCCCTATAAATGATATCTTTTGTCAGTCCTTGTCGGGATCACCTCTAAGGCCTCAGAGTCTGGAGAAGCTGGAACAGCAACAAGAAGTACTGAAGGCGCCATTCAAACCCAACAAAGAGGTAATTCTTTCAGCCTCGAAACACACTTCAACTCTGCTGATATCTATGTTTCTACCTCTGATACCTATGTAATGGGTTCCTGATTAGGCACTCTCCTAGGCACGTGTGTGTGTGTGTGTGTTTCAGTAAAACCATTGACAATATGACATGAAATTTGGATAAATCTCCTGGAAAAACTTGGAAGGTGCTTATAATCTAAAGGCACCCATACACCTTACAATCTGTACAATGCATTTTTGCTCTACCAAAATTATGTAATATGAGGAGCTTTCTAAACCTTCCATTTTACGATATATTCTATCAGGGAGGACCCGGTACTACATAGTTGCTGGTAGATCTAATGGGAATTGTATGTAGTATATGAAGGTGTATGGGGGTTTAAGTTTTATTTAAGATATGGCAGAGCAGCTGGACCAGTATTTAAAAAAGGCAGTGTGTTGAAGCTGACTTTTTTCTGCATTAGTTAAACTTTTACTTACTTAGCTTGTGCTATGGTGAAATGATCCTAAATCTTAGAATATATACTTACATGCTGTTGCCTTGATCCTTTTGGCATTCACCATGTTTAACTGTGATACAGCATGTCGCCGCCGCTAAATGGCCTTAGATGGTTTTCAATGGGGGAGTTGTATGGACATATCTTAAAGCTAGACATACACGGTTCGATTTTAGCACGGTTAATCTTTGATCTGATTTTAGATCAACACCGATTGTAATCAAATACTGATCACAAAACACAGGAGAGAGTCATATATAAATGTGTTCATTGAATACAATCTACCCAACCAACACACAAAATGCTTTGATTTTAGTTCAATCATTGTACAATCGGCGAAAATTTTCTAACATGTCCCATCACTTTACGATCAATGTTTTGATCGGTATTAAACATATTTCCCCGATCAAACCATGTGTGCAGTATGCGATTTAGGTTTGAGCGATGTAAATTTTGATCCTTTTAAGTCGATCAAACGCTAAAATCAAACCTTGTATGCCTAGCTTGAGCTGGCCATACACCTTTAGATCTCTCTGTAAGATATCCTTTAGATCTACCAACAACTATGTAGCATAGGGTCCTTTGTGATTGATCACAGGTAGACTTGATTGTTTAGAAAGTCCCTCATATTACATGGTTTTGGTAAAACAAAAGGAGATCTAAAGGAAATCTGACAGAAAAATCTAAAGGTGTATGGGGGGCTTTAGTTTTATCTACTTCTTGGCTCCTTTATGGCTGATAAAATCTGTTTCATGATCACAAGCTTTACCGAAAGAAAAATATTTAGATCATTCTAATCGCTGTACTGTCATTTCAGGAAGAGAAACCATCCATAAAGGACAAGTTCTCTACAATTCACAAACCGGTGACTGTAGGATCTCAGCAGCACGTGACTGTGGGCACCACACATATCTCCAAGCTGACTGATGAGCAGCTCATCAAAGAGTTTCTCAGCGGGTCATACTGCTTTCATGGGGTGAGGAAGACATGTTGTCCTGTATTTAAATATGTGTCTAAGTTTTATGTGTAGAAGAGAAATGTTTTGTAATATGTTGTCTCAGTGTGCTGAAAACTAGCATTGTGCTCCACTACAGGTGTAAGTCCGGGCATATAGTCAGTACGAATGTTTTCCTAACTTCCTGCTGAACTGACAACTCTTCTGCACTGTTTTAATGTAAATGAGCAGGGAAAGTGTTCTGTACTTTAGTTTCAGCTTGTAATAGGT
The DNA here is from genome assembly GCA_036250615.1 of Ptychadena robeensis. Taxonomy (NCBI): domain Eukaryota; kingdom Metazoa; phylum Chordata; class Amphibia; order Anura; family Ptychadenidae; genus Ptychadena; species Ptychadena robeensis. Next base: position 149,801,711 of record CM070035.1, on the reverse strand, counting down.
AGTTGGGAGCCCAGAGCTTTTCTGACAGAACCAAATGGTATTTTCTGTGAAGTAAGTAAGCCGCTTCCAGCCAGCAATTCTATTCATTAATTAAATAAAAGTGGTAATCACATTTCTGTGTGTCAAGTGATATTTAACCTCCCTAGCGGCAGCCCTAAATAGCATGGTACAGCAGAGTACTGTACTTTAATTTAGCTGGGGACGTGGGCTGGGAAACCGACACCCCTCCATTATAATGCTGCGGCTGTATAGAGAATCACCGCAGCTTTCTGGGAGTATATGGGGTTTTTCCCATTCCCTGCTTCAGTAACTGTTGAGATGAACCCAAACTCCTCATGAACTGGGTTCGTCTAGACCGCTTAAAAAGGTAGAAGAGCTCAATTTGAGAAGTTGCACTTTGTGGTGACGGTCACCAGAAAAATTTTCTGTATACCTCTTCCCCATAAGCAGTGGTGTGACCGTGGTACCTAGAACAAGTCAATAGCTTATATTGCCTCAGTAGGCACACAGAATGCAAGAAAGTGTTGCGGATGTTCTAAAACTTTCTCCAGTCTAAAAGTAAGGCTTTCGCCTAATTTCTGATTAAATGCAATTCCAAAAACGAAAGATGTTCACTGCCTTTATCGTTTCACTTAGACTACCGCTACTTTAGAAAGAAAAGGAGCTATGAGGGCCCTTTCACACTGTGCGCGATGCAGCTGCCCTGGCTTTTTTGGACAGCAACGGACGCAGAAGCGGCAACACTACCGCTACCGGAAAAAACCCTGCATTTTTTGCTGTGCTTGCAAAAATACTTTTAAAACTTGTTTACGTTGCGGTACTGCAATGCACACGCAGTTAGTGTGAAGGACCTTGAGACGTTTAAACATCCAATGTTTGGGCTGCAGGTTCATTTGGCTCTTCAGTAAGTCATTTACCGTACGGAAGCTTTATATGCACTTGTCTCTAATGACCATGGTGCGCTTGTAAGATAATAATAATTAGTAAGGATAATAATTGTATTGTAAAGTTTATTTACATTATAGTTGTATATTGACAAATACATATATGTGCTCTTTGTCGTATTTTTCTGCATTTACAATGTGGCTTGTTATGTTGAAGTAACTTTTATTTGCTGAAATATTCATAGTGGTAACTTTGTGTTGTGTTTCCAGGGTGTTGGCTGGTGGAAGTATGAATTCTGCTATGGGAAATATGTTCACCAGTATCACGAGGTAATGGCAGATACTACAGCCGCTAGATGGAGAGAATTTACATGTCTGTTTTTTTCATACTTGCACATGGTGTCACATATACAATATTTAAACCCAAGTATTTCGATTTGTCTTCTTGCTTATGCACACAATATTTATTTTGAAGAATTTTCCATTTTCTTGTAGAGCAAAGACACCAACATGCTGTTTTTCCAACACACATGATGTTTCAGGGGAGAGTATATTTCCAGGCACTAGAGCAGTGGTTCTCAACCTGTGGGTTGGGACCCCCTTGCGGTGTCGATGACCAGCTCATTTGGATCGCCAAGTCCGCAGGAAAAACCTCCTAACAAGCAGCAGCACTGATGCCCACAAGCGTGATGGGAAGTTTGGAGGAAGCGTAATGCCCCATCTTTCCTAACTTATGAGGAATGGGGCGTTACGCTGTCTCATGTCTTTCCAGCATATGCACATCATTTGCACTAGTGGGTTGGTAAAATAGGAGGGAGGGGACATTACACTTACCTAATCGTGAAGGAAGTGACATCACGGAGTGAGACTTCTGGTATTTGGAACGCGGAAGTGACACTCTGCACCCGCACTTTTTCTGCGTTCCAAATACAGAAAGTGTCACTTCTGGGGTCGTGGATTTAAAAAAGTTGAGAACCACTGCACTAGAGACTGTACATCTACAGAATTGGCTTTGTTTGTAGCCAATACAATCTACCATTTTCAGGACTTGTCTGTGGACCTTGTTGATCAGTTCACTCTATTTTGCATTGAAAAATTTTTTTCCTTCTCAAGGATAAAGACACTGGCAGGACTACACTTGTTGTTGGTGTATGGAAAGAAGAGCAACATCTGGAGTGGGCAAAGAAGAATGCTGCAAGGTTGTTCCACCCTCCAGGAGACGGAGTGCAGACAGTCAGGTAAGACACCCCCTACCCCGTCGTATTAGTCTAGTTTTGTAGAATTTAACAATAAGAACATGTTAATACTGCTGAAGCAAATTATGAGCATGAAGTAAGGACATTGTAAATTCATGCTACAAATGCCTCATTGCTGCAGCAGATTGGCTGTATTGCAGAAATGTCTAGAATTCTAGAGATTCAACTCTGTATAAGGTTCATGTGAACAGAGAAGAATTACTATGTTTTATGCTCGGTAACACATTTCGGGGCGCGTTAAATGTGTGTAATAAAAAAAAAGGATTTATTGAAGTCTTCAGTATGTGCATGTACACATCATCCATGAACTAAATTATAGAGACTTGCTTTACACTGGTAGCTCACCCTGGAACATTCTATTTGCATATTCAACGAGGGGTGATTCTCCAGCTGTCATGGCAGGTCATCTATTCACTCCACGTGCAATGCCTATGTGCATACTTAATGAGCAGCTCATTTCACATAGGAATTGCAAGTGCAGTGACTATATTAGCCCTGCACACATTGCTGAAATATATTGTATATCTACTTTTTTGTAAATTAATCTTTCTTTGAGTTTTTCTAATTTCCCTAATTTCTCCCCCAAAACCATGGATGGTGTCTTATTAAAGTACAGTACATACATTTTACATTTGGAAAATAACACAAACAGGTTAATTGTTCATATACAAAAAAAGGGGGGAAGCATGAACAAGTCACGCAGTAGTCATCCCATAGATGTTTTAGATATATTTTGGTAGTACCTACACCTCTGTTTAATAATCAAAAGAACGGGGAAAAGGAAAGTAGGCTTCTAAATGGGTTTGTGTGGCGTATAACACAGCCCAGGGGAGACCAGAATAGGTGAGGCTTTCAGGGTACCGGGATATCCCATATCCATGAAGTTACTCTAAGGTATAGGTGAATTTAAAATATACATAATTTTTATTGGGATATATTTATACACAGTAACACAGTGATCATATGTTTTAGGAAAAACAAGACAAAAAATTGATACATCAGAATCGAGCAATGTATGTACCCCCTGTATCACCAAAAAGGGGAAGGGGGGTTTACATACGGTCCGACGCGTTTTGTCCACAACACAACAGACTTCTTCAGGGACATAAAGTGCATTCAGTATGTTTGTTAAAAAAAATAGTTTGTCACAAAAACACGCCAGAAGTTCAAGTGGCTGATAATATATCTCCTAGTTCTGAGTGATTTGAGTCAAGCAATGATGCTTGTAGGCTGGTACACAAAGGGGACCTGTAGAGATGATTGTGGAACTCCACCACTCCAGTCACCACATGATGCCGCCGCACACGTGGAGCCGACCTCACAAGAGACAGCAGGGGAGATTCTCCAACTAAGATGCGCTGCTGAGGAGCTACGCTGTCTCCAGCACTGCTATGCTGTAGACTCATTGGAAACACACTTCATTTTGAAAAATGCACGGGCTATACAGACCATAACAATCTTACATCATGTGGTGACTGGAGCGGTGGAGTTCCACAATCATCTCTACAGGTCCCCTTTGTGTACCAGCCTACAAGCATCATT
>CM070035.1:149751792-149774303 GCA_036250615.1 Ptychadena robeensis | reverse complement strand
GAGGGGGGATGACTCCCCTCAAGCATCAGAAGTGCTTGGGGATTTAAAGTGACTCATATTGGAATAGCCGGACCACCAAAGGAGAAGCAAGACAGGACATTTGCAGTAGAAAAAAATTCTATATGAGTCACTTTAAATCACCGATTTTGGGGCCTTAGGCAATTCCAAGATCCTTGATGCTTAGGGAGTCCCCCCCACCCCATTTACCACAACAATCCGAGCCAGAGAAGTCCAATTGGGTTACAAACTGTCTTGGTAGTAAATGTAAGGGGATATTTGTTTCAAACTATGGGTTTTATTTGTCAACATGTTTGCACTCAATTCCTCAGGACAAAACCCATCTATTAAAATCATAGTTCAAAAGACATATATAATAATATCAGTCACACAACATCCTACATCAATCCAATCAATGGACCGAACTATAGTTCTGACTTACTGACAGGCCGTGGTGGTTTAGGCATGACAACATGGTGGTTGCCCAGGGTGGCATCATGGTGAGCCAGCACCATTAGGCATTGGAAAAAAAAAACATTTTTTTATTCATCCACGCATGCTGCTGCCCCCAAAATAATTTCAGCGGGGGAAGAGGAGCTCGGTGTTCGGGGGTGACTAAAGATTGGCAGCGGTGGTGACTTCAAAGGAATTGTGGAATTATTGCATCAGCGCAGGTTAACCACTATCCTCAGCTGGCTGAGAACTCAGTCGAAACCCATGTCTGACACGCTTACACACCCCTCCAGTCATACACCACCAACCACTCCGGTTACAGATAACCCTACCACCAGCCCCCTGATCACTACACCACTATCAAACACCTTTTGCCTGACACACGGATGTAGGGAGGGGGGAAGAGGCACCAGACCAGCTAGGACTCTTAGGGCTATTCCCACTTGAGCAATCACCCGGGGGGTGATTGCTGCCAGATTGATGGGGCTATCCCCACATCCGCGTTGCGGCCGCAATCAGAAACGTGGCTCACTGCATTTTGATTGCTGGCCCCTTGCAGTCGATCGCCCCTGATCGCGCCCATAGACATGAATGGTGGGTTTAAAAAAGCGTCTCATTTTAACCATGCCTATTCACTCTATAGGCCGCAATCAGGGAGTGGGGCAAGATGTCCCATACCACCCCCCTCCACTTCCTGCCTGCAGAGTTGCCGTGCCGCGGTTTCTAGCACCCAGCGATCTCCGCAGTCTCCACGCTGCCAATGGAATAGTGGCAGCAACGCAAAAAAGTGGGAAAGCCCTAGTATCGGGTGATTTAGTGCTTTTCTACACAGATGCAAGTGTCCATCATGCGGTCAGGGGGCCAGGCTTTCTACTCATGGCTGTGTGATTGTTCTACTAGGTTGTGTGATTGTATAAAAGAAAACTAAAGCTAGCCATACACGTGTCGGATTCCATGTCCAATCGATTCATCATCCGATCGATTCCGGCGATTTCTGACGGGAAGGCAGGAGGTTGATCAATCGGCAATAAGAGATCCCTATCGCACCATACACCTTGACACGGATTCCAGCGCGATTCGGACGATCCGTGTCCGATTCCACCTCCGATTCCCCTCCGATTCCACCTCACAAATGGCAACTCCCCCTGATCTGTGCAGAATGCGATCAAAAAGGACCAACATGTTGGTTTCTCTGATCCGATCGATTATTGGGCCCCTGAACGATCGGACGGGCACGGACGGACAAGGTGGGCTGCTCTCGACCACGATTCTCGGCACGATCGATTCAAGTGCAAGCGCCCGGAATCGATCGGCCAGGAAATCGGCCGGGAATCCGACCCGTTTGGTATGGGGGGGGGGCCCCTTAAGACTATGAAATCCTTTGTTTATCCCACTGGAAATGTTTTTGAGTAATTTAATCATACTTTGGTTAAGCTAGTTTGGGGGTGTCAGCGGGTTCATTCATAACTTGGCTTGTTGTGTCATAAAAGCTTCTGTCTATTTCCTCGGGAACATGGACTCCTGCTTTCCCTGTTCATAATACTGGTTTTGTCCACTCTATTATTGAGAAGATTTCCTTCATTGTTTTTAATAAACCAAAAACACACACACACATGAAATAAGCACATTACCTTAACCTGTCATCAGGTTTCGATCTGGAGGGCAAGGAGGAGCCCCTGGCCCCCCCAAACCAAATGCACTTCCCTTACTTCCCGTGCTGGTGGCCAGCCTGTTTGCCCGCGAGTCGGGCCGACGAAACCAGGAGGATAGAGCGGGAAGAGGTGGCGAGAAGCCGCCACTTTGCTGTCTGCTCCCTTCTTCTCGACAGAGCGGGTGCCGAACTCCTTTGTCGCATCCAAAGAAACGAGACCCCGCACCATAAGTGTGACCAGAGAACAACTCGCGCGGCCTCCCATCGGATTTCCCCACACCGCAGTCCAACTGGGTCGGTTACAATCAGTGCGCCGGAATGGAGGCGCATCCGACCATAAGTGGGAGCATGCAAATTTACAGGGACGGAAATAACACAATATTTGGTAGACGCCACATCCCATTTAATTCAGGAAAAGGGAAAACCCGTTATAATTAACACTTATAAACGTCTAGGTTAGCGACTTTCAGAAAGCTAGGGAAGCATTTGTGTATTCAAAAAGCAGGGTATGAGGCTGAGAGAAATGACTTAAGAGTCATTTATTTTATTTTGCAATACGATATTATAAAAGAACAATTAATTATAAATCAACAATAAAGAGATGTATGCCAGGTTAAAAAGGGTAAAATAAAAGGGAAAAACAGAAGAAAATGATACTAGGTGCGTGAAGGAGAGTGTCCGTTTGGAGGGAAAAAGTCCCAAAAGAATAGTCCAAAAATGGCCACCAGCATGTGGTTCTTCTGCTGGTGCTTCAGGTGATGGTAAATGGAGAATCCTTGATCATGCTTTGTTCGTGTTTAAGGTAAACCAATCCGGGCGGGTTTTGAGATCCGGCCCCCATGGGCATCAGTACACTTTTGGAGGGAACCTACGTCAAAAATATGACACAATCCATTATTTGGCCCAGGCTGTGGGCACCAGATGATAATGGCAACATCCAAACTCCCAGAAGGTTATCGGTCACATTAACCAAAATAATGAAATGCAATCCAGTCAGGAAGAAGGTTATAACTGGAGCCAGTCCATGCCAGAGGACCTATTCATATCAGGGATATGCGGCTGGGGCAGACGGCTACGCTGGATATAGGTTTCATACCGGTATCAGGGATTGATGTCCACTAAAATTTAACAGACATTAATAGTGTGGCCGGTTTGCCGGTTTATGTACTTTCTTTGTACGATCAAATGTAGAGATGTACTGAGAACCTTATCTGATCTTATCAACAGACTATATTAGCACATCCAGCAGGGGTTGGCGTTAAGGCCTTTGATCATCACTGGGGGAAGAAAGAAATGACACCTCTATGACACTTCTACGAACGGATTACAGCCATCACTCTGACGTTTTACGACCCCTCCTAGAGACAAAGGACCACAACTGATTTACAATGTGAAAGGCTTATTAGTGGTAATACCGGAAAATATATTCATATTCCTACAGATTCGATAACTATGATGTATTACACCATGGAGGCGGATGAGCCTCACGGTTCATCCGTGGGACAGGCAGCAGTGAACAAGCAGGTGTTGTAAAGCAGTTTTAAACTAAAAAAAGCAATAATCCCTAAACCACATTACTACCTGTCAGCAGTTCAGATCCTGGAAAACTGCTACACGAAGAAAAATAAAACATAATACCTTCCTCACGTTTTCAGTATTAAAAAAGCAGAGATGAAGCCCACTCCCGATCCACTCTCCCCCTTCACCATCACAAAGTATGGTAGATGTGATCTGATGTCACTCTGGAGACTGAGCAACAAGGGCATCTGGGATCGATTTCCCAGATACTTGCAGCTTGTGACTGCAGAGGTGATATGTAACACAGTGGGAGTCTCTGAAAAGACACCCCTTGTTTTTAATTTTCCGGCGGGGATCTCTGTAGGTATGCTGCGCGCATGTCCGATATGAAGGTGACCTACAGGAGTAGGTCAACTGAATATTGCTTATTTCCACCTTGGGCTGGTTTCCTTTGTTACAGTACTTTGATGTAAAAAATCTGTGAAGTAGCCTAAGGGGTCCTTTCACAACTGCCACGCTGCAGTCAAGTACCGCAATGGCAGCTTGGCTGTGACAGTCAAGGTAAGAGGTTAACATCGAAAACCCAGTACCTTGCCGCGACCCCAAGCTTGTGGGTCGGTAATGCCGCAATGCGAAATCCCCTGCTGCAGTTTTTTTCAGGTGCAGCGCAAGAGTGTCAAAACACTTGTATTGCGTTATCACTGGCGCATCCATAACAACCAGAAATCTTAGCACTTAGGGCCTTTCACACTCCGGCTGAACTGGTGTTTTTGGCCGGCAAAACGATTCGGTTAGTGGTAATGTTATTGCGCAGGGGTGCACATAACTTTTGTAGTGAGCTCCTCAGCTGAGTACCAGGAGGATGGTGTGGTACTCAACCCCATACGTATGTGGTTTCCCACTGTGTACTACTGTCCTCTGCGTCAGCCTCCGCAGTAGATTCTGCTGCAGAGAACCTCCCTGTCCTCATTTGTTCTGATAGATTGTCGGTCCATTCCACAGGTCACCAGCTGGCTTTGGGCTGCAAATGTAAAACTCTCACAGACAACACGTTTGAACCCAGATATCAGAAGATATCTCAGTAATCATATCATCAGTAGTGAGTGTAAAACTTTTCTCTTGCAGATTTTACCCTACATGTGCCTACTATGATTTCACCCCCAGATCTCCATACACCTTTATCCAATCTTTTTATGAATGAGTAAATTTACACTGCAATTTGACACCCCTAACGCAACCTTTTATTATAATTAAAGTTCGGGTTATCCTGTATACATGTAACAATGATGAAAATTGCCAAACAAAGCTGCGTGAAGATATAATCTCACTCAATCGGAATACAATCTTCAAGCCACTAGATGTCACAGAGAGCACTTGCCGTCAGAGCACAACACAGTACGCGGATGCGGTTAGAAGGATAACAAAGGTCACGCAGAGCTAGAGTTTTAGATCTTTTGTGTACCAGCGTACTTGCTTCTGTCCAACCTCGTTATTGCGTCTGCTAACCATGCGTGGCCGGCAAAAAAACTTTTGCGTTTTTGCAGGTTGCAATGTGCTTGTGTGTCTCCTTACAAAGTGTATGCGAGACGCTGCAAAGAATGTGCTGCCAAGGCGGTCGTCGCGCCAGCAGTGTCGTCATGTGCAGTTACCATTGAAAGTAAACTTAAGCCTAGTGTCAATCCGTTTGCATTAACCCTTGCCACGCGCACTGCGGTTATGTACAGCACCACAGCGTATAATAGTGTGCTAGGTGACCATGCCATAAAGTAGCATACCAGGAACATTCCTGTGGCAATCGACCCCCGATCAATCACAGCCTGGTGAACGTCACACGCTGTGATTGATCGGGGATCAATTGAACGGGAAATCAATGTGCACCATATGGGCAATTGATTCTGTTCAATGGAGACCTCATTGTAGCTTTCTCCCCAGCTCAGGAGGGAATCCGAACACGCTAGAAAAAAGGCGGGCCAGAGAAACATCTGGTCTGCTTCTTCCCCGTACCCAGCAGTGCGGAGTATGAGAGTGCTGACTTCGCCCCCTTCACTGACAGCCGACAGCGGTCGGAGGGAAGAAGGCTGGAGCCGGCTGTCCCTATACTTGGCAAAGAATGAGGATTGAACGGGGTTTCCAACAGGTGAAACCCTGTTCAATCGAGATATTATAAACAGACATTGAGTTATAACATGACATCGAAAGCATTGCGGTACATTCGAAATGTAATATGAATCTGGACATAGAAGCTAGGGTTTGGTGTAACACATTGTACTAAGCAAAAAACTATATCAACACACTAATGATAAACTCCCCTTGAACCACCAACCCGTTGGCTCACCCTTCTCCCTTGTTGGAAGTGGTACGCTCATAAGTCTGCACCCAACCGTGGCGTCCAAGCCAAGTAACCAAACCTATAGGACTATGGGAGACACGACAGGTGTAAGCCATTGAGCAATACCATGTGTTTGTGTGGGTTCATTTTTTACTACAAGGATGGCTTAGGGTGTTGTTTTTAAAAAACTCAGCACCGAAAAAGCATGGTATGGACGCAGTGGAAGTGGAAATAGGCTAGGACTTTTCCTGTACCAGGGCCATTGATTTCTACGGTTCATTTCCCATGGGATATATGAGGACCTCATATCCTTTATTTTAAAGCCAGTGTTTATGCATGCCCACTCATTTGGATGTCAGTCAGCAAGCTGCACAGCCACGGGTGACTCAGTCAACAATTCCAGTTTCTTTACTGCCACTAAATAAATAGAATGTCAGAGGGACAGAGGAGCGGGACCCACCTATTGGCGTGTAAGAGCTTCAGCTGGCCATACCACCTTTAGATCTCTCTGTCAGATATTCTGTAGATCTACCAACAAAGTGAGTTATAGGGTCCTCTGCGATGAAATAGGTAGACTTGATGGTTTAGAAAGTTCCCTCATAGTACATGGTTTTGGTTTAAAACAAAAGTGAGCTCTAAAGGAAATCTGACAGAGAAATATTTAAGGGTGTATAGGGGCCCTACAGAAGAGGAGAGGGTACACCGAGCAAAAGGGAAGAACATGTTGCGGGTTCTAAGTCCTCCACTGGGTAGAAAGTTATAACATTTCTATAAAATATCACTGAATACTGAAAGAAAGTTAGAACAGATCAATGAGTTTAAAATCCATGGAGATTTTTTTCGTCTCCTAAAAGCGGATGTGAACTTAAAAAAAGTAAAATAAATAAAAAATAAACGTATATTTCACAACTAACCATATGCAGTTGTATCCAGGGAAAGCGACCATCAAAAATGAATGAGACCTTACCCCGGCTTGGCTCGAACCGTGCCGCCTTCTCAGGAGTGTCCGGTCCATCCAGGCTGTGAGATGGAGGAGTGAGCGCTCATTCTGCGAGTATGTACATTTCAATTGGTTCTTGGTGAGGCAACAACTGGTATCACTTAAGGTTAGCCATACACGGGCGATTGTTACCGATCGATTCTGATCCAACCATTCCAGAAGATAGGAATCTGGTATTATCGGATTGGGAAGTCGATTTGCAAACACCACCTTGTATGAATCTGATTGTGGCCAATTTGGACATGAGCCGATCTCCAAAATGGCCGGATTCCACAAATCCAATCAACAATAAGGCTGTTGCAGAGGGGGAGCTGTGGGTTCCACCAGCATATCCGATTGTAACACCCAAAAAAAACAGTCGGTCACTGTCGATCTGATTTGTGTCGTTCCGATTGGTTTGGGCAGAACGCGAGTGATCGATTCTAGGAACACGGCAGTGCGTCAGTGACTAGTGGAATCCGTCAAGAATCGCCAGGTTATAGCTACACTTTAAAATCAAACAACAGATAAATATACAAATTATTGTACAGCTCTCCCTAAATTAGTATCCATTTTATAATCATTTTAACCTTTAACCAACGACATGTAAAAAAAATACAAATAAAGATTTTGCGTTGGTAATCCAATGAACATACATTTGGGGGGATTTCCGCTCAAATGGGTGCTTCAAAACCATGGTAAATAGGTACATCCACCAAAACGTGCCTTTAGGGCTTTTGCCCGTATTATTGCCAACAGTCTCACAAAAGGTTTTTTTTGTTTTAAAGGCAATCCAACAAAGAACAAAAGTCACTTGAAAAAAACCAAGCCTTATGGCTTTCAAAAGTTTTCTTACACCCCGTTCCCAGCAGCCAACGGGCCTGGGCCCACCCCACTCCCTGTAACCCCCCTGTTATCAGCTTCTCCAGCAGGCCTGGGCCCCACAATGCTGTTGTGCCCTGTCTCCACTTGGTATGGAAGCGAGTTTATTCCCAACTTCTATCAGAGCCCGACACACTGGTCTCTGACCTTTTGTGGAGACACCGGGCTCCACTCACCTGAAAAAGGTTGTTCCCTTGGGGTGTTTCTGGGGGAATAGGAAGCTCCCCCACCCAGTTCCATCCTCTATCTCAAGTTCAGGACCCCAGTATATGTTAAGCAACAAACCGTTGATGAGCAATACTATCCTGGACTCTTCCAGATGACCACCCAATGTGATAAGAGCCGGCAGTAGGGGGAGGGGGCCTCTTGGCAGCACCGCATCCCAGCGTCTGTCAAAGAAAGATTTAGTAATATTAATAGAAACCAATTCAATTTGTACAAACACAATAACCATCTGAGTTATTTAAAAGCTAATATACAAACAGAAAAGTCATCACTATTACTTAATGCACCATTAGTAAGACCCCAAAAAAATTATAACTAGAGGAAACATGGGGACCAGAGTAAACAAACCAACACAGGACAGGGGCACCCTGGGGTCTGCCGTCCATCCTCACAAACGCGATCCCCTCAGCTCACCTCTGAGCCCAGAGCTCCCGCCAGATGGGTGGTGTCACCAATGTCCTCCAGATACCTCCAAAACCTCTCCATGGAGGACACCAGGGAGGGAAGGCATTCGCCAGGAACAGGGCCTGGCACCTAGCAGCTCGGCACGGCGACTCCCGCGCAATGGGTGTGGAATCCACAAGCTAGTGCTTGGGCTTATGGGCAGCTGCAGCATCTGGGCTTTGGGCACTCCCACTTAATGGGGGGTCTTGGCCCACTGGCCATAAAAGCAGAGTGCACACACAGGCCAGTGCTGCAGATTGTTAGCTTGTTGTACATGATAGCTTACCCGCTTGTTTGATGACCTGTTGATGACTCTTCTATCCTGACCTTCGCCTGACTGGATCTCGTATTGTTGCTAACTGCCTCGACTATTCCGCTTACACACTTTACGCTTGTCTGCCGCCTGCCTCTTGACCTTATGCTACGTCTTGACCTGATTTGTCTCATATCTTGGTACATCGCTGATCGCTTCCAACGGGATCGACTCCGACTCCCACCTTACACGCTAGGGGGGGGGGATACCTGGGGAAGCAGGACATGGTCAAAGAAGGCGAGAAAACGAAAACAGGGTCCCAACAAGGGACCTGCCTATCTCCCATTAGGGGGCTCTGGGGGAAAAACCCTGGCGATCGATCCCTGCTCCGGGTAGCCAGCGCTAACCCTGGGGGGGTGTCCATCGGGGGTGAAGGAAACAGGGGCAAATCAACAAGAAAGAATAATGGGGAGGAGGACAAGGGTTAGAGGAGGAGGTGATGGGGTGTAAGGGGAGGCGGGGGGGGTAAACAAAGGGAGAGGAGGGGGGTAGGTGGAGTGAGTTGGTAAAAACAAGATGCAGAGGAGGAAGGTGGCAAAAAGGGAGGGGAGGTGAGGAAGGTGGGGTTGTGGAGGGGTGGCAAAACAAGAGGAGAGGAGGCTGAAGGGCACTGGAATAAGGTGGGAGGAAGGGGGCAATCAAGGGGGAGCGGAGGGAGGGGTGGGGTAAGTAGAGGGGGTGGAAGGCAAAACAAGAGGAGGAAGGGATAGGGGAAGAAGTGGGGCAACACAAGTGAGACGGGAGAAGAGAGGACTGGTGCAAGGGAGGGAGGTAAAAAAAAAAAAAGGGGAGAAGAGGGGAGGAAGCGGGCCCCCAGAGTATATGGGAAGGATGGGGGCAAACTAAGGGGAGATGAGGACATAAGGGCATAGAAGGGAAGGGGCGGTGGGGTAAGGAAGAGGAGGAGGGGGTGGGGAAAGGGGAAAACTGGGAATATCACAGGGCAAAAGATTTGTCCAAATTAAAGCGTAAAACAAAAAGGAACCCATGGGACCCGTACATAACCAAAAGTTTGGGGACCCCAAGTTTAGAGAGTCAAGTTGTTACCTCCTGAAGGCAACAAAAGGGGGGCCGCCACTAATCTGTTTGTTGTGGGAAAAAAAAGAGGGATGAGCGCTAAATGATGCCCCTGAAACCCTTTCTGAATTTTATTAATTACATTTCAGGAATTAGCTTCAAAATGAACAATGCTCGTAGCCATAGTGCCTGACCCACTGTGGGCAAGCAAACCCATCTAACTGATATAGGAACAATCATGGTCCAAGTGACTGCCAGAACCTATGTGTGGGGTGTATCTATACATAGACGCCCATATGTACTAAATGGACACTGTACCTTAAATCAGCAGTATGACGCTGTTGGACTGGGTCTGACCCCCACTAGGGGATGAAACCCGGGTCACATCTAAACTTGTATTATACACGACGGTCAGGGCCGCATGCCCCATCGCACAGAGCTCTGAGTCCAATTATATGGTCACATTCACCCACTGTAGCGGTGTGCAAGTGAAGATGATATTTTGTGAGAATCATGGCGTTCATTGTATCACATTCTCTTTTTCTTTTCCTCACCGATTCAAAAGCCGTCTCACTCAGGTTAATGAATAGTAGAAAGGCAGTGAGACCTCCATGAAACTGAAAACACAGGATGCGGTATTTATACACATTAATCTGCCCTGATTACCGGAGCCATGTGCTGTCGTCACAAAATAAATTTAATGAAAAAAACCATTTAAACCTCCAATAATAGTGAAGACTCAATGAACAGTTGATTAGGAAAGGGTGACTAGCCCCATAAAATTAGATCAATCAATACAAATTTCCTTTAGATCTACCAAACAACTATGTAGGTGCGGGGTCCTCCCGAATACATAGTGATTGGAAGGTTTAGAAAATTCCTAATGGTTTGGTAGATCAAAAAATTGATTGTACAGAAATTGTATGGTACGATTGTAAGGGGTATGGCGCTTAAGTAGATGTGGCTAAGCCTTGTGTTAAAGGGAATGTCCAGGCATGCCAAGAGAGAGAGCAAGAGGAGAGAGGATGGAGAATGGTGGCAAGTCCACATTTGGAAATGTTTAGGGGCCTCTTTCTCCTACATTGCTAGTTGCTAGATTATTAAGTGATATTACTTATAGTAATACTATTAGATTGTTAGCTCTTATGTAACCAGAGGCATGATGAAAGATGTGTATTTGGCAAATACAGTGGGTACGGAAAATTAGTCAGAAACCCCCTTAAAATGTTTCACCTTTGTTTTATTGACAGCCTTTGCTAAAATCTTTTAAGTTCGTTTGTTCCTCAAAAATGTACACACAGCACCTGTACTGACAGCAAACACAGAATTGTAGCCATTTGAATCATGATTATAAAGAAAGAAAACTGAAAATCACCTGGTGGCTAAAGTAAGGGAGCTGCAGATATGAGGCAAATGAGTATTTTGACCCCAAATCATCCTCTTTATGCATGTGTCTTACTCCCAAGCTGTATGGCCGACAGCCTACTACCAATTATAGCAGTATTAGGTGATGTGCATGCTGTGTAATGAGAAGGGGGTGTGGTCTAGTGCCATCAACACCTATATTTAGGTGGCATAATTATTAGGCAACTTCTTTCCTTTGGCAAAAGGCGTCAAAAAGAAGGACTTGACAGGCTTAGAAAAGTCAAAAAAGTGTGGAGATATCGTTGCAGAGGGATGCAGCAACTCTTAAAATTGCAAAAACTTAAAGGTGATCACGAACAATCAAAGCGTTTCATTCAACAGAGGATCAACAGGGTCGCAAGAGCGTGTGAACAACAAAAGGGCGCAAAAAATAACTGCCCAGAACTGAGGAAAAGTCAAGCGTTTGCAGATGCCCAGATGCCAACTTTGGCCACAGTTTGGCCATATTTCCGAAGCTGCTGCATGCACATCAACCTGGAGTGCCCAGAAAGCACAAAGGAGGCACAATACTCAGCGACAGAACAGGAGAAAGCCGACCACCACTGAAACAAGCCACCAAGCTGATGATGAATGAAACGTAAAGAAGGGCCCAAGAAATAGAAATATCTCAAGATGATTTTCTAAGGTTTATGGACTGATGAAATGAGAGTGAGTCTGATGGGCCAGATGGATGGCACGGGCTGGATGGTAAAGGCAGAGACTCCCGTCCGCACTCCGGCTCAGCGCCGCAAGTTGGAGGCGGAGTACTGGTTTGGACTGGTATCATCAACGATGAGCTTGTGGGGCCTTTCGGGGTGAATGGAGTCAAGCTCAACGCCCCGTCCTACTGCCAGTTTGGAAGACCCCCCTTCAAGCAGTGGTACAGAAGAAGTCTTGCATCCTTCAAGAAAACTGGATTTCATGCCAGGACCATGCCAATCACACGTGCCAAGTACTCCACAGCGTGGTGGCAAGAAAGTGGGGGATAAAAGAAGAAAAAACTAATACAGGCCTCTTGTAACCTTGATATGAAACCCCATTGAGAACCTTGGGTCCATCATCAAAGGTGTATTACAGGAGAAAACAGTACGCCTCTCTGAACAGGTTATGGGAGCGACTGTGGTGCTGCGCACGCAAGGTGATGGTGTGAACAGATCACACACTGAAGAACTCCATGGATGGTCAGGTTTGAGGGTCCTTGCAAAGAAGAAGGTGGCTATATGTCATGATTGTTTTGTTGTTTTGAAGGTCAGAAATGATCTTTGAATGTTGAGATGTTTATTGTTGAGACTGGTTAAAAAATATAATAAAATTGAAAATTGTAAAATTTGTTTTGTTAAGGAGTGCCTAATAATTATGCACAGTGATAGCACCTGACACACAGAGATCCCCCTAAAATAGCTCTAAACCTAAAAACAAACTAAAAAACTACTTCCCAAAAAATCAGCGATTTAATGAGTTTTTGGGTTCATTGAGAACATGGTTGTGGTTCAATAATAAAGTATCCTCAAAAATACAATTGCCTAATAATTCGCAGCTCCATGTATTCGACCCTTTGCGTGACACTCAGGGGCGGGTCCATGTCTTCAGTGGTCTAGACCTCATGAGTCCAGCTGTGTTGATATACTGTTGGACTGATTAGGAGAAGTCACACACCTGTGAATAAAGGACCATACAAGCCTCACCTGCTGTCAGAGGCAACTGAAATCAGAGGTCAAAGGAACTGCCTGAAGAGTCGCGACAGAATTGTCAAGGCACAGATCGGCCTACGGTTAGCAAAAAACATTTCTTGCAGCACTAAGGTCTCTAAGGCACAGTGGCCTCCGATAATCCTTTTTAAAGGAAGACGTGGGAGGGCTCCTAGAGCTCGCTGGCCTTCCAAAACGAGCATCTGGGGGGAGGAGAAACCATGGTGGAAACTGGGGATGGAGCTCAAAGAAGAAAGAGTAGAGGCACCCTGCGTGAGCACCACATTGGGCCCGCAGTGTTGATCTTATTGTTATTTATCGCAGCCCTGATGGCCAGAGTTTAAATTGGAACGGATGGAATACGAAAGCTTATAGTTGTTAAGGCTTGGCGGGGGGTCCCGACGGATCACATACGACATTACCTGTCCAATAAGATATCTGCTCTCACAGCGTGAGATGATCCGTGAGCAGGGGTTAAGTAGTGCAGTACAGTGTATCGCGTCCGTGGGCGACCACCTGCGTTTAAGGACAGTGCTTGGCGGCTCGTCGAGTCCAGACGGATCGCAAAACGAAAGGAAAACGGTAACTAAATAGGGAGAATATAGAGAGAACCCAGGGTGTTTGTAGATGAGAACTACCACCCTGAGCGGGAGGAGGGATATCTCTGGCAGAGGCTAGGGGACTTTCACGGTTTCAAGGTAGATCAGTCACAATGTAAAACCGTAGGAATAACAAGAACTCTAATTCATAATTAAACAGATTGTATTAAATTAATTTATCTATCCATAAAAAACACTAGGTATATTCTATTACCTCCTTAGTGTTCATCACGAGCCATCTCGTCCAGGGGTGTGTTGAAGAATGATGAGCTCCCTATGAAAGCCACATATCACGGAAGCTACGGCATGCAGCTCCAGCCGAGGCATTCCGGGGGCTTAGCGGCTTTCACTCAGGGGGCGAGGGTGAGCAGGCCATAGGACCTCATGTTAATGGAGCGGGCTTCTGCTTCAAGACCTCACTGCCAGTGTCCAGGAATGACAACTGGCGGTGTGGAGGGGGTGAGGGAGGAAAAATGGATAATGGCAGCAGTGTGTAACCTTGTACACACTGTTAACAAAACGTGCGGTTTTTTACAGGCGGTGCCGCTCGCGGAGGTTAAGTACGTGATGGAGTAGGATATGAGGCCTCCCTACTGGATCACCAGGCATTACCTCAAAAACCTGGCCCTAAAGTGGTGAGGCTGGTGATGTGGAAGGAGGTCACAGATATAAACGTAAGCACCCCCCACGTAGGCTTCGTCTAAATTCGAGTCATCAGGGCGGTAACAAATAATGCAGGGTGTTTATGATGAGTATGGTACCATCGTGGAATATGGAGAAGCAGTCGGCACCGGTGGCGAGTCCAGAGAAACAGGGAGCTTCAGGGCTAAAAAACAGTATACACCCTGAGAAACCGACATAAGTAAACAACGTAAAGAGTGGATGAACAGGTATAATTAGTCCAAAGTAAATTCGGTATGGTTCTGCTGGGGTAGCAATGAAGCTTGTTAGCAATCGGTCCCCCCCCATAGGTGCCTTTAACATAGGAGAATATTTACGGGGGAAAGCCATGAACTATCAGCATGTCTTTGGAGTTGGAGGGAGGAATTCCAAACAGACACGGGAGAACAGCCAAAACTCTTTGCAGATAGTGCCAGACTGGGACTCAAACCTAGGACTCTAGCGCTGTATGGCCAGACTGCTGAGAACCTGAGCCACCATGCTGCCGAAGGCTAGCAGTCGTGGATGGAGGATTTCCCTCGATTTACCTGCCCAAATGACCTGAGTCTGTCCTCGCTATATATATAATCTCATGACACCCAGTGTGTCCAATGAAGAAAGTCAATGCAATTCTTGGTGATATTGACACATTGATACTATTTTTTACCTGTCTGAGCCTTACCATTACTTCCTCATCTCCCAAGTACATGGGGCAGGGAGATATGTAATAAATATAATTGTTATTTTTTTAACTCCGTCGCTGTTGGTTGTGCAAAAACGCCCCTTGTACATGCGCATTTTCCAATGCAATGCACGTCTCGGCATTGCATTGGCCAATAGGCGCATGTACAAGTGGCGTTTTTCGGGGTTACGATGTAAAAAATCTCGAATATGTCGCGATTACAAAAGATTAGCGCTAATTCGAGGATCTTCCACAATTGTCCCCACAAGATCCACCATTCCCAAGTTGCTCGAGCAGCTTAATCGTACTTGTTATGTAGAATAAGTGAAAACGATTTTAATTTAGACAAAAAACGTCTTGGACGGCACAGCCAGCAGGCACTTGGGTTCCCCCCCCGTCACCATTTTAACCATTGGACCCCCCCCCCCCCCCCCCCCCCCCCCCCCCGGCAGGAACACGAACTCCAAAAAGGGGTCAGGACAGGATGGGAGGTATAGCGGGAAGATGAGAATGTAGAAAATTTAGAGCAAAACCCATTCTAGGTATGTTTCCACGGACGTTAGGGGCTTCGTCAACATGTCGAGGCACGCTGGAGCCATTATTAAACCCCACCACGCCCTCCCCCCGCGCGGGTTAGGGTTGCGCCGACTGGAGGTGAAGTAGTGCAGTACGCCAACCCCTGCCGCGGACAGTGGGAACCCCCCCCCCCCCCCCAGCCCCACAGGGGGGTAGGTGGTAATGATGGGCTCCATCGACATCCATGTCAAAGGGAATGCGCGTAACCACAGGGATTGCAGACAGAGGGCCCCATAAGCCTGGAAACATACCCTGTATAGGCCCCAGAAGGGCATGTCAAAGGTAGGAGCAAAGTAATGTTTGACCTATATTCTTTGGCGGAGGCTTCTAAGTTTCTCATTAGCTAAAAGAAAAAACTAATTTGATTAAGCTAACACGAGGACTTTAAAGGTGCACAAAATGGTCCACAGGATGGTTAAGTGATCAAAACATCCACGTATTTAAACACATTCAACTTGTCCAATTAGCAAAAGATAAGTGCTGTCGGACAACACTAAGCATTGGACTTCCACATCATTGTGCTTCAGTTGATGGGTGGTGGCCCCCTGCCTAGAGATCTGGTCCCTTATCCTTACGAGGTCGCCCGCTATGTATGGGCTTCCTCAGAAACAGGGAATAGAACAAACAACACTGGAGGCGCCGATAAGTGAAAGATGGCTTCACCGAAAACCTAGGATGGTGCCTGTCATCCACACACATAATTCAAAGAAAGGGGGAGGAAGATTGAACTTCCAAAGTCCCTACCACACACAAAATGTTGGGGTAGGAAGCGGGATTTTAAGGACGATCTACAAAGGTCAAAACAAATTGAGAAAGCATGCTAATGTACATGCTAATCAATTGTATTGGCTTTGTTCGATTGCAAATCACAGACACAGTGATTATGAGGTGAGTGAAGTAATGCGCCGGGGGCAAGCAGACAGCTGCCTCTTCACATGTGGCCCCATTGGGTCCTGATCCGGGATCAGGGTCCGGCTATGAGTACCCCGGTTCTATAGCATAGCTGCAAGAAGAAGAACAGGAGGAGTTTCCAATAAAAGAAGCCATTGTGGCAGAGATGGTCGAAAGAGCCCCACTTAGGACATTAAGTCAATGTACGCAGATAAACGAGACAAATCAAGCTTTTAGTCGTGCAATTGTATGTAGTTGAGTCGAACATACCAGCATCTGATTGGCCATATATTGGAGATCTAAAGATAGGACAAACAAAAAATATCTGCACTGATTTTTTGTGCCAGATATTTAGTTTGTCTTCTTTAGATAGCACTTTGGACTTCCATTCTTTATCATCTTACCTTACAATATAGTGGAAACTGAATCTCGCTGTCCCCATCGTCTTTAGGGGGGTGTCAGAGTAGTCCGACTGCATTTGCCCTATCTGCAGAGCCGCATCGCCCGCACACGCATCACCGGAATATTCCTGCTGTTACACAGAGAGGTGCCCGGCACCACATTGTGCAGGAGTAATTCCCACAGCCGAGGGAACAATAGCTTTCCCATACACTCTAAAAACTATTTTGCACATCTTTTTTTTTAATACAGATCCATAACACCGAAGGTGCTTGGCTGACAAGAAGCCCCACCGGCAAATCAGAGCTTATATGCACTTACCAAACGTTACCGCATAGGCTCATATGATCAATTTATGGGGGACATTATGTTTGGATTGAGGACTGTGAGTTTGACTGTTATGCTCTATCTTATTGCTATACACTGCAGGTTTTGTAGCAGCATGAATTTATATTGATCACGCGCTGTGACCAGGATCAAACAATTAAATATCTTCTTTATGACAATTGGCTGTAATTAATAGTTTTAGGAATCTTACATGTGTGATGTCACCGTCACATTCCCACGAGGGAAATCCTTTTTGGGTTGTGTATAGATAGTTCAGGGGGTCGGGACCAGTGACCTACACCTCCAATCTATAAAAATTAATGCCTGGCCACATGGTTCAATCGACCTAGTTCAATCGAAGTTGATGTTTGAAAAGTGATCGGACATGTTGGAACATTTTGATCGATGGAGTACACATCAAATGTTTTTTTGTTGTGCCCGACCGATTTTTGGTTAGAGTTAAATAATAAGCATACTCATACATCCTTTGGCAGACATTTTGGTGTGTTTACGATCAACTTCCTTCGATTATGCTTTTGATCGATCGAAATAACATCAATCAAATATCAGTTCCGCCATGTGGGAGGTAGTTCGATCGTACTTTGAACCAACGTCGATCGAAATTTACGATGGAATCTGACATCGATCGTAGGGAAATCTAAACGTGTATGGAGGCCTCAACTCTACCCTCCTAACATTTTACTCTGCACATCATTTGCACAAGTGGGGTAAATCTGGGTAACTTCTCCCTCCTAAAGCTAGCCATACATGTGCCGACTAGTGAGCGATCAATCGCTCACTAGATCGATTCCGGTGAAGCCACAGGCGTCAATCGATCGCCCAATCAAGTCTGTGCCTACCACCTTAGGCCACCGATTCCTGGCCGATTCTGTTCCCGATCGATCGCTTCACAAATGTCAACTCCCCTTGATGTGTGCTCAATCGATCAGAAAAGACCAACAGGTTGGGGGCGATTTGGGGGCCAAGTCGATCGGGCGGGGTCGATCGGTCAAGGTGGGCTGCACTCAATTCCTCGTCGATCGATCGGCGTGCACGTGCCCGGTGATCGATCAGCCTGGAATCGTGTGGGAAATCGACCCGTGTATGGCCACCTTAAGATTTACAAATCCAGGAAATATTCGGGATTTATTAAAATCGAGATTTGGCTTGGAAAGACACATAACATTTTTTACTTTCCAGATAAAAAGGGTTGACAGGTATGGAGAGGACATCACTATTTAATGCTGCCATTGTCCCATGAGTGCAGGGGAGCTTGATATCTAACCCTCAGAGAAGGTCTTTGACACCCCAGGTTAAAAAACTTGAAATGAGTTGAAGAATACAGGAGCCCAATTGAAAAATAAAATTAGATTTGCATGGAGAGTATGACCACAGGTTTAGTTGAATTTCAAAAGTACCGGTTAGGGCGATCCCACATCCATAGTCGCACCCCTTTGTGGAAGAATAATAGCCTCCCAGAGTTTCTGCTTGCCCCAGACTCTGGGCTGTGGGCGTCCAGGGGCATTACCCTTCTACCTCACCTATATTCAGAGAAAGGACTAAAAACCTTTGATTCTCTTAAAGAGGAGTTTGATCTGCCTAACAATATGTTCTTTCGTTATATAGGGCTGAGCCATGCTGCTGTAGTGACCAGGGTTACACAAAAATTGTATATATTTGACATGGTGTATGTACAACCCTGAGTTACTATGCTTTGTACATTTTGCATGTATAAATGCTTGTTTAGTGGTGTGTGTCCCCTTAAGGGTTGCACCTGTTGTTAACAAGTTGCTGGAACCATGAGTCATGGGCAGGGTTAATGGGTGTTTACCCGCTCTTTATTTCCCTCCAAAAAGTAGCCAATCATTTCTGCCCAGTAACAGGCCTTCAACCAGCCCCTTAGAATATTCTGGGCTTTTTTTCTGCATTGGCTCCCTGGATGACTACAAGCCTCCTGTGCTTCATCTGGGAAAAAGTCCACAACTCCCTGCCCATAGGTCCAACAGCAACCATTAAAAACGCTTAATCCTAAAACTGAACCCCATTCCTGCTTCCAGGTGATGGTGCAAGTGTGTATATATCCTGCAAATAAACTGTAAATAGCTCCTACCAGCTGGTATGGACCTTGGCTTTATTGAACTGTGAGCGGAGCCTGGTGCATGAACAGAGGACATCCACCTCAAGAACCTGGTTGCGTGAGTAGCAGTACACCATACAATTTAGGGACCAGGACGTTTCACTTCAGGATCCCCCTCTTATAGCATTTCTTAGCAACCCTACTTCCACGAGGCAGATCTCTGTGATATACAATGAGTTGTTATGTAAAGCTGGTCTGGAGATGTGGGCTCTATTTCAGACGATGAATGGCAGGACACACTGTATCCCCGGAATTGTCAGATAGGCTGCAATGTTGTGTCGGACTCTGAGCCTGAACCTAGATCATTGCATACAGTTTGTTAGAGGCTGTACGTTATACATGTCTGTGGGTCATCTGCCAGGCCAAAAGCATGAAGTGTTTTTCAGAAATTCCACTACCTCGGTAAATACACATTCAGATTTATACAGTGCATCCAGAAAGCATTCACATCACGTTTTCCACATTGTGTGATGTTACAGCCTTATTCCAAAATAGATAAAAAATTTCCCTAAGAATTCTACACACAACTCCCCATAATGACAACATGAAAAAGTTTACTTTTGGCAAATTTATTACAAATACATGTACATACAGTGGAGGAAATAATTATTTGACCCCTCACTGATTTTGTAAGTTTGTCCCAGAGCCCAGACTTCAATCTGATGAACATTTGGAGAGATCCTAAAATGGCTGCACCGGACAGTTACAATCCAACCTGATGAGGCGCAAAGAGGAATTGTGTGATTGAAATGGCAAAGGATATGTGTGAAAGGCTGTGAATACTTATAGTTGGATGGAAATAATTATTGACCCTCACTTGATTTTTAGTTTGTCCAATACAAAGAAATGAAAAGTTCAGAACGTATCATTTAATGGTAGTTTATTGTAACAGTGGCTATAACATCAAAAGGAAAATCAAAAAAACAATAAAACTGTAAATAAAAGATAACAACGGATTGCATTTCATTGAGTGAAATAAGTATTTGAACCCTACCAACCATTAAGAGTATGGCTCCAAAAGAGTTAGACACTTCTGACTCACATAGTCACCATCATTAAGGAACACTGTCTTCACTAGTCACCTGTATAAAAGACCACCTGTCCAAAGAATCAATCAATCAAGAGATTCAAACTTCTCCAACATGGGAAAGACCAAGAGCTGTCCAAGGATGTCAGAGACATAAATTGTAGACCTGCACAAGGTGTGGAATGGGCTACAAACCATTAGCAAGAAGCTGGAAGAGAAGTGTGCCAACTGTTGGTGCGATTGTTCGAAAATGAAGGAGCACAAATGACCATCAATTGACCTGCCTTTGGGGGCGCCACGCAAATCTCACTCGTGGGGTGTCAATGGTTTCTGTGAGAAAGGTGAAAAAAAAGCATCCTAGAAACTACACGGGAGGAGTTAGGAGTCTAGTTAATGACCTTCAAATTAGCAGGACAAAAGTACCAGAAAACCATTGGAAAACATTACACCGCCCATGGATTAAAATCCTGCACCAGGGCTGTAAGGTCCCTGTTAGGAAATGGCACATGTGCAGGCCCGTTGAAGTTTGCCAATGAACACCTGAATGATTCAGAGAAGAGTGGACTGGGAGAAGGAGAGTGCTGTGGAGTCTGATGAGGACCAAAATAGAGTCTTTGGCATTAACTCAACTCGCTGTGTGTTTGGAGGAAGAAAATGCTTGCCATGACCCCAAAAACACCGTCCCCACCGTCAAGCATGGGGGTGGAACATTTTGCTTTGGGGGTGGTTTTTTGCTAAGGGCATAGGACAACTTTAATTGCATTTAACGGGGAAAATGGACGGAGCCATGTATCGTTTGAAATCACGGCGACAACCTCCTTCCTCTGCCAGGAAATGAATGGGGCGTGGATGGGTGTTCCAGCACGGACAATGACCCAAAACATACACAGGCAAAAGGCAAACAAGGAGTGGCTCAAGAAGAGCACATTCAGGTCATGGAGTGGCCTAGTCATCTCCGGACCTTAATCCACTAGAAAAACCTATGGATGGGAGCTCAAGCTCAGAGTGCCACCCAGAGACAGCATCGAAACCTTAGGATTTAGAGATGCATCATGCAAAGAGAGGGGACCAACACCTCCTAAAATGTGCGCAAACTAGGTCATCAATTACAAGAACGTTTGACCTCTTGATGCAAACAAGGGTTTTTCCACCACAAGTATTAAGTCGTTTTTTGTTAGGGGTTCAAAAATTATTTACACTTCAATGAAATGCAAATCAGTTGCTATCTTTTATTTAACTCCTGGCAGGTTCACTGAGGTGCAGATTCTGCTACAAAAGTGAACAGTGTTTTGCCTTTCCGCCCCCATCGGAGTCACCGTGACGGCCGATGGGGGCGGAAAGCTTTGTGTGCCTGCAGCTTTGTAGAAATGCTGCAGGACACAGAGAGCCAGCGGTTGCGCCTGATTCCGGCACGGGCGCAGTTTGATTTACGATCAGAACTGCGCGAGTACTTGCTTCAAGGTGGGCGCGGTTCATTTTGCAATTGATCACCAAGCGCTTACCCCGCGATTATGCGCATGGTGATATTCGCCCACTCAGCCTACAGCGCTAGGGCCGGCTTTTAGAGCTCCCGACCACCACCAATTTTGGGGCAACATTTTTTTTTTTTGTTTTTTTTCGAAGTGTTCCCTTGTTTCCTTTTGATTTGGCTTGGATAAAAACATTTATCCACTCCAATCAAAAATAAATAAATAAAAAAAAAAAATGAAAATAAAATTAAAAAAAAAAAAATTATAAGAAAAAAAAAAAAGTTTCTGTACTTTTTAAATCTCCCGCCGCCGGGGATGGATGATTCATCGGCAGGGAGACTAGTTCACGGAGATAGCCGGAGACTCGGCTATTCTGGAACGGCTCGGGTGACAGCCGGGACACCAGATCCCACTAAACAGGAACGTCGCGGGGAGCGTTTCTGCTAGCGGGACAACTTTGAGCTGGAATATTAAGAAAGACCAGTTTATAATCCAGATCAAAAGTAAAAAAAAAAAAGGATTTTAAAAAGGACCGGCGACCGACGGTCCGCCTCGGTGATGTCACCAGTCCTCGGGACCGGAAGAAGAGAGAAGCCGGCGAAGGACCGTTGCAAGATGGCGGGGCGGAGAGGTTGAGCTCCCACGATGTGCCCGAACCAGTCTGGGCCGTTATCGATAGGGCAGTGGCCTTCCCCCCATTTGCCCGAACTGGGATTCGGGGCATATAGCTCCCCTAGGGAGGTTTAAGTTATTTTTTTGGGATTCCTTGTTGATTGTGTATCGCCACTGTACAAATAAAACCTACATTGAAATGATACTGTTCTGAGACTTTTCATTTCTTTGT
>CM070035.1:149734472-149748938 GCA_036250615.1 Ptychadena robeensis | reverse complement strand
TTACAAAATCAGTGAGGGGTCAGATAATTATTTCCTCCACTATAAGTATTCACAGCCTTTGCACACATATCCTTGGCCAGTTTCACACATTCCTCTTTGCAGCCTCATCAGGTTGGATTGTAAATGTCGGTGCAGCCATTTTAGGATCTCTCCAGAGATGTTCAATCAGATTGAAGTCTGGGCTCTGGCTGGGCCACTCGAAGACATTCACATAGCTGTCCTGAAGCCACTCCTGTGATATCTTGGCTGTCTGAGTTCAATCCAGGATGTCTCTGTACATTGCTGCAGTCATCTTTCCCTTTATCCTGACTTGTCTTCCAGTTGCTGCTGTTAAAACCATGCCCACAGCAAACTCTGTTTGTTACCAGGGATGAGCTTTCACCATACATGGAAGACACCGACATCCCCTGGTCATCTAACCTCCTCACTAGGCACTTTGTGACCTCCAGTCAGTAGTGGTCCTAGGGAGATCGGACCCCTGGGTGAGGACTTTGTCACTGGCCCCCCCTCCCCCTGAGACAGAACACTCCATGGGGGTGATGCTGCTGAGTCTCTCTTGACTTCTGGGGAATTTTCCTCAACACCAAATGGTAAAAGGAATTACAGCTTCCCATTACCTAAAGAAAAATGGGAGTCAATTTGCCTTCTCTCATCCAAAAGCTCCATTAGTCCTAATATGCAGGAAATGTATTACAATTTTCTGCCGCGTTGGCAGGGTCAGCACCAGAGGGGGTGGGCAGGCACGGACGGGTGTCCGATCAAGGGGGGGGGGGGTGCCTACAGGTCTGGGTGCATAGATAAGGGGCCCTAATTCATCAAAGCTCACAGACCTGACTGGACGGCATGGCCCGCCAATAGTGCTGCGCATTGGTACCTGTCCCCCCAGCTACAACTGTAGTCCTCTGTGCTGCCATTGCCAGAACAAGTCCGGTTCTCTGATACGCGTATTTTGGCAATAATTTTGAGATTCAGGTGTATTGGGCACAGCGCCATGCTCTAATGGAAAAGATTTTACACATAAAGTTACCAAACTCATCTGCTCGTCTTCTGTTATTGATGGGACAGATTCTGACATTACCCATAAAACACTGGCGTGTCATTTACTGAATGCAGCAATGTCTGGTGATCCCCAGACATTGGGGTCCTCGCAGTGAGAGAATGGTTGCATGAGGCATCAATGTGGCTCCAAGGTAGACAGCTTATTAGAGACTGAAGCAGGGAACACACGCATAGATATGGGCTAGATCCATGGCCGATTCAAACGTTGTGCGCGCTCACGGCCATCTATCTGGCCCATATCTAATGCGGCCATCCCTGTTTTCAAGCAGGATCAATCAATCCCGCTCGAAAACAGGGGTATTGGACATGACCTTAAATCACGGTTGATATCCATTGCATTGCATGGGGACATCATCTGCAATTAGTGCATGGTGGCTGTATGTTTCCAGCGCTGCATTCAGGGTGACATGGATCTATCATGTGAACTGTTTAAGCATCAGACAACAAGTGAACTTTGTACCCCTGGCAGCACTCCCCTAACGCACAAACCCCCGCCACTTTATGTGTGGTCAGTATATGCACTGCACATACCTCAAGCCTCCTGTTTTGGCCAGCCCAATCCGGATTTCAATAAATCCCAGATATTCCCTGGGATTTTGAAATTGGGGCAATTTATGAGGGAGGGGGGGCGTTACTCTCCTACTTTCAGTAGATATAAAAAGTCTAAATGTCAGGTTCCTGTGCTGCTGAAGTATGAGACAAAGATAAATCATTTCAGAACTTTCCCCCCTGTAATGTGACCAATAAACTGTACCGCTCACATGAAAAACAAACTGAAATCTTTTAAGTGGAGGGAAGAAAAGTATAAAAATAAAGTCATGTGGTTGCATTAGAGTGCACACCCTTAAACTAATACTTTGTTGAAGCACCTTTTGATGTTATTATTACTCAGTCTTTTTGGGTGTGAGTCCTCAGCATGGCACCTTTTGGCTATAAGTCTACAAGCATGGCACATTTAGGGTATATGTCTACCAGCATGGCACATTTTGGGTATGAGTATCAGCATGGCACATTTTGGGTATGAGTATCAGCATGGCACATTTTGGGGATGAGTATTAGCATGGCCCATTTTGGGTGAGTCTATCAGCATGGCACATTTTGGGGTATGAGTCGATCAGCATGGCACATTTGTCAAGATTTGCCCACTCCTCTATGGAGAAACACTCCAAATTTGTCAGATTGCGAGGACATCCCATGTACACAGCTCTCTTCAGATCACCCCACAGATTTTCAATCACATTCAGGTCTGAGCTCTGCCTGTGTCATTCCAAAACTTGAATCTTCTTCTGGTGAAACCATTTCTTTGTTGTATGCTTTGGGTCGTTGCCAGTCTGAAATGTCTCATGGTCATCTTTCTAGCAGAAGCCTGAAGGGTTTGTGCCAATACTGACTGGTATTTGGAACTGCTCATAATTCCCTCTATCCCCAGTTCCAGCTGAAAAAAAACAGCCCAAAGCATAATGCTGCCACCACCACCATGCTTCAATGCGAGTATGGTGTTCTTTTAGTGACGTGCAGTATTGTATAGTATAGTGGCAAGACGAAAGCCTTTACTAACGAAGAAAAACAAAAACACATCTTAAGTCTCCCAAAAGCATGTGGGAAAAGGTGTTATGGTCTGATGAAACCAAGGTTGAAGTTTTTGGCCATAATTCCAAAATATGTAATAATATAATGTTTGACGCAAAAACAATACTACACATCACCAAAAGAACACCATACCCACAGTGAAGCATGGTGGTGGCAGCATCACGCTTTGGGGCTGTCTTCAGCTGGAACATACAGTAAACCAGTACAGATATACCACACATGAATTGCTCAATAGAAGCATCAGAGTATGACACTGCACATCTTATGCAGTGAAAGGTCTCGGATTTGTAGTGCACAATAGGAGTAACACAGTGCGAAAACTGTGAGTGTTTATGTGAAGGACTGAAAATGCTCTGAGGTGTGTAACATTTAGGACATCATACATAGTGCAGGAGTCAGGAAACAGCTCACTGTACGGAGTAATAGAATACGAAATGTACAAGACAAAGTGGAGAACTCGGTTTTAAACTTTGAATGATACAAATGGAACGTTGTACAGAACCCACTTAACCTCCCTAGCGCACTGCTGAGGTCCAGATTTCTGTACCAAAAGTGCACCATAGACTTCAATGGTACATTTTTCTTTATGTCGTAGGCATGTAACTTCCCAAAATCTGTCCGTACAAGGGTCTAATGGACATCCTGAATATAATAATGTTTGAAACAAACAATTATGTAAAATATATATTTTTTTTTTATAAAATTAATGAAAAAACACAAAAATCAGGGATCAAAGCTATGCACCTATGTACTAAAAATCACCCAAATAAAGTCCCTGATGCCCCAGATGTGCCCATTTGCAGTTAACCCTCTGTAAGGGAAGAGAGGGTTACTGCAAATG
The DNA here is from genome assembly GCA_036250615.1 of Ptychadena robeensis. Classification (NCBI taxonomy): domain Eukaryota; kingdom Metazoa; phylum Chordata; class Amphibia; order Anura; family Ptychadenidae; genus Ptychadena; species Ptychadena robeensis. Next base: position 149,745,448 of record CM070035.1, on the reverse strand, counting down.
GGCACATCTGGGGCATCAGGGACTTTATTCTGGCGATGTTTATTACATAGGGTCAGTTTGAAAGCAGTTTTCTACGTAGAAAACTGCTTTCATTCTATTTACTGTTCAAATCTCCCGCCGCCTCCCTGAGTGACATCATCACGTTTAGTCTCGCATATACATCAGATGAAGATAGTAAACGTGTGTAATCTTAACAGGGACGAAAAAGAACAAATTATGAATCAATATACACTCACTGGCCACTTTATTAGGCACACCTTGCTAGTACCGGGTTGGACCCCTTTTGCCTTCAGAACTGCCTTCATCCTTGGTGGCATAGATACAACAAGGCCCTGGAAACATTCCTCAGAGACATTGCTCCATAGTGACATGACAGCATCACACAGTTGCTGCAGGTTTGGCGGCTGCACATCCATGATGCGAATCTCCCGTTCCACCACATCCCAAAGCTGCTCTATTGGGTTGAGATCTGGTGACTGTGGAGGTCAGGTGAGTACAGTGACCGCATTGTCATGCTCAAGAAACCAGTGTGAGATGATTGGAGCTTTATGACATGGTGCATTATCCTGCTGGAAGTCGCCATCAGAAGATGGGTACACTGTGGTCATAAAGGGATGGACATGGTCAGCAACAATTCTCAGGTAGGCTGTGACGTTGCAACGATGATCAATTCCTACTAAGTGTGCCAAGAAAATGCCCCCACACCATAACACCACCAGCCTAAACAGTTAATACAAGGCAGGATGTGTCCATGTTTTCATGTTGCTGATGCCAAATTCTGACCCTACCATCCGAGTGTCGCAGCAGAAATCCAGACTCATCAGACCAGGCAACATTTTCCCAATCCTCTATCGTCAGCCTGCGCCTGTGTAGCCTCAGTTTCCTGTTCTTAGCTGACAGGAGTGGCACCCGGTGTGGTCTCTGCTGCTGTAACCCATCTGCCTCAAGGTTCGGCGTGTTGTGCGTTCAGAGATTCTCTTCTGCATACCTTGGTTGGAACGAGTGGTTATTTTAGTTACTGTTGCCGTTCTATCAGTATGAACCACTCTGGTCATTCTCCTCCGACCTCTGGTATCAACAAGGCATTTGCGCGCACAGAACCGCCGCTCACTGGATATTGTCCGGTTTGAACTGCAGCAGTTCAGTAATTTGGTTCAACGAGCAGTTTTGCCTAATTAAGTGGCCGGTGAGTGTATATATTGATGGTATTCCCTCCACTGTGGTTTAGCACAATTTGCTGCTACTTGGACTCAGGAGAACATTACCATAAGTATTTGATCCCTGCTGTTTTTGCACATTTGCACTCTGACAAAGAAATTACCAGTCTATAATTGTTATGGGATATTTATTGTAGCTGTGAGAGGCAGATTAACAACAAAAAACACTGCAAACCCAGTGCACTAAAGTCCGAGATTGATGTTCATTGTAGTTAAGGAAGCAAGGTCTTTGATCTCTTCGCAAAAGATGACTTTTGACAAAACCCTTGGTGGCAATCATAGCGGTCGCATGTTTTGTGTAGTTGGCCACCAGGTGTGCAGCATCTCAGGAGGGATTCGGTATCGCTGCTCTTTGTAGATCCTTTTCAAGTCACTAAGGTTTTGAGGCAACTCAGAAAAGTGATATCCTACAACCATTAAGTTAGGAACAAGGCGCCATTTTTTGCAACCATTAGGTTTCAGCAATAATTAAAAAATATAATAAATAAAATAAAGCTTATCCAATTTGACTTCTCTAAAGCTAGCCATACACGTGTCGGATTCCATGGCCAATTGATCACTCACCCGATCGATTCCGGCGATTAAGAGTATCCATCCGGCCAATTAAGAGTATCCATCGCTGCATACCATCTTGTCCAACGGATTCCGGGACGATTCCGTGCCCGATTGTCCACCTCACAAATGGCAACTCCCCCTGATCTGGGCAGAATCAATCTGATGGAACCAACATGTTGGTTCTCTGTTGGATCCGATTCTGGGCCCCTGAACGATCGGACCTGATCGATTGGACAAGGTGGGCTGCATGCGATTCCGGCACGATCGTTTGGTGTGCACGCGCCCGGAATCGATCGTGCCGGAATCCGGTGGGAATCCGACACGTGTATGGGGGCCTTTAGGGCTTGTTTCCACTTGTGCGGAAGCCTGCGGTTATCCGCGCCCATTATGTTCAATAGGCTCCTACCTGCCGCGGCCAGGGGACAGCTGAGGCGCGGTCCGCCACTCAAAAACTCGGTTCACTGCGTTTTTGAGCGCAGTCGCCCACCCCTGACCGCGGCCATAGAGGTGAATGGCTGCCGCTTAAAACCGCATGAGATGCGGTTCTTAGCTGCGGCGGTTCTTAGCAGCGGCAACCGTGCCGCGGGCTTCCGCACAAGTGGAAACAAGCCCATAGTCTTATTATAGTGTGACTGTTGCAGGATTTCCCATTTCAGCACTGCAAACAAATATAATATACAGTCGAGCCCATAATTATTCACACCCCTGGCAAACTGTGACTTAGTTACTTTTATTCAACCAGCAAGTTATTTTTTGTCGGGAAATGACACAGGCGTCTCCCAAAAGATAAAAAGACGATGTACAAGAGGCATATTTGTGGAAAAAAAACATTTCTCAGCTTCTATTTACATTTGAGTAAATAGTGTCATGTCCAAAAGTATTCATACCCCTATCTCAATAACCAATAGAAAAGCCTTTATTGGCTATTCCAGCAATCACACGCTTCCTATATTTGCAGACCAGCTCCTCGCATGTCTCCACTGGGATTTCTCCCCATTCATCTTTAGTAATGAGCGCCAAATCTTCCAGGTTGGAGGGTCTTCTTGCCATCACCCTGACCTTTAGCTTCCTCCACAGATTCTTAATTGGATTCAAGTCAGGACTCTGGCTGTGCCACTCCAAAACATCAATGTTGTTGTCAACCATTTCTTCACTACTTTTGCTGTGTGTTTGGGGTCATTGTCATGCTGAAATGTCCACTACAAGTTTCTCTGCAGACTGCTTGGTGTTGTCGTTAAGAATCCTCATGTATTTTCATGGTGCCATTTACTGTGATTAGGTTCCCTGGTCCATTGGCTGAAAAACATCCCCAAAGCATTAGGTTCCCACCACCATGTTTCACAATGGGGATGGTTTTCTTTGGGTTGAAGGCTTCTCCTTTTTTTATGCCAAATGAAGGAAACATCATTGTCACCATAACAGAGAATACCAGAAGTCTTCTTCTTTGTCCAGATGAGCATTTGCAAAGTCAAGTGAGCTTTTTTGTGCCTTACCTGGAGAAGTGGCGTCCCCCTTGGTCTGCATCCGTGGAACCCAGCAGTGCGCAGTGTCAGTTGGATTTTCTGCCTTGAGACATTGCCACCAGCAGAGCTCAGGTTGACCAGGATGGCCTTGTGGTGATCCTTGGATTCTTTTTCACCTCTCTCACTATCCTCCTGGTCAGCACAGGTGTCACTTTTGGCTTCCGACCACGTCCTCTGAGATTTTCCACAGTGCAGAACATCTTGTATTTTTTAATAATACTTTGCACTGTAGCCACTGGAAGATGAAAACATTTAGATATGGCCTTGTAGCCCTTTCCTGACTTGTGAGCATCCACAATGCACAGCCGCATGTCCTCACTGAGCTCCTTTGTCTAAGCCATGACTGTCCACAAACCAACTGCAGAGAGCTGCTGTTTTTCACCTGTTGAGTTGATTAAAACAGCTGTTCCCAATTAATCAGGGTAATTAGATTGCTTCAGAACAGAACAGGACTATTTGGAATGGTAAAGAACTTTGGATTTTCTCAGAGACTGTGACCGTTTGTGAAGGGTATAATTTTGGACATGACACATTTTGCTCAAATGTAAAAAGAAACGGAGAAAGGTTTTTTTCCACAAATATGCCTCTTGTACATCGTCTTATTATGTTTTCGCGTCATTTCCCATCAAAAAATAACTTGCTGGTTGAATAAAAGTAACTTTAAGTCAAAATTTGCCTGGGGTATGAATAATTATGGGCTCGAGTGTATGTAATGTACATATCAAGCTAACTCCTTTAGCTCCAGCCTTTAGCTCCTTCCAGTGATTTACTGGCTAGGCCACTCCAGGACCTTCATGTGCTTCTTGAGTCACTCTTTTGTTGCCTTGCCTGTGTGACTTTGGTCATTGTCATGCTGGAATATCCATCCATGACCCATTTTCAATGCCCAGGCTGATGGAAGGAGATGCTCTCCCAAGACTTGCCAGTACGTGGTCCCACCCATCATATCCGAAGGTGACTGTTGCCCTAAAGCATAATGTGTCCACATCTGGTGGCTGTGATGGGGCTGTATGGTCCCTATCCACTGGGATTTACATGTCCGTTCTCGGATCGACAGACCTATCTTCGAGTGGGACCAAGACAGGTTGGCCTAGTTTGATGGCCATGCACGGCCTGACGTCATCGCTCAAGCGGCTATCTACACATTTACGGAGACCTTAAGAGGTTTCCTGGGGTAATGTATACATAGGTATGCCAGAGCCAAGCAAACAGACATGCGTTGCCCCGTTCAGTCAGTCAGCATCCGGAATAGGACTGCACAAGTCATATATTCAGCTCCTGTATGTAGACCTGTATGTAGAGGTTACCTTCAGGTTTACATACGAGTACCAGGACTGATAAGATGACTAGTGTCATCTTATTGCCAGTCATTTAGTGTTGGGACTTAATTAAGGGAACACCATGGTGGGCGACAGGACAACCATCCAGGGAAAACATGGAAGGGTAGAATTTAAAACTTTTTTTTATACTACTTACTGGAACACCTTAAGCCCGGAATGGACGTCTTGATGCCGGGCCAGGAATCGACCGCACACCCTTTGTGTGCGGCCATTTACTATGGATGGGGACACTGACCCAGCTCTAGGTCCTGTTGTTAAATGGATTCCTCTGATCCTTAATGAGAACTCCACCAGCAAACTCCAACCTATACTTTCCTGAAGGTCTGTGTGTCTTTTTGAATTTGGATGTTCTCATTATAAGGCAAGGGCTAATCATTTTTTTTTAAATCAACGGACATCTGAATAATGGGGGGTTCACGGTGAGGAAAGTGGAGTAGCAAGGTCTCGGAAAACACACCATCATATAACAGGGGGGGGGGGGATTACTGCAGAGATCATCACTGTGCGGCTTTTCCCCTTCGATTGCTTGAAAACCGCCTTGACTGGGTCCTGTACCTAAAGTGCCCATAGCTTTGTGATCCTCTGAATGGCTGTGTAGTCCCAGGCATAATAATGTAAAGTGTGTAGAAGACTCTGTAGGATTATTGCCCAACATACAATGTTTTTGAAATTTGCATGGAGTTTGAAAGAGTCCCGCAAGCAGACACGCAGCGTCCTCTGCGTAAACTGACGACTGTCTTTGTCTCCAACACTTCTTATTGGGTGACATCATTTCCACAAAGTCCCCGGGAGTCTCTCCCATCTGCACTGTGTGTGAGTTACACACCGTTCACACAGAGATGCTAAAAATTTAAACAAATTACACTCCGCCCACTCTGCCGCCCCCCACCCGGTGTCATCAATGATGCCGGGGATGTGAGGACTTAGGACGTCTATGCCTGTGTTTCAAAACAGTAGAATGAGGAGAGCACCCACCACGTCCCTGGTGTCATCATCGATGTCAGGGTGCTAGACCAGCCATGGGCATACTAAGAATCGGGGGCCAGAACCGGCCCTGTCACCTTAGTGGATGCTCAAGCTCCCCTCCACTCATTCCCTGAAATAAGTGAAGAGAATGCCTAGAGGACGATTGTTCATGTCTCCTTGTAGTTTGTCTGCAACAGAATTGTTATGTTTACTATCAAAAGCCTCTAGTTATTAATATTGTTTTATATATAATGTATTTAGTTTTAATTTCCTTTACAGACTCTTGCTCCGGCCCTTCTGTCAAATTTAATAAACAATTAAGGGGGGGTTCCACATCCGCCGGGATCCCCCTGCAAAGCGCAGTGCTTGGCGGGGATCCCGACGGATCACATACACTTTGCTGGTCGGCGGATGCTGTGTTCAGACATCCGCCGATGCAGTAGTTAACATACTCTACAACGTTTAGCCCTGCATTGGCGGAACAGCTCAGCGCTGTGAGAACACAGCATCCACCGAGCAGGTAAAGTCTATGTGCTCCATCGGGACCTCCCGCCAAGCAATGCGCTTAATGGAGGGGGTCCAGACGGATGTGGAAACCCACTCTGAGGGGGGTTTGCCCATCCCTGTGCTAGGTCCATGAAGAAGAGAACATGACAGAGTTTGATTTAGAACTGAAGAGTCCTACAGAAGCGCACACACTGCATATTGATATCAGCAGAAGGAGGATCTTAATAAACACCACGACAAAGCCATTGTTACAAACAATCCTTTTATTGGGTTTTTTAAAATAAACTAAGTGTACAATTGAAAGAACGGTTTTGGCACTACGCTATACAGTGGTTACATGTGTGCTGCTGACAGCTGGTAATACCGCACTAGTACTCTGCTGTGCTTTGTCACTTGCTCAGCAGGTAGGCATTTAATGAACAGCATTCCTTCAAGGAACATGATACACATCTTTAAGAGGGATGGAGAGTTCACCGAAATGAGCGAGTATTTTCCATGTACAAAGTACCTTGCTTACAAACATGTCACCCGGTAACATTATTAAATCAGCAGGGGAAGCATAGCACAGGAAAGGAGAGAACCTGCAGATGGTTAACTGAGATATATATATACCCATATATATGTGTACCACCCTACCGGGGGGCTCTACGCGGGGGCGGGACAGAGTGAACGTGCTACCGATAACATCGAATCAGAATCTAGCAGACAACTTTCTAATAAAAGGAACAAAGAAAGGGGGACACTGGGGGTTGGCCGTTCTGTGCCCCTCTTATTTTATTTGGATATACATAGTGCGATGTGGTACTCATGAAGGCATATGAGCATCAAACTTCTACCTGAATTGGAAAAATGAAATCATCTGATTGGCTGCTACGAGCAGAACCTCAACCTATCGTCTCTCTGAGAAATCCCTGAGAGCTGCCGTTTGTTCTGCTCAGGTTATGGCCCCCCCCCCTGTACCCCACAAAGTGATGGGTCTGCCTAAGAATTGTATACATATATCAGTATATATACGCTTAGTCATATAAAAGAAAACAACGTAAGTGCTTTACACTAAGAGCAAAAAACAAAAAATAATTTAAAAACACAAAAATATGGCATTTGACCCGATACGAAGCCGCAGCTCAAATGTACGCAATGTGACTTTTTTTTTTTTTTTCACAAACCAAGGTTATCTTCATGTAAAAGACTGTTTGTACAATTGTTTATCTACTTAACTACAGTTTATACAGTTGTGTAACATTTGCAAAAATTCATAGCGCATCCCTGTGTTACGTGTCACACCAAAAAAGAGAAAGAGTCTATACAGTCATTCCATATACAGGAGTCTTATCGATATATTCTTCAATCAAATCACGCGACGCACATCAATCCTAAAATCATCCAAGACCCCTGATGTTCCATGGTGGGCTTAAAAGGAAATAAAATAACAAAAAAACACAACTCAATCCGTTTAGGGCAGCTGGGCATACACAATTAAAATCTGAATCATCCTTCATAGGGCGCACTAAAATAAAACAGAACGCACAAACGTTATAAACTCAATAGACACACCATGCAGATCTACATATTATACATGAAATGCCTCATCTATCACAGATTTAGGTTGGAGAAGCCTTAAATATCATTACGCTGCGACTAGCATGCATCCCTTTCCTTTTCTGGACTGAAAGATGCACTTTTTCACCTCACAATATCAGGGGGGGATGTCTGCATCTTATATTCGGATGCCTCGGCCACGGGTGGTTGTGCCTTGGCTCCCCCAGCAAGAAGATGGGAGGCGGAGGAGCTGTCAGATGGGAGATACACCTACAGCCTGATCTCCTGATCTGCATCGCATCAATGAAGATCAGAGTTGGATGAAAGGGCTGCCAGCTGGCATCTCTCCCATCTATCCAGCTCTGCCTGTGTAAAAGCTGCACTCATGCTGCCGCAGAGCAGATTGGCCGGGCGGGCCGCCCGGGAGATTTTAGTCCCCGCCCGGCACACAAGTCCTCCGCGGCGAGCAGCCTGACAGGCGGCGCCTCCCATTCTTCAGGAGCGCGCCACAGCCACTGAAAGACTCCGGCCCGCGGCACACTACCGGAGCCGCGGGCCGGAGTCTTTCAGTGGCTGCGGCGCGCTCCTGAAGAATGGGGAGGCGCCGCCTGTCAGAGGATTTGTGTGCTGCCGCTGGCCGGCAGCCTATCAGAGAGGCCGCCGGACCGGTGCAGGCGGCGCGATGACGTCATCGCGCCGCCTGGCTAAAAAAAAATTCTGGGGAGAACACTGTGCCGGCTTTTACACAGACACAGCCATGCAATGTGTTATCAGCTAGTTCAAAACAGTAAACCAGATGAACTGGTCGCACTCACAATGCTAAGCTTTCCTTGATCAACTTCCTTGCCTATTCCCCGTGAGCCCACAGTGAGTATCGGCAGTCTTGCCGACCTTTTCCAGGTCTGGCTCTTCAGGCAAATTCTATGACGCTGAGGGTGGAGGCGTTACAGCGCCATGGCAGGTCATGGCAGCATCAATGCTGTATTGTCATTGAGACCGTTGCTGTACTTTTAGTCGACTTGGTCATAGTCGAGTCGTCCCAAAAGCGTCATCACAGATCAGTCACAGTTAAGGAACACAAGTGTCCATCAACAACTTTTATTAAAGATCTCTGTAACATTAACAGTCAAAAAGTCAACAAAAGTAGGCTAATACCTCAAATTTCCTGGCAAATTATAAGATAGCACTGCCATCTACGGAATATGAGGTTACCAGAGCTAAAAAAATCACCTCCCGTCCCTACCAATCAGAGACAGACACACTGATACACAGTCTGTGTACGTATACCAACTGAGAGGGCTCCGTGTGCCGTCTTGGGCATTTGTGCCATAGGTTTGCCATCAGGGCAATGATGATCTATGATAAAACGTGTCAGCAGCATCTACTCCGGGGTACTGAAGTCTGAATTGCCTATTTCATTAGCCTGTAGAAAGAAGCGCTTGGCGTGGCGAGTGTGGCCATTCCATTTGGTTTAGTATTCTGTAGTTTTAAGAAAGTAAATCTTAATATTTTAACAACGTCCCAAAAGCAGTTAACACTATTACATAACAAAGTGGGGAGGTTGGGAGCGTCTGCAGAGAGGGCTCTTTGGAATATTGTAAAGAAAAAAAGTATTGCTCTAGCTTATGTAGTTTTTGCATAAATTAAGGTTCAAAGTTAAGTCAACTTAAAAAAATATGACATGTGAATTTGTATGTAAAGTTACAACTCCTGATTGCATTCTTCTTCCAGAGTCAGACCCTCCAGCATTATCCCAAAACTATGAAAAGATACCATCATAGTAATCACTGATGAGGCGATCCTGACTTATTCATTAGAATCATGTCATTAACACCAGATACAGCAAAGCAGCGACTGGGAGCAGGACATTCTTACCTTTCTATGCATAGTAGCAAGGAGAAACCAAGAGATCAGTTAAAACCACCAGCTGGTCATCTGTAAACTGCTGCTTGTGCTCTTGCCAATTGTCATGGTGTGTCCTCCGGAAGTTAGACAGCGTTTTCTTTACCGTCATCTAAAGACAAGCACAAGTTTTCAGTGTCATGCACGTTACTTGGCATCCCATGGTTTTCAGACGGTTTTACTGTAAAGTGCACCTATCACCTGCTTGTTATGATCAGCAACACAAGTGGCAATAATAGGGCAAAACGCGGCTTTAATAAAACAAAAACCTCAAAAACAAAAGGTATATGTAATGAGTAAATACACAATGTCCTTCATTGCCCCTCCCTGAGCCGCGGTATCCTTAAGGCGGACTCACCACCTCACTGGGCACTTTACACTATCAGCAGCAGCACTGCTCATAATAGGGCAATCACTGCTCAAAGTGTAAAAAAAATAAAAGTTCCTAACAGCAGGAGAGGCGATTTTCGAGCTCTTCCCTCCCACTGTGTGACGTACCCACCGCGGCAGCTTGTAAAACAATCATGGCAGGGACAGCTGGGAAGAAGTCCATTGTCTTGTGTGACTTGGAAAGCAGCTTCACATCTGCAGAATCTAATGTGATGTAATGGAAGCTCCATCTAGTGGCTGTTTTATAGACTTACAACCCCATAGTCAGAATGAAGTGTGGGCGGAATTTATTCCGTCTGCCCTTAATAAATATGATTTCCCCGAGAATGAGGAAGTGAGGTACATTGTTTTTTTTATTCTGTAGCAGTTTTCACAGATGTATACTGCTGACAGGTGAGAATTATGTCAATGTAATTTAAGTGTTTTTTTGAGTATAGAACTGCTTTAAGAGTATATATATATATATATATATATATATATATATATATATATATATATACATATACACACACACACACACACATACATACATACTCTTAAAGCAGTTCTATATATATATATATATTTTTTTTTTTTTTGTTCCATGTGATCATCATACATAAATCATGAAAATCATTTACATACATTTTTATGCTACAAGGGGCCCACAATGTGCATGAAATCAAATGTAACACATTCATTTTAATGTGCTGCCTATTACCACACCCCCTTGCCAAGCTCTTTAAGCGGTTTTAAACTCAAATGAAAAAAACAGACATACATTAAACAGACACAATACTCACCTGTCAGCAGTTCAGATGCTGGAAAACTGCTCCACAAATACAGTGGAGGAAATAATTATTTGACCCCTCACTGATTTTGTAAGTTTGTCCAATGACAAAGAAATGAAAAGTCTCAGAACAGTATCATTTCAATGGTAGGTTTATTGTAACAGTGGCAGATAGCACATCAAAAGGAAAATCGAAACACTCCAAACACTCCAACACAGCGAGTTGAGTTAATGCCAAAGAGCTCTATTTTGGTCTCATCAGACCACA
>CM070035.1:149707447-149730822 GCA_036250615.1 Ptychadena robeensis | reverse complement strand
ATACATAGTTATTGGAAGGTATATATCACTGCTATGTAGTGCCGGGTCCTCCCTGATATAGTGATTGGAAGGTTAGAAAGGTCCTCGTATTATATGGTTTTGGTAGAAGAAAAGTGGATTGTACAGAAATTGTATGGTAAGATTGTAATGTGTATGGGGGGCCTAAGCTGTAATACTGATTGTAAAATGGACGGCAAAGACGAGAACGTGTAAGTGAAACCTTAACGCAACATCCCTTTGCCTATGGAACATATAGGGTTAAACGCGTTACAGATTAATCATCAATAATTAGAGGCCATATCTGCTAATAGGTACATATTGTTATATGTTAAAACATAAACAAAGAGGCTCATCTGCTTAGTGAAGAGCGCTCGTCCGGCACGCCGCATGTAATGTGACATATTACGGCAAATTATATCCTTGAACATTATGTTCTCGAGCTGCGCAAATCAGTAAGTGTAACGGCAAGTACTGTTCTAATTAAATAGACCAACTTGACAATAAGCTCATTTGCACGTCCATCGCGCATTATTAAAATGTGATCAAATTGATTAAGAATCGTCAGCCGCATGAAGAGGGAAAGTATGTCGGAAATGCTGCTGACAATTTGCTGGCCCGCTCGGGGGACGCCATTAATAAATGAAACATGGAGAGAGGATGGAAATGGCAGAATGAGAGGAGGCGCGGCTGCAAAATGAACACACTCGCTAGGGAAAATGACATTTGTCTCTCGCTGTTCCCGAAACTCAATTCTACTTTCTGTACATTCTAATTATTCTCAGAGATGCCAGAAATGGGTCAGTCCTCCTCTCCCTGCGGGATACCTCCTGTGCATACATGGAAATGGTTTCATCTGCTTGTTGCCATACTGTACTCACTTGTTTTGGTTCCATTGTTTAGAACACTACCAGCTTCTCTGCCTAGACCAGTGGTTCCCAAACTGCGGGGCAAAGAGGTATTCCGGCTCAGCTAGGGGGTTGAGGGAGGGACAAGCAGGAAGCCAACCATGTAGGAACTAGCTGCAGGCAGTAAGTAGTGTGCATGTGCATCTCTGTGCATAACTGATGTATCTGCACGAGTGTAATGATTAATGTTTCTGAAGGAGAGTAGTGTGTGTGTGTATGTGGATGATTGATATGATATTTCTGTATGATTGATGTGTGTATATATAATGCATGTCTGTGTATGATTAGTCTGAAAACGCCCTCAATCTGAAACTGCGGCTTGATAATGTTCCTTTAACCTCCCTAGCGCACTGCCTGTACCGCACCGTTTTTAACAGTGTGGTACAGGCAATGGCAGCAGTGTACGAGGTACACTGCCTGCCATTTCCTCCCTCCCCCCTCCCCTCTCCATACAGCCAGTGTCATTCATGACACAAGCTGGGAGGGCTGGGAAGCAGAAGCCCCTCCATTAACATGGAGGTCTATGGCACTGCTCACCCTCGCCCCCTTCCGCGTCACCGCGACGCGATCAGTGAAGCCGCAGAGCCCCGGAAATGCTGCGACTGGAAGCAGCATCGCCGTAGCTTTCCGGGGATATGCGGCTTTCATGGGAGCCCAGCTCATCCAGAGTTTGTTCTTCACACAAACTCTGGACGAGATGGGCTCGTCATGAACGCTAAGAAGGTTAAAGAAAAGGCCTAGACAATGGTAGAAGAGTACCATCAAAGGTTTTGCCAGAACAGGGCAACCACAAAAACTTATAAGCATTTAAAGAGTTTTTTTTTTTTTTTTTAAGTTTAGCCAAAAAATTTAAACGGTTAGTTACAACCTCATTAAACAACATGATCCTTTTTAGAGCATATACTCGCATATATAAGCTACCCTGAATATAAGCTGAGGTAACTTATTTTACCAACCGCAACTGGGAAAGTTTAGGGGAGCTTTCCACATCCACGTACTGCTTGGTGGGGATCCTGGCGGAGCACATAGACTTTACCTGCTCGGTGGATGCAGTGTCCCCCCCCCCCTTACTTGGCTTCATTATCACAAGGCCTTGTCTTGGACATCAAGGAGCGACACCTCCAGATACCAGTATGGTAAATACAGTAACGTGCCGTTTATAATTTTTTAGTACAGAGCCAGGTGAACACCCACAACACCCAGCATCTGTGTGGGATCAGTGTACTTGGTGATTGCCAATCTCCATGTGGGTGACTCAAATAATGTGCTGAAAAACTTATACTCGAGTATATCTGCAAAGTGAGATATTCAGTACCAAACAGGACAGCAGACAGATATCACTGTTTTAAGTGATACTTAGTATGTGTAGTGATACTTGTGTTGGTTCTCGCACAGCTCACAATCACTGACCAGCACAAATGTCTGTCTGATTGAGGTGATACACCCTGGTCTGCAGAAGGGAATTACAAGCATGAATAAACCCTTCACAGATTATACATAGAATTAACACCCAAAAGGGGAACATTTAAAGGGAAATTTTTGTGAGCATTTATGAAAATGCTACTTTGTGGTTCTCCTCCCTCTCCAAGCTGAGGGTCCTGCCCACAGAGCAGACTAGGACACAGATACGTCTCCACATCCCTCTCCATAGTTTACACAGCTCCTCTTCCATATTATTATTATCAGTATTGATATAGCGACGACATATTACGCAGCGCTTTACAGAGCATTTACAGAGTGCTGAGCCACCGTGCTGCCCTACTCTCTGAGAACCCCCTTCAGTAAGTGTTTGCAGCCTCCAAGCTGACAGCTGTCAGATAAAGGATACAGGAGCTTTGGTATGTAAGTATGGGGTGTTTGTAAAGCCCCTCATACACCTTTTATTAGATCTACCAACAACTATGTTGTATAGTGACCTCCCTGATAGAATACATAGTGATTGGAAGGTATACAGTATATCACTGCTTTTTAGTGCCAGGTCCTCCCTGATAGAATACCTAGTGATTGGAAGGTATATATCACTGCTATGTAGTGCTGGGTCCTCCCTGACAGAATACATAGTGATTGGAAGGTAAATATCACTGCTATGTAGTGCTGGGTCCCCCCTGATAGAATACATAGTGATTGGAAGGTATATATCACTGCTATGTGGTGCCGGGTCCCCCCAGATAGAATACATAGTGATTAGAAGGTATATATCACTGCTATGTAGTGCTGGTCCTCCCTGATAGAATACATAGTGATTGGAAGGTATATACACATTATGCAGATTACCTCCAGCTGCTCATCAGCCATTAGTTGTAGAACCAACCACCGGATTCCTTGAACAGCTTCTTCATTGTGAAGGAATATGAAGAGGTTATAGAAGACCATAGTTTGGACGTAAGTCAGGACTGTGAATCTGGCGTGCCAGGAGCCGCTTCTTGCAGTCTGAGGGAAACAAAACAATTTAATATATTTCTATAGTTATTATACAGAAATATCATACATCAGAGTAAGGAAAGAAGACCACATTGATATACTATGGCTACTTACCTGTTTCAGCACCTCCAGAGCCATGGGCACTTGCTCAGGGTAGAGTAACCCTTGAGACATCAGGGATAAACACATTTTGGCATCTCTTTTTAACTCATCATAGTTCGTATCATTTTCAACAGGTGCAATCTGACCAAACAAAAACCAAAATGGGTTAGTACAATACCATTGTTCTACAAGGAGGCAATGAAGGCACGATCAGTAATATATGTCCGATCTATGTCTTTCTATCTCTCTTTCCGTGTCTGTGGGAACTGTAATCACTCTGCAGCTTCCACTGACACAGCCATATAGGGAGAGAAGATCTGCAGCGTTCAGCATCTCAAGAGCAAATCAACAATCCCGATGGTGTATTTAAAGACTTTTTGTACATAATTGGAGTGTAGGATAGTGCAGACTATATCAAAGCACAGAATGGAGTAAATAAGAACAATTCCCTCTGCCTGTGATGTGCGTAGATTATCGTAAAGAAGACTGACCTTGAACAACAATGGAAGAAGTTGCAGCTGCTCTGGAACCGCCGTACAGAATGAGCGCCCAGCACTCGCCATTAACCACTTCAATACTGCAAGAGGAAAACGCACACGATTAAGATATAATGGAAGAAAAATGCTCTGTCCTCTGTCCTTCCATACCTGAAATCTGCACAGCTCCGCTTTACAGAAACCATATCCAAGTCATTTCCCACATAACCTACTCCATCTCCCCCATTAGAACTGCCATTGCTGATCTCCCTAAAATCTAGTGGCCTATTATGGATGAAGACTGTCTACAATACATTTCAATTACCTGGAACAGGTATGCAGACAAGGAAGGACAGCTTCATAATGTAATAACCTGAACCTTCCCCCCCCCCCCCGAATGTAGCTCGGGGTAAGTTTCCTTACCCTGCTACATTTAGAGATAATCACCTCAGCAAAACAGAGTATTGGCGGACTTGCCAATCTATTCCTGAGACCCCGAATAGGCGGGGAGGGGGTGGCGCCGTTGACCACCATGTTATAGAGGCGGGGCCAGGGTTGTGTAGGGGGTTGAGGGAGAGAGCAGAAAAAAGCACACCACGGGCGCAGCACTCAGGAAGTTAAACTACAATTTTTAGAATATACATGACTATGGTGGGAGCAATAGATCGTGAGCTCCTCTGAGAGACCGTTAGTGATATGACTGTAAATGCTCTGTAAAGCGCTGCGTAATATGTCGTCGCTATATCAATACTGGATAATAATAATATGGAAGAGGAGCTGTGTAAACTATGGAGAGGGATGTGGAGACGTATCTGTGTCCTAGTCTGCTCTGTGGGCAGGACCCTCAGCTTGGAGAGGGAGGAGAACCACAAAGTAGCATTTTCATAAATCTCACTTCTGACAATAAAGACAATAAAAGATGCATATTGTGATAGCTTCTCAATGAACTCTTTCCTGCTTTCCAAGTTGATAGATGATATTATCATTTTCACAATGGCAGAAATTACAGAATGATTAAAAAGTGAAGAAGCAGCCCTGATCACTTACTTGTTTTCATCATTTTAATGGCCTGAGTTCTCTCATCCTGTTCTCCAACGCCGTTCTCCTCTAGGACATGGTTTTGTATCTCCTCATCGGCCTCCATGAGAGGTCTCAGCTTGTCGAGGACACGGGCAGTAAATTCAGATATACGAGGAGACTTGGTGGGAGCGGTGTTTGGCAAACAGACATCAATCATGAAGATGTAGGTGAGAACACTGCAAGGATATTGTAAAGTTTAGGTAAATATGGAGCCAAATGTTTACATATGATTTATTATATAATATTTTTTATCACAATACAATGTAATCATCCTCAGAGCCCCCCTGGAGTACAAATAAAACATATTCCTGTATCAAAATATACCTTATGACTTTTTTCAAAATTTGGGGTGCAAAAACGTTACTAGCAGCAGTCCACAGAGTTCCTGGTAAGGGAGCTTCAGACCATGTGTCCACTGCTGTTCCCTGCAACTTGATTAAGGGATAGATGCAGTTCTATCTGCGCGCCTGCGCCCATGGCTGGCCGCAACCCATGGAAATGAATGGACGTAGTCAAAATGCACATCCATATTCACCATGTCAATGGACACGGTCGGACGCAGATTACAGCACGCGGATGCGGATAAAAACGCGGTAGGGTGGCATTCAGAGCCGCATCTGCATCCGTCCACATCCACGCGCCACCGCACAAGTGGAAACTGGCCCATGTACTGGCTGTGGTTGCGGCCGCACGGATAGAACATCCATCAGCATCTGCACATCCATGCGCTGTAGTGGAAACAAGGCTTAATGCAGCAAACAAAGATGTGGGAAAACAGCCCCTGATGCTTTGCCGAGTGATCTTTAATGGACGCGTCTCCTGTGGCAATTAAGACGCACCATCCCGCAGTTTTAAAATGGCACCACGGGTCAACCGCCTAGATAACGCAGAGGGGAAACTGTCCCATTCATTAGAAGCACTGGACAAAAGCCCTGAAGTGTATATAATGAAGTGAAGCAACTTCAATTCATGTTTAGATTAGGTTGAATTCACACCATCATGTATTATCATTAAGGCTGCCCATTTTTTTTGGACAATACCCCAACCAAATAGGACATGTTTGTCCACACACGGTGCACCATGACAGCAATTCCTTACCTTCCAATCCTCTCTCTGACATTCTTGTAGACCTGGGTTAGTTTAGGTTCCAAATATTTAAGCAATCTGTGTAGCAGCTCTGGAACCCGCCACTCCTGCTGTGCAAGACCTCCCTGAAGCACATACAATCGGCTGAAGACAGGAAACAATTATTATTACAGGTATATTTGACAAATACCAAATAGAACTCTACATTGTATACATTTTAAACAAACCATAAATACTAAACATCCATGCTGTGTAATGGCCTACCAAAACATTCTATGTTGGCCTGGTTACTGCACAGAATAGACAGTGAGACTAGAAAAGACCAGTGATAGCAAACCTATGGCACGTGAGCGGTCAGCCAGCACAGAGGAAAAACTGCAGCCTATTGGCTCTCAATGCCGTCAGTTCTTTTCCCCTCGCTTCTTATTGCACACAGTGCCCAATATTCTCTCCTATTCTATCTTATAAAAAGTAGAGTGTGTTTACAGGTTTCGTGTGTGTATATGCGTTATGTGTGTAATTCAGGTTAAATTGCCATGCCGGCACTTTGAGATAAATAAGTGGGGTTTGGGTTTCAGTCTCCAAAAGGTTCGCCATCACTGGACTAGACTATATAAAGTGAACAAGAACCATGATGATAATTAATAGTAATACTACTATACTAAATGCTATTCTAATGCTGGAAATATGAAATCCATGGACGGACTTTACTCACCAAGCATCCACAAAAGAGCCTCCTTCTCCACTCACTGGTGACTCCAACAACAGTTCAAACAACCAGTGAAGCTTTCGGGGGTCCCTGCTCTCCTGCAGCAAACATAACAAGTAAAAAATGTTACATAAATTCTCCATGTTTCTACCTACCAGAAACAACAATTTAAGACCCTTATTTCTGCTCAATTGTAATTGTCCTCTTTTTTCCCCATTCATATGTTTTTTGGGACGTGAATGCACTGAAAATGCACTGATTGTCCTCAGCACAGAGGGAAATTCCTGGACACTTGTTGGGTCTTTGCTTACACCCCTGTGTATGCCAAAATATCTGGGCTCAGAGGCAAGTTCCTGCACACCTCTAGAATCCTTGGGTGCAACCCCCAGGCAATAGCCCTTGTACTGGCTGCACAAAAGTCTATGATTTAAAGCATCAATAACGCTTTCTGTCACAGGAGGGCGTTTGGGAAGCATAGTAAGTCAAAATAAAATTTTGGTCATAACTCGAGTTAGTTGTATCTCGAAGGTCCACTGTATCCACTACTCTAACATATTTGATATTCTTTATCTGTCCCTAGAACATTCTTTTGTGTGTACACAGTAACAAAGTACAACAGTGCAAGAAAAGATGCTACAGAACAAATTACACATGGCAGTCACACAGTCGCAGGGAGAGACTTACACAGGACGTGGCGATACACGTGCCCCAATCACTGTAGGTCTCCACCGTGATGTTGGATAACGCGGTCCTCAACAGAGGGCAGAGAAACTTCCAAAGATTTTCCACCTATTAAAACACAGCGTTAAATATTACAGCTGCTTTTTTTATTCAGACATTATTGAATGATAATAATAATGCTGCTTAACTGAGCAAAACCAGTCTTATAAAGAACTGGCATACACACCAAACATTGTATGAAAACGGGGATCTGTGGGGTTGACACACCTGTTTATCAGTTCATCTTCTTAATTCATCTGATACCCCAGTATAACCTATACATTTTTTTATACAATTGTAAAAAGCAATACACCTTTACACACCTTTTCAAATGTCCAGTGTTTGGATCCTCGGATTAACCCGGCAACGATTTCAGCTACACATCTCTGAGTGCTTTCATGAGTGTCTTCCACCAAACGCTCCAAATGGGGAGTTAGGACAGGCAGGAACGCATCATCAAAGTTTCTAAATAGACCCTAAACATTGATAAACACACAGTGAACATTGTTGTAAATTCAACAATATATGAAATCTAAAAAAAACAACAGACAGTACAGGTTTAACTGTAAAGGAACTTAAATCAGGAAAAATACTGTCTTTCGTCTTGCAAGACCAACTTGCCCCCCAAAATAGGCGCATAGGTATTCTAGGAGGGGTAGGGGGAACTACGGGGCTGAGGGAGGGGCAAGCAGAAAGCCAACCATGAAGAAACTAGCAGCAGACAGTAAGTAGAGTGCATGTAGTATGTTGTCTTTATGTAAATGAGTAATGTCTCTGCCTGATTGTAGTGTGTGTGCACCTCTGTGTGTGAATGAAAGCTCTCTCTGCATGATTGTAGTGTGTGTGCCTCTATGTGTGAATGATGGATGTCTCTGAATGATTGTAGTGTGTGTGCCTCCATGTGTGAATGATTCGTGTCTCTGCCCGACTGTAGGGTGTGTGCCTCCATGTGTGAATGATGGATGTCTCTGCCCGATTGTAGTGTGTGTGTGCCTCTATGTGTGTATGATTCGTGTCTCTGCCTGATTGTAGTGTGTGTGTGCCTCCATGTGTTAATGATGGATGTCTCTGCATGATTGTAGTGTGTGTGCCTCTGTGTGTGAATGACGGATGTCTCTGAATGATTGTAGTGTGTATGTGCCTCCATGTTTGAATGATGGATGTCTCTGCATGATTGTAGTGTGTGTGTGTGCCTCTGTGTGTGAATAATGGAGGTCTCTGCATGATTTTAGTGTGTGTGCCTCTATTTGAATGATTTATGTCTCTGCCAGATTGTAGTGTGTGTGCCTCTGTGTGTGTGTGAATGATGGATGTCTCTGCCTGATTGTAGTGTGTGCACCTCTGTGTGTGAATGATGGATGTCTCTGCCTGATTGTAGTGTGTGTGCCTCTATATGTGAATGATGGATGTCTCTGCATAATTGGGTCATTTCACACTAGTACTAGTATACACAAATGCAGCTAGTGCGAAATGGCCCTCCATCTGAACTCATATTTTGAATGGAAGATAAAATATGGAGTTTAAATATGTGTCTGTGTGTTATATGTACTGTATTGTGCCTGTGTGTGTTGTGCATACCTTTCTCTGTGTGTTGTATATATGTGCCTTTCTCTGTATCTTGTATATGTGCCTGCATATGGTGTGATGTGGGGCAGAAATCACAGCTTGTAGTTAAGTCTGCCAGAGTGCAGTGTAAATATACAATCTGTGCTAGGGAACTACAAGTATCAGCAATCCCCACTGTCCTCAAGCATGCTTTACTGTTCCACCAACCAGCTGTGCTGGATAACCACAAGTCTCAATATTCTCTAAAGTGGAAGTGTTTCATACGAACAGTTTCCATAATAGGGCCCTTTAATTGAATATGTATTGTGTCATGTTTTACAGTACTGGGGTTTCTCATAGAAGACCAATGTTACCTTTCACATGTAATGCGCAGCATTGGCGAATGCATTTCTTATAACACAAGCACACGTTTTTGATGCTTTGTTCCCAGCGCAGATGTGTAATGTGCAAAACGCATGTGTTTTTGTATAAGCGTTAAGGCATACCTTTAAAAAACGCATTTAGTTTGAAAGGGCCCTCACTGCTGGCTGCTTAGCGACTGATTGGCTACTAAAAAAGGCCTATTCTGGCTGTGAGGTTTGTCTCATTTGCTGAGCCCTCTTAGTTTGAAGACTTAGTGCTGCACATATACTATCCTTCATCATACGTCAAACATATACACCGATGTGTATAACATACAATACAGATCACACCGCTATGTATATACTGTGCTGTGCATGACATACTCAACACTGCTCACTCAATATTCTAACTTATCCTTTCTCTTCATGGCAAACACAGGACTGACCCACCTACCTTAAAAAGGCAAAACCTGCGAGGATTGAATTTGTCTTTTCCTTTCCGATCTTCTAAAGACAGAAATGTGATTAGTTGGTCGACAAACTTGTCATTGGTGAATTGATCATAGATGATCTGTTCAGCCTGTATAAACATAGAAGTAATACATATTTAGTGGTTGCCAAGTTACTATACATACCACACAATAAAACTATTTGAGTAAAGTTATTAATTTTTCTAGCTGGGCAAAGTACACTGCCTGTCACTCTCTCCCTCCCTCCGGGGCTCTTCACGCAGCCAGCGTCATTATTGACACCAGCTGCGTGAGTGGGAAAGCCGGCACTCCTCCATTAACATGGAGGTCTATGGCGCCGCCCCCCCCCGCCCCCTTCCGTGTCACCATGACGCGATCGGGGCGGTGTCGAAACCCCGGAAATGCTGCAGCGATAAGGACAAACGCTGCAGCTTTCCAGGGAGGCATCGGGTCTACCCGATGCCAGCTTCCCCTGCGGTTGAGATGACCCTGAACGGCAAACGAACAAGGATCGTCTCAACCGCTAAGGAAGTTAAAAAACAAAAGTTACCATAAAGCAGAACAACCTAAAAGGAAAATCAAGAAATGTATTAAGTGGATTACCAGCTCACACGTTTATGTCCTAGATATGCAGCAACTAATAAGCCAACAAGCCAAGCAACAGTCATGCATGTATACATTTTTATACTTATAGCCTATTGTAAAACTACACTACAACATGGGTGCAGAGGGCTGGTCTTTAACAATAGCATGCCACATGTTGGGGTCCCCATACACGTGCCGATGACATCACCATGTCCTGCACGATTGTTCATCGTAATGGAGACGTCACCACGTTGCTTTCCAGCGCTTGTCAATCGAGCAGCGAATCAATGTGCACCACTTAGCGCAATCTATACCACAAAGCCAACATGAAATGTAATAAGTGTGTGAAGTACTACAAATAGTTTAAACTGGCGCTTTTTTATGTAATAAATTTCCCAAACCAGAACATACCTTTCACTATTCTATCAAGCTGCCCGAAGCATGAAATAACCAGCAAAGAGGAGCAAGTAATGCAGCCTTATGAGGAGTCTCTCTAGATTTATCTACAACATGAGACTCCTGCTTTAAGCCAAACATTCACAAGAAAATACGATCAAACAGGGATTCAACATGTCTGTATTTCCCTGTTCCATTGCCATTACTTTGTATGGGGACTGAGTGTCCCCATCCCAAGTATCGACCAGGGATCAATTTCCTCAGGTGGTGCGCAATGATTTCCTGAAACGATTGTTCAGCGGTCGTTTGGTGACTCTTATGTCAAACGCACAATGATCCCCAGGGAATTGAGCGGTGTATGGCCAGCTTTACACAGGACAGCAGCTCTTTATCCCAGTAGCTGCATGACAACAAGGAATGACGGAAAAAAAGCAGAGGATTTAAAGTTAACCTGTAGCTGCAGTGGCAATTAACCACTATAAATATGAATAGAGAATTCAGTTGGGATTTTCATCATCTAAACTAGAGTATAAACTGCAATATACTGCACATTATTAAATCTTAGTATACACATACGTACGTACTTCTGACATGTCGTCCCTAGATCTTCCCAGCCGTGGCTGTTGGTTGGAAGGTGCATACACTTGCAGGTTTCTGTATGGATGACAAAAATGGATATAAATAATAGATTAAGTGGAGAAAAATGTACATAATAAACTGTTTATGTGAAAGGAAATCAGATGTAAGAATAAAAATTATTTAACTATTGAATCTGTGCAATCTGTATCCTCAGTGGTTGAGGTGGTGCATCTACCTTGCTTAGAATTTCTTACGCGACAGTGTCCACACCCATTTAATGTTCCTGCCACTTAACATGCTTAGCATGACTATGTTAAAGCATTGACCAAAACCGAGGGCTCGTCATATTTTGTTATGTAAAATGCTATGTTTTGTATACTGCCCTAGAACTATTCACTAAATAATTTCCTGTATCAGGGGCAGAAATGTCTTTACAGCAGGAAAATTCACACTAGGACATCATATGTATTAGCTCATCAATTTATACTCTGGGATGGTTTTAGCATATATTGAAAGCAGACAGCGAACGAACGATCACAAGCAGCCAACTAGAAGTACAATATGACCAGCAGATGAAAACGGACCACACGCTTCATCATGCGTTCAGCTCATACAAAAAGACCTTGCCATAAAGAGAAGTTGCCATAAATTGTACATCCTTTTGTGCATCTTCTGGTAAATAACGTATTTTCCCCCACAAAATCAGGGGGCAGGATACATATCTGCGCTGGCTCTGTCTGGGGAATTCACAGAGGAAAACTGGTCAGCTCCGATCACTCCCTGCACTCCCCCCTCCCATTCTGTCAATAGACAGAACCTATGAGAGGAGGGGTTATAAGAGAGGAGAAAAGAAGCACCTGAACTACATTCAGTGTTAAGGTACACATACATGCATGCATCCATTCCCGAGCAATCGCTCTGCGATTGCAGAATGCTTATGCCAGATCCTTAGCCGATACTTTGGATGCTGATTGAAGGTCATCCAAAGTAAAGGTGGCCAGTTTTTGATTCCCAAATGAAGGATTGTTGGGTGCGGCAATTGATTGTTTGGGAATCAAACGCAAAATCAACCCATGTTTGGGCAACTTTACTCCTCTGCTCTGAGTGAGAAATATAACAGAGAGACTTTTGCAGCAGTCCCTGCTCTCCCCCTCCCTTCTCCTAGGTGCTATCTATTGACTCTCAGAAGTAGGGAGAGCAGGGGCTGATCACAGCAGATAGGAGAAAAGACGCAGCCCTGTACATATACATGCTGTATTGTAGGGGTGTGTCTAATTGGGTGCGTAATACAACTCTCTGTTTCCTATTGCTACAGTAGCAATCTGAAGTCAGAAAATTGGAGGAAAATTTGCCATTTACGCTGTATGACCAAAGTCAAGACATTTCAGAACAGCTGCTGCCCAAATAGCATCAAAGTAACACCTACAAGAAAACGGAAAGCTTAGTACCTACCGAGGCCATGTGTAATATCCCCAGTGTGTCTTTTCCACAAAACGGCACGCTTCCCAGGATTCCCTCGTCTTTGGCAGACTGTCACTGTCATAATGTATCCACTGGTTGTCGAGCCTATACCCTGAGATGGCGACATCTGCTTTGGTACATCCACCTTTTCCAGAATAAAGAGAAAGCATAGAGGACCTTTTACATTTTGCTTTTCTGTTTTAAAAATACATAAAGAGTAATACATAAAGAGCTTTCACTAAAGGGTTTAAAAATTTTGCCTGAGCTTAACAAAATTGTTAGAAAGCAGCAACACAAAAGGTGCACTGTTTATCATTAAGGGTATGTTCCCACTTGGGCGATTGTAATTGCAGTGCGGAGCTGCAGGAGATCTCTAGCACCCAGCAGGATATTTTGCCCCTCTCCGTCTGATTGCGCTCATAGAGAGTGAATGGGCACAATTGAGACACATGAGTTTTAACTGCGGCCATAGACCTGCCCTCGGCCCATGGAGACGTTCAGCGCACGCGATTAAAATTGCGTCGGCCCCGCGGCTGATTGCCTATGTGGGAACAAAGCCTAAGGCTAGGGCTTCACTATGCACAAGCCCCCCCTCTTTTACATGTTAGGGCCACATTATTAGCCGCATAACATAGCGCATCCGACAACGTGAATGAATGGGCTAACTTAAAACTATCATCATTATGACACGGCCATTGATTATGAATGGATGCGTAAAGCCTCTGCTGCATTGATGTCAATGTGGAGCTCTGCGTCATCACTAATGTGATGGAGGCTCGAACCAACGGATCAGAGGCTCTGACCGGATGTAGAGACAGCCCTGTCATAGCCCCATTGCAGTCAATGGCCGGCTTCTGCACTGCGTTAAAATCTGTGTTCAACACAGGGTCTTAGTGCATAGCATCAAGAATCAATGCTGAACTGTATTTTGCTCACCATAAAATATGGGAACTGCAACTCCAACCAGCAATGGAAGTTAACTCCTTCAGATCTCTGTATGCGAGTAGGCAGCTTCAGCCAGCTCACATACACAGACAGGGATAATCAATCGGCCGATGGATCACCCCTGCCTGCGTATGTGAGTTGGCCAAAGCTGCACGTTCACAACGAGATGCAGAAGCTTCTGCAGAGCCAGTGTATGTGAGCAGGCAGCTTTAACCAGCTCACATACACAGGTTTAACAGGTGGTGGCTAAACCCAGTGCTTAACCATGGAGGGAAATGCAAAGTCACATTTGCAATATAAGATGCACGGATTCCACCCCTCCCACCCACCACACGATTTTGGCTACTGAGGAATGACAAAAGACAGTTTTAAAGAATTATATTTTCCCCATAAATATACATACTGATAGTGTAAGGGCAAATGGGTATTTTGACATGGGGTCTCTTCAGCTGCTTAAGAATTCCAGCCACAGCAGAGATTGCCATCTAGAAAGACGAATACAAAAAAGAAAGTCACAAACTATTATTGTGTAAAGAAATAACATTAAACTTTGCTGGATATATAAGGCTGACAACAGAAGTAAAAATGGAATGATAACTGCACCTTGCGGACAATAAGAGCATCATGAGTCAGACACTGCACCAAATATCTGATTGCACGAAGAGGTAGAACATAGTCATCTCTCAGAAGTAACGACAAGAACCCAATGCCAATGTGTTCAAACTTCCATGGGCTGAAAGGAAGACAGACAAGAAGGACAACTGCGTTAGTAAAGGACAAGTTTCATTCCATTTCAGGATAACATACTCTTGTTGAACATAAAAAAAAAACTCTGATCTAAGGTAAGTGTGTGTATTATCGTAACCAATTAATGAACACTTTATACTGCTA
Source organism: Ptychadena robeensis (assembly GCA_036250615.1). Lineage (NCBI taxonomy): Eukaryota > Metazoa > Chordata > Amphibia > Anura > Ptychadenidae > Ptychadena > Ptychadena robeensis. The sequence continues at coordinate 149,716,089 of CM070035.1, read as the reverse complement.
AACCATTCAACAGGATTAAACTTTACAATTGTATACTTACAGGTTTCTTTGTGTCGCACAATCGATCAGAGTGTCAACCAAGCGTTCATAATGCCTAGAAAGAGAGAGAAAAAAAAGAACTGTTAGGAGACATTTGGACATGCTTTGTTTTTAGACAAGTTTTACAGTAAAAGCTAAATTAAAGATAAAAAACAACAGACTTGATGTTTGGAAAGCACCCAGACAACACATATTGTTAACGTATTCCAAATTAGAAATCTGTCCTCTTTGAGCCGCTAATGCCACTGTTCTCAAATCCAACTTTCCATACCGTAAAGACTCTGCATTCTTCTCCTCCTGTTTGTGCAGTGCTAGACTCAGCAGATCTACATCAGGCAGCTCCGCGCCAAGAGACGGGTTACAGGACTTCTGCAGGAGAACAGCAATCTGGACACAACTTTCTGGCACCTGTAACAAGCCATACAAGCATCAATGAATTTGATCCCAATTTAAAAATTAACCTTTTAAACTTTGTGAGCCCAGAATTATTATTAAAGCGGATGTATACCACCTTTCCCCATGAAGAAATTGGCATAGAGAACTATCACTGTTAAGCAGGGTACAGACATGAAGATATGGGCCAAATCGATAGCCGTTTCGAGCGCCGTGCACGCTCACAGCCATCTATCTGGCCCATATAATATGCGGCCATCGCTGTTTTTTCAATCAAACCCGCTCGAAAACATATCGGACTGTTAAATACGGCCGATGTCCGATGCTTTGCATAGAGACCGCTAGTCTCCAGGCAAAGCTTCAGCTGAGCCGGGGAGAGAGCAGAGCCGTCTACTCGGCTCCGCCGATATCTGTCAGCAGCGTGATGACGTCATCGGACGGCTCAAATATCGAGCTGTCTGTACGCTGCTTAAGGAACAACCAACTGGAACTTGTATTGTGACCTGAATAAAATGAATTATTTTTCTGGGTCAGGTAGCCCTATGCCACCATTCTCTTTAACAGCTGTGAGGTATTTTAAGGCTATACGCGGGGTCTTATTGCCCCATAGGAATGCTCTGGTCACTGAGCGCAGCGAGTTGAAAAAGGATTTTGGCAGAGCAATAGGGATGGTTTGAAAATGAATTATTTTTATCCTAATTTAGTAAAAGATGTTTAAGTAAATATTGTTGTAAGATTTTGTGCTCCTAGAAACCCCAACATTCTGATATTGAAAAAGGAAATAAGGTTTTGTACAATTATATATAGAGAAAGTCCACAACACAACTGTAACAAGGGGGAAGGGTTGGTGCAAAGTAAAAGTAATCCTGAAACGAACCAAAATATATAAGAAGATGTTGTAATGTTTGATTTAAATGTTAAAATAAATAAAAAAATAAAAATTACCGAAAAGTCCAACCCAATTGTTTCGTATTGCCGATGTATCTTCTCAGCCAGATCATCGAAAAGGCGTACAATGGATGGTTTTTCTAGTGACATTGCTTTACTGAGACCTGAAGACACTATTGCTGGCCACGTCTGGACAATGCACTCCCAATCATGAAGGTTTGCTAGGCACACTGCACCATGGTTCCCAAGCAGACAATACAAGGCACCCTGTGGACAAAAATGAACGTTTAGACCCCATGTATACAACAAGTCAGGGTTTCAGGAACAAAGATAAACAGAGGTTATATCAGAACAGAAGATGAAGCATCAAGCTGGTCCCTATGGGCAAATCCTGATTTTAAAGACTAAAGGCCCCCATACACCTTACAATCTTACCATACAATTTCTGTTCAATCAACTTTTCTTCTACCAAAACCATGTAATATGAGGAGCTTTCTGAACCTTCAAATCACTATGTATTCTATCAGGGAGGACCCGGCACTACATAGCAGTGATGTATACATTCAAATCACTATGTATTCTATCAGGGAGGACCCGGCACTACATAGCAGTGATATATACCTTCCAATCACTATGTATTCTATCAGTGAGGTCCCTTTACTACATAATTGTTGGTAGATCTAATGGAAATTGTATAGAGTGCTCTAAAGATGTAGGGCATTGAAAGCAAGGATCTTAGCGCAGTGCACAAGCCACCCATTGACAGCAATTGGACAATAGCAGGGCTGTCTCCACAGCCTGTCAGAGCTCCTGATCCGTTGGGGCCAAGTCTCCATCACGATTTCTACATAAACGCGGAGGCTTGTGCTGACATCAGGGGATCCAAGCATAGTGGAGCCCTAGGTTGAGATGTTTGCACCAAACATTTTATACTGGTTTCTCCAGTATACAACATAATACTAAAAAAGTTTTTTTTTTTTTATTATGAAAATATGTGTTACCCAGTCTTATGAACTAAAGTAAATGAGAAAACTAAAAATGATATTCACATCTACAAAGGACTAAATCTTTAGTCCCTCAGCCGGGCTTGATGTAATATCCATATGGCCGTAACTAAAGGCTCATAAAATGTGTTTATTTTAAAGACAAATTTACAATTAATAAAGTAAGTAATAAAACTATTGAAGTCTACTGCAAACAGCCATAGCAACTTTATAATATACTGTTTATAGGAAAAAAAAGACATCTCAAAACAAGTAGGGAGTATACCAACTTTCCATTTACTCCCTTGCTGGAGAAAATTTGAGGTAAATTTGCACTTGCATTTGTCATTATTTGAACTACACGTTAAAAAAATTTCCAGACGCCCTCCAGTGGCAAAAAGCGTAAATGACACTTCAAAGCAGACATTTGTACAAAATGTACCCTAGCTTTAAAGCCTGAAAAACGTCACCTGACCCCACCAGGTTGCCTGGAAAAATAGGATTGCCACTCCCAAAGTTTTTTTATTTTAATTTTTTAAGATAAAAAAAAAAACGGTGAAAAAACTTTGCAAAGTGCTAAAGTCCCTTTCAGAGCTTCACCATTGAAGTCAATGGGTTGTTTAACAACCAAAGGACCCTCTGAGCGTGACAGAAGGCACTCAAAAAACGAACAGAAAATGTACTGCTTGATTAACGACATTTTCTGTTCTTTAAACTACCTCATTGACTTCCATTTTAAACCTAAAACAAGGTCCTTGCAAACAACAGTGTTAATTTAGCCTAAGTATTTTTTCCTAGGTAGGATGTGTCATTTGGTACATGCCTGAATAGTCCATTGCCGGGCTTAAATGCAAACATGGGTAAGGTTGGGAAATCCTTAGCCCTTAGTATTGAGTTGGTTCAGGGCCCTTTCACACTATATGTGCTGCGTTTCTGTAAATGCATGCCTTTTTTTTTCAATACTGCTTTTTTTCGTAGAAAACCATCGTTAACATTCAAACTGCATTTGTTGCGTTTTTACAGCATGTGTTTGTGCATGCCTTTAAAAAGCGCATATAGTGTGAAAGGGCCTATAACTCTTAAGATGGCTCTAAAGAAAATTAAAGGACAACACAAAGAAAATTTTTGCTTTACATACCGTAACACAAACAAAACACATAAGATAAGAAAATAAAGTCATGTATTAAATTGACCTGTGTGATCTTTGTATCAAAACAGCCTATCTAGGTAGTTAAAACCTTTAAAACCCTAATATATTTTTTCCCTATTATTGACTTTAAAGTATGTAAAATGAATGACATTGTCAATACTCATCGTCAGGGGAAGATCATGTATACAAGTTTCCCCAAATAAATCATTTGTCACATGATATTATACAGTTAAAAAAAAAAACACTTTTAATAATGAATAAAGATTATACTTACTTTGAACTGCTGCTGTTTGACATTGTGTCTTTCCGGCCGCAGATATTCAAGTACAAGTGGAATAATGTCCCGGCAGCAGAAATTGTATGTTCCCAGAGCAGTGAAGAAAGCCTGCTGTGCTTTATTTCTGACCTAAGCAAATAACAATGGCATCAAAAAACCACACAGTGATAACAACTACCTTGTATCATAAATAGGAGAAGTTATGTTTAGTACTGCGATAGTCATCAACTTATCTAAAGTATATAAGACATTTAACAACTTAAGATAGCCAATCAATCCTAAACATTATGCAGTTTTCCCCAATATAAGCCTCTGTGTCATAATTGCATAAGAAACAAATATAAGTGTATATGCTTGGCTCTGCAAGGCATTTGTATGGGCAACAGCTGCCACAGGCTTCTAAAAGTGCTAATCTCTTTGAACGTTAACATTTAATACATGCATTAAGGGGTTGAATAGAAGTTAATAAAATGCCATTGTACATCAGCCAGTGACTGAAAGCTGACCACAGGATGGCAGGAATGTTTAATGATTAAGTGACTACTATAGCACAGATATGAATCTATGACTAGTGCAGACCAGGGGTAGGCAACCTTTTCGGCTTGTAAGCAACATTGGCTTCTTGAATTTGATAAAGGGGCCGGACTAAAAGCTTATAATGGACAACCAGCCATAGGTGCGCCAATATCATCCATAACTGGCATCCATTATGATAGCAGTGATGTGTGACAGGGACGTTGTTACCTCTTACAATTTCCTGTAAAAAAATGCTCATTCATTGTAATGAGCAGAGATAATTCCTAGAGACTGCCTGTCGTCACCATGAGAATGCGCCCAGAATGTCATGGGCACGCTACATCGTCCCCAAGGCATCATCCTCATTGCAGAGAACAAGCAGAGGGGAACATCTTTTCAACAAGGTGACAAAAGGCCGGAAAAGAAAGCTAAAAGGTCCGGATGCGGCCCCAGGGCCTTAGTTTGCCCACCCCTGGTGTAGGCAGAACTAAACCAGAAGTCGTACAGCATACAGTAGAATGGGGTGATTACTGGGTGTTGCAGAAATTCTGGGTCATTTACATTATTATAAAACAATCCTTTCACTGTAGTAACCCAATGTGCCTCTAGTTAAAGACGGAAAATGTTTTGACTACGTTTAGGTCTAAAGAAATGTTTCTTTTTATATTTAGAAATAAAAATGCTTAGTGCTAGCTGTGTATGTACAGCAAAGGTATAGTAAACTTCAGACTTACTTGCCCATAAGAACTAGTGGACAGACGTAGAAGATCCCGCACCAGGTCTTGGTGGACTTTTTTGTATTCACAGCCTTCAACAGTCAATGTTCTCAACTGAAAAATAATACATTATGGACCCGAGTTATTAAAAGTGAACCACATGTGAAGCAGTTGACAATTGAACATTTTATTAAGTGAACTATGGGCTCACTCCTCTAAAGTGTATAACACTTTGTGAACTTCTGCAACTTTGTATTAGCATAACCAATGTGATATGATCTCTTGTCTTTTCTAACCAGACAAGTACAATTGCTTAACCTCCCTAGTAGTTGAGACAAACCCTGTTCGTTCGGTGAACAGGGTCCTCTCAACCGCACGGAAAGCCGGCGGCGGGGAGACCTTATGGCTCCCCGGAAAGCTGCAGCGATTGTCTACATCGCTGCAGCATTTCCGGGTTGGCGGCACCTCCATGTTAATGGAGGAGCGCCGGCTTTCTATCTCACGCAGCTGTTGTCAGTAATGACAACAGCTGCGTATACAGCTCCGGCAAGATGCAGGAAATGACAGGCAGTGTACTCCGATACGGGCGGTGCGCTAGGAAGGTTAATTGTGTAAGGAAGGAAAATAAGGTAAACTCTGCTGCTAAATGGCAGAACTCAGACTTGGACAGTAAAGGATACAGATCCTTTTGCACCAAAAAAAAGGTTCAGCTGTAAGTACCGTATCGGACTTTAAGACCCACCAGATCAGAAGACGCACCCAGTTTTTAGAGCAGAAAATCAGAACAAAAAAGATTTCATGTGTTTAAATGAATTAGGGAAAAAATCCCCTGCAGTACCCAATTTCAGCCACAAAAATTTTGTCACTAGAGCACACCGGCATCTCTTCTTCCTTAGGGTTTCCACATCCGTTGGGACTCCCTCTGCTAAGCGTATTGCTTGGTGGGAGGTCCCAACGGAGCACATTCACTTACCTGCTTGGCGGATGCTGTGTTTTCAGTGTCCAGCCGTTCTGTCGATGCAAGGCTGAACATAGTTGAGTACGTTGAGCCTCGTTGAAGGTTTGAACACAGCATTCGCCGCGCAGGTAAAGTCTATGTGCTCCGTCATGACCTCCAGCCAAGCAATACGATTAGCAGAGGGGGTCCTGATGGTTGTGGAAACAGCCTCACACTCTGGTCTCCCTGTACGCTGTGTGTGTGAGGAAACTGCCAGCGAATGCAGCTTTCCCTACACACAGTCTGCATTAGCTATATCTGTGGGGCACTGCAAATAGAGGCAATACAGTTCAGATGGGAGATCAACTGTGTGCAGATCCCCCATCTACTGGGAGAGCTGGTGGGGAGCCAAGTCGGTCAAATGGCCATAGGTGTGCACATTCGGACCATAAGACACATGCACTTCCCTCCCCCAAATTTTTGGGGTGAAAAAGTGCGTCTTATAGTCTGAAAATTACGGTATGTGCAGTTACTATGTTCAAAAGAATACAAAAAAAAATTCATAATCAGAACTATAAGGTGTATTGATGCCGTACCTCATGTTGCAACATGACTCTATCAATGAGCAATGCTCGGATGTGCCTCTTCTTTCCATGGAGCTGGAAGTTACAGATATCATTAAAGTCACATAAACGTTCTGTATGCATGTAGATTTTTTTTAAGAAGATGCAAACCCCAACTAGATGATAATAAATGACTGAAGAACGAAACCATTTTTTGATATTTTAGAAAATACAGATTTATTTTTGTACCATCTTTGTGCTGCTGACATTTTCAGACACTTTATGGAAGAAAGGACATAAACAAGGCCCTTCATGGCAGAGTTATAGAACTATAACTTTGTAAAAGGTAAAGATTAAACCCAAACAACACAAATGTATGGCCTATAATGTGACAATAACCAGTGCTATAAATGTCTTTGTAATTATCTCTTTTGTTCTGCTCACCTCAACAGCCACATCATAGAACAATGACCAGTAAAAAGCTAGAAATACACAGTCTGTTGTACCCAGAATACAGCTTTGTGTAGTAATTAGCAACATGTGTTATGTTACTATAGGTAGGTATAGATACTATAGGTAATGCACTTAAATGTATGTCCAGCAAGCGCACATTCAAAATGCTTGTTCCCATTATAATCCATGTCACTTTGCATCAAAGCTGATAGGTGTGAATGGGGCCTTAAGCTAGCCACACATGGTACAATTTATCATTCAATCGAGGTTTGATTCGATTTTGTACTTCGATTTAAAAAAATCGAACATTGATTGTCATTTAATCGAAGTTCTCCACATTTAATTAAATCGAAGTAATCTAAAATCGTCAATTGGATTAATGTTTTTTTTTAACAGGAACTTTTTTTCCCCCAGGAAGTAGTCATATGTTAATAGCGCATCGAGATGATTGAATCGAAACAAACAAAACACTTTCAGAAATGTAGTTCGATCATTGATCATCAACAAATATTTTCCAACTTGTCTGATCACTTTTCAATCGACGATTTTACTAAAATCGTACAATGAACATCGATTGAACTATGTGGGCAGTACATCGCTTAACGTTCAATCGATCTTTTTTTTTCCACAAAAATCGACGATTGAATGCTAAAATTGTACCATGTGCGGCTAGCTTAAGTAATTCTGCACCTTTCCTATTGAACTTATCTGCCCTACTTTAAATGGCTCACAGGGAAGGTACAACTGGGCATAACCCCATAAATGTGGTAACACAATTTACCAGATTTAAAAATATGGATTTAAAATTAGACTGCAGTGGTTCACAGCTAACCATCACAAAGAGACACCTAAGTGCGGAAGCTAAATTGATCTCTTCTTCTGATTGGTTAACTCACCCGATTTTCCATTGACTTTTTGACAAGTGTAAAACTCTTCCATCTGGAGTCAAACTCGTGCTTATGGGATCCCTGGAACTGTAGAACGTCAGTGATGATCTGCAGGAGACAATGTTAGGTCATCAATTTCTTTGATTGAACAGTGTTCGGTAAATAATTTGTGTTATTAAATTACACAATGATGTCTCCCCAATATCACTAATATATACATTATGACTACACAACTACATAGAGTCTTTGTGATGTCATGAGAAAGGAATGCATTTCATCCTCAGACTGACCAAACCTTATAAAGGTATACTACCAGTTATTGGTCAGTGTTTACCAGGTGAAATATTCATTGTTCTCAACTGGTATTTAACCTCCTGGGTGTTATGCCTGAACCTAGTATGGTCACAGTTGGCTCTTAAAACAAACTGTGCCTGCGTCTGGATCTGTCCAACTCACCCGTGTTCTACGAGCCTGCAGCGATTCTGCACCACATTCTCGCTTATCCCTTCCGGAGCCGCAGCTTTTGGTGTAGCTGAAGAGGTGGGGGAGCAGCGCCATAGGTCTCCATGTTAATGGAGGGAGTGTTGCTATGTGTTATATAAATATCCCTAAAAATAGCCTTGTTGGTAAGTGATAACTGTGCCCAAGCTGGGATCTGGGATACTCACCCATGCTCTACAAGCCTGCAGCGATTCTGCATCGCTGCAGGCTCACTTGTCCCTGAAGAGGTGGGGGAGCAGTGTCATAGGTCTCTATGTTAATCGAGGGAGTGTTGCTTTATGTTATACAAATATCCCTATAAATAGCATTGTTGGTAAGTGATAACTGTGCCCGAGCTGG
>CM070035.1:149664328-149679152 GCA_036250615.1 Ptychadena robeensis | reverse complement strand
TTGAAAATCATGATAGTATAAAAATCCAAAGCTGAGCAAATAAGCAATATCATCCAATATTTAAGATTTGGTTTTATAGGGAAAAAAACCATATAGCACCCCTCTGCAGCCGCCCTGAAACCAAAGCTACGACACGGTGTACAGGCACTGCACATTTTGTGCAAGTTCTTGTCAATTATCCACAACCGCCCGTATTTTATGAATGTGGATGACATGTTGGCATTGCAGTTCAGAACAAAGCGCTCCTGACCGCCCTTGTGAACGGGACCTGGATTGTTACTTTTATATATATGACGCTGTTGTCAACAATCTGGAGGGGTACTAGGGAGGAAGAAACGCTATACGGCATATTACAACTCACTACGAATATTTCCACATGTGATACCTACCCCTTCCCACTGAGGAAGATTCTGGACTGAAAGCCAAAGGCCCATGAATTCATCGAACCACAATCTAATAAAATACAAAAAAATACCCAAAAATATATTACACTTTACGGTTACCTCGCCACAAATTGTACTTCTCATCTGTATATTCAGTTACTCACCTAAAACCTTTATGGTGAAGTTCTGGAGGCAGGGAGGTAGGCAAAAATAATTCAAAATAACTAATAGCCTTTTGCATTGTTACATCAAAAGGACACATTAAAGGCCGCCATTCTTCTAGCATTTCTGCAGTTGCATCGTCATGAAAGTAACTGGGAAAAAAACATTTATATGAGATAGCTAGTTTTTTGTTTTTTTAAACACAATTTCATACATAACAAAAAGGGATGTTCTACGCCAATCAGAAACGGTCTGTTACTGATATTACAACAGCTGATACAATAAAATGATAAACTAAATAAAGTACTGTGTGCACATAAATCATATTAATCTAATTGCAAAACAAAATTCTTAGGAATGAAAACATGTTTTTGCTTTAACCTCCCTGGTGTTATGGGAAGCCACTGCCCGTGCAATCGCGGAGTCGCTCACTCCCCAGCTCTCAACACACCGCTGGTGTCAATAAGACTCCAGTGGTGTGTGCAGGAAAAAGCAACACCGCCCTTCATGGAGGTCTATGGTGTCGTGCCCTCGGGAGACTCGGGCCAGAACAACAACAGAAATGCTGCAGGTTCAGGGAGAACAGGCGATTGTGTCTGATCCTGGCGCAGCTTGATCCAAGATCAAATTGCGCCTGTACTGACTTCAAGCATAACCCTCAGGAGGTTAATATAAAAGACTCATCCCCCCACTTCTCCCAACAGTTCACTGGTTCTAGGTATAGGGCAGTGGAACCCAAACTGGGGGGCAGGGGGGTTTCTGTGTGTGTTTGTCTCTTTGTAAATGATTCATGCCTCTGCATGAGCGAAGTGTGCATGTGTCCTTGTGAAGAATGAATGTTTCTGTATGATAAACCAAATAAAGTTGTACAAGTGGTTTTTCACATAATGTTTGAGGGCAATTTCACATGATACTGAATGTAAACATGGATGAAATGGCCCTCCATCTGAATTGTGTAGTTCGCATGGGGTGGATAGATAATGTTGCTTTCTAGAAAAGGGGGGCCCTGCTGGGAAAACTTCACAAACAAATGGTGCCACACTCAAGACCAGGAGGCAACCTGTGGCTATTGAGCCGCTTACGGCTCTTACGGCGGGTTGCTCTGGCTCCGCTCACATGTCTCCCCTGGAGAAAGATCTGTGAGAGATATGGGATGCATTCCTCCCTTCCAGCGTGTAGGCTTTATGAGGGGGGTGGGGGGGGGATGAAGGGACAAGAACAAGGCAGCGAGAATCTACCGACTGGGAAGAGGAGGGGGGATTTCTTGGCCACTCTCCTCCATCAAGGATGCCTCTATATACATACAGGCGAATGGCAAGATCCCCCCACACATCATCAAGGAGGTGAATCCAGAAAGAAGAGCCAAGGCTCGGGCTCGCCTGAAACTCAATCATGATTAAATAAATTTACTTACGGTCGACAGGCTTTCACTAGTGTTTTTAGGACACCTTCCACAGAACTGGAGAAGAAAAAATACAAACCAAAATAAATAGTAATAAAGACAGTATATGTAATGAAATGACAATAGCACTTTTTATTTTATTGAAGTGTTAAAACATCTGTGAAGCTTTTACTGGTTTGTGCATTAAAAAAATTTTTTTCAAAGGGTAGCAAAAGGTATTTTTTGGGTGCGGGATCGCTGAATATAGTTAGAGATGTACTTTAAACAGAACCAAAAGACCACTTTGTTAAAGACATTAATGAATTTTTCAGCAGAATAATAATAACCTCAGCATTAGGCAAGATAAATGGTACTAAAAGAGGAAGCTTCCAAAATGCACAAAATGTTCATGGGGGGTGTTACAAACTAGGGATCTCCATACACATCAAAATCTCAGTACAATCAAATGTAGTGCGCCAATAAAATTGATGCAGCTTACTCTCAAATCAAGAAAATAAAAATCACAACATTTCAAGGGTACATTTTGGGAATTTATTAAAAAAAAAAAACGAAGATGGTATCACTCCCAACTTTGCTGGAGATGTTGAGAAGCATTTTGGACATTTGAATAAACAATTATTGCTCTTTACAATTTCCCACAACGATTCTTTAAAACTCAAGACATTTGGTGATTATACCATGTTCAGGGGCTTTTGCAATTAACCCACAAATCAGCTAGTTGGAATAATGACATCCTGGAACATAAGCACATTTGCTGTGTGTTTCTGTGTCTCAGCTGCTGCATAGCCCACCCAAGGCTTATACTCGAGTCACTCTGCTTTTCCAAAGGGTACCTCGCCTTATATTCAGGGTCAGCTTATAAGTATACAAGTATATACCCCATTGCAACATTACAACTCTTCTTTAATTATTAGGATCTGCAATCAACTATGCCAACTAATCCTGAAGTCTCCGAGGTGTACATGTACCTCAGCGCAAAGAAATGCATCATACAATCAGCCCTTCCACCAAAAATGTGATGCAGGAAGACATTGAAATAACTACCAAATAAGCAAAGTAAATCAAAACCAAATGCCGATATACACTGCCTGGGCAAATAAAAGGTCACACACTGTAATATTTCATTGAACCGCATTAAGCTTTGATTACGGCACGAATATGCAGTGGCATTGTTTCGATAAGCTCCTGTCCCAGATTTATAGTTACCAGATTGTAAGGGTCCCCATACACGTTTAGATTCCTTTACATCTCCTTTTGTTTTACCAAAACCATGTAATATGAATAGCTTTCTAAACAATCAAGTCTACCTGTGTTCAATCGAAGAGACCCGGCACTACATAGTTGTTGGTAGATCTAAAGGCCCCCATACACGGGTCGGATTCCAGCCGGATTCCGGGGCGATCGATTCCGGGCGCGTGCACGCGAAACGATTGTGCCGGAATCGCGTGCAGCCCACCTTGTACGATCGATCACGTCCGATCGTTTGGGGGCCCAGAATCGGATCCGACAGAGAACCAACATGTTGGTCTTTTTGATCCGATTCTGCACACATCAGGGGGAGTTGCCATTTGTGAGGTGGACAATCGGACACGGAATCGTCCCGGAATCCGTTGGACAAGGTGGTATGCAGCGATCGGATTCTATTAATTGGCCGATCGATCACACCTGCGATTCCCGCCGGAATCGATCGGATAGGTGATCGAGCGGCCATGGAATCCGGAATATGGCTGGCTTCAAGGATATCTGACAGAGAAATCTAAAGGTGTATGGCCAGTTTAAGCCCAATCGGGAAGGGTCCTCTACTCTTCTGTACCTGTGTGTTATCTTGTGTTGTCTCAACTCTAATTTATTGTACAGTGCCGCGTAATATGTTGGTGCTATATAAATAAATAATAATACTGTGTTGCATTCATTTTAAGATCTTGCATTGATGATGGTAGAGTCTGACCGCTGCGCAAATCCTTCTCCAGCACATCCCACAGATCATCAATGGGGTTAAGGTCTGGACTCTGTCATGCTCCCCGAACCACTCTTTCACAATTTGAGCCCGATGAATCCTGGCATTGTCATCTTGGAATATGGCCGTGCCATCAGGGGAGATATAATCCATTGATGGAATAACCTGGTCATTCAGTATATTCAGGAGTCAGCTGACCTCATTCTTGGAGCATACTGTTGCTGAACCCAGACCTGACCAACTGCAGCAACTCAAGATTTATCCAATAGGAGGCTCATACCTATTTAATAGTTAAATCCAGGTGGTGATTTTTTTATTTTTTTTGGACAGGCAGTATATATTTGCCAATACGTTTAATAAATCAATTAGTTCTACTGAAAAAGTCCCCACTCAGCGTGGCGGCAGACAGCAGCTCTAACTGTGGGAGACCAGCACTGGCCCACGCTGACATTTCCTATTAAATGTAACGATAGAAAATAACACATGAAGCCCTTCCAGTTTTAATATTATAAAAACACATAACATTTTCAGAGCTTTTCATGGCTTCTCCACTTATGAAAATGATGTGTACAAGTACAGACTTTCACAAAGCCAGAAGCACACACATGCCGGGGTACTGACGTAAAGCCAATCCCGGTCTATCATTAGCTCAGATTGGAAGACATAAAAAAAAATAACAAATAAATTGTAAACCATTTCAACTGTGGAGGTCTAGCTGGTGTTTAGTCAGTATAGTAGAGTAATACACCAATGACTTTCATTTACTAAAACAGTGGTTTTCAATCTTTTTAGATATGCGACCCCGGGAGTATAATTTGAGTTTTGAATACAGAAGGTGACATTCCGCTACATCACTTCCAGGTAAGTGTTGTGTCCAGGAAGGTTGCCCCAGCCAGAAACGCCATGTCCAGATTTTTCCTCCTGCCTTTGTGGCAGACCCTGGGATGGGATACATGGGACTCTTGCGTCCCTTACAACTGGGACCCCCTTGGTATTACTTGGACAACTTTTCAGGGAGCAGGAGCTGCATGGTGTTTAACCAGACATGTGGAAACCCAGTGTACAAACTAATCCGCTCTAGAGAAGTTATGGAGCCTGTCCCTGGCCTACCCTCCGCCACCTGCCAGTATATCTGACAGAACATTTCATCGCGGAGGCTTACAAACAGCCACAAGTACTTGGCTTGTATGGCAACCCAGGGGGGGTTCACCTCTCAGGGCCTTCCTGCATGCCAGGAACTTGGGTTGCTACCGGCACTGCTCCTGGTGTATCACTGAGGAGACTGCATGGCACCTCTTCTAGTGGTGTCCCTATGCACAGGCCATGTTTGAGGCCTTGGTACAGGTACTTACACAGTATGTGTCACCGGCATTCGTCACCCACTTCAGGGCACTGTATGGACTGTTTGGGGGGCGCATACACAGAGACTGAGATAAGTGGAGCATGGAGGGTCATGTGTTGTTTTAAGGATGCTGCTGCCCGGCAGCGCCTCATCCTAAGGAGAGGATGTCCATTGAGGACTGCCGCAGGCTGGTCCGCTCCACAGTCTGCTCAGAGACTATCACCTTATGGACCCCTTGGAGGAGGAAGAATCAAGGGTTCTTTTGTAAATTTTGTCCATGAATAAAGCTTTGGGCCTGTCTACTCCCCCACCCTGCACCCCTCCTCCCCCATCACACTCATTGCTTGTTTATAGATACGTTATAGAGTTTGTTGTATAGAAATGCGGTATAAATAAATGCAATGTACATCCATGCATGGAGACGTCACGTGGGACTGGAGATTTCTCCGGCACTCCACATCAGGCATTTTACCTCACACAGTAAAGCCGGTGGGCCCTTATGGTCCACATAGTTGTCGAGGGGCACATGCGTGTGTAGTGTCAGTGTAATAATATTTATGTATGTATGTATGTGTGGGTGGGCTATACTGATGTAGTGCTTCTATGCTGGGTCGAAGTACAGGGTGGAATGTGCCTCTGATTGATGTGGATTTTATATACTTTGTAGGGGAGTAGGACAAAGCCTTGCCTCCTGGTACTGGCCTTTTGTCTCTTTGCCAATCCTGCCTGATATGTTTGAACAAGTACATACACTTTATATGTGGATAGCTGTGCCTTTTTTTTTTTCTAATTTTCTCTCTAAAACTATGGGTGTGTCTTATGGTCTGGTGCGTCTTACAGTCCAAAAAATACGGCATCTCTTTTCCTCTTGGAACCATGTCAGAATGTAGTTTAATAAATATAAAGCAACCTATCAGACAAAGAGAAGGAATATTCTGCAAACTAACCTTCTTTTACAATGGTATTTGTTAAATACAAAGTTTCTACATCAAACTTTTAAAAGTTGGATTTGAGCCAACTTTTTTGTCACATCATGCTGATCTAGGAAACTAAACTAAAGCATGCACAATCTGTCTCCGTGCCTCTATTATTTTCTCCTGGTACTTTTAAAGGCCACCTTACTTGTCCACACATTGATAATCTAATTTATATGAATGTCAATGTATCTTGGCATGTCAAGTGCAACTATGACCAAGCTATTGATATTTAAATACTTATCATTCAATGTTCACTGAAACAGTTGAGTTCTATTCCCACTATTCCAGCCTTCAGCTCTGACTGGGATGCTTACAAATCTCCAATATAAACACAGAGCACTGGGAGGGGAGAGAAGTCTATACTAAGTTGCTGAGTACGCCAACTCCAATGATTTCAGTTTTTACTGTGAACTTTGAGGATGAAATGCACAGTGATGTCTGGAGCTACAAAGGTCTGGTACTGGATGTTAAATGGCTCTTTCACACTACATGCGCTGCGTTTCTTAGTTGCATAGAAACACGCACACATCTTACCCTTCACACTTACATGCCCTGTGTTGTGCGATGCGTTGTCACATGACACACTGCTGCACTAATGTTGGATGTACCGGGGCACAACTTAAATGTAGTCATACTGATGTAACTATATCAGGACATGATAGAACACATGTAAGTTTCTGTTTGAGTTCCTGGATAAATGTACACATTGTCACACACAGATCAGCTCCCGATCTTATATCTTGTGATATCGCTATCGCGCAATGTGTGTAATAGCATTTATGTAGCAAAATTCAATGACTTATCTTTCCCCGCGAATGAACTGAGAATCATAAAAAAAAACTATTCTGGTCATGTAGCACATGAGAGAGAGAGGGCGGAGAGAGGGAAAGTGAGGGGGGGGGGGGGGGGGGAGTAGAGAGAGGATAGAAAGAAAGAAAGGGAGGATAGAGAGTGTAAGGCTTAGGCTCCACTATGCGTTAAGGATGCGCTGCGTTAACAGATCCAATAAACGCAACCCATTAGTTAGGGATGGGTTAGTAAAGCGTTAGGGATCAGTCACGGATGTGTTTGTGACTTGTCCGTTTTTTTTGTGTTGTTTTTTACCATGAACGGATAGATCAATGCATCGAACAACGCATACCATTGCGTTTCAACTGACACAATTAATTTTCTATGGGTGCATACTTGCATTGGCTTAAGTTGGGGTTAATGTCAAAGCAGTGCCCTGCGTTGATTTTAACGCAACGCAAGCTGACGGATCACACCAATGGATGTGTAGACACATCCATTGCCATTCAATGGATGCGTCAACATCCCTGCATTTGAGGTGCAACAAACAGGGTTTTAACGCATAGTAGAGCCTAAAGTTAGGCATACACAGTTCGATTTCAGCGCTCGATCGACCTAAAGCGATTGTTTGGATCGATCAGATTTAAACCGTATACTGCACATATGGTTCGATTAGCGAAAATTTTTGATACCGATCAAAACATTAATCGTAAAATTATCAGACATGGAAAATTGTCATTGATTGTACAACGATTGAACTAAAATTGGAGCATGTTTGTTGGTCGGGGCAATTGTATTCGATGAACATGTTTATATATGACTCTTTCCTGTGTTTTGTGATCGAAACTGAAATCGGCTGTGACAGCCGATCGAACCTTCCATGTGGATCTACTTTGGATTCGCTTACAGAAATTGAACAGAAATCTAGAATGGCTAGAATTTGTTCAATGGATACATTTTGTTTGATCTCAAACAAAAAATAGTTCAAAAGGTCATCGAACATGTTGGTAAATTTTTATCGGTCGTAGTAATTCCGAATGTATTTTCATTCGATATCGGGATGAACTAACAAAAACATCTAATGTTACATTTCATAAATGAACGAATGATGTTCAACAAAAAATCTAATCAGCAGTTGATTGAACAAAATATCTACACATGTAAACCAACCTTAAGAGGAGAGAGAGCAGAGAGGCGGATAGAGAGAGGGTGGAGATAGATAAAGAGAGGGGAGTGGAGAGAGAGAGCAATAGAGATAGGGGTGTGTGGAGAGAGAGGTAGGATAGAGAGAGGGTGGAGATAGATAAAGAGAGGGGAGTGGAGAGAGCAATAGAGATAGGGGTATGTGAAGATAGAGGTAGGATAGAGAGAGGGGGGATACAAGACAGCTAAGCAGTAAACTCCTACTAGAAGGCTGCCATGATGGACTGGCACCCGGATCTGTTGATCACAACAACATAAAATCAGTGAAGCTGTGATCTATTTTAGAAAACAAATTGTCCACAAAACACAGTCACGCCAGCTCCGCATAACAGGACGAGGGACAGTAGATACTATTTAAAGAAGAATCTTCTCAGCGGATAGTCACTGCAACCAATATTTCCTTGAGAGTCTTTCAACAAGTTAAAAATAGAATGTCAGCTCACATGTCCCCGTTGTGGGGTAAATCACAGAACAGATTTATAAATGTTTAAAGCAGATATGTTAGTCTTCTCAAGGTGTATGGCAATTGACTGCAGAATTAATACGTGTATGGCTAGCTTCAGTGTCTGGGTCCTGAGAAGTGGCTCTTCTCCTAGAAAAACCAAATACGCAGCAGGAAAACAATACACAACTGTATATATGTAGGCTTGTACTCCCTGCTGCCTTTTCAGACATGTGACATATAGGCAAATGCTGAAACATGCTGCATAGTCCAGGCCCACGCTCTGCTAGAACATGCTGTATGATCACTTCATATGTGAATAAGTCTTTCTGTGAGCATTTTGTATTTTATTTTTTCAAATTTGCTGTGTCTTGGTACGTCTTATGGACGTCTTAACGTACACAAAATATGGTAAATCCTTTTCATTTAAACTTTTCCTTAACAATAACAAAATAAAAAAAAAAACATCCCAGTTACAGGAAAACAAACAGTAGTTGTACAAACACAACCATATAGTGCAATAAAACCAAGCACAAACCGATCAGGAAAACAAATCTCAACTCAAAAACAAGTAAAACAATGTGAACGCATATATAGAAATATATGGAGTACGTACAATTCCAACAAAACATTCACATTCCCCAAGCAATATACTGTATTTTTCACACCAAAGGACGCACTTTTTCCGTGGAGTGGATCTTTCCTCCGGCTCTGTGCTTTAGTATGCGAGCTGAGCTACATGATCCCAACACACACACATTGGCAGAGGTAGACATGAGAGATGTCCGGAGGTGGCTCTTCCATCTGCACTGCACATGACTTAGGCTCAAGCTGCCCAGCTGACAGACAGAAGCTGCTGCTTGGGGCAGGAGCTTCCCCGCCTCCTTAACACCTGCTCTGCGGGTTTGAGCACGCATTTCCGGTAGCAGAGTGGGAAAAAGCCGAAGAATTTGTTGGCCATCGGACGCTTTGCTGTATTGGGTGCATCAACGAATAGTTCGCAAAATACAGCAACTTATACAAAATGCAGCTATGTGACGTCAGGGTGATTGTCGCACCAACAAGATCATCTTTTTCTGCAGTACCCACCATGCTGAAAGAGTATTTTCTCCTAAGAAAGGAGTACTTCCGTATCAGCAATACAGTCACTAAATGAGAAGGGACATTGAGAGATTCATCCTTTTCCTACAAACTGAAGGGCTACAAATAATACTATCTATATAAGGGGGTTAGGAACCTTAACTATGAGTCATTTTGCCCCTCTTTGTCTGCAGCCCCAAAACATAACACATTCACACTTGTCCGTGCTGAGATGCAGCATGTCTGCCAATGCATGTGGTGTGTACTGTGCAACTCGTGGGTTGATACTAGTTAGTGTGTTGCTGATAAACAACACAGCAAGTATAGTGTGAAAGAGCCCCAAAGACAGCATATAAAAAGTGTCCCTTCTCCCTAACATAGCCATACATGGTATAATCTCCCCTATCCTGGCACATTTGGTGAGGAGAGGGGGTGTCTAGGAAGAGGATAGATGGCTGGGTCGCTCTTTTTTCTTCATCACTTTCTCCCTGTTAAGGGACCCACACTCATACCCTGCTGATGGTTAGCTTACTGGCAATCCTGAGGTGCTTGGCAGCTCAGGTCCTGTCTCTCTCTCTCTCCTGCTCCTTTTCCACGAGCATCTCGATGGGGGAGAAGTAGCCTCTATGGCTGCTGCAGCCAGCCATTGTGGATGCAAGCATGTTCCGGAGAAGCTTAGTAGCAGCCAGGGAGCCACACAAAAAGGCCAAGGAGCCGCCTGCGACTCCAAATATGTGAGCTGCAGGCCCCTGACCTATACTATCTTTTTCCAAAAGGATCACATGAAAGTGCAATCTGGAAACCAGAAAAAAAAACTTCATCTTTATCATACTACACCTACTGCCTGAACAAGAGTGAATGGCTCCTGTTAAAACATATATATATATAAGCAGGAAAAACATGAACCCAACAAAAAGGGTTTGGGTGGACGGTGCGTTTTCCCTATCGGGTTAGCGTGAGAACTCCAGTGGTACAACATCAGCCTCAACAACATTCCCAGTGCGGTGGTGTGACATACATGTTAATGGGAATTACCCCTTTGCCACATTCAGGTGAATCACATGCCAACATATTTCTGCCAGACAATGGTGCCAAGAAGTCAAGTGTTAAAGAAGATTTAATGGAATTAAAACATGCACAAAGTACCAGGCAATCTGTAGCAGAAAACCCAACAAACACGGGAAATAAATGTGTCCTTACCACCTACGTAATATATTAAGCACAACTGTTTTAGTGGAAGACAAGCCTTGCCGATATGAACTGAATAAGGAAATGGAGACAAAAAAAGCACAGTCATGAAATGGAAAAGCAAACATGAAAAGGTCTCTACCCATCAAGCCCATCAGCTATTATGAAATCTGTTATTATAAATCAATGACAGACAACCAATATGGCAGATCTCACAGATAAGAGGAATTAAAGAGAAAAGGAATACAAGATATAGGTGGTATTACCTAAAACAAGTTTTAGAGAACCCAAACTTCAGACGTGCCTGATAGGTCAGCAGAAGGCTGTATTGCTTGTAGGCTCTTTAAAGGGCCCCATACATTTAGAGAGCCGTGGCAGATTTTTTGGCCGACTGATGTGAGTGCGCACTCGTGGCCCTCTGCAAAATCTGCCGTGTATTGCTGGTGTTCACATGGGGCGACAGATCTCCCTAACGCTCGATCAGCCAGGAAACGGACATCTCTGGCGATGTCATTAGTTTGAATGGGGACCGGCGTCACACTGGGGCTGCCAGCCGATACACTGACGGACAGAGTGCAGGGTGAGCGTCGGTCACTCATCTATCGATCCTGGCTCATCTGGTATAAGGGGGCCTTTAGGCTATGGTTCTACGGCCTCCATAGGTCCCTCAGTCTAACAAATCTATTATGCGTTAGGACATCCTGTAAGGCGGTGGTTCTCAAACTGTGGGTCAGGACCCCATTATTATTAACTCACTGAAAGCATCAGAGCTACTGCTAACAAGCATGGTGGGAACTGACTCCTAACGCTTGTACAAATGATGTGCAGGGAGGGAAAATATAAGGGAGGTGACATTACTTACCTCAATGTGCTGAACGTGATGTTGAGTTGGCTTCTGGTATTTGGAATGCGAAAGCGACTCCACACTGGAACTTCCGCGTTCCAAATACAGGGAACTACATTGTGCGGTAACTTTCGGGGTCGTAGATCTAAAATGGTTGAGAACCACTGCTGTAAGCAATGCATTACAGACAGAGAGAGCTTTCTACCCCTTCTGCTTAACGCTAGCGATGATGGCGACAGACCGGAAGTGATGTTGTGTACGTTTATTTATTTTTAAAGTGAAAACAGTTGAGCGGATACCCATTGGGCTTTGTATGATAAGTTTCTAAATACAAACATTTTGCGTTGTTAAAGAATCACCCATCATCAGGGCTACAAAACAAAAACATACCCTCAAAATACAGTAATAGATATGCAAGTGTAGTATAAGTAGCATACAATATACCACGGATACATATGTAGACATCTACCATACAATGTTGGTTGGACATTGCTGTATGCTTCCTATAGTAAGAATGTGGAGTTCAGGTATACTTTAATAATGTTCTGTGAAATACCAGAGAGGGCTGATCAGTTTGTTTAAATATTATATAACATGAGGCATCATATCACAATAGAATGTTTAAACATGTTTTACCTGAGCATACAAATAGAGGTTTATACCCTAATATTATTCAATTTATCAGGAAAGTAAAAATAATATACGGTGAATTTTAGTACAGGGTGTTCATTAGAGACACGTTTACCTGAATGTTTAATGATAATAATAATGAATACTAAAGTTACAGTAGCACAACACGAGCTTCACTGAATTCATGTTCACAGAGGGGTGAGATGTGTAGTAATAGGAGTCGCCATCAATGTCCCCATAAGAAAACTGTCCAAAATATCATGCCTGGGATAATACACAGGGTCCTCAACACCCTGCTGACACTTCACACAGAGAAATTATTCTAATTTCTGTATAAAATTGCTCAGCAGACTGAAATCAAATTATGAAAACATAATGGCTCTAATATGATTTCATAAAAAAATGTATTCTCTCTCTGTTAAAATGCAGGAGTTCAAAAAATTAAGAGAATGAAACTATTGTATTCTACGCAAGACACACCATGGTTTTTGGGAGGTAATCAAGTAAACAAGGTGGCCCACAGAGACACTCAGTCCAGACTAAAAGCAGTGTCTCTCCTCTGTTTGAACATGCTGTATACATAGGAGTAGGGGCAGTGCTGAGAGCCAGAGCAAGTCCCCAGCTCTCAGCACTGCCCCTTCTCTTAAGTCAATACAGCTATGCAGAATGAATACAGAGTGGGAGGCACGGATGAGAGCCGGGATTGAGTCTCTCTTCGAGTCTCCAGGCTGTCAGAAGTATTTCACCTCTATTCAAACATGGTGTATACCGGTATTTACATCCAGAGAAGGGACAGTGCTGAGAGCTGGAGCAAGTCTCTGGCTCTAAGCGCTGCCACTCCTCCCAAGTAATTACCAGTATAAAGCATATCTGAGCAGAGAGGCAAGCACTGTCGACAGCCTGGGGACTCCCAGATAGCGGTATTCACCTGGGACAAGGGGCAGTGCTGAGACCTGGAGACTTGCAGAAAGATTTGCTCTGGCTCTCAGCACTCCTCTCCACCAAAGTAATAGGAGAATAAGAGATGGGAATTATTCTATTCTCCCCCTTGCACTCTGCTTGAATATGCTGTAGATTCTCTCTATAGGAAGCACACAAATCCCCCCCCCCCCCCCCCCCCCCCCCCCCCCTCCCCCAACTCTCCGTTTGCCAATTGACTGACTGCTCAAGTGAACACCTGTTTTCATTACGTCAAAAAGCCCAAACAATAACATCCATCCCTTTCCAGAACTAAGATGACAATATGGAGAACATGGAATAAAACGGAAACTTAATGGAATAGACAAAAGACAAATTTACAACCTTAGCAGAGTCCTTTTTTAAAAAGTCAGGAGGAAAGAATAAACAGATAAACCATGTGCTGGTGTGACCAACCTGAGCCACCATGTGATGAATGACAGTTCAGTATTTTAGTACACAACACATGAAAGATGATCTACTAATAAACACAAAGTGCAAATAAGTCACAGCTGTTTATTCTGAATTCTAAGAACCAAATGAGCCAACCGCTATTACACAATTCAGTCCGGTATGTAACAGGTCAGACACACCACAAGTCTTCAGTAATACAAACCTCTTCAAAGAGCACCCACCATACTCCATTGTACAATACACACTCATTCAATGTCACCCAAACCTTTACCAACAATCTGCACAAGAGTCAAGGTGGGCATACACAAGTCCATACCCATTCAATCAATGAACCCTCAAGTGCAGCATGACACCACCATACTCTGTACTCAGGCATTCGTCTATTGAACAGCGAATCGATGCGCACCACTTCTTTGATTCCACTTGAATGTATCGTGTATGCCCTCCTTAGGTCGCCCAACACATGAGTTGCCTGCTGTCTATGTTTTAAGGTGCATTCGGAGTAGGCTTTAACACCTATTAAATTGTATTGCAAAAAACGCACCAGTTAAAAGATCGGGGTCGTATCATGCCAATTCATCTATTGACTACCAATGGACGTGAAGGGCATTATTGCCAGCGATGGCCAGTGTCGCAGCAATGACACAGTGAGGCCTTGTTCTGTCATTGGTGTGAGACATTGCGGGCTATGACGTGCCTGTGTATACAGGAAGATTATAGCCCATAAGAAAGGACAGCGCACTGTCAGCCTGGTTCATAAAGAAAGTCCATCTCATCTATAAAAACAGCCAACATAATGCTCATAATGAGGAGGTGAATATAAATGTATTTAGTACAGGTAGGAACATCTGGCAGAGTTCTATTCATAAGGGTCATGTCATATGCGTCTTAAAGGGGAAAAATCCACTGGACCTGCTGTGTTTCAACATAATATAATCTGCATGGGGCTCAGAAACTTTGATGGATGTAAGAGCTTGATTGCATTTGTATGATTTTTGCTATAAGGCCTAGGTGCCCAACCTGTGGCCCGGTGGTTCTGCGCCCCCCCCCCCCC
>CM070035.1:149640920-149664232 GCA_036250615.1 Ptychadena robeensis | reverse complement strand
GGGGGGGGGGGCTGCTGTCGGGTTTTGACTGCCTGTGGGGATCTGGTCTACCACCTGCTGAGATATGCCGACGGGGGAAGGTCTTGATCGATGTTATCACTTGTGGCCCTCCATATCAACTCAGTTGCCCACCACTGCTATAAGGGGTTATAAAGTATCCAGAGAAATGGTGCAAGAACAGCCCTGTTTGTGTGGCAGACAACATATATTACACTGGCATTCATAACCACAAAGCACTTAAGCTGTAAGCGCTAGAAAGAACAAGTCATTATGAGTGGAGAATGACAGTCCAACTAAATATGTCAAGGAAAACACAGCAAGACCGATTACTTTAACCTATTATTACAGATCTAGTGATTCACACAAACTATTAGTGACTAGTGTAAACAAGCATGTGTCTCCAACAAGCATGGGTGACATAAATGAAACCTTAAATATACTATCTGTAGTGTTTAATTCAAATCAACTGGACTTTGTTTCACTAGTCATCTGGCTGGCTTTCTCAATTCAGAGTGACTGTACACGATCTTACTGGGAATATATACTCTGGGTATAACTCCAATCCACATAATGTTAACCAGCATGGGGCCTGAGCCTCATGGAGGTAGGTGTTATTACATTAGCATGATTGGAGCTGTGAGGTGTTATTAATCTGCCCAGTCGTGAGAGGTGTTAAAATGGCAATGTAAGTGGCAGACAATAGATGTCGCACCCTCCACCCCTGTTCAAGCTTGGCTTCTCCATTTTCACATATATGGCCTCCCTTATGCCTATCCTAAACCAGTCCTCCTCCCTATCCAGAATGTGAACTTGTGAATCCTCAAACGTGTGTCCTTTTTCTTTTAGATGTAGATACAACGCTGAGTCCTGACCAGAGGATTTGGCCCCTTCTATGTTGGAAGGGATTGGAGCTATACCCCTCATGACATACCACCGCTGCAGGTGCATGGGACCATGCAAGATTAGACATCACTTCTGACATCTACCTTCCCATGCGCCCACAGCCAGCCACAACTCGGGTGATGCAAAGGTACAGATCCAGATTGGTGGAGGAAGCGAGACTGGACCCTGGATAAAGACCTGATGTAGGCGCGTTGTGTATATGTTTCTTTTTATTTATCTTCTTTATTTTTTAAAATTTCACATCTGCTTTAAGCTCCCCATATACACCTTAAGATCGATCCATACAATCTCCATTAGCTCTACCAACAACTGTGTAGTGTCGGGTCCTCCCTGATAGAATACATAGTGATTGGAAGGATTAGAAAGGTCCTCATACTGCATGGTTTTGGTAGAACAAAATTTGATTGTACAGAAATTGTATGGAAAAATTGTAAGTTGTATGGGCGGCTTTAAACAGGGCCCAGGACCATCCCCATGTGAAGATGGTCATGTCTGCATAGCCAATAGTATTTGTGAGGGTTCTGCCTTATATTTAACTTTAGAAAACTCTGTGTACCTAAATAATTTTCGGGAAATTAAGTGATAGTGTGGGGTTCATATTTAGCACTGCAAAAAACCTTAAGGAGTATCTCAATGTTGTGTCTATCAAGGACACTTCTCTCAGTCATGTTCACAACACAAGTCTTTGTATTTAGGTTTTATCACTAAAGAACAAGGTCACAGCAGAGAGAATGCCGAATAAAGACGTCTCCCATCAATTATTACTTCTATTTTATGCCGGTTACTTCACCGCACTAATAACTGCTGCCTACAGATTGAATTTAATAGAAGCAGATCAGGACATTCAATGCAAGAGCTAACCACTACTTTATTCACTTACTTGGGAAACCAATTAAGACCAAGGTGTTCTGTTTTAGAGTACAATATTCTCTCCAGCATTTCGTACAATGGTCTCCAGGGTAACTGCAAGTCTTCTCTTGAAAGGAGCTCTTTCTTTCTATATTCGGTCAACGGAAAAGTACAAAACATTGATTTAATACATATCTCAGAATTTGGCAGAACAAAATATCTAAAGCTCATACCTAACAAATAAAGAAACTACCATATTTTTCAAACCATAAGACACACCTTTAACCCCCAAATTCAGGGGGAAAACTGCCTGCGTCTTATGGTCCGAATGCGCGACCCCCAGCGATTGGCCGGGGAGCTGTCAGTTGAGAGATGCCGGCTGGTGTCCGGCCCTCCCATCCATACTGTATAATTGCCTATGCCAGCAGAGCTCAAAGCCCTGCTGGCATAGGCAATGAAGAGAGGCATAGATGAACTGGCATTTTTCCCTCTCTTCATCTGTGGGGCATCTTATAGTACAAAAAATACGGTAATGACCAACAAGTCAAACGACTGTCCACTGTACCAATCGTCCCTTAGGGGTTAAGGTGCAGGGGTCCTCAAACTATGACCTGTTAGCCAGATCCAGCCATCCACGGAGTTCTGACCAGCCGGCACAGCCAGGAAGCATGGCCGGGACCCTGTGAAGCCCAATTGGTGGGGGGCTTCAGCAAGGGTGAAGCTGATTGACAGGCTCAGCACCAATCAAGCCTGTCTGCCTTTGCTGCCTGCCCCCCTGTGTTCCCAGTGAGACAGGTAGGATGCTTTTACTCTCATGTGTGGGGAAGGGGGGCTGTTCAGAGATGCAGAAGAGAAGAGAGAACAAATATGATACACAAAAGAATAAACAAAGTATTACCCATGGATGCTGAATCAAGACCAGTTAAGGTCGACTTGATTTATAATAGATTGGAGCACAATCGAGCCTGTGCACGTTCAAAGCACTAGATTGTGCTCAAATCCATTAAAAAAACGAGCCGTGGATTCCTTTCTTTGAGTGGCATCGGTTACAGGTCTGTCGAGCAGGTAACAGACATGTCCGAAAATCCTGCTTGAATGTCTTTGGATGGGGACCCTGTACCCAAAGGATTGACTGGGAATCGGGCACATGAGCGCCTTGTTTCCAGTCAAATTGTTAGGCGCCAAAGTGCAGTGTGAACGGGTCATCCATCAAGTGCCATGGGGATGTGGACCTTTATTTTCAGTAACTTTAATCCAGCCCCCCAACAATCTCAGGAACCATGAACTGGAGCCTCGTTTTTAAAGTTTGAAGACCCCGGCTGAAGTATGAAAACATTGACAGAAAAAAAATTATATACTCCTAATGCTCTTTGCTAGTCAAAAAAAGGCCATAGATGGTTACCCTTAAGTGTATTTCTAAGGTATAGGTTTGGTCTCATAGCATCAAGTGTTATTGTTACTAGTTAATGCTTGCTCTAGCAGAAAGCCATGGGCAACTTACTTTAAAAGGCTCACCAACAAACGTGCAAACCCTTGCATCATACTGATCTCCAGTTTCGGGATCGTCACCAGCTCATACAACAACTTGACGAAGAGCACATGGTCTTCCTTACTAAATTTTCTGCCATAAAGCCGAATGTACCTGCAAACAAAAACATAATGAGAGGAAACGTGAACAATCTGCACATTTATTACGCATTACATTTTATCTACAGAATTCTTATATCCGATATGTGAGTGAGGAATTACAGTGCATTGCAATGTCAGCTCAAGCTAAACCTTATGTAGCTAATGCCTTGCTGTAATCCTGATTATAGAGCCGGCAACAGAAATATGTATGGTAGGAACCTACATACCCAACGAATGAAAAACAACAATATATGATGACAAATACCAGTTATACTACCGGTACATCCAAACTCACAAACAAAAATGGGACGAGTTGAATCTTAAAGGGTATTGTGGTGGCAAGCACAGGAAATACTTGTATGTTCTTCTAACTTCATGTGGATTGAACCGGACAGTGGTGTCCAATTTTAAAGTAAACTACAAATACAACATATATTTTATATATATATATATATATATATATATATATATATATATATATATTATATATACACACATATATATAGTGTGGAATCAGCCAAACGGGTGCTTTCAATCACAGCAAACCATACGACAGGTTCTCTTTAGGGCTCCTGCCCGTATTTATTCAATAAGTCCCAAGAGAAATGACCCTCTCAGGGGTTGATCCACAACACAAATATATTTGAGAATACCAAGCCTCCTGGCTTGCACAAGGTCCGACACAGACTCTTCTCTGTAGCTCAGGGAACAGCTATCACAGCCTGGCACCTAAAAGACCCCGGCCTGGGCTACACACTCCCTGTGTGCCCCCTTGTATCCACTGCTCCAGCAGCACAGTGTCTCCCCACCTCATCAGGAAGCCCTGACTGACTGGTCCCAGCTTCTTTTGTGGAGACACACCCGGAAATCTCATAAGGGTCCAGCAGGTGTATCTTGGTAGAGTGGGAAAGCCCACCCAGTTGCTTCCATTGCCACTCCAGAATCCAGACCCCTGTAACCAAAAACATATAAAAACTGGGCAACAACCCACTGTCGCTCCCCAACACTACTCTGGACTCCCTCCAGGACACACCAGCAGACCCCTTCACTGCCGCACATGGACCACTTACACCATGACAGACCACCAGTCTGAAGTCGGGGGTTGTCCTTTATGCCAAGTGCTGAAACTTCTGAGCCAGAGGAGTCTGTCTGTCAGACATTGGAAGCGCCCCCTTATCCCCCCTCCCTTTCTCCCTTCTCAATGTGTAAGACTAAGCCTACGTGCTCACTAAAGGCTGTGGCTCCAGTGGCCGAAACTGGTATTGCAGCTCAAACACATTAAAACACCTTCACTGTATCATGTGATATGAGATCAGTTATAATTTCTTTGAATTAAATGTATACAATTAATGTCACTTGGATAACCACAGGTAAACATTAATATGAGAGGTTGCAGTGAGGTGAAATTAGGAATGTTAATTACTAAAAAAAAAATAGGACTTTTAAGGTTGTTAGATCTTAGATTTTAAGGTTGTTGGAGATCTGGGAATTAAAAGTCAGAGTATACATATGTAAGGCCATGGGTCCACTGCGGTTTCCCTGAGCTGGACAAAAAAAATGACATGAGCCGGCACATTTGTGGATTTCCTGTGACTTGCAGGCAGTGTGCCCATGTCATAAGAATTAAAATGAACAAAGTGAAAGCAAATCTGATGTTTTTTTTTAATTTTATTTGGTGTGCAGTGAAAGGTGTAGTCTTACATGGCAAGTATACCCCAAATTCTATATTTTAACTGGATAAGTTGGGGGTCGTCTTATACACCCAGTCGTCTTATACGCCGGAAAATACGGTATACATAAAATAGAAAGGAGGACAGAGAAGGAGTGGGTGGGGAGAAATGGTAAGCATAGAAAGCACAATACGTGAAACAGAGAAAACAAAAAACATGAATGAATCTAGAGGTTCATCTAGTCTAGAGCCTAGGTGCCCAAACTGTGGCACGGGTGCCTCATGCGGCCCTTTGGGAGTTGTTCAGCCCCCCCCCCCCATAGTCCTCCACATGCAGCCCCCAAAACCTAACTGTTAATGCATAGGGCATATCAACTCACCTGTAAAGTGGTCACACGCTGACCCAGCTTTCCTAATCAACTTTGGCGGTCCTACAACGGTAAAATTGTCAAGGTTGATCGGGGAAACCAGGCTATGTCGACGGGGGAGGGTCTGGATATATGTTATGTGCAGCCCTTTAGTGACGCAGAGGGCCGCACTTGTGGCCCTCCATATCAACTCAGTTGCCCACCACTGGTCTAGAGCCCAGGTGCAAAACCTCCGTCCCTTTAGGCATTGTTTGGCAGCCCCCCTTGGTCCTCCATTTGCAGCCCCCAAATCTAATCTCTGAATTAGCCTGCAGCCTTTACAATTACAAAATTTAATGAGAATAAACTATAGATGAGACAGAGGCTAAAAAGAAAATCGCTCAGGAAATGATGACAATTTTCTCAACAGGGGAGCAGATTCGCAAACTAGCAAAAGCTTAAAAATCCAGCATTGACGACATGAAAACCTATACGGGATGCTGTAATAACAGTGTTTGGAGCAGGTTTACAGAAAGTCGGGAGACTGACACCCACACAAGTCATTGTTCTTAACTAACAAAGCCAACAGTAAGATACCAAAGCCGACCTCATAATGGGTTACATTTAGTGTTTCTCCCCCAAAGCACAAACATGTAACGGCATACATCATCTGTGAACTCATCTTATTACCGGAAACATTGAGGTAAGCCCTGCTTGAAGCTTACCAGGTTAAACAATCAATATACAGTGTTATATGAAGGATGGAGAACCCTAGTGACCCTGGTGCTGCTTCAGGGGCTTCCCTCCCATTAGTGGATACATACTGTACATGATCAATTACTCCTGCATTGGAGAGGTCAAAGCTACCGGCTGGTTTCAGGAGAGTCGATCTTTGGTTCTTTTATTTTTGCCCTACTGTCCTTGTCCACAGACTCGTATCTCCGGAGATCTAGGGAGGAACTATACTGAGCTACCCCGATAAGGCACTGTCTTATATTTTTTTAAATGACAAAATATGCCCTAGGTCTTATTTTCAGGGGGATGTCTTATTCTAAACACGCTGCCATTCATTGTCCCCTTTGATCACTCTGTGCCAATCATTGTCCCCTTCACTGACTCACTTTTTTTGAGGTTCTACCGGTAGAGCTGGGTAACAGACTCCGTTACGGCAAGGATCAGCAGCTTGCTTGTCCTTCCTGCACTGCAGCCAGCCCTGACGGAGTCACACGGAGGCCCACAGTTACCCATTGTACCACCCGAATGGGAGATGGGTGTCTTATTTGCGGGGGTGGCTTATTTTAAAGTTTCGGCCAAAATTCAGGGGTGGCTTATCATAGGGGATACAGGGTATTGTATTGTATTGCATACACCAAAAAGAGCATGTGGCACCTGCCACCCTCCCACCCACCCACAGGTGGTCGTCATTGGAGGTGATTGGTAATCAGTAATGTCCAGCCAGGGTGGATAAAAATCAATAATTTTTTTTTATTTAAATCAGATTTTTTTTTACATAAAATGCTTTTTGATGAAAATAAATTACCATTCAAAGGTTATTCCATCATGAAATAAAGATTAGTTTTTTTAATTGCCAATTGGCCAGCGGTCGGTCAAAAATCAGGTGCGTCCACCTGGCAAGATCGACCAGGAATCTGCCGCGTGTCGGATCGCAGAGTGATATGCCAGTAAATTCCCAGCCAATCCCATTAATTTGCATAGGTGCCCGGACAATTCTCACTAGTGGCCATCATCACGCATGGTCGCTCTTCCGAGAAATCCCAGCTTTAGGAGTAATTTAAGAAGATCCCTCGCAACATTTTGCCTCTACATTAAGTCGAGTGGAACGTATTTTACCATAGCCATTATAAACGCCCCCAGTGGCCACTTGTGATATTGCTCCCTGTGTTAACCACCGGAAGCCTGGCCAATAAATATGGAATCTCGCATACGATTCCAGGCAACAGCAGGTATGTATATTTTTGTGGACTTGAGGAGCGCTGCACCACCATCATACCAGCTCAGAGGTAAGTCAAACTATAATATTACCTACGTATTTTGTAGATTTTGAGTATTCATCTGCAAGTTTATTCCCACATGAAAAGGTTCTTGGTTCTATCTGGTGAGAAGGAAAAACTTTCACAACATTTTTTCAGCAAATATCAATGTTGACCCATGAATTTTTATTTTGGCCCCATTGGTTTAGATGATGATGCTCGAGTTATGATTCATGTTCATACATGGGTGACTAAACTGTCAAACAGATCTCTATATTTATTTTTTTCACCCTTGCAGTGTTCCTTCGTCCAGTTTCAAGGGTTTAATGCTTAGGGCTTGTCCCCACTGGCAAAGCTGGCTGCGTGGTTCTGAGCCGTGGGCGTTTCCAATAATTTTAATGGGCATGTCCCGATTTGGAACGCGGGCACCCTCATTTTTGTCCATGAGCCAGGGTGGCTGCATTGACATGTATTTAGCTGCGCCCGCTCGTGCATTTTGCTCAGCCACGAGCATCTCGCGGCCGAACATCGCAATTATCACTCCATATACACCCTGAAACAGCGTCCAAAGAGCGGGCAGGCTCTATTTATTATTATTGTTTATATAGCGCCAACAATAAAACAGAGTTGAGATACATCACAAGATAACACACAGGAACAGTATAGGACACAGGAGGAGTGGAGGACCCTGCCCGGACGGACTTACAATGTAATCCATAAGGCCCCCCGTAGCTTCTGGGGCGTCATAGTGTAGACACAGCCTTAATATTAGTTCGGTGAGTAAAGGAACAGTTGATCACATGACAGTGAAGTCACAGTAGAAGGAAATCTTAGTAACGTCCCCAGACACCAATGACAAAGCAGAATTAGGTCAGCAGTGACGATGCAGAATGTGAGGATCGCTCAGCCATGGTGTGTGCAGGCCAGGATTATCATCATAGCTGTGAGATAACACACTGCTGGAGACAACAAATACAACTTCTACATTACATATGATCTGCTCCACAAATCAGCAGACACACGCGATACAACACAGCACATCAGCCGCTCCGAGAACACAATGGGGTCACTGGGCCTATTCACCAAACTGAGCTGAAGGACAAAGAGCTGAAACACCCCCCGCCAGGGAAACCCACTACAACAGAAGAACAATAGGAAACTGTAATAAACAAATTCATTTGTATATTAGTAGAACGTGCCAAACAAAAAACAACAGCCAGCCAGTTATATTTACAGTAGGACATATGAAAGGTCACATGGTCATAGTAGAAATATAACGTTCGGGAGACTGGAGTGAATAAAAAGCATTAATGACCAGGAAAGACACAAGTCCCTCTCCCCGAGGTCAGATATCTCAGAGTTTATTTATAATTGCGCTGGAAATGGCTATTTCAGGAACGCACAGCGCTAGGGAGAGTGCAAACACACGTCAGGTGTGGTAGATGCCACTACTATACCCGCTGCCAAGGGGCCGGAGGTATAACACCGACAAAAGGACAAATCTATAGAAGACAGAACAACGTATTTCAGATCTCTCCACTAAAATATAAAACCAAACATGGTCCACCACATTGCCGTGTAGAAATTGGAGGTAGGCATACTCAGGCCGATTCCCGCGTTTGCATTCCTGACGATCACTTTGCTGCAAATCGGGTGCGCCCACCTGGTCTGATCAACCATAATCCTCCCGCATGTCGGATTGCTGGGCGATCCAATGTTGATAACTTCCCCATCCAAAGTAATGTCCGACACACAAAGGGTCCCACCGCCAGAACGAAACGCTGGTCTCTGGAGGAGTTCCGTCTGGTCGCGAGATGCGGTGCCAGAAATGAAAGCGTGAGGAAGGTTTTTTTTTGTGTAGCATTTTACCAGGCTTTCCAATCTACAACTTAAATTGAAACCGCTTTAACAACAACAAATACACAAAAAAAAACATGTCAATTAGGATATTTTATTGATAAGCTGAGAAAGGGAAAAAATAAGACATCCAAAATGATTAGCCCCCTGGCCATTAATAGTGTCCCCTTCCTGAGCCCCAACTGACAACAATCTCTTAAGCTGCCCATACAGGGGTCGATTCCAGTGAGAAATCATGAACGATCATTCGCGGTGTGGTGACACGATTTCCGGTCGATATGAATGGGGACCCTGGGATTTACCAACATGTAGGTTCCCTGAAAGATCAACATTTCTTCGAGTAGGATCAATCACACAAGGGTTTTCGCGTTTCTCAAAAGATCGCCGCGAACACACACTGTGCTGAATCGTTCGGGAATCAAACGGCATGTGGGAGGGTTTTAGAGTAGTTATTTAAAAGGTTGGCACAGGTCTCTGTGGGATTTTGGGGCATTCTTCCATTGAAGTGTCCAAACTGCATGGTTTTCCGGCATGGACGTTCACTTTGAGCACCCACCACAGATTCTCAATAGGATTGAGGTCTGGCCTCTGGGCGGGCCACTCCAGGATCTTGCTTTTCACATCCTTGAGGAACTTTTGGACTACTTTCAATGTATGCTATGGGTCATTGTCTTGGAAGACCCAACAATGACCTAAGCTTAGACAACAAGCAGACACTTGTTAATGGTCAATTTCATGGAGAAATCAAGAATGTTGTTTTAAAAGGTGGGGGGCTAATAATTTTGGCCTCATTTGTAAATCTTTGTGATTTTTATAAGCTACGAATAGTCCATTACAGCTTTGTTTCTGACTCTCTGACACGCTACACAATAAGTCTTTATATTACAATTGTGAGATATGTTAATGTATACAATGTATTCTAAAGATAGATTCACACAGATCGTCATGTCACCCACCTCGGTGTAAGAGACATAAAAGCCTTTATTACATGTGAAGCTCGCTCAGGGTTTGGAGTGATGTGCCAAGTGAGATGACGGCTCGCACTACCCGTCATTTGAATAAACACATCGCTCCTGTATTGTAAAGCGCCTTTAATGCATTAAACCCGGCTGTAATTAGCAGAGTTAATCAATGCAGCGATTATTCTGACTGATACTGACAAATGTGAGGATCCCATGACGGATGTCTTGCTGAGCTTCGGGTTTGCTTTTGCCGGACTGACACTGATACAGCGGAATACAAATGATCGTTCTCATATATATCACAATACATGGAAGGCACACAATCTCTGATTATAATATTCATATGCTGGGGGATACAAACCATTAATACATTCACAATATGCGTGTACCCCATTCAGCTAGAACATGAAAACCACACATAAACACAAGGATAGATTCTCAACAACGTTGGCGAGGGAAATCACACACAGCGTGTATGTGTTTTGCAGGCGGTCCCAGTAAACAGTGATTAGGAAGTTCTAAAAATTGAAGCGCCCAGGGCCCAGTGAATGGGCAGCAGGGTTATAGGTGCCCAAGGCTCACTCATGCACATAGAATGAGGAGGCTAGGTGGTCTGATGCCCTAGACAAGTGATGGCTAACCTAAGGCGCAGGTTCCAGAGGTGGCACTTGGAGCCCTCTCTGTGGGCACGCGAGCGGTCAGCCAGCAAAGAGGAAAAACTGCAGCCTATTGGCTCTCAGTGCTGTTAGTTCTTTTCCACTCTCTTCTGATTGCACACAGCGCCCCATACTGTCTCCTATTCTTTCTTATAAGAAAGAAGAGTGTATGTTATCATGTTCTGTGTGTGTATATGAGTTGTGTATGTGCAATTCAGGTTAAATTGCCATGCCATTGCCAAGTGGGTTTGGGGTTCAGTTTGGGCACTAGGTCTCAAAAAGGTTTGCCATCACTACCCTAGACGGTACCATAGCCATCCGGTTCTCTATCGGCCGATTGCAGCATGATTATATCCTCATGCTGCAGCCGGTCCCTCAGGGCACCCTTTGTGTGCTGGACATTACTTTGGATGGTATCCATCCAAAATAATGCGATCGGCCAGGAATTTACCGACATGTCAGATCACAGTTTGATCCGCCTTGCAGTACAAACCTGGTCAATCTGTTCAGGTGGGCGCATTTGCAAAACCATCTATGGCTACCTTAACGTTGGCAATGAGAGAGAGGCATCACACACCACATACCGGTGTTTCTGTGTGTTGGGCTGATTGGCCATACTGATCATCTCCAAAAATGAGAGAACATATGAGCTTCAGCAGTTGACCACGGATCAACTGAAGGTCGCCATGTCGGAGTATACGTGTATATTTATCTTAGGGAAGGCTGGAAAACCAATCCTCATCCATGGAGACCTCACAGCAACCAAGGATCTGCTGCTATCATGTTAGAGTCCCCGTGCTATAGGACCCCTCCAGGGGGGTTTTGTAGTCCATGAGTTGATAAGTCAGACAATATGAGGTTTTATTGTTCTAGATGTTCAGTTATGTGAGAGGACAGTTATTTCTGCAGTAACCGGATACATTCCGGCTTCTTCTAAACACCGGACGGATCAGTGACAGAGACGTGATTATAATGTAAATACCATGAAGTAGCCTCAGAGGTGGTTAGCTGACTTCAACTGGAAACCAGTGACCTCAGATGACCGACCCGCGGCCATGTTCACCATCACAGACACTCCGCAGACAGAGGTCACACTGGTGAAGTGTACATACCACACTGACAGCAGCACACACAATGCTACAACTGTACTGCACTCACAACTAGATCTACATTCCTGCAATAAACTTGCACCATCTGGTACATTATACGCAACTAAACAAATGCCCCCTTCCTCCTAACTTACACATGCACACAACACTTCTTTAGATCTCCAGCAAGAAGGTTGGGATGATACCACCTTCAGGGCTTTGTAAGTAACTCGCAAAGTCACATAGTGACAGTTTAAAATGTAAATTTCACGATCTTTAGTAAAAATGTGTAAAACGTCCACAAGATGGCGCTGCCGCTTGTTTACATTTCACCAGCAACAGTCCAGCTTAAAATTCCAGTGAGTTTTATCACCCCAAACTGGACTCAACTTATAGAGAGAGAGAGAGAGAGAGAGCGGGAACACAGAGCTGAGCACAGGGTGTCACCCCCCTCATGCAACTGATGCCAGGGTGTCACCCCCCTTTAAATGCCACTGAATGTGCATCCCCCTGATCCCCAATGAACTACCATGGTACACCTTTCTCTTTGTTATAAAGAGGGAGCAGCTCTAACATTATCTTTTCTACGCTGACACTGTCCTTCTTCCCATACACACTGGTTACACCATAGAACTGGAAGTGTGATGCAAGGTGAGAATAAAGGAATAATGTCTAAAACGTACGTAGTCACCATGTTTACTGTCCAGTAAGCAGCATAAGATCCCACCCCATCAGATACACGTTACCCATCTGTGACTGCACTGGCTGTCCTTAAACGGGGGTCACCTCTAGTTATAGATCTCCCCCTTTCTCCACATGGTTGAGCAATGGACGGCACCTGTCAAAGTTTTCTCCTCTCCGGCTTCAGTGAAGCTGAACTCACAAAACTCATTCTGATTTGTTACCAATAGAAGGTACAAAGTGTTCAAGTGCAGCAACCTGAAGAACAGAGCAGATTCCAGGACAGGATGGACAGTGACTGATGGGTGACAACCTTAGTAAATTGTTGTCCTCCTGACCTCATGGCTGCCCATCACTTCCCTGAACGGCCATGTCGTGCTGCAGGTTATGTGGCTCATCCCCACATCCGTGATTAGCCGTGATGACATGACATAGACATGAATGGATGCTTGAGAAAAAAAAACGCATGTGGACGTGATTTTTAAAATCGCGTCCATTCGTTCTCTATGGGCTTGTTCCCACTTATGCGATCAGCCGCGGCTTGGACAGGATTTTAATCGTGTGTGATGATCGCTTCCATGTAGTTGAATCGGCTTGTCCCCACGTCACCTACAGATCGGACACGGTGCAACCCGCGATCAAAATCACGGCTTCCCATGTTTCTAATCATAAATGTGAATGGGCGCAGTTAAAAATCGCTTGTCATTTTGTTCTGTCCCACCCCCCACTTCCTGGCTGCAAGTGTCGGTGATCTCCGTGCCGCGATTCTAATCGCAGCTGATCGCGAATGTGGGTACAAGCCCTATTGGTGCGTTGGACATGATTTTACATTGACATGATGTCCCACCCACCAACTAAAAATCTCATCCTGAAAATCACGTGCGATTGCAACACAATCCGTGTAGCCGCGAACATCTTTCTGCAATTGAAATGGCGTTGCACAACAGGAGATCGCCTAAAGGCTGCCACACATGCACCGAGCGGCGGTCGATTTTTAGATGGGGGTGCACGCCGCGTGGCGTCGGCAAAATGGGAGGGTGCCACATGGGGTGACAGACCCGTAGCCCCACAGCTCGGTCGGCAAGAGACTGAGAACGGACAGGCCGATAATCTATGACGATGCCGTTAGCTTGCACGGGAGGCTAACGGCCGGCACACAATGGTTGCCCGCAAGGCTTCTGTCAGCGATGGAGAGCAGCGTGATGACCGTCATATGCGCTACTGCCAGAGCTGATCCTGTACTGCTCTGTAGGCCCACATACTCTGTATGTGTGTGGGGGCATTTAGTGGGGAAATTGCCTCTGAACAAGGAGTCCAGGTTCTAACAACCAGGAGAAGGACCCCCCTGTGCTCCAGGCCCCAACCAAGCAAATACATCATCACGGCCCCCCCACCCAGCTAGAATGGAGACCTACCAATATGAGACATACAAGGAAAGAAACAGTTACCTGGATCTGTGTATCTAATTCCAAAGATACAATTGTTGACACACATTTACAACGACAACCACATACAACGGAACAAATACAATCGCCCTTGCCTGGCTGGTCACAATTCCTGCAGTCTGAGCTCTGATCTACAGGAAAAGTGTACTAGATGTAAGCCCATCGGCCGGGTCCTCTACTCCTCATAACCTGTACTGTTGTACGTTTGTGTTTGTATCTCCCAACTCTAATGTATGTACAGCGATGCATAATATGTTGGCGCTATTAATAAAAGGATAATAATTAAACAGGAATGTGTTCGTGCTCTAAAAATTTATCCAGATTTGATTGGTGAGGGGTTGGAAACCTCTTTTATATATCATTGCCTGAGTAGCTGATTCCTAAAAATACTGTTATTTTAAGGAGGAAATACAACGGCACGCAATGTTCGGGAAGATAACTGAAATATTCTGATAACTGTCACTGGCAACAAAAAACAGGGTGTAGTAGGACTAAGAGATATTCTTCGTGCTTCCTGTCAAGCCTACAAGGACAGGAAGTAACAGGAAATCTTAGAAGACAAGATTTTTGTTTTATTTTCTCAAAAGATCACTTAAGCTTTCGTATAATTGCACCCTACATTGGTATATCTATTATATGATGTGTTGCGGGATAGGCTGGCGTGACGGGAGGGACCTGCGAAACATCCTGGGGACCAGAAAGCAGCCTTACCACAAAGACTGACAGTCACAGTGAGCTCATTATTGTATGAAGACTTGTTTTCCCCACTCGCATGGTTGCCCTATGATCTAGGCCAGGCTGTCATATCTGGAGAGAAGGAGGAGGGGAGCAACAACACAAACAAGGACTGGGGGTAATGACAGCGGGATGGTGTACCTGCAATGCGGAGCAGCTGAGGATGAAGACTGAGCTGGGGCACCCCTTGCTATGAAATGAAAGGGCAGATTGCCCCATGGCATCTCCTCATAGAGGTCAACCTCATTGTGAACTGACCGCTCCCATATGAGGGGCACCTTGATTTGTTCTAGCTTTAACCCCCCCCCTCCCCACTCACGTGTTCAGTCTTCGGCTCCGATGTGAAGCAGCACCCCCCGTGGCCACAGCTCCCCTGAGGTGTGACGGCGCGCCCAGGTGGCTTCTTGATTGCTGGCCAGCAGTGTTGGAATCCCGGTTCAGGCGGGTCCAGCGTAGGCAAGCAGAGGTTATAGGACGATTCTCCTTCTGGTCGAGGGTGAAGCCCAGCTGCTCGTCGTCCTTTCCTTCCTTCGGCGCACATGGCGCCGGTTGCCAGCGCTCTGCCAGCTTCTCTGACTAGTCCCTGGTGCTGGCCCTCGGACCTCCTCTGCGTTCCCAAACTCTCACTCAGTTCGCCGTGACGAGCAAAACAAAGGGTGGTGAGGCCACTTGCGTACAACCATGAGGGTTCGTACTTTCGTACCTTCCGCCCCGCTCGTCTGATCGGCATGAGTGACGTCATTCTAGGGTGCGGGGTGGTCACATGGGTGTATGCAGTGGCCTCATTTCTATAGAGGAGTCAGGTGTTTACCATGGGTTGACACAGAGGGAATCTGAAGGGGGGGCTGGGGGGGCTCTTCTAGATGATTCCTGTGGGAATCCTTCTGTGTCAGGCCTGGACTGAGGAGGATGTTGTTGCTAACTGTACCTCAGATGTATACCTCACATTGGTCATCAGTTCATCATAAAACCTCTGTTCTTTTTTCCCACCCCAAATATCCTGTGTTCTATTAAATCTGCTTTTATATAATATTTACGTGTGTAAGGCTATGTTCTCACATAGGCAATTAATCGCCCCCGCGCGATTTATTGACATGTTAACATTATATGTTTTTTGTTTGTTCATCGCTGTATATGAATTAAGTAACATACATTCGAAGATTACAACGATATAGATAAAAGAAATTTACCAACATTGTTCCCAGTGGCCTTTTCAAACGATTTTGTGTTTCAGGGTGGACAAACAAATGGTATCCATCTAAACAAAATTGGTCCCATTCTAAGAGTTTTTTTCAATCAACACCACAAAGAATTTGTTCTTCAGTATAATTGAACACAAACAGTAAATACGGCAATCGGGTGTAAATCCACCACTTAAGGGTCCCTATACACCTTTTAAAGGTCTAGCCACACATGGAGTTCAAGTTTAGCGTTCAATCGACGGGTTTCGATCTAGATCTTTGTACGTTCGAGGTCACAAAAAAACGAAAAATGCAGATTTTAATTTAATCGATTGTACAACACAGTTGGCGAGAGGTACGATTATATTTCAATTTCGAGCTGAAAAAAAAGTTTCATCAAAGTGTATAGTAGATCCAAATCGTTTCGATTGAATTTCCTCTTACAATTTAGTTTCAATCAAGAAGTTATAACGGAAGTAGCCACACAAAATCAAGCCAAAAGTAAAAAATTGAGCTTTTAAATTTTCCAAACCTGTACGTACGATCACTTTTCAAGTCGACGATTTGACAAAATTCGATCAATGATCGTCGATTGTTAACTGTGTGGGCAGCACGCCAGCACATCGATTTTTTACACATCGAGGGGGGGGGCGACGCAGTAGATAAAACAAAGAATGATGGGTTGGACTTCTTCAAAATCTACTTTTTAGAGAAGGAGCTCGATAAACCGCAACGTAATACGAAAAGGATCGGAGACCCTTGTCAACCGACCGGTCGTTGGCAAACGAGGATGTAACACTACGTCGGTCAAGTAGACGGGTTGAGCGGATGGGGGGGGAGCGTCGCCCTCGCGGCCGTGAACCGGTATCCAGGCGGATGCCCTACTCTTTGTGGAGGCATAGTATAGCGAAAGGGAAATGGTCTAAACGGTTATGCGCATAGGCGTGAGAAAGGAGTGTTAGGGTACTATCGTCTTCAAGTAGTGGAGATCCGATGGGAGTACGGGTAGTGTAAAGTAGTCGTTTCACGAGTGATATGCTAAAAACTAACAAGGCTTTGGGCCCCCGTGTTAGATCCACCGTGTTATATTCTCTGTCAGATTTCCCTTATTTGAGAGATTACCAAGAACCATGTAACGTATGAGGGATTTCTAAAACAATCAAGTCTACCTGATGTTCATCGCAGGAGGACCCGGGGCACACTACTAGTTGTTGGTAAATCTAAAGGATTATCTGACAGAGGAGATCTCGAAAGCAGGTACAAGGACGCTGGCTTGACTTGATATTGAGATGTCCGATGGGATGTACCCTGCGAGCGCGGTGATGTGTCATACATTGCTGTTGCGTTGTACAGATATTGGCGGAGGGGTGGAGGAGGAAAGAACGTGGTCTCTGCTCTTATCCCCGGTTCAGCTGAGCTTTTGCCTTGAAGACAGCCGGTCCTTAGGCCAAAGCATCGGACAGTCGGCCCGTATTTACGGTCATGTCCGAATATATTGGCTGTTTCAAGACGGTGGTGACGGGACTGATGGCCAGTGGGAGCGTGCAATGGGGCTCGGTGATAAACGGGGCCATCGATTTGGCCCATGATTCGTATGCGTCTGTAACCCTTGCTTCAAGGTTGTATGGGTGTCTTTAGACCATTCAAGTCTACCTGTGTTCAATCGCAGAAGACCCAGCACTACATAGTTGTGGGGTAGTGATCTTACGAAGCCCCTCATCGACAGCAGACATTCCTCCAGTGCAACTCTGTACAACCAACTTTTCTTCTTACCAAAAAGTCCATTGTAATAGGAGGACCCTGTTTACCACCTTCCAATCAAACTAGTGTTATTTCTATCAGGAGGTCACTATAGCTACATGTTGTTGGATAGTCTCATGAAAGGTTGTTTAATGAGGGAGGTCTGGTCCTGTCTATGGGGGGCTTTAAAGGATATCTGACAGATACAAGTTCTTATGGTGTATATGGCCGTATGCTTTAGGGCCCCCCCCAATACACCTGTTAGATTTCTCTTGTCAGATATCCTTGAGATCCCCTTGTTTATTTTACCAAAAACCTATGGTTTTCTAATATGAGGGACTTTCTAACCATCAAGTCGTACCTGTGTTCAATCGCAGAGGACCCGGGCTTAAACATAGCTGCTTGGTAGATCTGAAGGATATTTGAAAAGAGAAATATCTAAAGTTGTATGGCCGCCCTTAAGGGAAAAGAAATTACAGTCCTAGTACCATTTGAAGGTGACGTCCGCCTCTCCTCCTTTAGAAGTCGGACCTACCACCAGGATCTATGTTTTCTCGATTGACAGTTGCAATAGAGAGTGCCAATAACTAGGGAGGGAATGCAGGTGACAATAACCCCAAAAAACTACCCTGTAATGAGCAATTTAGGGAATATAATCGGCATTCCTCTTCATTCCTGATTACCTAGTATGGGCTTAGCAAAACCCCGGCAGACGTCACAGCAGCACGTGAATTTTTTCAGTGTTGTAGCCAAACACATGAAAACACATGGTGGGTTGCATATATCGTGGTGCTGGTCCACTGGGGGCGTTTTTTCAGTGATCTTCTATGGGAATTTTCAAAGCAGCTCACTGAAAAATCACGTGCTGCTGTGAATGTGGTGCCGGGTTCTGCTGAGTCCATTAACCAGGAAGTGAAGAAGAATGGCTGATTATAGTTCCTAAATTGCTCATTACAGGTCTTTTTGGGTTTTTTCACTGCTTCTCCCCCTATTATTGGCACTTCTATGTGCCATTCATGAAAACACATAGATTCCTGGTGGTAGGTCCACTGTAAATATTCTGCTACCCTTACAACTGTGAATGTGCAGATAGCCCTAGTTTTGGGTTTTCAGGGTCAAATCTTCTGAATTCGAGTGTTCAAGGTTGGGGTTGGGGGGGGGGGGGGTTAGGGGAGTTGGTGCTGGATAGTAGGGGAAGGTTTGTTGATCGGGGTTAAGTTGTTATGTAAGGAGTCAACATCTATGACGTGAAACAAAGGGTTTGGATGCAGCGCAAAAGTAGCCTTATGACAGTAGCTGAAAGTGTAATGACCTCATCTGATGCGCATCTTTGTTTATTTACATAAACTGTAAATAGTATAGAGGATCGAATGGAGATCTCTCCATTCGCTCCTATATGACTATTTACAGTTTAATATAATTAGAGTGTTGGCACCTACCTTAACCCCCGTCTGGTTCCCACTATATCTATTTGTTTATTTACATGTTTGTCCATAAACTTTATAGAACTACTTGTTAGAAGTTATACCTTTTCCCTGGGAAGACGAGAGAGACAATCGTCCAGAAACTAGCAATAGTACAAAAACCAGGCAGAGCCTAAATGTGCAGCTTTAACCCCCCCCCACACCCCTAACTTGCACCCGAAATTAGGACGGATTAACCCTGAGAGAGCCCCAAAATAGGGCTATTGCCACATGAGCAGTTGTAAGGTTGCAGCAACCATCTCAAGAATAGGGGAGGGTCCTCTTACTGAGCTGACACGCCCTCCAGGTCCATGCAGCATGGAGTTCTTCCCAGTCCCACGCCTCCATAGGAAGCCCCGCCCCGTCCAACCCATTCATGCATCGACAGGCGCCATCCCACAGCAACCACGGGAGCCCATCAAAGTGCCTGACCAGCAGGAGCCATTGAAAGCATCGGCTCTGCCGGACAGGCTCGGCTCCTGTCGTTCGCGGCCAAGCATCGGCTCTTAGAGCCGGCTCGTTGCGAACGACCCATCACTACTGGCTTCACATACAGAACATTGCTAGTCCTGCCACTTCTCATCTCCACAACATCTCCAAGATCTGCCCTTCCTCTCCCCACAGACCACCAAAGTCCTGGTACACCCTTATCATTTCTCGTCTGGACTTACTGCAACATCATCCTCTGCTGGTCTTCCTCTATCTAGACTTTCGCCTCTTCAGTCCATCATGAATGGGTGGCGCTGCTAGACTACTCTAACCGCT
The DNA here is from genome assembly GCA_036250615.1 of Ptychadena robeensis. Taxonomy (NCBI): domain Eukaryota; kingdom Metazoa; phylum Chordata; class Amphibia; order Anura; family Ptychadenidae; genus Ptychadena; species Ptychadena robeensis. The sequence continues at coordinate 149,644,271 of CM070035.1, read as the reverse complement.
CCTCATCTGCTGCTTCTCTCTGCAAATCTCTACACGACTTCCAATTGTCCAGAGAATCAAATTCAAAGTTATGTCTTGCTTTTATATCACTCCACACCTCCTGTCCTCCTTACATCTCCAACCTGGTACATAAATACACCCCTAACCGCCCCCTCCGCTCCTCCAGTGACCTACTAATGACATCCCCACTCATAACCTCACATTCACGTGCACGTCTGCAGGACTTCCTATTGTATACTTTGTTCCCAAACCTATTTGATTGGTCAGGAAGGGTCCTCTACTCCTCCTGTGTCATACCTGTACCTGTGTATTATATTGTGTTCTCCACTCTAATGTATTGTACAGCGCGTGTAATATGTTGGTGCTATATAAATAAATGATGATAATAATAATAATAATTAGTAAAGGGGTATTGCTTAGAGTTCTTACAGTTCTTCTTCAGGTTATTAGTGGATATTATTGCTAACTGTGATAGATAGGGCTTGTTTCCACTATACGTCGCGACCCCCTCCGCTAAGTGTATTGCTTGGTGGGGATCCCGACGGAGCACGTAGACTTAACCTGCTCGGCAAATGCTGTGTTTAGACATCCGCCGATGCAGAGGCTCAACTTACTCCACTATGTTCAGCCTTGCATCAGTGGAACGGGCAGTCAAGACACAGCATCCGCTGAGCAGGTAAGTGAATGTGCTCCGTCAGGACCTCCTGCCAAGCAATGCGCTTAGCGGAGGGGGTCCTGACGTATAGTGGAAACATAGCCTTACTGAGAGTTATTTTGAAAGGCTGGGACACTTTCTGGAGATTATTGTTGAGGGTTATTATTGCTAGCTGCGACTCTTACTGACAGTTATTGCTGCTGGCTGTGACTCTTGCTATGTCTTATTGCTGGGAGTTATTATTGCTGGCTTTGTGACTCCTCCTGTGGGTTGTTGCTGGGCCTTATTATATATATATATATATACTCAGAGAGTTGGCTGTAGCTCTTGCTGGGTCTTGTTGCTGGGAGTTATTATTTCTGTCTGTGACTCCTGATGGGGGTTATAGCTGAGAGTTGTTTTCGCTGGATGTGACTACTGGTGGGTTTCTTTTGCTGAGCATCATATTGCTGGCTATGACTCTTGCTAGGGGGGTTAGCTGGATGTTATTATTTTTTGCTGTGACTTTTGCTGGGGGTTATTGATGGAAGTTGTTTTTGGTGGATATGACTTTTGTTGGGGGGGTTGTGCTGGGAGGTAATCATTGCTGGCTGTGACTTTTGTTGGGAGTAATTGCTGGTCTAGTCAAAGCGCATTAGTAGTAGTTTTTTCTATTCCCCCCCTCCACATAGAATAATTGAATTGCCTGTTGATCCTACCAGAAAGGCTTTTGTTGGCTATCTCATATGTTTTTCAGTGAGTGGACACACATTGAAACTTGTAAATCATTTTCATTTGCTGTGAGTTGTTTGGCACAGCTGCAAATCCAAAATACCTAGAATAATTATTATTTTCACATCCATTTCAGCATTCATGGTATTTTAGAAGTAAACAAATAGCTTTTAACATTTTGAGTCAACGCTGAGCTTTGATCTTCCGTCTTCAGAATCCATCTGTGCGGCTACGTCAAAACATCACTGCAGTGGGAGGAATGTCATTGTCAGACGCTGGTGTGCTCGACGTCACTGACATCCACAAGTCTCCATTCAATACACCTTGGACTGACTCCGTCCTAAGGACATACTGACAGCCAATGACAGATCTCATCTGGTATGGCTACGTAGAGATACATAATATATCATTATCATAACCAGTACACAATGTCCTGATTGGTAAGGGCGCCTCATTTCTGAGTGTACAGCATATAATAGAAAAATTTATGCTACCTGACTATTAAAAAGCAAATATTTTTTTAAAATAATGAATTTTATTGCTGGTGAAATAAATAATTATTAATACATTTTATGATAAGGTTATTTTTTATTAATAGAAGTCATCTGAACAGTCCTATCACCCAGTTTTGACTCTCTATTATTGGCAGAGTAGGGGGAAAAAAGTACCTGGATGAAAACAGTCAAAATCCGTTAACGCTCCCCTCTCCAGGGATATTGGAGCGTAACAGGCTCCGGGGAGCAAGGGGACATGGGAAGGTAATTAGTGACACCTACCTTTCAGAGTAGGATGAACTAGATGTAGATGCAGATAGGTGGAGAGAGTGAGACTTAAGGTGCCCTTACACACATAGATATAGGCTAGATCGATGGCGGCTTCGAGCACTGTGCATGCTCACAGCCATCTTTATGACGACACAGCTCCCCTCGTGATGTATAAGTACACACAGAAACTATACTGCCATGTTCTATCAAGGGACATGCTGATAGCAGAGATGAACATTGGATACGGACATAAAGGGCTTTAATTCCAACTGCTTAAAGAAGAAGCACATGGCCATTTGATGATCTGATAAATAGGCTTTGCTCTGATTGGCTGATCCTGTTTTAACCTACACAGTACACAGAAATTAGACATGGTTAAATGACTCTGATCAGCCAATCAGATAAGTAAATGTCACCATACACATAGCAAGCAGCGGCCGATTTTCTGGCTGACCGATAAAATCGGCCATGGGTCGCAGGTGCCCATATGGGACTCGTAAATCTCTCGTAAGTCGCTGTTCAAACTAACAGCTGGCACACTAAGGGTGCCCGCCGATACTCTGATCATCACGCTGCACTCTGTCGCTCGTCTGTTGGCCCCAACTCGGTACAAGTATGGGGGCCTTAAAAGTCGCCTGATCAGATTGATCATGTGTTTTTCTCTACTCAAAATTCTCATCATCAGATGTTATAGTTAAACTTGGTGGATAATTTTTTTTAGTTAATATTAAAAAAAAAACAATTGGTTGAGCATTTGAAGGTACCAGTCAGTATTGGGATATTTCTTTTCTATGGACTTTTTGGGTCTTGTAATATTCTATGTGATATTCAGGCCAGAGGATGACAGCATTGGTCTATAGTCTGTAGTCGGGCCTACAAATCTGCAGCATAATTATAATGGTGGATATTCAGCTCACCATAAATGAATGTCTGTGTGGTGCGTGCACCTGCTCCCAGCATGTGTGAAGGCCGAGCAGTATTTGTCTTCTAGCTGTGAGGTTCCGTTGACATATCCATAGCAGCGTTACTGAGCAATATTTACAGTGATAAACACTAAGTGGAAGAATATGTCTGTCTCCTCTTTTAACCTGAAGTAATAAAGGCAATTATCTAAATAATTTGGCTTTAATATCTACACTATCGCAGAAGCAAGTTGTGCACTGGTCCTTTTATCAACCATACGGTAAAGGTGTATTTGGAAAAGACTCTGAATCCACCCCC
>CM070035.1:149607829-149624416 GCA_036250615.1 Ptychadena robeensis | reverse complement strand
ACATAGGGCGGGGAGTGTGGGGTAAGGTGCTAAACGTGTGGGGGATACGAGTGAGTGAGGGTGGGGATGGAGATGAGATGACGAGGGATTGTGAGGCGGTAGTCATGCGTGAGCCGAAATCTGGTCAGGATAGTCGTCCATTCAACACCGAGACAGCGATAGAGTATGTTTTTCGGGACAACTCTGAATTTTATTAAGACGCTTCTGTTATTTAATACAGATCTACCGTTGATAATTCATTATATGCCAGTAGTCCAAGCCATAACCATGTCAGGAATATACATACCGATATATATTACAGATGTACAGAATTTCACGTTTTACACAAATCATCTGTTAATAATTTACTACTCGAAGGGAGGGGGTACATAGGTAGCATACCATTACATCATATATATAAGCAGAGAACTTCTAGCTAGTTAACCCTTTCAGCTGTGACCAAATATGTTCGAGGCCTGGGCAGGGTGGAGGTTCGCCATGTCCTGTTGGAAGAGCCGCGCACTTTTAGTCGGAATGATGGGGTGCATCTGACCTTGGCCTGGATATCTTTAACTTCGGGCTGCGGGAGGGGGCCGAGGCGGGGGTGGCTTTGTTGGGGCGGGCATCCAGGGTCGATGACCACTGAATGCTGTGGCGGGTCTGGGCAGTGTCCAGGATTTATGACGCGGGAATCTTCATTTCCGGGGGCGGCTTGCTGGGTTAAGGCAACCGCAGATATACAATTGAGCTCTTGTCGGGGTCAATGACCCATCTGGGAGGTGAAAGAAGCGGAAGGAGTCAATTGGGATGACAAGTACCCACCGGGTTGGAGCATCGTAAGGCTGGTGGGCAGGGCTTGTTCTTATGTAAATAGTTATTTAATAAAGCTGTGGCCAGTTTCATCCACAAGTTCAAAGTTAATACGCGTTCGTGTTTTCTTTAAAGGGGATGGGACGGGCAGCTTGGTGTTAAGGTATAGGTTTGTGCTTTTACAATCTCTCCACAGTCATCCTTGCCCAGGTCATAGCAATGTAGTGTCATGCAAGTGTAGTGTGTGAAACCGCGACCAGGTTCTTTAGGGTAGATGACCTCTGTTCGTTCACCAGGTTCCGCTCATAGCCCAATGACTCCAAGGACCATGCCAGCAGGTGGGGGCTATTTACAGTTTTTATTGAGGAATATGTACACGCTTGCACCCAGAGGCAGGAATGGGGATCAGGCATGGGGAAAAACGTTCCAAACTGCGTTGTTCACGAGACGCTGGACCAATGGCTGGGTGTTGGGGACCTTCTCCATGTTGTAACGCTCGAGGCCGGTAATCATCACAGAAGTCAGCCAGGAAAAAGCAGGGAAAGCCCAGAATATTCCAAAGGACTTCTATTTATGTATGGGGCTGGCCTAAGGCCTGTTACTGGGCAGGACTATGTTTGTTACATTTTGGAGGGATGGATGCAAGTACACACCCAGACATGAGTCATGGTACCAGCTTTTCGTAAACAACAGTTGTAACCCTTTATAGGGACACACACACAATATACAGCATATATTACATAATGCATATATTACAGTTTCTCGGGTCACTACACTATTGACTACTAGCATTCCCTTGAATAAGTCTCTTTACAGAACATTGCATGGAAAAGAATAGGCGAGCAGGTTCTAGGTTTGGATAGGAAGAGGAATATCATATCCACCCACTAATTACAATACCGTCTTGGAGACTCACTGTTTAGTATATATCCAAAAAGGAAATTAGTGAATCAACATGATTTTTTACTTTGTCCTCTTGAAATGGGCTGCAGGTTTAGCAAAAAGCATTCCAGGTTATAGGTTAGGAAAGCTAAAGCAGATTTGAGATTAATGTCTTAGTCCCATTCATGGTGAATTTAATGAATGCCAATAGAAAGCACAATGTACCTATTGCCCATTGAATTGCTGTGTGTGTTACTGTAGTGAAATTCTCTGAGCAGGTTCTTCTTATTAGTTTTCTTTAAGAAGCCACTCACTGTCCTCTGCTCTTCACAAAATATTATTTCTACTCTGTTTGGGAGTGGTGTGCTCTCTACAGACCAAAGAGTCCCATGCCGAGTTACAGGTAGAGCTAGTGTTAATATTACAGTAATAATTATTAGGGTTGGAGTTTGGGGTAGGGCCACAGGTAGTGCTGTACTGCTAGTGGCAGGGTATTATGACCTGGGTAGGGCTGATACGTACGATGATAAAAACACCCTACTACCCCCTCAAATCCCCTTAACATTAATAAATGACACACAATTCTTAGGGAAAAGTAGAATATCATATAGGTCTAGCTATAGACCTATAGCCAGGGGTGCACATAACTTTTTTAGTGAGCTCCTCAGATGCGTACCAGGAGATGGTGTTTGGTACTTACTCCATATGTAGGGTGGTCTACCTCACTGTTCTTTGCATCAGCTTCCTGCAGGGTAGATCCTGCTGCAGATGGATCTCCCTGTTCCTGATTGAGCCTCCGATTAGCTGTCTCTATCCACAGGTCACCAGCTGGCTTTGGGTCACATGTAACTCTCACAGTGCAACACTGTTTGACCCCACAGATATCATACCTCAGTAGTGTGACCCTGACACCTGCAGTCCAAATGTCAACCTTTCATAGTCATATTCCAGTGCTTTTCTCTTGTCGGATTTTACCCTTACATATGCCTACAATGACTTTCACACCCCAGATCCCAACCCCAACACCATTAGAAGTCCTATTTTTTATTTATTTTTTACATTCCTAATTTCACACCCCTAACTGCAACCTGTCATAGTTATTTATCTTTCCCTGCAGTTATCCAACTGACATAAATTGTATACATTTAACAGCCAGACTCCTTTGGTGCACCTGACAGTTACAGCCGCCCAGACACGGAGTGCCTCCAAGTAGTTAGTACGCATATGAGCTTTGTAACAACAATGCAGGCACGCATAGTTAGTTTTTGCCCCTTTTGAGTACCAGAGTACCACTTATGTGCACCCCTGCCTATAGCATAGCTTTGTTCCACTATAAGCCAAACCAAATGGGTCATTCACCCTCTTCAGAGCTCACAGATTATCTGTCCTGATGCCCCTCTACCAACACATCACCAAATCATCCATAGATTTTGTTTAACCCTCCTGCCATTCCTGATGGCTCCATCTCGTCCAGCGCTGACTTGTCAGTACAGCAATGGACAAGATGGAGCCGTCAGGTCTGAAGATCAGATCCCCGGCAGCGCAGATTTACTATTGAAGTAAAAACTGGAGGAGGAGAACGTACAGGAGGAGAACGAAAAGCTGGTGGAGGAGAACTGGAGGAGGAGAACGAACTATGCAGAAGAATGTTCCCAGCGTGATTTCCAGATGTTGCAGTTGTGTCCATCACACCAGGGGACAGAGAGTGCCAAAGGGCATTGTATTGTAAAATCAAAAACACATAACACATTTCTAATTGAATAAACATTTTATTATGAATGTAAAAAAAACATAAATATGAATATATACTGTTTTGAAATATTTCATACAAAATAAGTATTTTAGAGATTTTATCATTCAAATAATAACTTTTATTATATATATAATTTTTTTAAATGTAATTTTAACATAATTGTTTGTTTCCAACATTATTATATTCAGGATGTCTACTAGACCCTTGTTCGGACATATTTTGGGAAGTTACAGGCCTACAACAAAATTCCATTTAAGTCTATGGTGCGCTTTTGGTACAGAAATCTGGACCTCAGCAGAGCGCTAGGGAGGTTAAAGCACACTGCCAGGGACCCGCCAGCTGCTGTGAGAAAGAATGCCAACAACAACAGCAAACAGTATAAACAAATTAAATACAAAATTCCCCAAACAAACCCCAAGTAAAGCCCCCCATACACGTTCCGATTTTTCGTACAAATTTTGCCTGACCGACCGATCGGGTCGGGAGATTAATCGGATTCAGAATTATGTACACGACCGATCCAGATTTCTCAAAGTTGGCCAAAAAATCGGTCGGGACCGCTTCGGACCTGTCCGTAAATTTTTGGTTGATCTGCTGTTAATAAATAGGGTCGGGCTGATGGATCGGTGATAATTCGAATTCCGATTTTTCGTGCCAGCCGACCGACCGACCATAACATTTTAGGTGAAAATCGGGTGACACGATCAGACAAAAAATCGGTCGGGAGAATAATCAGAACGTGTATGGGGAGCATTAAAGTCACATTCATCATCTCCAAAGGGGAAGGGGCTGAGCTAAAACCTGAAATTTACGGAAAAACCTAAAAATATTGCCGCCCATCCCCCATTTCCCAATGTCATTTCCTATACAATTTTAACTCCCTCCTTACCACAGCCCGCCCAGTCCAGCAACCCTCTACTGAGGGTGCCCCTTGGGCTCGGGTTGTTCATTATTATTATAACCAGGGTAACTGGTTTGTTAAGTGTAATGCTCACCATACACTCTGAGATAAAAATTAGGATCCATTAAAACAGACCAATGTATCCCGATGGCGGTATCGGTTTGGATCGTAATATTCGGCAAAAACGCTACCACATTGAAAATCCAATTTACGATCGTAATTTATTTTTTTACGAGAATATCATCGAAATCAATCGAAATTAATCGCCGTTTATATCAGCCATTGTGATGTTTTTTTTTTTTTGAAGGGGAGGTGATGTAGGGGGGTATATGTATATATATACATCTCTATATATATATATATATATATATATATATATATATATATATATATATATATATATATACACACACATATACATCTCAATATATACATATATATATATATATATATACATCTCTCTCTCTATGATCTATTGATTATAAAATGAACAATAAAACTTTTAACCCTTTCTCCGGTCTGTTCACATTTGTACATTTATTAATATACACACATATCAATACTGAAAGATTGCTACTATTACGTAGGCGACATGCTGACATGCTGTTTAGCCACCATGTCAGTGTCAGCAACATGCCGGTGGTGCCGGAAGTTTTAATATGCTAATGTTCCACATCGGCAGTAATTGGTTGCTAAACACTATGAAAACACTATGAGGTTTCCCGATGTTGCCAGACCAATTAAAAATTTTGAACATGTCCAATAAATTACGACTGGAAAAAAACGGAAATTACGACCGTAATATATTGGTTGTACCATGTGGACATGCACGGATTTCAGGACGATAAAATGCATTTATTGGTCGGTTTTAATGGATCCTAATTTTTATCTCAGAGTGTATGGCCTGCTTAAGTTTTAATACTTACACTTTACACTTGGGGGTCAACTGAAAGACTCTCACTTGAAAAAGAGAACCAAAAAAACAGAGTCTATTAATTTCCTAGTATCCAGTCCATGGGATATAAAGGGCCCGGGCTGTTGACTCCACAGGGTTAGCAATTTCTTTTATCAGTTCCTATCCGTGTAGGCATCGAAGTGTACCACCTTGTAGGTTGATCAGTATGATTTAATCTCCATTGTTTCTGTACTGACAACAATAACATGACTCAAATGTCATAAATCAAATGACGCTCCTGCACCCACATTTACTTTTCTATTGTCCACCAACATTACCTTGAACGTATAGGTGTGCAATTGGATGATTGGCATTATTCAAGGAGAGAAAGACTATTCCAAACATTACCATTAATGTCAAATCCACCCACTAATTACGGTTCATTCTCAGAGGCATGACTCACTGTTTAATATGAAAAAAGAGGAAATATCAATAGTTTGCAGCACTTGGCCTCTGCTCAAGGAGCCGACAACAGCGATTCTCTACTTTGTCATCTTGGAGTGGGCTGCACATTTTTCTTTACTAATTAAAGCTGGATTTCAGATACAGCAGATCAGTGGGGGCTGCTGGAGAACAATTATTCTGCAGAACATTGCCAAATGCCATATCAACATAGCACGAAGGACAGTTCTGGAGAATATTGCCAAATATCACGTAGACAAAGCACAGGTGTGACAAAGACTTATTTAAAAGTTGTACAATAGAAAAAATTCCCGTGCAATTTGAGTAGCCAGTGCGATGACCTTCCTTCCTTGATTTCAATTCCAGCCAAAGTAATGTAAAATAAACAGGGGTTTTCAACATGATGGTTCCCGGTTTGACCGAGCTTTCTTCGAGGCTGGAGACTCAAATTGTTTATAGATTCAGGCACAATCAAGCCCCGTGAACGTGCTTGATTGTTCTCAAATCTACTAAAAAATGTATCTGTGTATGCCTATCTTTACCAACTAGTCAGCACAAAGTATAGATTAGAGAATTTTTATTTCCAAAGCCACACTGCTGCCCCAGTGTAGCCCCTATCTCCAGTCAATACAAGGTCAAACTTGGGACATACAGGGCATACAGTAAACTAAAGTTAGGTAAACTTTCACCAGATGCATCAGAAGCCAGAGAGGTCCAAAACTGGTAACCACTTTTTTTCATTTTATACTTAAAAGGAGTAAGGTCAGCTTAACAGAGCAGTTTATTTAAAGTTGGTTGATAATACACTGGACCCCTTCCTTCCTTCCTTCCTCATATGCGGCCATCCCTGTTTTCGAGCAGGATTGATTGGTCAGGGATATCGGACATGACCATAAACCATGTTCAATGTCCACTGCTTCGCATGGAGACCGATTGCTGTGCATGACATAATCGCGCTGCTGCAGGGAACCTCAAAGGGCTTACCTATTTTGGGGCCATTGTGATGCTCTGCCTGAAAAACATGGGTATCTTAGCTCAGAGTTCAGCTTACAAAAGCTTCTCTGGCAGAAACGTGTTTTGGCCGTAATTTTGGTTTTCAAACAAATGTTAAAACTAATATTTTGGTTGTAACTCAAGTTGGTCTTAAATCAAGCAGGTTGTAACTGATCCACTGCATTCAGAGAACATGTAATTGTGACAACCTGAGTGAATTGCATTGTATCTTCTGAAACATGCTTTGATCTTTGATTTGATTTCTAAATTCAAATGAAACATATAAGGGTCTCCATACACCTTTAGATTTCTCTGTCAGATTTCCTTTAGATCTCCTTTTGTTTTACCAAAACCATGTAATATGAGGGACTTTCTAAACCATCAAGTCTCCCTGTGTTCAATCGCAGAGGACCCTAAACTACATAGTTGTTGGTAGATCTAAAGTATATCTGACAGATGGATCTAAAGTTGTATGGCCAGCTTAAAGCCAGCCATACACAGTCGGATTCCATGGCCGCTCGATCACCTATCCGATCGATTCCGGCGATTCTGGCGGGAATCGCAGGTGTGATCGATCGGCCAATTAAGAAGAATCCGATCGCTGCATACCACCTTGTCCAACGGATTCCGGGGCGATTCCGTGTCCGATTGTCCACCTCACAAATGGCAACTCCCCCTGATGTGTGCAGAATCGGATCAAAAAGACCAACATGTTGGTTCTCTGTCGGATCCGATTCTGAGCCCCTGAACGATCGGAAGTGATCGATCGGACAAGGTGGGCTGCACGCGATTCCGGCACGATCGTTTCGCGTGCACGCGCCCGGAATCGATCGGCCCGGAATCCGGCCGGAATCCGACCCGTGTATGGGGGCCTTAAGAGTGATGGAGAAAAACACATAGTTGGTCTGCTCTTTTATTTTATTTTTTCCAACAAGCAGAAAAATCTTTAATGAAGTAATACAACTCTAAAGTACATGTGTCACTGCCGGGTTTCTACAATAATTATGAAATTTTAGGGAATTATTTTCACAATGTTATCTTCATCAGTGACAAAATAGTAAAAGTTGCTTCATGTTATTATTTCCTTGGTAATTTGATTTCCAATTGGGCCTGAGAGTACAAGGAGAGCAATTATTTCATCATTCAGTATGAGGAGTTATAGTTTAATTGCTCTGCACTTAAAAAACAGTTTATCATTTTGAATTATTTTGCTAAAATATCTTTACAAAAAAACAGCTCCAATGTTAGAAAAAGGGTAGCAATATACAACTTACATTATGATATAGATGTAGTACAGTAGATGGGGGTGCTCATCCCCAGTGAATGAACAGCAAAGAAAGAAAATATCCTCATAGTGGTACGTAACATTGGCACACCCAATTGCATGATATAATATTTGTGACAGTTGGAAGCATGTAAGATTCCTATGGATGTTTACAGTCTGGCATTATATGGGTGTTCCTAGGTAACCGCCAATATCAAGAGAGTACTTTGTCTATCTGCCAGCAGTAGGGGTCTGGAGTTGCTAGTTCCTGGGGAGGGTAAGGGACCAGCGTGTGTCCTGTTAGTTAGATTAGAGTTGGTTTGGCTCTATATACCCCCTCACCTGTTCGTCAGTCAGGTGGATCCACCCTGAACCAGTCCTGTGTGTGACTGGGGGAGCTGGGTTTTGTACCTGTGTGAAAAGATCTCCATGTTGTTGCTTCTATGGACTACTGTGATTCTTGGTACTTTTTTATGCCTTCTTGGGATGTACATATTGTTATATAGTGACTTTTGCAACCATAACCCACCCGTTGTGTTTTCCCTGCAAACCTGTTGCCTGTGCCTCTTTCGCTCTGCCTGGGGACCCATCCCAGAGTACCGCCACCTTGCCGCGCTCCTCTATCGTACGCTATCCCCCACATAGTGGTGGCGAATCGCGGCACTTTTGGCCGAGTGTTACGAGGGGCTGGGGGGGGGGGGCTGGTGAGCTGGGGGGTCTGTCTCCGTCAATTGGTGGTGGTCAATGCTAATCAGACGGGCAAATGCTGCGTCACACCGACAAATGCCGCTGTTGGGCAACAGACGACTGTCAGAGCAGAGAACGTGCAATGACTCAGGTTCAGTCACAGTTGGACAGGTGTGAGGGCAGCAGCTTCAACCTACACGCAATCCGCCTCGATGGAGGACCCAGTCAGTACACCATCTTTCAGGGTAAGTGCCACCTATTGGCCAAGATGACTGTGGTGGATGATGGGGGGGACCCTGAGGTGTTTTTTGACTACGTTTGAAAGGACTGCAGAAGGGGAAAAATGGCTCAGGAGGGCAGTTTGGGGGCTGGACTGGTGGCACCTTTGTTTGGTGGAGGAGTCCCACAAGGCCTACTTGACCTAGAGGCCTGCCTCAGGCAATGTGACTTTACACGCTTTAAAGACAGGATTACTGGCACGTTCTTGGGTAACCCTGGCTGTCCGGGTCTCAGCGGTGTTCATAACTGGCCTTACCGGGGGGAAACCACCCGATCTCAATGTACGTCTTATCCACCCACCTGACCCAGGAAGTGGCTCACAGCCGGGGAAACGTTGGTCAGGACGCCCAGATGTGTGGAACGTGTTTGTCATGGACCGATTACTTCGTTCCCTTCCTTCTACTATCCAAAGTGGGTGGAGCCATGGAGACCCGAAACGCCGACAGACTCTTTGTGGATCTCGTCGAAGATACCTGGCCACGGTAACCTCCCTCCTCTTTTCAGAGACTCGCACGGGACTGTTCCCCCCAAGACCAGGATCGTCCCCAGCTGCCGGGAGATCGTGACAGCGATGGGGGTGGAGAGGTGTAAAGGGGTGGGGAGCAAAGGAACTGAGTTCTATTACCTGGCTGGGGAGGCTTACAAGGCCTGGGTTCCTCAAGTAGATGGATAATCTGAAGAGGATATTGCTACGCTGTCGAGACCAGGCCTGTTGCTGTGCTAATTTGTCCGGTTGTTGATGAGCCAATGCAATGTGACTTTTTAGAGTTAGGATAGACGGCAATCTTATTTGCGATGGTTACATGTACTGCATCTTTGAAAATGTGAATTCTGTGTGTGTGAAATGGGTATTAATGGGCACCATGTGTGTTGGTATTGCTGGATTTCTGGTTAGTATGGTGGACCTTTGGTTAAAGGGCCCTGAACTGGTACCCGTTGAGGGCCCTCCTCCACAAGAAACGTGGTCAGTGATTGTGTGTCTCATGGGGACACTAGAGAGTATCCGGTACGCTTGTTTCCTTTGAGACCTGCTGTGGTAACATTGTTGCATCCAAGTGGGTTGTACGTTTCCCCCTTGACCCCCAATGCCATAGTTTTTTAGGAAGAGTACTTTCCAACTTCTGGGAACTCTGGGATCGCCAAAAGCGGTGTCTTGCACATGATGTGGACCCTAGGGGATCCTCTGATGCTGGGATTACCCCACCTGAGTTTCTTTGTCTGTTAGCAGGGGACTCCCTGGGGCCTCCAGAGGGAGGCCTGCCTCTGTAGAAGAGACCCCGTCACCCCCCTAGAATTCTTCTGACTTAGAGGTTGCACAGAGGACATTTTGTCACTGACAACTAAAGATCCCACATTGGCTAAGGGCCCGGGGAGAACGTTGGTGCAAAACAGATGGTGGCCCTAGTTTGCCCAGATGACCGCGGCTTGCCTTCCTTATTTTATCACAGAAGGTGATCTGTTGTTACCGGGTGTCAGAGATGGCAGGGGAGCAGTTGATCAGCTGGTGGTTGCCAAGCCATTACCGGAAAAAGGTGCTGTGCTGAACTAGCGCATGGTCACATTCTAGTGAGGGCATTTGGGGACAGAGAAACCTAGAGGAATAGTTCAGCGCGTTTTTTGGCCTGGGGTTTAGCTAAGGAGTGTGAGCGGTTATTGTGGCTTCCTTCTGCCCAGTGTGCCATATTTCGGCACCCATGCCACTGTTCCGTAGCCCATTGGTTCCCCCACTACCCATTTGGAGGGGGGTCCCTTTTTGAGAGGTTTGCTATGGGATTTTTGTCGGCCCTTTGTTGAAGTCAGCCCCCCCTAGGGGACTCAGCATTCCTAGTTGTAGGGTTACGACACCCGCTATCCTGAAGCAATTCCCGTCCTCTACGAAATACTTTCCTCCAAACCGTTAGCTACGGAGCCTTTTTCAAGTGTTCAGGTCGGGTGGGCATCCCTAAAGAGGATTTCTTACGGATCAGGTCCCCCTTTATGTCTTGGGTAACTAAAGAGCTGTGCAGCGTGTTTAGCATAACCCTTTACGCACTTCGTGTCCTTTACCATCCTCAAACCGAGTGGGTTAGTCGAAGGTTTAATAAAACGTTTAAAACCGTGTTGCGGAAGGTGGTGGATAAAGATGGGAAGAATTGGGACTGCCCTGAGTTACCTATATTTGATGTTTGCCATCGGAAGAAGCCCACCAGTCTTCCACTGGGTGTTCTCTCCCGTTTGAGTTTCGCTTTATGGGCGGCACCCACGAGGGTTTGTTGGACATTGCGAGAGAGGGAACGTGGGGAAAGTGGAGAGTTTCCCCTCACAGAAGCATTTTTGAGCATTGTCGCTCAAATGCAGATAGAATTGCGCAGGTCATGCCCATGTGTTTAAGGAACTATTGGCGCAGGCCCAATTGTGCCTCAACAGAGAAATTACAATTCCCTCTTTCTTCTGCGCACCTCTCCGTCACCTCCTACCATAATCTCCACCATCTCCTCTATTCCCATCACATACTACCTCACACTCCCTTCAACCACACTTCTAATCTCCCCCCCCCCCACCTCCTAAATTTTATATCCCCAGAACACTCGCACTTAATCACTTCCACCTCCCAGCCCGTCCCGTCATACTTATTAATCCCCTCCATCCCACGTATTCCTTCCCCCTATACACCCATACCCCCCCTCCCCCCCCCCCCCCAAACGTTTATTCACCTCACCCGTTTCCCCACACATCCACCGCCTCCACTAACTACCCACCACACCCCCTTCTCACTAAAATACCCCCCACCATCCTCTGCACCCAACCACAACACCCATCCGACCCCCACACTTTACGCCCCATGATACCCTCTTCCACGCTCAACAATTCATCTTGAGATGCCATCCATTATAACGCGAGATTCAAGGTCCCTGGGCAGCTGGAAAAACCCCATCTTCGGGGCACAACAGGACTGCCCAAACCCCACAATAACCGACGCCCGTTTAGGCCCTCCACCGCCCCCCACCCGTAGCCCCATACGCGGGGATCTTCGAGCACTAAGCTCACCAGGTCGTAGCGCGTGGCATAAAACCAATAGCTTTTGAGTTAGAGAGTGATAAGGGATGAAGAAGATTCAATCGCACACGATCCATTACGGTGGAAGGCTCGTGGTAAACTATATGTACTATTGCTGTCCTGGTGGGGGGGAGAAGATAGGTGAAGGTAAAGTTTAAGATCAGTCGCCAGGAAGGCGTAAAAAACCCCAGAAAATTTATAATGTGAATTTGCTTAAAAGCCCTGAAGGACAGAGAAATCCTTGTGGCCAGAGGACACTGTGCGCTGTCTCGTCTGAACCGTTGTTCCCGAGGTCAAGATAGCCGAAACTTTGTCTAAGGTCCAACAACAAGACGTTAAAGATTTGTTACTTAGAAAACGTGACATTTTCAGGAATTGGCCTGGTAGAAGTCAGCACCGAACATGACTCTTTAACCGAACCTGGGAAAGGGGTTATGTTTAAAACTAACACCTATCGCATTCCCGAGGCCAGAGAAACGATGTGTTTTTCCCCCCCCCCAGGAAGTAAAAAAGAGGCTGGAGTTAGGGGTGATTGAGGAGTCCAGTAGTGATTTGGTCACAGTCCTTATTGTATTTGGGCCCAAGCCCGATGCGATGGTTGGCGATGTTTTTGCAAGTGACTTTCGTAAGTTTTTAAACCAAATCACGGAAGTTTGGACACCTACCTATGCCCGTTATAGACGAGCTGATTGATCGCCTGGGAACGGCAGATATATGACTACCGGTGGTTGACCAAAGGGTATTGGCAGATCCCTGTCCAGTCGGGCAGGGAGTGAAGACTGCCTTTTGTAACTCCCAGAGGGAGTTTTCCAGTACAGGAAAATGCTGCGTTTGGGTTTACAGAATGTGGCCCTGCTACATTTCCAGCGGGCGCATGGATAAGTATTGCGGCCGCATCAGAAGTATGCAGCTGCTTATCTGGATGGATGTGGTATCAATAGTACAGGACTGGGCTTCTCTATGTTGTTGTGAGGGTTTTTCAAGCTGTACTGGATTCATTCGGGAAGCCGGGGATTCAGGCAAATCCGGGAAGAAATGTGCAATTGGGCTGGAGGAGGCCAAATAGTGTGGGTTACACCATTGGGAGGGGTGTGTAAAGCGCCCAGGGTAAACAACGTTGAGGCGAGTCCAAAATGGCCCCCGCCCAGTGAACAAGAATCAAGTTCGGGGCCTTTTTTAGGGATGTGCTGGCTATTACCGGCGTCTTGCTTCCCCATTTTGCCTCCCTGGCCACTCCTTTGACGAAGGTGGACCAGAGCGGAAAGAGTCGGTCCTTGATAAAATGGTCCCCTGAGGCGGAATTCGCTTTTTGAAGCCTGAAACGTGCTTTGGTGCGAGCAGCCTGGGTACTTATACTCACCAGACTTCTGCCAGCCCTGTTGTTAGTACAGGACCGATTGCCTGGATGGTGGGCTTAGGTTTTTTTTTTTGGGGCGGTATTGTCTCAGGTTTGGGATGGGGAAGAACACCCTGTGATCTACCTTAGCGGGCCCAACTAGTCAGATGGGTGATTATGCCACTTATTGAGAAGGTGTTAGTGGTGAAGTGGGCTTTAGATTTCCTTGGGTATTACTTGTTGGGGAAGACGGTTTTTGAGGTTAGTGCCCGATCATGGCTCCTATTGACCTGGATGTCACAAACAAGGGAAAACAATCGCAGGATCAATAGATGGTTTCTGGGCCCTGCAGGACTATTTAGGCTTTACAGGTGCTAGCTAGTCGTCTCCGCGTTGTACAGATGGGAAATTGCCGATTGCCCTGTCCGTGGTTCACTCTTGCCCTCGCGTCTGTTGTGTCCCAACCCTGGGGTTGTAAACAAGGGGGGGGTTTAGGGGGGGGTGTGGTGACAGGAGCCTGTCAGATCCTCTGGATGGATCCAGTCTGGCTATATGGTGTGTCCTAGGTACCGCCATGATGAAGAGTACTTGTGCTATTTGACCACCAGAGGGAGGTTGGAGTTTGCTAGTCCTGGGGGCAGGGTAAGACCAGCTGTGGTCTGTTATTGAATTAGAGTTGGTTTGGCTCTTTTAAACCCCTCACCTGTTCAGTCAGGTGGCTCCACCCTGAACAGTCCGTGTGTGTGACGTGGGGGAGCTGGGTTGTACCTGTGTTGAAAAGGATTCCATGGGTTGGCTTCTATGGGACTACTGTGATTCAGGACTTTTATGCCTTCTTGATGTACATAGGAATAGGACTTTTGCACAATAAACCAAACCGTGTGTTTTCACCTGCAAAAAAACCTGTTGCTGTTGCCCTCTTTCGCGGCGGGACCCATCCAGGTACCAACGCTCTACCGCTAATCCCCCACAATATATATATATATATATATATATATATATATATATTCATTCATTGCATAAAACGACAGGTTGATCACAAGGTCAACAATAATTCAATAAACTTTATTCATATTCATGTCAAAACTGACATTCATGTTGCCTTATGGCTGTAACCAATAGGCTTACTCTTAAAGCTCTATGCCGCTTACCCCTGCTCTCTCCATACAACAGAATAAGCCATGTGTATACCTCATCCACCTGCAGATCTCTGTATGTGAGTGGGCTACTTCTGTCTGCTCACATATAGAGCTGTGACAGCTTTTGGCCATATTCAGACATATGCAACATAGGACGCACCCCTCCTCCCGGATTTTGGGGGGAAGAAATACAGTATTTTTTTTTACAAAGAACAGAATGAATACATAATGACTGTGTGCAATACATTATGACAGTGATTATAGGTTTACAGGGAGGTGTGTTATATATCATTTTCATTGCAATGATTAATTTAAGTGATGTTAAATCCTGTGTTACTGAATTTATATCATGTTCAAAGATTGCTCTGCATTTTTTTCCCCCAAATGTGTTTTTCCTTCCTCGATTGTAGGCGTAGTGATTCAAGAACCAGGCAACGAAAAAATAAAAATTATTATTAATATTTAAAGATTAACAGTGAAAGAACAGGGTATACAACAACTTGGATTAGGCCGTAGCCAGTCCTTAGGAACAAAAATCACCCTTCCTGCAACACTCCCATGTCTTGTCCTCTGCAGAGGTTCTCCTGTCCCACAAAGTCAGTTCTAGTAATCACTGAGAACTGTGCGTAGCTCACTGGTAGCCATGGATCAGTCCAGGGATCGCAATATGAGCTGGTAGCTGCAGTTCAGTCGCCCAGAGAAAAGGGTAGCTGACACTCCGCAGGTTGTTCTGCCTTTAAGTCACCTACAGGCTTTGCACACTTTCCAACACAGGCTGGGGGTCAGCTCTCAGGGCCCGTGCCTCTCCTTCCTGCTTCACTAACAAAAGGTGCCAAAACCCAGAGTTCCCCTTCTCTTATCTCCTCTGTAGAAGAGCTCCCCCTAGTGAGCCCCTGTTCCATGGCCACGTCTCCAACTACCTGGCCCCAAGTTTTGACTTGCCTATAACTTGCCTAGCAGTTGAGACAAACCCAGTTTGTTTCCTGTTTCAGTTTGTCCCAACCTCTAACAGAGCTAGGATCAGAAGATAAACCCCTGGAAAGCTGCGGCGATTCTCTATAGTTCCGAAACCACCCCTTAGGAATCATCGGTGATGCCAAGGGGTGGTGGCACCCCATAGATCTCCATGTTAATAGTTAATGTTTCCCAGCCCACATCACCAGCGTCATCAATAGCAGAGACGTAGACAGGGGTGTGGGGAGAGTGGGAAATTTAAGCAGAGTACTATGTACTCTGCTGTAATCGCCTGTACTGCGCTGTTAAAAATTACGCTATTGGGGCTGACCTTTAGGGAGGTTAAAAAGCAAAAGCTCTTGTGGTGTTACCATGTTCAAGTAACATGGTATCGCCATACTTTGTAATAATCTCTAATGAGTGAACAGGTCTCATTAAACCCATATCAGGATCCAAACCCAAGGACACTCCGGTGTCTGGCTGCAGCTCTATCCCCTGAGCCACCGGAAATTTTGCTTCAGTACCTTGTCAGATACCTAGTACTTAGACACTTGTTACCTAGTTCTCAAAAACCCTGAACCCTTGGTTCCACCCATGGACTTCCTATAAACGCCAGGTCCCTTTCTCATCTTCGTGTACTGACCCTTGGCTTTGAAAACCCAACTACTCTTCATCTTGCTCCCTTGTGACCCGACACCACCGGCTTGCGACCTACGCTTGTTTTGACCACGCTTCTGCTTACTGCCTCTCGCTACCTGTGGATCCTGGTATTTCTTGAGTCGCTGTTTCAGCAAGACCTGACCGCAGATCGTTACACCCTGACTGAAAGATGTCCTTGTCTTGATTAGTGATGGACCGAACTGTTCGCCGGCGAACTGTTCGCCGGCGAACTGTTCGCGGCGAACATCGCATGTTCGCGTTCGCCACGTGTTCGCGAACATACGGCGAGTTCGACCCGCCCCATATCTTTTTTCATTGAACAAACTTTGACCCTGTGAGTCACAGTCAGCAGGCACAATACAGCCAATCAGCACCCACCACCTCACAGACCATCCCACCCCCTATAGCACAGGAGAGACGCCATTTCACATCTTGCTGCAGAAGGAGAGAGTTAGTTGAGATAGCTGCTGCTCCTGCATAGGGAACGATTAGCTAGTCAGAGTCCTGAAAAGACCCCAAAAGCCCATTTTAGGGCTATTTTTTCGCTACCCTGTTGC
>CM070035.1:149581617-149597450 GCA_036250615.1 Ptychadena robeensis | reverse complement strand
TTTTGGTGCAGAGAACGTAGAGGTGTTTTCTGAGAGATGTTTATATAGTGGTGTCCTCATTGCATGGTAAAGCCGGTGTGGTTTGGTTTTTAGCAGCATCTCGTCCAGCGCGGCTACTGCCTACTTATAGCACTGCGACAAGATGCTGCCGTCAGTACACATCGGGGCTACAGGCAGGCACATACTACCAGTTCTGTGCTGTCACGTTGGTAGGCCGATGTGCCTGGCAGGCAGCCAGCTCTGTCTCTTCTCTCAGAGTGATGTGATGATGTTCACCTGGGAGAGGCGGGGGGGGGAGATTTGAAAAGATAAATTGCATGAAAAGAGTTTTCTATGAGTGTAGCACTGCCAGGGAAAGGAGCTGATAGAGTTAACTGTTTTAAAATGGGAGAGTTGATGACAAGCAGACTGGCAGTTGTTGTCGAGTTATAGGCCTGTGGCTCTCTGCCAAAGTCTGTGTGTATGGTATCCATCTTTGATGCGGTCTCGTCTGAGTGTCTGGTTGGCGAAAGTGGAATGCGCATTTCAGAGAATGGGAGGAGAGAAGTGATTTAAGTGCCAGGAGACAGGATTAGGAGTTCAGTTCTTCCTGGGGTGTCCCTTCTGGGACCTGGGATGTGTTCCTGTGGTGTGTCAGGTCAGGGGATGATTGCCCTGATATGATGAAGAGGTGATGTTGGTGTGATGTGCCTAGCTGGGGACCGAAGGATTGAGGATATGAGCTGGGGCGTCGCTTAGAGGGAGAGCCTGTCACCTTGTCTGGCGGAAGGGTGAAGGTCCTCAGCAGCGCAGCGTTGAGGACAAATTTCCAGAAGACTAAAGGGAACTCTGTTAGGATACTGGAACAGGCGCATTCAGTGAGGTATGATTCCAAAGATTCCCAGGGAGGATTCGTCAAAGGACTGGTGCTGTGCTATTTTGTTCTACTGAGAGAGGAAGCGTGCCTAGGGGGAGCTAGGCCAGAGTCCATTGGAGTGATTTCTCTGAGAGGAAGAAGCTGATAAGAGGAGGAGCTGAGGACCTCAGAGGTTCCAGAGACAGCCTTGTCCCCAACCCTCCTTCCGCCTGATGACATGTATTGTCATCAGGCGGAAGGAGGGTGGGGACAAGGCTGTTCTGAACAATCTGAGGTCCTAGCTCTCTCTAGGCAGCTTCTCTCTCAGAGAAATCACTCACAATGGACTCTGGCCTAGTCCCCTAGGCAGCTTCCTCTCTCAGTAGCACAAATAGAACAGCACAGTCCTTTGACGAATCCTCCTGGGAATCTTTGGGAACAGACCTCACTGATGCGGCCTGTTCAAGCTATCCGAACAGCGTTCCCTTTAGCTTCGTGGAAATTTGTCCTCAACGGCTGAGATGTGGAGACCTTCACCTTCGCAAGAAAAGGTGACAGGCTCTCCCTTTATAGCTGGACGCCCCCCAGGCTCAGATCCGCATCCTTCTGGTGCCCCAGCTAGGCACCTCACACCACATCACTTCTTCATTCAGATTCAGGGCATCAGCACCTGACACACAGGAACACATCCCAGGGTCCCAGAAGGGGACACCCCAGGGAAGAACTGAACTCTACATCCTGTCTCTGGCACTTAAATCAACTTCTCTCCTCCCATTCTCTAGAAAAGGCGCAATTCCACTTTAGCCAACCAGAAACCAGACAGAGAGCACAAAGATGGATACATACACAGACTTTGGCAGAGAGCCAAGGCCTATACTGACAACAACTGCAGCTGCTTGTCACAACTCTCCCTTTTAAAACAGTTAACTCTATCAGCTCCTGTCCCTGGCAGGTGCTACACTCATAGAAAACTGCTTTCATGCAATTTACTTTTCAAATCTCCCGCCGCCTCTCCCATGTGACATCATCACATCACTCTGGAGAGAAGAGACAGAGCTGGCTGCCTGCATGTCACATCGGGGACACCGGGACAGCACAGAACTGTGAGTATGTGCTGCCTGGAGCCCCGATGTGTACTGGACGGCAGCATCTTGTCCAGTGCTATAGTAGGAGTAGCAGCGCTGGACGAGATGCTGCTAAAAACCCAAAACACAGGCTTTACCATGCAATGAGGAAACCATATATAAACATCTTCCAGAAACACCTCTACTTTCTCTGAAATTACACCCCCCACCCAGCAGTCAGCCTGTTTTATTTAAAAAAATTGGTGCACATAATCAAAGTAATCTGCTGTGATTTCCCTCCCTGGTTTCCTTCTCCTTCACATCCCTGATATCATCGATGCCACCGGGGATGTGAGGGTCAAAAAACAACATTGCCTGAATGAAGGTCAAAGGTGCACCCTCCTCCCCACCTCTTCTGAGCCATCAATAACACCCAAGAGGCGGAGCCCGAAACAATCGTCGAGTTTGCCAATGTAGTGCATTGGCGCAGGCTTGACAGGGATAGGTGAGTTAGTGAAAAGAAAAATGCTTAACTCAACCTACACTCAGGCTAACTGCTAGGGAGGTTAAGATGGACAGAGGTGAAGTACAACACAACAAACAGGGCATTTATACATAAAAATATATAACAAAAGAGACCCTTCAGTGTTATACATGGTATATTAGGCAAGAATGAGCCGCCAATATTCCCAAACATTTACATAGTGTTTTAGTAAAGTATAAGAGATGCATCAATTTCAAAGTGAAAACATATTGTTCAAAAACATTAGCATTTTTCAACATTTAGTGTATTTTTACCACTTTTAATAAAATATCAGATTTAAATAATTGGAAAATAAGCACATTTGTTCTTTATTTACATTTTACACATCATTCACACATTTTAAAACTAGGGTTTGTAGATTGCATAGGAACACATTCCCTCCATGTTCTCCTGTTGTACTTTTGTTGCCCCATGACCTAGGCGTGTTAACACTTGTTTACCAGATTCTGTAATTAAGGGTTATGCCCTAAATGTTTTTTTATCCCTTTCATGATTTCTAATTAGATTGCACCCAAATGTTGGCATTAACCCTGCAAGTAGGAATACAAAGCAGAAGAAAGCCAGCTGGCACCACCTGCTGGTGACATGTGGAAGTTGTTACTTACAATGTAAAGCCATGGTTCCACTAGAAATATTTGGCTACTGATGCACCTGCAATAGCTTGAAATGATCTTGTAATTTATCTATAGTGGGAAAAACAGGGAACACTGAAAGCATCCTTCATGTACCTTCCACTTCATTGACTGTATTGATCTGCTTGTAAAGATATCTCCTAATCTTCAGAGATTTGAAAAAACCTTTTGACACAAAGATGTATAAGGACATAACCCCTAGGATAGATAGTCATGGTTAGATATTTACAACTAGGTCATATTAATTGGGATCCATGTGTAGGTGTCAGTGTGTTTCACCATAATGGATCCACTAAGGTATAACCGTAATGGGAAATCTAACACACTGGAAATCTTCAATGTAAAGGAGGTATTGTTTTGAAGGCTCCAGTAGGCTTCACAATTTCTTTTTACAATGTCTAATCGCTACTAATCTACTTTTCATTATTCATGGATGACCTCCATCCTGAGAATCATGAAATCATGGATTACCGAAAATCCAGAAGTGCATTGCTACTCCTCTTAGCTAAAGCTCTGTAGGAAGGTGGATTGTAGTGTGCTGTACCATGGTCATTAAGGTGTCCCCATGAGTAATGTCAGTGATTGTGTTTGTGCTGTTGCTGGGCAAAACGTAAGGTGGAAGGTGTCACTGTAATGATTGGAACATGTGATATTGTAATCTTGAGAGCCATCTGGGAGGATAATAGGAGCTTATATAAGTTAGGGACTTTATGGTAATTGGGTCTTCCTAGCAGCAAAGTAGCGGAGAGCAGAGGTGTACTGGATCCGGTTGGGGACAGGGCTCAGGCCTGTGGATCCAAAGACCAGGCCTGCACTGAGATGTAACCAAGGCCTCACCCTTGTACCCTCTGCTGAAGACAAGGGCAGTCCTAGCCTAGGAGAAGTGGCTTGGGTGAAGGAGGCTAGGGCAGAGATACTGTACTGGCAGATGCTGCTCCAAAATGGCTCCTAGAACTACTGTGGAGTGTTATTGGCACTGTGATGTTACTTACAACTGTTGGATGTGTCTTGGACCTTTATTGAGGGATGTGCGCAAGGACCTGCTAACCGGAAGAAAGCCTGTGGTGAGGACTGTGAGGCCTGGCTGCCCCTGTGTCTGAAGCAGGGAGGTACGTGTGTGTGAAGGCCTGCAGGGAGTCTGCAGCAACATAGGGGTGAAATCATTAACGTCCCCTGATTCACCCCGGTATGTGCAGTGCACACGGGTGCTAGAGATGGGCGGTGCTCCCTCTTTCAGCTCTAGACATATTAGACCAGTTAATTCAAAGATATTGGATGGAGTGAGTATCTTTTGGTCCTGAGCTCCTTGGGCTAGTCTGTCCCCTTTCTCATTAGAAAAAAATGACAGTTGATGTTAGTGACATTAAATCTCCTGAAGAAGCAGAAATGCGAAACATGTCAAATTGTCAAATGCCCAACCTAAAATGTATGTATATGAAACCTCTTTGAATGTGATTTATTACCATAAAATTGCATATAAGATCTCATTTATTTTTGTACTATAAATAAATATTTTTTGCTTTTTTAACTTCATCAGTTGTAGATCTTTAATGATTGCCTGTGCCTTAAAGTCCCTGGAGTGCTAGTCTTCAAAGTGGGGTGGAGGACAAGTGGTATACTCACTCTCCTTTCCTTCCCTTTACTCTTTTGTATGTGTAAGTTATGGGACGTGGCCCAAAAAAATAAAAACATGGTGTCACAGATCGTGGTGTCACCCTGCGATCTGTAACGGCAGATGGTGCCCTCTACTTCTGCTGTTCTACTTCCTAAACCTCAGAGGACACAGACTTTTCGGAGATCAGCTCCTTCTGCTGGTTGTACTAATAAAGACACTTGATGTGGCTCCTGTTCCCTGCTCCCTCTACTGGGTGCTTTGGTATCTGCACTTATTAGCACACCTTTTACCTCACCTGTAGTCTGACCTTGTATTTTAGGAACCTTCAGGCAGCAGGAAGCTGCCTGAACAAAGAGATTTGCTTTGTTTCTTCATATTGCCTCATTGTTACTGACTCCTGGACTGCCTTGACTACCCTGTTCGCTGGCTGCCCTGACTACCACCTGCCTGACTATGTCTCAGCCTGTCGTCTCTGTACCTCACCTTGGAACTCTGCTGTCAGCCGCCGCCATTAAGTGTAGTTAGGGACCGCAACCTGGGGGCTCCCCGCAGCAAAACCCATCACTCCTTGTGGAGTGCTCTGTGAAATAGCGGGGGGCTCCTTAGACTCTGCTCCTTGATTTATGCTTGTCTGGTGGCACGTTGTGTCCACTGCCCCTGTGGTTCACCCTTGACACATGGAGAGTGAATGACAACAGAGGTAGAATTGTCTCAATACTTAGATAATTTCTTTTTTCATATTCAAGGTGGGCATTTTTAAAAATAATGTGACAGAATTATGGTGATAATTACTTACATCCTGATTGCCAGTCTATGGCTGGGATATGATGACTAGGGATGGTCGAAAAATTTGCAGTGCGAACTTTTAAGTAGAAATTTCGTCTTTTTCGCAGAAAATTCGCATAGTCAAATTTTGATGGGGTCATTTCGACTTTTCGCCGAAAAAGTCGAAAATCAGCCTGATATTTTGACTGAAATTTCAACTTAAAAAAGAACTTTGCTTTAGATTTGCCGTGCCGCTATTTCGCGTGCGAATATCACCATTTTATTTAAAATTTTCGCATGCGAGAGTAATTGGAAAATTTGCATTGGCGACAATTCCCATGGTGCTAGCTAAATTTGTCAGCTTATTGCAAAGCCTCTGAAAATGGTATCCTCACAAAAATTGCTGGAGTTGTAGACAAGGGTTGGGGAAACATTTGAAAACAATAATTTTTGCTCTAACATGTCAAGTTTGTGTATAAATTGGGTTTAAATCTCAGCTCTGATTGTAAAGCTCTGCTACTATGTACACTGATTCTTCTATTATAGCTGAAGCTCATACAGCAAATCAAAATTTTCCACCTTATGTGAATTTTTGACCTTATGCGAATTTTAGGCTTTATGCAAATTTTGTGGTGTTTTATGCAAATTTTTGGCATTATGCAAATTTTCGACTTAGACTAGAAAAAAGTCGAAATTTGATTGGGAAACTCTAAATTTAAGTAGAATCTAATTTTATTCATTTCGACCATCTCTAGTGGTGACAGCCTCCAATGTGTTTCATAGCTAATTCAGGACAAGTGGAAGACTTGTATTGCTTGTTGTCCGGGCATAGGAGAGTTGAGAGTCATAATTCCAACCATTCGTTATAAAGTGGTCATGTTCAGGGCTGCCCTACTTGCAGACTCCTTTGCTCAGATTTTCCCAGTTTCCCAACAACAACTTACTAGATGAAACAATCCCTTTTTTGTAGTTGCTTCTGATTTTTGCCGTGCGCACTCACGGCCATCTATCTGGTGGTCTATCTAATGCGGCCATCCCTGTTTTCAAGCGGGATTAATCAATCTGACTGTAAACCATGGTCCATGTCCAATGCTTTGCAGAGTCTGCATGCAAAACATTGTCTGAGCTGGAGACACAGCAGTGCTGTGCCTTCAGCTCCTTCAATGTCGGGCAGCAGCACGATGATGTCATCACGCTGCTGCCGGGAACCTCCAAAGGCTTCTATATAAAGCTGTGTGTTCCCCACTTTGGAGAAGCTCACTCTTATTTAAAAAAATAAATAAAGGTAGTTCACCTTGATCGGATGGAATTCAAATACTGTAAAGCAGGGTACAGACGGCTCGATATTTGAGCCGTCCGATGTTCCCTGCAACAGCGTGATGATGTCATCACGCTGCTGTCAGATATTGGTGGAGCTGGGGAGACGGTTCTGCTCTCTCCCCAGCTCTGCCGATGCTTTGCCTGGAGACCTGCGGTCTCTATGCAATGCAATGGTCATCGGCCGTATTTAACGATCAATGCTGCTCAAAAACAGCGATGGCCGAATATTATATGGGCCAGATAGATGGCTGTGAGCATGCACGGTGCTCGAATCAGCCATCGATCTGGCCCATATCTACATGTCTGTACCCTGCTTAAAGGTTTTTAAATTGACCTCAATTCAACATAAAATCGATCTAGCCATGACCAGACATGTTGGTAAATTTTCATCGATTGTACAACTAATCTAATGGGTTTTTTCAAAGATCTACTGGAGTAAAAATTGTCAACTTTTATGGTTAATAATTAAAAATTATTACATATAAAAATTGCATTAACAAAGGGGTCATAGTGACCCGTCATTCATACTCAAAGGGTTAAAGCAAACCTGAAAAAATCTAAAAAATACACTTTTAAAAATAACCCCCAAATATTTTTTAAGTAAAAAAATTGTGGTCTATCAGAAGAGGCAGTTATTGTGTACCCAAGATTGAAGTATAACACAGCAGTCATAATACGGTTGGAAATTTTATTTAAGGTTGTAAAAGGACCAGCAGGTTTTGGTGACCTTTCCAGTTGTAATAAAAAAGTTTGATTTCTAAATAACTTTGTGCACAACATAAAAATAAATAAAATATGTTCTCATAAATTAATACTTACTTTTTTTTATATATATATATTTTTAATATTTAACTGCTAAAGTCACATGATCAGAAAAGTTACATTCAGGTAATTTGTATTTTTCATAATCATTCTGACAATGAAAACTTTAATAACATTATATTGTGAGCTCCTCTGAGAGACAGTTAGTGATATGACTATACATGCTCCGTAAAGCGCTGCGTAATATGTTGGCGCTATATAAGTACAAGATAATAATAATAATGACCTTTCAGTTCAGGTCCACTTAAAAAACTTATGTAAGGACAGCCATCTGAAATTTCAGGGCCCCAAACTAGGTAATTTTTCATACCACCCCACGCACCCCCTGACTGTCCGATTCTGTCAGATTTGTGGTCCAGATTTCCAGGTACCAGAAGAGGTACATAGGGTAATTAACTTGCAAAGTTATATAGTGGAATATTCAAAATGAAATTCCTTCATCTCTTGAAAAACATTACCAGAACGTTCACAAGATGGTGCTATCTCCTGTTTACATTTCACCAGTGGAATCCAGCTCATGAATATGAGCTGAAAACCTCATCTCCCCTTCCATCCCCAACAATCAGAGAGAGACTGCATACAGTGGCTTGCAAAAGTATTCAGCCCCCTTAAACTTTTCCGCATTTTGTCACATTACAGCCACAAACATGAGTAAATTTTTTGGGAATTCCACTTGAAAGAACAATACAAAGTGGTGTACACATGAGAAGTGGAACGAAAATCATACATGATTCCAAACATTTTTTACAAATAAATAATTGCTAAGTGGGGTGTGCGTAATTATTCAGCCCAGAGTCAATACTTTGTAGAAGCACCTTTTGTTGCAATTCCAGCTGCCAGTCTTTTAGGGTATGTCTCCACCAGCTTTGCACATCTAGAGACTGAAATCCTTGCCAAATCTTTGCAAAACAGCTCCAGCTCAGTCAGACTAGATTGACAGCGTTTGTGAAAAGCAGGTTTCAGATCTTGCCACAGATTCTCGATTGGATTTAGATCTGGACTTTGACTGGGCCATTCTAACACATGGATATGTTTTGTTTTAAACCATTCCATTGTTGCCCTGGCTTTATGTTTAGGGTCGTTGTCCTGCTGGAAGGTGAACCAGCACCCCAGTCTCAAGTCTTTTGCAGACTCCAAGAGGTTTTCTTCCAAGATTGCCCTGTATTTGGCTCCATCCATCTTCCCATCAACTCTGACCAGCTTCCCTGTCCCTGCTAAAGAGAAGCACCCCCAAAGCATGATGCTGCCACCACCATATTTCACAGTGGGGATTGTGTGTTCAGAGTGATGTGCAGTGTTAGTTTTCCACCATACATAGCGTTTTGCATTTTGGCCAAAAAGTTCAAATTTGGCCTCATCTGACCAGAGCACCTTCTTCCACAAGTTTGCTGTGTCCCCCACATGGCTTGTGGCAAACTGCAAATGGAACTTCTTATGCTTTTCTGTTAACAATGGCTTTCTTCTTGCCACTCTTCCATAAAGGCCAACTTTGTGCAGTGCACGACTAATAGTTGTCCTATGGAGAGATTCCCCCACCTGAGCTGTAGATCTCTGAAGCTCGTCCAGAGTCACCATGGGCCTGGTGACTGCATTTCTGATCAGCGCTCTCCTTGTTCGGCCTGTGAGTTTAGGTGGACGGCCTTGTCTTGGTAGGTTTACAGTTGTGCCATACTCCTTCCATTTCTGAATGATTGCTTGAACAGTGCTCCGTGGGATGTTCAGGGCTTTGGAAATCTTTCTGTAGCCTTAGCCTGCTTTACATTTCTCAATAACTGTATCCCTGACCTGTCTGGTGTGTTCTTTGGACTCCATGCTGTTGTTGCTACCAAAATTCTCTTAGACAAATGCTGAGGCCGTCACAGAGCAGCTGTATTTGTACTGACATTAGATTACACACAGGTGCACTCTATTTTGTCATTAGCACTCATCAGGCAATGTCTATGGGCAACTGACTGCACTCCAAAGGGGGCTGAATAATTACACACACCCCACTTTGCAGTTATTTATTTGTAAAAAATGTTTGGAATGTATGTGTGATTTTCATTCCACTTCTCACATGTCACCACTATTGGTCTTTCACCTGGAATTCCAATAAAATTGAGGCATGTTTGTGGCTGTAATGTGACAAAAGGGCCAAATACTTTTGCAAGCCACTGTATATATAATACATAGTCTGCGCCTCTGATTGCACAGGGGATTATGCCGACGGCTGTGCAGGTCAGCGCTTTTCTGTGTGCCTGTACACAGTGCACAGGACAGGGTACCCGATTGTCTTGCCGACACTTGAACAAGGTGCGGGCAGTGACAGTTTTAGATATGGGCAATATGGGTGGTTGCTCAAGGTGGCATCATGCCGGAAATATCTGGCAAGCTGGCCTGGGGAGAAAGATGATTGTCTCTGAAGGAGTTCTGGCGAGTCACAGAGTCCTTAGGTCTGACTCACCAGCACATCCCATCCCCGGAGAGCTCTCTGTCAGTGATAAAAGATTCTTATTCCGGGGGGCCCCAGAGGGCACTGATCTTCCTAGGACTCCCCCTGGTGGCAGGCATGGCACTGAACGGGCAGCAGACCACAGGGCCCCCCTATATGGTAAGGGCTGGGAGGGACCTCTGTACTGGCCTGAGAGCGGCCCTACAGTATAGTGGAAATCCGCATTTAAAACATTTACAAGTTTAAAGTTTTTTAGACATAACTGTGGCCATGATGTTTCTGAAATGTTGAATGTTAAAGTGTCCAGATCCTTGTCTTCAGTGTGGCCTACCCATCTTCTCATTCCTAGCATCACCACCACCATGCCAGTTTCACCCCCCTCCATCTATTGTATCCATGTATTGTATCCTCAACTCCTTTTGTGTCATAACCTGTACTTGTGTTGTATCTCCACTCTAATCGAATGTACAGCGCTGTGTAATATGTTGGCGCTATATAAATAAATATTGTTAACTAACATTAGTAATTAACAATAATAATAATATGGGAATGCAGTCATTGGCCTTAGACCCCTGCTTTGAGTGCCAGAAGTTGCATATGTTGGTAAAGGTAAAAGGAGTAACAGAGGGAGTCCAAAATCATTTTAATATCTTCTTATACATTTTTCATAATAGAAAATCATCAAATCCAAGATTCTACACAAGAGAAAAAGGAAATAACATAAACTACTTTTGTGAGTTCACTGGACATTAATAAGTTGTAACCCTTAAAACATTTCAGTTTTAAATATAGTACACATAAAATCACTGATAGTTCTGGGATCATTTGTAAAATCTAGAACAGGCTGTCTCCATGTAAACTGCATATTCGTATTTTGCCTCTAGGTGGCAGGATCTCCTCACTAATCGCTCCTGATAGAAAACACCAGAGTTGTCAAACTATACAAAATACAAAGTTAAACAATAGGATTAGTGATTTCAGAATAAATAAAGATACCAATGTGGTAGCTCTTAAGCAGGTAACACACGCACAGATATGGGCCATGTGCGCTCACGGCCATCTACCTGGCCCATATCTAATGTGGCCATCCCTGTTTTCAAAAGGGATCTATCAGTCCCACTCGAAAACAGGGTTATCAGACATGAGCGCAAATCACGGTCGATGTCCATTGCATTGCATGTGCATCTTCATGCAAAGCATCGTCAGAGCAGTGCCGCGCCTCCAGCTCCTTCGATGTCGGGCAGCAATGTGCAGGGAACCTCGAACGGTTGTTATATCGAGCCGTGTGTTCCCTGCTTTAGTTTCTGTTTATTATTATATTTTGTCTGCACTATATTACTCAAGGGTTTTGAACATGAAAACATGAAGAATACTGATGTACATTACATTTAATAAAATTACTTAAGCCTCCTATACATGTTTAGATTGTGACCCGATTTTTTGGCTGATCGACCACGTGTGATGACGTCATGAGGTCATGAGCACTTAGAACGGAGTTCAGACACAATGCTATTCTCCCCCTCTTTCTTATGTACTGTGTATGTGGCTGGTGTTTCCTGGTTTATAGATTGACATGGATTTCAGTGGGGTACTGTAGTTGCTTTTCTTGTCATTTGAGTGTGTAAACTGGGAAAAAGTTTGTTTCGTTATGCAATCATTGAAGTCTATGAGAGCAACTAAAGAGCCTCATTGTTCTGTTGTTTTGAAAGTGATGTGGTTTCTAGATGTTTATTGAATGCCTAATGTTGTGTTTGGCTTCTGCCCATGTTGATTTAAATGAGGACAACTCAGCCTGTCAGGACTTTGAAAAAAAAAACATTTTCAGACATTTTCTGAGCCATTCCCTAAACACCTTTCTACACATGTATTGTTGTTTTTGAGCTGTAAAATCCAATTAAACAACACATACTTTTCAGCCACAAGAGGGTGACTGGAGAGCGATAAACAACATAATTAAAGCGGACCTAACACTTGTCAGGTCTCTCTGCAGTATCAGCTGCAGCTCAGCTGATACTGCAGAGATCCCCGACTAAAAAAAAAACCAAAATTATTTCTGACATCAGGAGGGGTGTTTTTTAGAGACAGCCCCTCACACTGTGTTACATCTCGCCTAGGCAGGACGTAACAAGCTGCAGGGGTTAATGGGAATTCTCTCCCTTAAGCCCCTGTGTATGAGTCTCCCAGATGTGATGTCAGCAACCCCCTCCCCTTCTCCCCCACATGGAGCTGCAGAGGAGTCTCTGTCTGTGTAGGAGTGAGGGTGGGGGGAAATGTGGGTTGGTTGGTGTCAGCTACTGGCTGCCCATAGAAGAATCGATCAGGAAGTGGCTTCTCTAAGTTAGGCTAGGTTTCACGGTGTTGTGGGTTGTGTCAATACCGCCTGTGTTAATCTCATTTAAAGAAATGAGTTTAATGCAATGGGACATGAATGGAAAGGTCTGCAGATGCCTGTTGGCACCAACTCTCATGGTAGCCCTGGGTATAGATAGTTGATTTTCCCACAAGATCCAGCAAACAAGCTCAGTTATTCCTGGCAAATGTTTGGGAAGCTAGGACATTGCATTTATTATGTAAATAATCTTTATAGTCCTCGTTCCCAAATTGAAGACTTTACAATTAATATCTAGCACTGATTTTATTTTATTTTAAAGGCAAGCTGATGCTGCATGAGAGACTGCAGGAGAACACTTGGGGAATTCACATGATCAACTCATCCTTCAGCTAATTATCTTTTTGTCAACGCAGTAAACGATGCTGGCGCATGCAGACGCATGTAAACTTTTCTATTGAATTAAACACGTTTTTGGTGAGTTTGTTCCATAGGACTCAATGGTCCTTCTTCACCTGTGATAACACCGCTTTTAAAGAAACGTGGTGTAGATTTATGGTTATGGACAAAAATATTATTAATATATAGGTATGGCAGAAACATTGTATTGGTAGATTAATATAGGATCATATGGATGGATAATTCAATGGCTGTGTTTGTGGGGTTGTAAAAAACCAGTCCGTCGTGACCAGGTGTTGTGTCTTTTGTCATGTTGGAATGTATTTAGCATATACCTGAGAAAAGTCTTAATTGTACTCTGAACAAAGGAGATCCCCTCTTAATATGCATGGAGTTCACAACACATTGTTTATAAGACAGGAAACCTCTTTTGTAGTGTTGGGCAACATCCTGGGAAAATCCAAATGTAAGAGTTTCACATACTTACGTAAATAACATCTTTAGAGATATGAACTTCAAAGAGATTTGGGATATAAGAGGGAAGACCCACAGAGCAGGAAGGGAGCTTGGAGAAAGGAGGCAGATCAGCAGGGAGGAGGACACAGCAGAGAGTGACAGGTCAGCCAGAGGAAAGCAACCAGGTATACATGATAATGTATGATTCATAGTGTGCCCAATTGTATTATTTTTGTGTATTATTTTATGTTTATATATACATTGTTGCAGCATTCTGTAATATTGTACACAATATTTGTTTCTTTTTACTCAATTATTCTGTGTAACTTTTTCTGGCAGCCGCCTTCCGAACCTACATAAGGAATGTTATTATTGAATTAATATTCATATCCTAATTAGGCGTGATTATTATTTCTTACAGTGGTCTTTAACATGGCAAAAATGTAAAGGCACACATGAACTACACACACTGTACAATTCATACTGTGTGTGTAGCCTATGTGCGCCCCAATCACTATGCATACAGTGTACACACAGGGATGGGGGCAAAATGACCCCCTGGCTGGGTCACTTTGTCCCACGTTGCCTCACCCTGACCCATCCTGGTACCCCCTCACCCAGCACTGCCTTCTAGGCAGCCCCCTGCCTGCTACACTCACTACGATTTTGTACGCCCACTCCGGGAGTAGAAAACTATGAATCCCAAAATGAGCAGCTGGGACTATTGCTCCCAGAGTGGGAATACAGAAGCTCAGTGAGTGAAGAAGGCAGGGGAACTGAGAAGAAGGCTCTTCATGTCCTAGAAGAACTCACCTTTTCCAGCCAGGAGATGTTACCATCTAATTTGAGAGATTCAGCTTCCAACCATCCAAGTTTCCTATAGAAGGATTAGAGGGGAAATATCCACAAGAAGGCATGGGCATATACGAGAAGGCCCAGTACTGTAGCACTTCCACACATTATCAATTCCCATTAGTGTTAGTCGTGAATAATTGAATCACACATTTTTATTGAGAATATCAGCACTTTGAGAATTCGCAAAGATCTTGAATATAGTGCTTTATCTTTGTAATTGCAAATATTTGAGATTCTGGGGAAAGAATCATGCACTGCTTTGCAATATGCACAAGTACAAGTGCAGATTTTCACAATGAATGGTAA
This sequence comes from Ptychadena robeensis, assembly GCA_036250615.1. Lineage (NCBI taxonomy): Eukaryota > Metazoa > Chordata > Amphibia > Anura > Ptychadenidae > Ptychadena > Ptychadena robeensis. The sequence continues at coordinate 149,583,077 of CM070035.1, read as the reverse complement.
TGTATTAATTCTATGAGTGTTGTCCCATGTGGTGTTGCTGTCAGGGCCGCATCAGAAATTTTAGGGCCCCATACTAGATAATTTTTTGGGTCCCTCCACCACTAGCACCTCCACCCCCCGTCTGAGGGCTCCAGAAGATGCCTCCCTAAGGGTGCACATAACTTGGTACTCACCCCATATGTTACAAGGTTTTCATAAATTCCATCTTCCTCACTGTCTCCCTCGCTGTCCTCTGTGTCAGCTTCCTGCATGGTAGATTCTGCTGCAGATGGATCTCCCTGTTCCTGATTGGTCCTCCGATTAGCTGTCTCCATCCACAGGTCACCAGCTGGCTTTGGGTGAAATGTAACTCTCACAGTATAACACTATTTGAACCCCCAGATCTCATACAGTGCTTTTCTCTTAACAGATTTTACTCTTAGGCCCTAACTCCACGTCGGCTATTGGATCCACTGGATTCATTTAAGCCTCCATTGCATTCCTATATGCACATAGTTGCGTCAACATCAACGCAAAGGAGGCTTAGACCAGCGGATCTGGGGCTCAGACGAGGTATGGAGACAGCCCTATCATAGCCCCATTACTGTCAAAGGGCGGCTTGAGCATTGCATAGAAATGTTGGCGGACGTGGAGCTAGGGCCTTACATATGCCTACTCTGACTTTTAACATTTAACAATAAAAACTGAAAGAATGATGGCAATCTAAACTTTTGTACAATCTAACTTTTACAGTTGTAAACGTGATGAAGTCAAGTTTTTGTACAGATATTTAATGTGTTTTTGAGCTTTAGGCCATGTCTCCACAGAGTTGTTTGATCCGACGGATCACACGAAGCTGTGGAAACATGCCCTTACCTTAATCTCCCTGCAATACCAATTTCAGCCATGATGTCACTAGTGAGCACTTGCCGTCAGACAAGTGACAACACACATTGTGTCTGCAACATGTGCATGTACAAGTGCTGATTTTTGCAATTAAGTTAAAATTACTGGAGATTATAAATTTACTGCAAATATAAGGAGAAAAAAATCACAATATTTTACAAATATTGCCTATGCTGCTCATCACTAATTACTGTTACATAAGTTGGGTATTCCTTCTTTTAGATCAGATTTAAAGCTTTCTTGCTAAAGCCCCCCCATACACCTTTAGATCACTCCATACAATTAGATCTACCAACAACTATGTAGTGCCGGGTCCTCCCTGATAGAATACATAGTGATTGGAAGGTATATATCACAGCTATGTAGTGCCGGGTTCTCCCTGATAGAATACATAGTGATTGAAAGGTATATATCACTGCTATGTAGTGCCGGGTCCTCTCTGATAGAATAAATAGTGATTGGAAGGTAAATATCACTGCTATGTAGTGCTGGGTCTTCCCTGATAAAATACATAATGATTAGAAGGTATATATCACTGCTATGTAGTGCTGGGTCATCCCTGATAGAATACATAG
>CM070035.1:149566590-149581517 GCA_036250615.1 Ptychadena robeensis | reverse complement strand
CTGCTATGTAGTGCCGGGTCCTCCCTGATAGAATACATAGTTATTGGAGGGTATATATCATTGCTATGTAGTGCCGGGTCCTCCCTGATATAATACATAGTGATTGGAGGGTATATATCATTGCTATGTAGTGTCGGGTCCTCCCTGTTATAATACATAGTGATTGGAGGGTTAGAAAGCTCCTCAGATTACATGGTTTTGGTAGAAGAAAAGTTGATTGTACAAAAATTGTATGGTAAGCTTAATGAATGCATCAAAACAGATCACCATGATCTCTCTGAATATTGTGTTTTGCCTCCAGTTCTCCTTTAATGACCTGAATTCCAAATGATCTGGAAAACCAGAACTCAGCGGTACAAAGTGTACTGGTCAGCATTGATAGAGCCCTTTGTTTATATAACGGTCTGGGATCGGAGCGGTTAAGAAGAACGAGTGCCCAGATGGTCGCAGGCCTGGCCGCAGTCTCGCTTCTCCCTGATTGGTCTTTCCTCTGCATGGTGACACCTGTAAGATGAGATGTCACACTGTGGAGCTCAGCTGCTGCCTCAATGCGTACGACTCTGATCCTGGCTCTTGCGTTCACTTGCATGACCATGTCCGGCCTGGCCAAAGCCTCAAACGCTCTGAAATCTGTAGATTATGAAGTTTTTGGCCGTGTTCAGGGTAGGTGGGAATTTTTACGCTTCATTTTCATTGGATGAAGGCACAGGCTGACATTCAATGCGTTCCTGCAAGCAGAACAGATTAGGAAAAGTCAGCCGATGTCTAAACATAGCTTGCTGTAGGGAGCTTTTAGCTGAATACAGAACAGTAGAATAGAATGGCAGAGAGTGAGAGTGTGCATAATCTTACTGAAAATAGTCTATTCTAGCAGAAACGCAAAGCCGATACCCAGGCAAATAGAAACTATTCAATTGTAACAACCTGTGTAGTCATGAACACTACTTGGAATTAAATGGTCTTCACGCCGACAGTGAACATACGAGAACTGGACTTGGCATCATCCTCTTCAATAAAGAAAAAAACTTTAAAAAAGAGAATCAACCTGACAATAGAGCAGGATGGATGCTGATAGAAGGAGACATCGGGGTGACAGAGAGATGAGCTTATTAGTTTTCTGCTTTTACTGTGCTATAGTAATGGCCAAAAAGTTTGCGGTGAACATAGCATGTTCGCAGTTCGCAACGCCAGCGAACAGTATGAGTGTTCTACCCTCCCCCTCTACCTTAACATGGAGACAAAGTTTGACCCCTCACCCTATAGTCAGACGGGACAGTACAGCCAATAACAAATTTTTCCCCCCTTATAAAAGAAGCAGCCCAGCATCCATTTTACATTTATCCTGTGTCTCCAGTACTAGATAGATAGGGAGAGCTGCTGCTGATTGAGGGATAGCTTAGCTACCTTGCTATTATACTCTATCCAGTGATCTGTAGCTATAGCTAAGGTATTCTGTTACATGTAGTTCATAACTGAGCCACAAATGTCCTTCTCTGGGGGTGGGGTATGCTGTATTATGGGACCTGTGCATGTTATAATTCTGAGCTGGTAGTTGTAGTACACCATCACAGACTAAAGCAGGACATTGCAGGGAGATCTGACTAAATGTGATGCGCTGCAGAAGGTGCTGTCAGGCTAGCAGCCCACTCCAGCTAAGTTTTGGCAAATCTAGATGTGATATGCTCTGTAAAGCGCTGCGTAATATGTCTGCACTATATAAATACAAGATAATAATAATAATAATAATTTCCGGCCATTAGACCTGAAAAAACAGCATTTAAAAAAATCTGCATTTTTGGTGGGAAGTTTAGCCATTGATCCCCCTCTGGCATGGCACTGTCCCTGTGGTTGCACCCTTTAGACACTTTTTTTATTGGTATTGTGGCTACAAATATGAGCTGACGGTTTGAGAAGTTCGCCCTCCATTAGGTTAGAGGTTTACTGTGAACATGCAATTGGTGGTACTTGCAGAAGTTCGATTAGCCTACAGCTAATGTTCGGCCATCACTACTGTGCTAATATCACATGGGGTTAATGTTACTAATCTTCCTGAATACCAGGCAGGACTGTGTAGTATGATAGAGGTGTCCACATCTCCAGAGTGGATGATTGAAAAAAAAACTATTTAGTCAGAAAAAAGTTATTGGGTGGTCATTGCATCAAGTAATAAAGCAGGGGTGTCAAACTTTAAAAACTTGGACCGACCTTAAAATTTATTGTAAGATATAGTTACACCGTGGGCCCTGATTTTGACGCCCCTGGACTACACACACAAATGTAGGAGTAGAGAACTACAGATCCCAGCAACTTAAAAAACGTAATTTTTCCTTAATGCCTAGGACTTTGGGGACTTTAGGACTTAAGCCCCCCCATAGACGGGCAGACTCCCGGCCATAGTTGTAGCAGACCAACCTGCGTGCTCGCTCCCGCCGAGCACATCAAGGTTGGTCTGCCGCAACTATGTGGGAGACCACCTTAAAAAAGCCGGCAGGTCGGATCGCACACGGACTGACAGGCAGAACAGCTGCAGGCTGTTAACGCTGTTAACTCAGAGGGGGAGTCTCCTCCCCCTCCGTGTTAATTGGCTTCAGTCTGACAGGAATCCCGAGTGTCAGTGGAACACACAGGATTCCTGTCCGACATTTAGCAGACTGCTTACAGCGTGGTGACGTCACCACGCTGTAATCAGTCTGCTAAAGGTCTGCCATAGATCGAGGTGTCTATGGCAGGCTTTAGGCTCACTATGCGTTAAGGATGCGCTGCATTAACGGATCCAAAAACCGCAACATATGCATAAGGGATCCCTCAGTGATGCATGAAGGGATGCGTTTGTGACGTGTTTGTTTTTTTACCATGAACGGATGGATCAACGCATTGAACGCATACCATTGCGTTTCAACTGACTATGGGTGCGTCAACACATCCATACTTGCGTTGGCTTACGTTGCATTAATGTCAATGCAGTGCTCTGTGTTGATTTTAACAAAATGCAAACTGACAAATCACACCAATGGATGTGTAGACACATCAATTTACTTTCAATGCATGCGTCAACATCCCTGCGTTTGCCGTATAGTTTAACACATGGTGGAGCCTAAGCGTCAAGTCAGAAACACATTGTGTGAACTACTCACGAACTATGTCCTCCCAGCAGAGCTGGTATGTCCTTATGCCAGTGGTTTTGGGCACTTGTCCATAGAGATAACAGATGTAGTGCAACTTTTGTACGTAGAAGTTGACCAACTGTGTTCAGCATTACTTAAGCTATAAACAAGTTCTAGACCAGGTACGTCAAACTTAAATACACAGTTGTCCAAATTTACAAACTTGGACAAAGTCACAGGCTTATCTTGATATTTTTTAAAAAAAAGAATGAAGTTTTTCTTCATCAATTGACCTTTTTACATTGAATTGAATTTAATTGTTGCTTTGACAGTGAATCTGGACAGGGGACGGGGAGCTGGAGGAGCTGTCAGAGCCCTGCTGGCATAAGCAATGAAGAGAGGGATAGATTAACTGCCATCTAGCCCTCTCTCTCCCTCTGTGGAAACTTCAATCACTCTGCAGCTCCCACAGACACAGTAACAGCCAGCCGGAGAGCAGAGGAGAGTAGTAGACTCTGTGCAGCCCGGCCCCCCTCCTCCCGATCAGTGAGGAGGTGATGTGTTGTGCTGAGAGTGTACTGCTGCTAGTGACATCAACTTGCTGAATTGAATATGGCATTAATTGAATTCATTGCATTAACCCAATTGATGTGAAAACTTATATATTAAATCTTTTTTTTCTGGGTTTGCTGCCCTAAAACTGGGTGCATCTTATAGTCGGAAAAATCTTCTTCCCCCTCTCTATAGGACAGAACAAACAACTTATCTGTGTTCCTTTATCCTGAATACAGGTACCAGTTCATTTTCTTGATTTTCCTGAATATTCAGGACTGTAGGATTTTCATCTGCTTACTGTTTGCCAGTAAAGCACTTTTACTTAACCTCTGCACAACCTACCCCAGCCAGGCAACCCATTAATATTCTGGGTGGGGATCGTTGCCTCTCTGAATAATATTTTTAAACAGAAGTAAGGACGGGGAATCGATATAGGAAATGAACTCATTGCACCATCTACAATCCTGTACAACATTTGTAACTGTCAGATTTGTGAGTAGTTTTCTGGGTGGGCGACATTTATTACTTTTGTCATTCTCACAGGCTGTATATATATAGTTACGTTTTTATAGGAAAGCAGTTTACTCGATGGTCTGGGTGAAGACATCTGTCACCAATCTTTGTCTAAATTATACATATGTAAAATGTTAAATACAGTATGTTTGCAGTTTTTGTTTTAGAAGTGAACTAAAGGCAAAGATGGAAAACTTCTACTGGAAGCTAAAACATATTGTGAAATTGGTTGTACACAAGTCAACATTAGTGATCAGTGAGCATGCTTGGCCTAATACGTGTTTGGTTTGTGCACTGCTATGCTATTGCTATGCTTGGCGCTACTCCGACAAGCTCCTCGCCGTGCTCGAGTCATGTTCAGGTCTGTGCCCTGCATGTTTCGTGGGTTGGACAGTCAATCAAGGGTCAGGTAAGTACTGCCCATACTGTAACGCCAGTAGCCATGTTAGGTGCTGACATTACAGTGATTGTCTGGAACAGGTTATCGGGTGCTATATACAGACAGAGTCAGGGAGAGGCAAGAACATATTTATTTTGAAATGTAATCATTCCAAAAGAATGATTACATGTCAAAATAAATATACATTCACCCCCTATGTATTGGAACAACTATTGGGTTATATTATCTCCTTCCAATGTATTATCTATAACCATTCCAGTTTATTATCTGTAACCATTTATTTTAATGGTGACAGATAAAAAAAATAGATTCAGGTTCGGTATAGGAGATGGATACAGGAAAGGGAGATGTAATTTTTCCTGTAAAATTGATTTTTTGGGGGTGTTTGGGGCGTGTTTTTGGCAGTATTTTAGGTTTGCATAAAACTGGCACAAACTGGTTCCCAGCAGCAACTTGGGAGTCCAAGATGCATCCAGACATGGCCCCAATGGTGTCCCCGGTCCATTTGGGTGGTTTTTCTGTCACTTTGTGAATTTTTCCAATGGACCAGGCACCCTCCCCTCTTCCGAGCAGGGGGTGCTTGGTTGTCTCCCATCGACTTACATTAGCACCTAAACACCCAAACACTTTGGTGCTCGCTCATCACTAGTCAACATTGAACATGGATTTGACTTGAGTTAAGCATCAAATGTACTTACAACCTACTAGAAACCAGGAAAGTCTCCTTGACTTCCAGGAAACCAGGAATGTATGGCCAACTGTTTCTCCAGTTGTGTGACCCATCAGGTTCCAAAGCTAGGATCATGATCCATATTAAGATTTCATAGAGGATTATATGATTTCATTGTTAAGTATGTGGGTGGCTTATGGCTTTGTCACATTTATTGTGTAGAGCCCTATTCATAACTTTGCTTTCCACACTTTACTGGAGTAGGACAGCCCATTTAACTACAAAGTATTAGCTTTCCATTCAGCTTCTAACAGAGACAAATTGAGGATTGAATCTCTATGTCACTATGTTGGTAATATCACTATTATTTATCTCTAGCATATATTTTTTAACTGACAGCCAATTGAATTGTTGTTTGCTAATGCCCATTTTTTAATCTTTCCCTGCAGGTGTATGCTTCAGAATGGTAAGTCTTCCTATAATTTGATAGATTAATAATTTCCGTAGTAATCTCCCAACAGCCTTGACCAGAAAAGACCCGTACCGTACCGGGGTGAATCTAGGGGCACCTGTCTGGCAACTTCTAGACACTTCCCCTCTGATCTCAACCTCTGCGTCACTGCAGACTGTTGTGCGTGTGCCTGGAGCAACTCTGCAAATTCAGTCTCTCACTTTTTTCAGTACTGGGGGAGTGTTCCCTAGGCAGGTCTTTGCTCAAATCCCAATAAAGGTCCAACACACAGTGACTTTTGGTGTAAGATACAGTACCCATTTCTTGATGACACACTGTACAATTTCACAGTCCATGCCATCCTATGCCAACCATTTGGGAGCAGCCGCTCTCCCAGTAACTCATGTCTTTGTCCTAGCCCTTCTCCAACCTGGTGCCACTCTTCAGGCTAGGATTGCCCCCAGCTGGGGGACAAGTGATATGTCTATTATCACATCTCTGTGTATTCAGAGTCCCAGAATATGCAGACCTGCCTACCTCCCACAATATCCAACAGAGCTCTACTCTTTGCACTCTTCTCAAGCAAAGACCTAGCCCCTCTCTTGTTTGGGCCTTATAATACCTCTGCCATAGGCCAGGCACTCAAAGATGGCATGTCACAAATGCATACATTAGATTAGAATTTACTGAAAAAAACATGTGGTGCCATTTGTCTATGTGGCATCATATATCCAAAGTAGTATAGACAAAAATACTAATCCTGTATTAAGTAAACAACTCACTAAAAGTTTTTAGATTTTATTTGGAATTCTGCTTTATTGTGTACTTACTATGACTTTCTTCTATGCAGTATACAGAAGATGAAGCTAGAAAGCTTGGAGTAGTTGGATGGGTTAAAAATACAAGGCAGGGAACCGTAGTGGGCCAGGTACAAGGTCCTGAAGAAAAAGTCAGCTCAATGTAAGTGCTCATAATTCATTTACTACACTGAAAGCTTTGAGAATTCAAATATGAAGGACAGCTATTATTATGATTCACTAATTGCTGTCTACCTTCTTCTGATTAAAATGTTGTTATTAAGCTGGGATCCAAATTAAATTATTTTCTGCTTTTCTTTCTTTGTGTTATTCTCTTCTTATATTTATCTGATTCTTGGAATTGAAGTCAAAGGAGAACACATCATGCACTTCTTACTGTGCATTAAGCTGGACATACACCTTCAGATCTTTCTGTCAGATATCCTTCAGATCTACCAACAACTATGTAGTGCTGGGTCCACTGTGATTGAACACAGGTAGACTTGATTGTTTAGAAAGTCCCTCATATTACATGGTTTTGGTAAAACAAAAGGGGATCTGAAGGAAATCTGACAGAGAAATCTGAAGGTGTATGACCAGCTTTAGGAGGACACACTTTGCACTTTGACTGTTGGTAGCATATCCAGCAGTGAAAAGTTTTAGGTGATGCATTCTGGAAGGCTCCAGGTTAGTGTTGGACAGCAACAGTAGGTTGCTGTGCAGTTCTGGCAATTTTTTTTTTACTACAGGGACATAGACATTGATTGGGAGGAAAGGAACTGGATGCACCTTACCATTCCACAAATGTACACCTAATGGACATTAATCAGACAGCTAGGTGTGTCTCCACAAAAGGAGCTGAAACCACTCACTCAGGGCTCCTGATGAGGTGGGAGACACTGTGCTGCCTGAGCAGCAGATACCAGGGGGCACACAAGAAATGTGGAGCCTAGGCATGTGACATTGAGAGTCAGGCCATTCATAAAGTCTTTCCTGAGGCAAAGGCAACCATTTGCGTTCATGCCTGCAAGCCATGAGGCTTGGCATTTTCTGTGGACTTTATTTCATTTCTACTATTAACCAGAAAATTAAATTAAGCAGATTGTGTGGACTGACAACTTTGAGGCTGAACCACCACAACACATATACGAAAAAAAAAGTTGCCACCCAAAAAAAAAAATGTCACAAAGGCTTTCGTTGGACCTCTTTAGCTTTAATTATGGCATGCATTTGCTGTGGCATTGTTTTGATAAGCTTTTGCAATATCACAAGATTAAATTCCATCCAGTGTTGCATTAATTTCACCAAGATCTTGCATTGATGATGGTAGAGTCTGATCGCTGAGCAAAGCCTTCTCCAGCACATCCCAAAGGTTCTCAATGGGGTTAAGGTCTGGCATTTGTGATGGCCAATCCATGTGTGACAATGATGTCTCATGCTCCCTGAACCTCATGCTCATGCTCGTCTTTCACAGTTTGAGCCCAATGAATCCTGGCATTGCCATCTTGGAATATGCCCGTGCCATCAGGGAAGAAACAATCCATTGATGGAATAACCTGGTCATTCAGTATATTCAGGAGTCAGCTGACCTCATTCTGGGCGCACATTCTGTTGTTGAACCTACCCCTGACCAACTGCAGCAACTCCAGATTTAACCAATAGGAGGCTCATACCTATTTGCTTAGTTAAATCGAGGTGGCAACTTTTTTTTCTTTTAGCCAGGCAGTGTTTTACTGAGAATAAGGAGGACACACCATGCACATACTACTGAGCATTAGGAGAACACACCATGCACATACTACTGAGCATTAGGAGGACACACCATGCACATACTACTGAGCATTAGGAGGACACACCATGCACATATAACTAAGCATTAGGAGCACACACCATGCACATATAAATGAGCACACACCATTCACATATAACTGAGCATTATAAGGCACACCATGCACATATAACTGAGCATTAGGAAGACACACCATGCACCTATTACTGAGCATTAGGAGCACACACCATGCACATATAAATGAGCATTAGAAGCACACACCATGCACATACTACATCATGCCTACTACATGCTGGACAATACCTGGAAAATAGGAATTAAAATCATAAATAGATACAGCTTGCCTACAGATTTACTAAAACCTTTGTGTAAACTGGGCAGCATTGGGTAGGACTTACAATGGCTTATCTGTGTGACTTTTATATGGAATTGCCGGCAATCACAGCAGAGTATAGTGTATTGCCCCTAAAAATTGGGCGAAAAGCCCATAATGCTAGGGAGGATATATGATTTCAACTAACTGCCAGCACAGAAAGGGTGCCCGGCCGATTGTCGGCAGGACTGGCTGTGTGATGACGTCATTAAATAGGGTCGATCTGCCATGAGATTGTCAGAAGATCTAAACATGTGTGGGCACCCATAATGTTACTATTTGGACAGAAACTGGATAGGAGGTCCCAATATGGTTCTCATTGCAGGATTGTCCAATCCCAGACCAAATACAGACCACGTTTTGGCATGGATAGTCAATCTTGATGGTAACACACAACGACCATTTTGAGTTTGTATTCCCAGACTAGATTTTCTCTGGCAGGATTACATAACTGAAATAATATTATTGTTACAGATGACTTTATAATGTAGTTCTTCATCTGACCAGCTGTTATAGGCCCAGCATTTCTAATTAGCGCTGACATTCTTGATTAAGCACAAAGTATCAGCCTACATGTCTTATGAAAGGCATTCCAGAACCGTAAAAACATTCCATGGAACCTCAGAAGTTGTGACCAGAATAAAAGTTTATAGTAAGAGCCACCACCATATGTCATTAAAGTAAAACCCCAGCCCAAATTTCCTTGGGAGTGGTGTCAGTGAAGTGAGGAAGGGTTAGGTTAGGTTTTCATTCCTCTTTGCTATTGAACTGGGAAGATAAACTTACACCGTTTATTACTCCTGCAACAGCTGGTTCTCTTCACTCCTGCCTTTTGCTGTAGAATGTAGATGGGATCTCCATATCCTCCCACACAATGCAGGGCTGCTTGTTACGCATTGAATGGGATGACATCGGAGCTAAACCAGTTTCTGAATAGTGACCTGGGCAGGGATGACTGTGAAGGCAAGATGTTAACCAAATACCATAACCATACCAACCACTCTTTCAAAGCTGCCAATCCCACTTCCCCTTCAAATTAAACACTGACACCATTTCAACTTTTAAATGTGGGTATAACTGGCCACAGCTTTATTAAATAACAACCATAGTGCAATTAACGGAAAAAGGTCCCCCAGGCAGTGTCCCCCCAACCAGGTGAAAACAGATAAGGTACCGCCCACCAGCCTTAGACAGTCCAGCCCGGTGAGTACCTGCCAAGAATTGACTCCCTCTGCTCCCCTTCCAAGTTCCCCAAACCGAATGGGTCATTGACCCTTGGAAGAGCTCAATTCTTTCTTCTTGGCGACTGCCTTCCAACCAGCACGTCACCCCCCGAACTGGGGGAATCTTCCAGAAGAATCTTCTGGACACAGCCCGGACCTGCCTGCTGTGACAAAGAAAGTGGCCACCAGCATGGCCCCCGGCAACCTGTAGAAAAACAAAAAGAGAAAAAAACAAGGGAGGAAGGTTGGGAGACACGAAGAGAGGACCTTCCGCTACCGGGTTTTATGCCCACGCGGCTCCACCCAAGATGACGTCACATCCGGATCAGAGTCCCGATCGTCACTTCCGGTCTGGCTCTTCTGGTATCCTGCCCCCCGTCATGTACCCCTACGCCACAGTGCCCTGGCTGGTGGTGGGTATGATGGTGGACAGTTCAGGGCGAACAATGTGTTCGACCGGCCCCCTGCACCATCAAGAAGAAGTCTACAATTCTTGTAAAGACACGCAATCTCTAGTGCTTTATCGGGCACAGACAGGAAGTGACATCTGACTGACGTCACTGCCGGTTCAGGAACAAGTATCTGTGTGTTTTCCTTATACCGGAAGTGGTTGGACTTTTGTTAAGGTCTGATCCACCTGTTCGTGAGCAGACATGGCCAATGTTCACCTTCTTAGGATCAGCCTTATAAATAGGGGCAAGTCTACTTGGTACCAGAATAAGGTCGGTTTATCTTCTCATTTATCATCCTCTAGGCAAAATAAGCATTTAACCCTTTCAGCACGGAGGGGGAGCAAGTGCAAGGGTCAGCTTTTTGGGTTTTATTCTTACTTCTTGACTATAGCTTTAAGCATGTATATGTGGTCAGTGTTTTGGAGAGTGGATAGGACTAATCCTAGAGCTAATGAACAACCTTAATTTAGAACAAGTATAGGTAATAGTGCAGGAAGAGAATATTTACATATCAATGGATTTCTTTCTTGGGAGCCATAAAGCCAAGACTGCAAGGAAGTCCGCTATCAGCAGTTAGCTCTAGCTATATTGGGCAGCATGGTGGCTCAGATGCTCAGCAGTCTGGCCTTATGGCGCTAGGCTGCTAGGTTTTGTATCCTGGCCTGGGCACTATCTGTAAGGAGTTACCATGTTCTCCCTGTGTCTGTGTGGGTTTTCTCTGGGTGCTCTGGTTTCGTCCCGCACTCCAAAGACATGGCTTTCCCCAGAAAGATTCGCCTATGTTAGTTACATGTGACATATGACTGTGTTTGTTAGATATACATGACTATGGTAGGGACATTAGATTGTGAGCTCCTCTGAGAGACAGTTAGTGATATGACTATATATGTTCTGTAAAGCGCTGCGTAATATGTCGGCGCTATATAAATACAAGATAATAACAGCTATAGGCTTTTAAGAATGGCAAATTCTCCTGCAAAAGAACTCTTGTTTTAGCCCACACAGGATGCAAAAATAGGATTAAAGGCTGTGAGATGGATCAGCCTTCGAGCTCAGTATGATGACGTCATTGCACTGAGCCCGATATCGAAGGAGCTCGGTCACAACACTGCTGCATCATCACAGGTCTCAGCGCAATGAAGTCATCACACTGAGCTCAAAGGCCGATCAATGGACATCGACCGTGATTTACAGTCATGTCCGATAACCCTGCCTGAGCAGGATTGATTGAGTCAGGGGTGGCCGCATCAGATGACCACTAGATAGATGGCCGCGAGCACGCACAGCGTGCCGTCAGGCTAATAAGGCCACCCGCAAATATTAGTGACATGAATCAGGAACCTTCCACTGCTGGGTTACATTTTTATACCAGGTTACAGTTACATTGTCTTTGATGTCTCAATCTTACAATTGGATGTGACATTTAATAATTTGCTCTTATAATAGATGGAGCAGGTAAGTGCAAGCGGGAATTCTTCAAAATGCCATTGTGCCCCTGAAAGATATTAGGAGAACACAACTAATCAGCAGCCATGTGTAACCAAAATCACAGTATATACTTTATAATGGAGCTCTATAACCACTAGGCCATCATTACATTATTTATATTTTATATAGGTTAAATATAAATCTAAATTCTTGTTTTGTTATTAGCTGTTGCGGTCTACTGTACAGTCTGTGCAGCAGAGCTCTGTGTGGCAGAGAATGAAGCAGGACACCGATCCAACCAGATGTACTGCAACATACAACGATTGCTGAGAGCAGGGTGACAGAGAAAGTATCATGGTGATGTTTATCCTTTTAGTGTCCAATCACAGGTTTGGTCTATGAAGGGGTACTATAAAGGTCCCCATACAGAGGTCGATTTTTAATTTGATTCCTTAACAAATTATGGCAGTGCACATTCTCTTGTTCTCCTATCGAATGCACCCATCCATTCTTTGAATGAGGTCAACCGATCCCACTTGAAGAAAGCTTGATCGAATAGGGAACCAACATGTTGGTAAATTCCTGTTCAAATGCCATTATTTTGGATGGGAACTAGAGTCCCCATCCAAAAAATCGAATGAAAATCTAGTGTGCAAAGTGGTGTGCATAGATTCGCCGTTCAAACATGACGTCACCACGTACGCTCGATCGTTCACTGATCAAGTGTATGGGCACCCTTAGTCAAACTGCAGCAGAAAAATGTCAGGTCCCATTACTCCTCTCTGTAGGGCAGAGCAGTTTAAATCTCAGGACTGGACAGATAGAATTATACGTTCTTATTTGGAAATGAACTTAAAATAATAGTGTATAGTATGGAGAGTAAGAGTGTAGAGCAGTCCAGTGCAGAACTGAATTGGGCATGAGAAAACCATAATCTAATAGCCGGAATCTTTGACCGGTAAGCGTCGGGTGTTGAAAGGCGCAGTGCAGATGTTTTTTTCCCTTTCCTGACGTGCTTCGCTTTGTTTCCCTGACATAACATACACCCTTATTATGACAACGCCAGAGCTGCCCCCTGAGTACTCTCAGGCGGCTATGATGTTGTTCTAAGTCCAGGAGGCCCTTACATTGTAATTGGTTACACATTTGCTGTACAGATCCACTATGGCTGCTGTCTGAAGAAACGCGTCAGTTATATTGCGTGGGATCACTGCACAAATTACTCTCAGCGGTATAAAGTGTATATTATGCGCATGCTAGCGTCTCCCAGCCTGGTTATCATTTGGACAATGATGGTTTATTGAAGTACTCACGGGTGTTAAAGTACATGTTCAGCTAGAGAGCTACATTTACATTTCTGTTTATCTAGTTTTGTGGTTCACACTTCATACTACACTGCATAACCAGTAGTGGTAACGTAGTACCTGTTCTATGACCTCTGTCCCACCAGTGCTGCTGGAAAAGTTTCATCATTATAGAACAATAAAGAATATCTGCTATAATTCTACTTTATCTACTTATATTATATACCTTATATTATATATATAATAATATAATAATACTTATATATATAAGTATACACTATATTGCCAAAAAGTATCAGAACAACCCTCCAAATCATTAAATTCAGGTGTTCCAATCACTTCCATGACCTTATGTTTATATAAATCAAGTTCATTGGTATGCAAACTGTAGTGAAGTTTACACTTCTGTATATGGCTAATGTTATATAGTGTGTATCCCTAGTCAGGTCATGACATGGTGTAAAAGAGGTGTGAACAGCTTTAAGTAATGTATTTGTATACAGCAGCTGCCAGGGGATGAGGTTATGGCTCTTTTACCGCTCCTTTGGTTTTCTCTAAGCGTATCATTCCTAATCTGCCCTGCAACTGTAAATTCCTCTCCTACTGGTAAGAGATTTTAAATTCCCTGTTTTTGGACCCCCCCCCCCCCCCGATTCACCAGTGCGGAGCTTCTGCCAGTCAGTGTGTCTGCTGCTCACCTAGGAGCGTTGTGCTCCTTCTACTGGGTCCGCCCACCGGCCAGTGCCAGGGAACTTCAACTCCCATCTGTAGAGAATGAGAGGAATCCCCTTTGGCCAGGACAGTCCTTTCCTCATCTTGCCCAAGCGGATGGTTGCAGTCCTCCAACAGGTGTCCTGGGAGACGCAGGATTCCTCCCCTCTCCACCTTCCTTGAAACCGCTAGGCTTTTCTGACCACTAGACTGCTGCTACTATCCCCTGAGACCCTTGGTAAGAAAGCCATCAGCCAAACCCCCTGTGCAGCTGGTAGATTGTTTGCAACTTAGCTCCCTATGCTTTAACTTCATCCCTGCCTTGGGTGATGGTGACAGTCTGAACATACTACTCTTCTAGTAAATAGTTAACCCCTACCAGCTGGAAAGACAAACTATTTGCGCTTGGAGACCTTATTTACAACCTGGAGGCAACTGTTTGGGAAGCGCCATTTTAGCATGCCTGTGCCCACTTGAACATAAGTTTTGTGTGAGGAACTCAAATGGCTTGGATAGATTCCTGACCTACTGTACAAAGTTAAGATAAATTTGTCCTTCATCTGTGCCAAAACTAACAAGTGGGAAATAAGTACTCCGAATAAATCTGAGGTTTAGTTGCAATCTGTGTTTTTAAAAGAAGCCTGTAACAGGGTCATATGGGTGTAATGGAGGAAGGGTGAAACCATTGGGCATATAATATATTTAAATATAATTTTATCCAACCAAGATAGAGACCTCTAATTCTTATTTCCAGCTATTGAGGTGATTAGTCATTGTGCAAACATTCGGTAGGTATAAAACTCCCAGAATCTCCACAACAGACTGTTAGAGTAGGTCTATAAGTTAAAAATTATGGAGCTGAGGTTGTAACTTCCTTTGGCTCTGCACCTCCACATAATGTATTGCACTGTGCAGGTTTGAGCTGTCTCCGATACAAACGATATATGTAATTTGGCTGTAGGAGTTCACATAACTAAAAGAAAACAAAGGGCTGCTGCCTGAAACGTGCCAAATTAATCCTACTGAACCCTACAGAACCTGTAACCAGGAAGTGATATAATCCAAAACCAGGAAGTGATGTCATCCTGATATCCACACGGCTTAAAGCGGACCTACCACCAGGAATCTATGTTTTCATGAATGGCACTAGAAGTGCC
>CM070035.1:149541831-149560291 GCA_036250615.1 Ptychadena robeensis | reverse complement strand
CTCCTCCCCGTGTGGACGGTTCTTACCAGTTACACCAGTTCCCCAGGAAGAGGCTTACAATGTGGGACCATTTTCCAAAAAGCATAAGGTATCACAAATTATATGTTGTATTTTGTGCAAGATACACTGGAAGATTATTTAAATTCCTGTATACACCATACCTGTCAACCCTCCCCTTTGGTCAGGAAAGTCCAGTTTTTTATGTGGCTTTCCCGGCCAAATCCTTATTTCAAGAAATCCCAGATTTTTCTGGATTCTTCAAATCACTGTAATTTAGCAGGGGAAGGGTGTTTTTCTCCCTGCTAATGTCCCACCCCGCACATTATCAGTCAGTACAAGTGGGGTGGGACATTAAAAGGGAGAGTATCGCCCTCTCCCTGCTAAATCAGCCAAGAGTTAAGCCTGGTACCGGAAGTGGGGACAGTGACGTCACTTCTTGTACTTGGAACGCGGAAGAACCGTCAATGAGTGTCAATAGATGGCACCTTGGGGAAGGGAGGGGTGAGAGCAGGGAATGATTAGAGCAGAGAGACATGCAGCACCTGCTAACTGTGTCTCTCACCTCTGTGCTTCACTCTGGTCTCTAACCCCTGCTGCCCCCCCCCCCTGTTGATAGACAGCGCCTAGAAGAAGAGAGGGGGAGCATGGAGTGATTAGAGCAGAGAGGAGAAATGAAGCACCCGGGATGCATGAGCATTGCTACTTCGCACCAAACACTCCCTTCCTCCTCCTAGGTGCCGTCTATTGATAGGAAGGTGAAGAGCAGGGAGTGTTCGGAGCAGAGGAGTAATGCTAATACTTCACTTCTCCTCTCTGCTCTAATCATTCCATGGTCTCCCCCCTCCCAGGTGCCGTCTATTGATAGGAAGGTGGAGAGCAGGGAGTGTTCAGAGCAGAGGAGTAATGCTCACGCAGCCCGGCTGCTTAATTTCTCCTTTCTGCTCTAATCACTCCATGGACTCCCCCCTTCCTTCTCCTAGGTGGAGAGCATGGAGTGACCAGAGCGAGACATAGAGCTGAGAGACACTGCAGGCAGCTCTGGGCAGCTAGTGTTTCTCAGCCTGGACAGCATAATGTGCATCTTATAAAGCAAAAAATATGGGAGATGTGAACAATTCTAAAACAATTCTGAAAAATATTCTAATCCATATTTTCCTTAGACCACATTTGAGCCAAACTTTTTGTTAAATATGCTTTAATGTCATTTTAAGTGATAAAAGATAAGAACAATCCATCCATTTTCCCAAGTCGTCTTTTCCCGGACAGCACACATGAGAGATAGGGCTCCACCCCCAGAGGGAGGAAACACAAACACCCATCAAATCATTAAACTGCCCGCTCACTGACCCCTTGGCAGTGTTCTGAAACTTTATATCTTGTACAAGAAATTTCCAATGGAGACAATATTCACCACCTGCAATCTCCTTTACAGGGATCTGTCAACCCATGTGGGCACGCACATGGGTTGGCCCAAAAATCGTCTGTGACTCGCTACGTGTATAGGGGCCTTAACTCTAGATTTTTGCCAGAAATGTAAGCACAGGAATTGAAGAAAAATCTCTCCAACTGGATCAAGGTACACTAGAGATGGTTGAATTGTTTTTTAAAAATTCGTCCATTCCGAGTAAATTGCAAAGCCCCTGAACATGGTATCATCATCAAGCTTGCTGGAGATGTAGAGAAGGGTTAGGGGTATACTACAAAAAAAAGGTTAAAAAAAAAGGATGGCTCTAACACAAATAGTTTTTACATAAATGAAGTTCAAAGTCAAGCTGAAATATCATCTTTAAACTTAATTTATGCAAAAACTACATGTGCTAGAGCAAAAAAATTTATTTCCCAGTGTTCCCACAACTCTTGTCTACATTTACAGCAATTTTGGTGATAACATTTTCGGAAGCTTTGCAATCAGCTCACAAAGTAAGCTAGTTGAAAAATTCGACCATTTCTAATGTACACATGTTATATTTTCATAACCTGAGCTAAATGTCCGCACTTGTCTAGTGGAATCTCGTGGAGCCATTGATATTGACTGGCACTGTCTGGCACTGTTGCTGTGGGGAAGGATGAGGCAGTTTGCCTCATAAAGCAGTATAGTACATTATAATGTTACATTCTAATCGAGATAGCCGCCTCCTCTTAAATTTCTTCTTGTCCAATAATATGGCAGAATTCTTGCTGCAATATTAATATGTTCTCACAGAGGGCAATTGTTAATCAATATGTTGGCAGGCATAAACAATTATAGCTCCGGGACATCTCTGAGAAGGTTATGTGAGGCAGAAATGACCAGACTCGCCTACAGATTATTCCAACAATACATTCCTGCCGTGTAATATCTCATAATAGATCCTTTATTGCATTGAACAATATATACATTACAGCATAGTGGCTATCTCATCTGTAGCTTTTGAAAATGTTGGAATTTCCATTCAAGGAGAATCTATAGTTGCTGTAATTATTTGTGAACATTCCTTTTTTCTCTTATATTCTTGTTTTCTTGTTTAAGTATATATTAAAAGGCCAAAAATGTTCATTGTTTACATTCATGAGCTATTGACTTTATTTATGATGCTCAACTAAAACAAATCCCGTTGTTTGCAAAACTTAATGGTTTAAGCAATTATTTATACATAAATCTCTCTCCATCCTGGCTGGATATGATGTTTCAAACAGATAGATAGTGATAAACCAATGAGGGCTCAGGCAACAGCAATTTCATAATCTATTCAATCATATCGCACAGGAAAAAACAGCCACCAAATGAACATCGATCGTTTGTACCACCACACAATGTTTTAGATTCACAGATGACCAGTTCTTTATTTTTAGAGCATCTTTACTGCTTTCTGCCACAAGAGGGCGTCTGGAGAAATGGTCTTTTGAACCAGGTGGGCAGGAATTGATCCCCGTACAATTGACTTCAAAAGTAACGCTTGATCGCCGTGCGCTTTGTCGGCAGTCAATTGAACAGGAATCGAACATTATGGGCGTTATGCATTAACATGGTGCATTGTGTATTAACGCAACGAAGGGCCAGTGTGAAGGGTACACCAGGTTACCCTGCGTAAACATTACCACGTTGCATCACTGTGAACATTCTGCAAGAGAACACATGGAGAAGCACATGATTAATTTGATCAACTGATCTGATTGGCTTGTCCTGTTTTAGCCTACATAGGAATCCAGAATAAGACATGACCCTGCACCAATCAGGTAAGATAAACCTGATCAGCTGATCATATTGGTCATGTGTTCTCTAAGGCTAAATTTACACTGTTGTTTCTGTCAGAAACAACAGTGCGCCAGAAACGGCTGCCTGTAAAATAGTGCAGGCGTTTGCAGGTCGTCTAGATTAGGACTCAATGGAGGTCCCATCGGGCTAAATCTGCGTCCGCCGGTCAGTTACGTTTACGGGTCATTTACCTGGCACTTGAAAACCGCCAGTGTCAATGAGCCCTAAGGTGATCAGCAGCGAGCCGACGCAATTGTAACGACGATGATTGCCTCCACGCTGATCGCCTCCATTTATTTGAATGGCCAACTAAGGGCCGCGATCAGCAACGGATGGTTGGGGCCCACAATCTGAAGCTCAGGTCACTGAGTTTCTAATCGCGTCTAGTCGTGTGTGCCCCTGATCGTGGCCAGACCTGAATGGGCGCGGTAAAAATAGTGTGTGTCATTTCAACTGCGCCCATTCACACCCTATTGACACGATCAAGCAGGATGGGGCAAGATACCCAATCCCCCTACTTCCTGGCTGCAATCTCACAGCCGTGATTCCAATCGTGGAAGCCAGTAGGCGAACTCCTGCAGCTCCGTGCCGCTATTAGAATCGCTCAAGTGGGAACATAGCCTAACAGAAGAACTTTTCCTTTTGGAACTTCACATCCCTACTTACTACATGTGTGAGCAATGAATCGTAATGGTAAAGCTGACTACTACTAAACACGAATTTAAATATATTCCTGGGCAGACAAACAGAATAGCAATCTACCGCGGTTGTACAGAAAGGCTGAGCAGGCCATTAGTTAATACTACATTTTATATGGATCCAATATATGGAACACCTATATAGAATCACAATACACTGCGATATGTGTTACATCTCTTTCCTGACCTCCTATGGGAATAAAACTGACAGATACCATTATGTCTCAAATCAATAACGATAATAGATCCGGTGTATAGAAAATTTGGCTACTAGGCCATAGTGCTACATTATGGGATATGCTGATCACAGAGAAATAACATCCCATTATTATACATGTGTAGGTTCCGTCCACGTCACTTCTGTTGCCATGGCAGCAAATAGTATTGGCAGGAGACGTACCCATTGTAGACATTTTTTGGAAGAGAACAATGTGCAATCTGCTGTCATCTAGGCAGCCAAAGGTCTGTGCGCCATAAATCATAATACGACAGAATGTCAGCTGTAACCTCAGATGTCTTATGACATGGCTAACCCCACTTAGTCACCCACCTTTTTTTTATTTAATGATTTTTTTAAGGGAACTAGGACATTTTTACATATTTTTTTATTCTGCGTTGAGTCAGCAGGTGGTGCTTTTAGTATCTAGTAAAGCTAAATCCCAGTCTTGCACCATTATACGGGCTGCTTTGTTTTTCTGGTATAAACATACTTTGATTTCACTGCACACAATCAGCTTCTCACAGTGTACATCAGAAACTTCAGCACGTCACATAGAGCCTCCCGGGTTTTCTGGCTAATGCATAAATCGCTTAGCATGTCCAAAGTCAGGCCCGGGGGCCAAATGCGGATCAAGTTCAGGTTTACACCGGCTCGCAGCCTCAGTCATTAAAACCAATAATATGCAGAAGTGCATCGGCACCGTTGTGACACCATTTCATTGCTAGAGGAGGGGTGACACCAAACTTCCCAAACAGGTTTTTTGTGCACACGGCACAGTCAGGGGCTGTACCTGTCTATGGCTGTTTCACCATGCAGAGTATCACTACTATCAGGATGGAGCATTAACCCTCCTAGCGGTTGAGACAAACCTAGTTCGTCTGTAGTTTGTTTAAACCTCCCCCCCAAAAAAAAACACCCGACCCCCCGGAAAGCTGAAGGGATTCTCTATCTAGCTGCAGCTATTCCGAGAGTACGGGACTATCGATGATGCAGAAGGGGCGGGTGGCACGCCATAGACCTCCTTTATAGTGGAGGGGCGTGAGTTTCCCAGTCCACATCGCCGGTGTCATTGATTAAGGGGGAGGATGGGAAATTCAAGCAGAGTACTGTGTATCGCTAGGGAGGTTAAGGTGAGCAGTGATGGGGAATCTTCTCAATGAGGAGCGGCAGTGCCTGAAATGACACTGGAGAGACTGGAAGGATTGGTGGGGATGCCAACAAAAAGGTATGACATTGGCTCCCTCCAGACGGATAAGTAACTCTGAGTGTTGCTCGGGGTGAGTATTGTTTGTAAACAGTTACATTCAGACCATATGTCAAGATGGGAGCCCTAATACAAGTTGCTGCCCTAATACAAGCTGCTGTCTCTTTAGATATCCAATAGTGCTCTGGAAATCCTTTGCCCTATATGCATTGTTTTACATATATAATAGTTTTTGTGTAGTTTACACTAATCTAAAATCTGCCCTAAATAGTGGTTTAGTTATGATTGGTTCCTGAAAAGCTGAACCACAAAGAAGCTTGTTATATTTACATGCAGTCCTATTTAAGGCTGACCAAGCTTGTTCTCCCAATCCTTATTCACAGTTTAGATACATGTATGGAAATCCAGCTCCAAAACCCTGTCATACTGTCGCTATAGGACGGGATGGAGACAACGAATCCCTCTCAACAAGTCGAAGATAAAACCTTTTACTAACAGTTCAGTGACTTTAGTTTTCCAAAATTCAATTCATAAATAAGGCGTCCAGTCCACAGGAAGGATGTTTATGAAGCCAAATGGAGAAGGATCGGCCAAGATTAATTTGATTGGCTCTAGGACAAGGTATGAATGATGTTCACTGATCTGGGCCAGCCATGGGACATTCCTCTGACCTCCCCTTACAAGGGATGAACTCTTCATGGAATAAGGGAGGAAAAAGAAACTTTGAGTCATTACCGGTCTCCATAAGTGATGATAATTTGCTACCTGGAGCCTTCATAAAACTAAGGTCACTCAGAATGTAAGGTCACAGATTCAGGAATGTTTTTTTCACTGAGATAAAAATAATAAGAAAAATTAAGCGGTATTTAAATCTTTCAATAGTATTCAAAAAATAAGTGCTGAGTCAGAATGATGTTGGCCTTATGGCTGTCTTTTCATAATGGTGACCTCAGCCAAGGGTCCATGGGGCTGACACAAAGATAAAGGAATGGCCAAGCTTTTGTAAGCACCACAGAGTAAATACTCTTCAAAATAAATAATGCTCAGTGATGACCAGCTTGCTACAATTTGCAAGTTGGCAATTAGCCATTAGCAATTGTGATCAAAATTTTTGGATAAGTCACATCCAGTGCCACCTCTTGTTCTCTAAACTAATGGTTTTCAACTACATTCCTTGAGGGTCACATGGTAGTTAATGGAGTAATGACTATTGATAAACAACTTCATTATTCGTGCCCTTCATGGCTTCTCTCAGCAAATGCCCCAGAATGAAATACTAAGGCAAGGTTCAACAAATTGATTTTCAATAATAATATTGAACTATTCTAACTAATCTAATTGAATATTGTTTATCTCTAAATCTTTATGTGTATGACCAGTTTTACACTTTGCTTCACTCTAGATCCTTTAATTAAGTGGCCCAGCCCCTCTCTACATGTGCCAACTGTCACAGCCTAATTCATCCTCTCCACTTCTCTTGATGGTATCTCTCATGACTTTAAACCAGACACAAAGGTAAACAGGGACAAAGCACACATACACAGTCAGCCCCTTTGTGTATGCTGACATGGAGCCATCAGAAAAGGTATATGGACAGACTGGGAACTTTTTCATTTCGAAACTGCAGTGAGGGTCAGTACTAGAGTACTGCAATCAACCAGCGATCAATTGAACGCGGGTCAATTGAACAGGAATCAATGTGCGCCACTTTGCACACCAATTCCCGTTAGATGCGGACCCGGTACAACCGTCTGAGTACTGCTCTGGTGTCACGGGGGAGCTGTGGCTCTGTCGGCTTTCACTGACTGTCTGCAGCTCCCAGCCAGTTAGAGCCGACAGTGAGAGGAGAAGCCAGCCGCAGAACTTCTGCTTTGGATGGAGACCCGTAGTCTCCATCCAAAGCAATGGACATCGACCGTGATTTTTGGTCATGTCCGATATTCCTGTGGATAGGGATGGCCACATATGATATGGGCCAGATAGATGGACGTGAGCGCCATTTCTATGCATGTATGGGCACCTTAACCTTCTGGGCATTACAGGATTTTCGTGCCATTTTTTATGGAACAAAAAGCCATTTCCCCCACAATCACGGCGGAGTACACTGTGGGGAGAAGAGCAGCGCCCCTCCATTAGCGCCCCCCCAAGACACGGAGCCAGAAAGGCTCAGTGTGTCTAAGGCTCTGTAGAAGAGCCGCAGACACACAGAGAGGCTGCGTTTGTGCCCGATCCCAGCACGGGCGCAGTTTGATTCACGATCAAGCTGCGCCCGATCTGGCTTCAGACATATCGCTCAGGAGGTTACGAGAAATGGTTATCGATCACAGACCTCAGGAAGTTGACACTCACCACAAGTGCGATATGATAGATAGATAGATAGATAGATAGATAGATAGATAGATAGATAGATGATAGATGAGATAGATAGATAGAAGATAGCTGTAGATAGATAGATATGATAGATAGATAGATAGATAGGATAGAATAGATAGATCGATAGAAGATAGATAGATGATAGATAATAGATAGATAGATAGATAGATAGATAGATGATAGATAGATAGATTAGATAGATCGATAGATAGAAAGATAGATAGATAGATAGATGGATAGATAGCTAGATAGATAGATAGATAGATGTAGATAGATAGCATAGATAGAGTGCTGCTTTGAAAGTATTGTGAACCCTCAGGACATGGTCACTGTTTGTGCAAAAAAACATTTAAAAGAACTTATTAGACCATACATCTAAATCCCAAATTTGTTAAAGCACACCTGTCCAAATAGTAGACACACCACACAAAAAGAGAAGAGATATGTTTCATTATTTAATTGAAACAAAGGAAGGTTTATGTCCCAACAACACATGAAAAGCTTACATGTGCATATAAGTATGTAACCCTTGAATTAGAGCTTGTGGCCTTCCCTCCCTTTGCAGCCATTGCTCCAAACCTAAACGTCTCCTGTAACCACTAACCAGTCTCTAACATCATGCTTATGGGGAATTTTTGCCCACTCACTCCTGCAGAGAAACTCAGCAGTGAGAGACGTTGGAGGGAATCTGGCATGTGTTACCAACTTTTTCAGGTCTCATCCACAACATTTCAATGGGTTAAGGGTCCCGGACTTTACGGGGCACAATCCAGAGTGCGAATCATTCTTTCATCTGAAGCCATCCTTTGAAATACTCTGCTGAATTTGTTTTGGTCATGTCTGTGCATAATCCATCGTCGGCCCAGCTTCAACTCCCTGACATGATGGCAGGAGATTCTGGTCGAGAATAATTCTGGGTTGATAACCGAAGAATAATGATTCTTGGACAATATGATGTCGTCCAGGACCCAGCAGCAGAAAAGCAGCCCCACAGGACTTTACATTTCACACGCCCATACTTCACGGTTGGGAGGAGGTTCTTTCTTCATATGCCGTTTGTTTGTTGATTTTCTCCAAACATGTCGGTTTTGATTGAACCAAATAATTATATTTTCGAGACTCGTCTGTTCCAGAAAGGGCAACTGTCCAGAAGGCCTTCTGGTTTGTCAAGTGCTCTTTGGCAAAGTTGAAACGGCAAGTTTGTGCTTTTTGAGAAGCAGAGGCTTCCTTCTAGCAACCCTCCATGAATGTCTAGGCATTCAATTTTGTCTGATTGTAGACGCATGCACATTGTCCCAGATGCTGCAGAGCAGGCCTGAAACTCTCTAGAGGGTGAATTGTGGGGGTGGCCTTACCTGGTTATATTATTTCTGGTGCTTCTGGGTGATATTTTTGTTGATGGGCGTCCACTTCTAGGCAAAGTTGCTGTCATGTTGAAGGCCACCCATGAAATTAATCTGTCGGACAGTGGAAGGATGGAGCTGAATCTTTTGGAGATGCGTCTTATAGCCTTCAAGACTGATGGGCTGTCACTACCATTTATTCATGTTCCTCGGATATCTCCCTATGATCTGGCATGTTGATTTGTATGGGACCACAGGGGTTCAGTTGGTTCCTCTCTCTTTAATTAGGCAGGCCAAAACATTGTCCAGGATTGTCTCATTCATTGGTCTGCTAGTGATTGATTGATTATTAGCAACCAACCAAATGTGTTTCACCTGGTCTTTTACCTGGTCGACTTAACCAAGGGCAGATGGGGGTTCACTACTTTGCACAACACTAAGTTCCATGTTCATGTAGTTTTGGGGCTACTTTAAAAAACAAAACCTACTACAAGTACATGCAAACAATTGATGAACATATATCGACATCGATGAATAAAACTGGTTGTGGATGATTGAGAGAGAAATCATGTTAAAACAACATCTACACCACTTGAGGGGTTCACATACTTTCAAGCAGCACTGTAGATAGATAGATTGACCTTGTTGCCTACATTTGCATTTTAATATCTTGACTTCCTGAAACGTCTTCTGAAATGAGTTAGTTGTGAAGCTTGAGTGTTAAGTAATGCACAGAACATGCAATGCTCTCTGATGGATTCAGTGGTATATGGAGGCTCGGCTTTTGAGTATCACTGAGGCAGCACATTTACCGTGGAAGTGGATGTTTCCTGCAAATCAAGACTAGGTAGAGTTAGAGGGTATAAATATTGTATAACCCAATTACCCCAGAAAGCCAGTACTGAACGGCCGGCCATACAGACGAAAGGGCTGGGAAACGGCGCGAGGCCCATTCCCTTGATAAATGTGTCCCTCTGTGTGTTTAATGACTGTCATCTATTTCCTGAGATGGACATCATTATGGCAGGAAGCTGGGAGCGAGCCATGTAATGCTTCTGCACTATATCTCTTAACAAGACAACTCTCTTCCATGTCTCATTTCCTGCCAGAAAAGAATTTGTACTCAAAATACTATTTAAAAGGTCAAATCTAATGATTGCTGGCAATGAAATAGCAATTAATGTCTAATCAAGCTGTGCTGAAAAAACTGTGAAATGTTTATCGTAGAGTCAAGGCTGAATCTTAGTTTCACCATAAAGTTTTCTTTAAGTTTTTCATGGAGTGAGGAAGTTTGACAATTTCCAAATAATTTTGCCTTTTCTGCGCCTCATTTGATACTTGTCAAACTGAATAGGAAATAGGGCTGAATTCCGATGGTGATACAGAGAAATACCAAGGTAACCGCTCAAAGCTTGCATTGCTTCTCATGTCCCACAAAGGAATTTTCCTTTACTTCCTGTCCAGATGAAGGGTGACATACAGAACAAGAACTGCAGTTTCTCCACAAGGGACTTAGAAAAGTTGTGGAGTCGGTTGCGAAGTGGGCCAAAGACGCGACCACTGAGGTTTTGCTGCTTTTTGTCAAAATTAAGTGCACTGAAATCCCAAACACATACTTAAGGTAATCAGCAGGGGCAGATGACTAGGCCCTGGAAACGCTGCAAAAAATTATCTTCCCCTACCAACATGCCCTGCTAAAGGAATGCCAAGAATGCACATATCTGTGTAGCCAGGGATCCATGGGGATGCTGCAGGAATGGGCAGTGTCTAGGTGACCATACTGCCACTGACATCTTTATTACATGGAGGCGATAGGAACTGCTTCCCTCAGCCAAACCGCCACCATTATTGGGAAAGTTAGTGGCAAGGCTGTCAAACTTTCATGATGCAGTGGGAGTGAGGCCTACTGTGGGTTGCACCCTCACTATTCCAGTGACACCATGGGTAAAGACGGGTAAAAAATACAAGAGCTGTGCAGAAAAGCTACAGGCTGGGTGTAAGGACATCAAATTACTCTACTGTGCTTAGTCATGTGATCAGGTGAAAGACCAAAGAATGTGGCTGCAGAGCCGGACTGCGCAGAAGGGTAGGCGGGAGCAGCCTTGACAGGGCGGGCTGGGACAGTGACGGACAGGTAGGGGAAGATCGAAAGAGGCGGGGTTAGTTAGCTAATATAAGGGAGAGCGGCCGGAAGTGGGGCCTCTTTCTCAGAGTGAAGCACCCACCCTCACTCCCTTGTTGTTGTTTTATGCTGTATGTAGTTTTTGTTCATTATATTTGTAGTAATTGTCGCAGCTGCCGGGTCCTCGTCAGTGCCGAGAGAGATTTTAGGTGGTAAATAGTGGTGACGTGCTTATTTAGGGATGGCAGCCATCAAAATGTGGGGTTTATAGAGGGCTCAGGAACTAGGTTAGTTATTGTTTCCTGTTTAACAGGAGTTTCATTTATTGGAAGTACCCACCATGCTGGATTAAAAAGGGCAAGTGGCTGGTACGGACGGTGGTCTAATATGTTATCTAATATGTTATTTAAAATTATTTAACTGTAAAGTTTGAATTATTAATGTTATGTAAGAGTATCAGCACTGGCGAGGGTTGATGTCAGTTTTCTTGATAAGCTGTGGCCTTTTGTAATTCGCACTTTAATACAAAGTTCTGAAGAAGTTATATTTCTGTGTTTATTTCTTAGGAATAAGTTGGGGGGAAGGGGTAGTCAGGCAATCAGCACTGCCCGGTCATTCCATGACATGACCTTGTAGCGCCTGTGTAGCTGTTTCATGTTGGCCTCATCCAAAGTTAAAATAATAACGATAATTATAAGTTGTTCTAATAAAGACTAAATATTCAGATTCCATTAACCCTATTGTTACCACTTCTGTTCACTCCTCTACATTCTCCTCATGGGTCTTACATCGTGCAAGTGCTGATGAACAAATGTAAAATCCGGAGCGGTGAAGTTTTCTGAGATGAGAGAATTCCTCTTTGGCAGTTCAAGGTCTCCCGTTGCCAGGAGGTCTGTTTTCCAGATGACTGGCACCGCACAGTGCTGTAACTGTTACAGATGCTCTGCTGTTCTCTAATTGTAACCTTTGAAGAACCCTCGTAAAAGTACATGAGAGAGAATTGTTTCAACTCTACTAAACATTTATTTAAGGGTGGCCAAAGCATAGGTTGGAACCGTGGAGTTTATTATTTTTATGAGAGGGGCTGCCAACAGTCTAGTAAAACCAAAATCATAAACTTACAAATAGCATTTACAAATTCGTAAGTGAAACAACTGATGTAGTGTATTGGGAGTTAGGTTTAGAACAAAATCTGCGGATCATACCTGGATCCTGTAAACTCCAGCAGCCTAGATCAAACATTGTCAATGAGGTGTTGATTCTTTAACACTTAAAGCGGTTTTAAACTCAAATAAAAAAAAAAACAGACATACATTACACAGACACAATACTCACCTGTCAGCAGTTCAGATGCTGGAAAACTGCTACACAAAAAAACCCCACACACTATACTCACTTCACTTGCTTGTAGTTCTCATGCTGGCATCTTAGCTCCTGGAAACCTGCAGACTTCACCCTCACTGACCCCCTCTCCTCCCCCCTTCACGCCACCTCCCCCTCCTGTCTCTTCTCTGACGGAGCTGCAGAGACTCGTAGGGGTGTGTGTGTGAAGAGGGGGATCAGCTGCTGACGATTTCCTACCTTGGAGAGATCTCCCAGACACCACTTCGGCTGCCTAGGCACGACACAAGGCAGTGGGAAGGGAGAACTCGTAACCAGCTCCCCTCCAGCTGTCAGAATAAGATTTGTTTTTTACAATTAACGATCTCAGCCATATCGGCTGAGCTGCAGCCGATAATGCTGAGTGATCTCCAAGGTGATAGGTCCGCTTTAAGGCCCCCATACACGTCTAGATTTTTCGTTCAATCGACTAAAAAACATAAATTTTTGGGAGTCAGAGAAATCTGGGATTGATTGTAATGTATGCCAACTGTAGTAACAGATATTTGATCCAATTTTTTTGGATCGACTTAAAGCATAATGGAATTAGGGTTTAATTTAAATAGAACCAATAAAAATTTTCCAGCATGTCCGATCATTTTTCGATAAAAATTTTTCTGATTTTAATAGTTTCAGGTCGCTCTAACCATGTGGGCTGCCATAGATTTTTAATCAATCAACAAAAAAAATTGAGTGAATTAAGTCGATTGAATGAAAAATCTAGACATGTTGGGGGGCCTTTAACCAAGTCGGTAAAAATCATCTATTGGTGGGGGAGGTGTCAAGGTATGTCAATGTTATTAAAGCTGAAGGTCAATCTACTTAAACAGTGGGCCCTGGACTTATGAACTTAATTTGTTCTCAAGGGTTGGTTGTAAGTCAAGATTATTTTTCCCATTAGAAATAATTAAAATACTAATATGCCTAAAACCTCCCAAAGCACACCTTACCTAACCTTTTCATATTGACCTCCATGTTAATGGAGGGGCTTCTGTCTCCCAGCCCGTGTGGACAGAGGCGGGAATTTTGAGCAGAGTACATTGCACGCTGTTAAAAATGGCACGGTACAGGCAGACCTCTAGAAGGGTTAAAGAAGTGTTATAAAATAGGTGTTATTTACCAGAAACACCAATAATCTACCCAGTGTTGTCTCCAAAAAGTTAAAATGTGCCTAGCCTATCAGAAATAAAAAATTATTATCACCATTCAAGGTTACATGTTTGGCATTCAGGAAGAGCGGATTAGATGGAAGGTTGTTATTGGTGGGCAGAAGAGTATTCCTTTTCCATAAGGAAAATCAGGAATCCGGCTCTCTGGCATCCTTTCTCTCCTTGGAAGAGTCTGTAGACTTTTGTAGATTGGTGAGATGGTCCATTATGACATGTTATTATTAGTGAGATCAGTCACATGATCACCACTTTTATATTTCTTACAATTTCCTTCTTCTTTTAAATTGCTTCCCTTTCCTTCTTTTTCCTCCTTCCTTCTGTCTTTTCTGCCTATTTTAAAGCTAGCCATACATGTGTCGGATTCCATGGCCAATTGATCACTCACCCGATCGATTCCGGCGATCTCAGCGGGAATCGGAGCTCCGATCAATCAGCCAATTAAGAGTATCCGATCGCTGCATACCACCTTGTCCCACGGATTCCTGGACGATTCCGTGTCCGATCACTTACTTCCCAAATGGCAACTCCCCCTGATGTGTGCTGAATCGGATCAGAAAGACCAACATGTTGGTTCTCTGTCGGATCCGATTCTGAGCCCCCGATCAATCGGACGCGAACGATCGGACAAGGTGGGCTGCACGCGATTCTGGCACGATCGTTTCGCGTGCACGCGCCCGGAATCGATCGAGCCGGAATCCGGTGGGAATCCGACACGTGTATGGGGGCCTTTAGGACATTTTGATGCTCTGTCTGAATTAAGGTCCTCAAACATGTGGATCTGGGTTTAGAGTGCATCTTAAACTTAGATTTTTCGGTCGACCACCCGCCCTGACCGTCCGCGTTCACTGCGGTTGGTCGGCCGAAAAATCAGGTGCCGATCTTAAGCTTAAAGAGCCTAAATCGGCCACCAAATCAATCTAAGCCATTACGGACATGTCCATAATTCTTAGATCGATCTAATACTTTAGCCAGAGACTCAGTGTCCTCATCTAAAGTAAAGGTATGTCTTCTCAGCTCCGAGGGATCTGAGCAAAAAACCTGTCTGCCTGCTTCTGAAGGCTTCAGCCGGCTTACCTAGATGCTGTGTGCCGAGTCTCCCTAGCTGACGGCCCGAGCAGCTAGAGGGATCCGCCGGACAGCACTGTCACACAAAGGGTGCCCGGGTCGATTGTGACCCAATGTTTTCGCAGATTGACTGCGTGTGATGACATCATCACGCATGGTCGATCCGCCAAAACATCAGGTCACAGGTCACGTGTATGGGGGGGGGGGGGCTTTACACAAACTTCTCTGACATCAATGGTCTTTTTTTACAAGTGCTAAACATGTTGGTCTTGGCCATAAATGTCGTTGCTGTCTCTTCGCCCATTGTAGAGAAAAGAAGTCGACTGTAGGGCCTTTGCTAGTAACAACTTGTAATAGTATAGAAAACATATATCAGCCCTCACCTTATGTCTGTGACAGCTGTCACCACGAAACCTAAATGTCCTCAAAAAGGACACAGAGAGCAATTGTTGTTTGGCTGGAGCTTCACTTTCAGGGCCAACACTGAAGTTCATCCACTCAAGCTTACAAGTGATGCAAGTGAAGCTTAAAAATGAAACTAGCCATGAGGGACCATAACAGAAGAGACCCAAGAGATGATCTAAAAAATGAATACATGATTCCATGTCTCACAATGACTGATATTGTTTTCTGTGATGTGATGTCTATACACTATGATATTTGGTAAGGGATAGTTGATTTGTAAGGGCAGAAGGTTTATGTGTTGTAGGTGGTTGGTAGGAATAAATGGACTGATTTTGGAAAGTATTCACCTGTGAAGTTCCATTGTGGAAGCTCTTAGTTTGGATCCAACCAGTTCGAATTTTCGAGCTAATTGCAAAGCCCCTGAGCATGGTATCAGCATCACATTTTCTGGAGATGTAGAGAAGGGTCCAGGGTATACTACTAGTGTGAGCTAGAATATTCGATTAGTAAATATATTTGACGATTATCGTCTATTCGAGAATTTGAAACTTTTGGTGAATATGGTGGTGGATATTCTCAATTTCGAATATGCACGATATTATGCATTGGGAAGCTTATGGCCATGCATAACGATTTTATATTCACAAAGCGAAAATAAATACCACATGTGACCATTCATTTCAAAGGTAGTCTCAATGCGATTATAATGACATATATATATATGATGTATATTTTTTTCGCAATGTATGGCCGTACACTGAAATTTATTTGCGGATTTCGAATAGAAATATTTAATATTTGAATAAATTAATATTTGAATATTAAGTAATGCTCTAACACACATTGTTTTTGCATCAATTAAGTTCAATATCAAGTTGAAATTTTGACTGTGAACTTAATTGATGCAAAAACACATTACACATTATTGCAATAGTTTTTTTTTACATGTTCCCACAATCCTGGTCTACATCTGCATTGCAATTTTGGTAAAGCTAGCCACACACAGTTCGATTCTGGTTCAATCAATGCTCGATTAGATGATTTTTTTTATACAATTTGATTTGAGTAAGTGCCCTAAAAGTCCCAATGTGGATGGAGGAGTTGTCCCTCCATCCAAACCATTGTTCTCTCCTTGATTTATAGGGACGTGGCACATGACGTTTAGAATATTCCCCATCCCTCCCCTCCTCTTCATCTCCCACTATTATTTACAAAGTGAGCTAGTTGGAAAAATTTTACTATCTCTACACACTGCACTGATAAGGCTCCTTTTTCGGAGTCTGGACTGGAGAACTAATTTATTTCATTTAGTGTTCGTGTTGCTTGATTCTGTACATTCGATTGCTTTCTGTCTGCTGTCCCCATTTAACTGATTGTGCTTTGGAAAATAAAAAAACATACTATAATTAGGTGTAAAACGGGAGAAAGGCAGGTCAAAAAGGCACATCTGCACACCTCATGGGGCAAAAGGGGTAGCAACTGAAGAAGAGGCTAGAGATGGGCTAGGATTTCACCTTCCTCCTTCATTCAGGAGAGTTAAGGCTGCCATACACGGCACGGATTCGTGCCGGATTCTGGCGCGATGGATTCCGGGCGCGTGCACGCGGATCCATCGTGCCGGAATCCCCTGCAGCCCACCTTGCCCGTCCGATCAGGGGCACAGAATCGGATCCGAGGAAGAACCAACCTGTTGGTCTTTTCGGTCCGATTCTGCTCTGATCAGGGGGCGTTGCGGTCCGGGAGGCGAGCCATCGGACACGGATTCCTCCCGGATCCGGCCGTACAAGGTGGGCTGCCACGATCGGATTCCCTAATTGGCTAATCGTTCTCACCTGTGGATGCCGCCGGAATCCATCGCGTGCTGAATTGATCAGCCAGGGAATCCGTGCTGTGTATGGCTAGCTTTATAGCCATTCTGTCATTATCGAGAAATCCAAATGATGGTTTTTGATCATCCAACCTACCAACCAAGTCTCCTTATAAGAAGATCAATTAGCTTGAAGAAGTATATACTTTCTTTGCGTTTTTTTCTGTTAATCATCATATACATTTCTTTCTTCAATTGTTAAATGATTTTTACACTTCTTTTCTACATTTCTGCTGAAGTTTATTCACCTGGGGTGTTAGTGTTAGTATGATACCCCTTACATCAGTGATTAGTAAGAGAGAGCGCCATTCTTACAGTGATGGTCAAAATGCCAAACCCACAAATTAAAAGATCTTGTGCATAATGCCAAAGGTTCAGGTGACAAGTAGGAGTTCTATCAGGTCAAGTAACCTCGAGCAACCATTAGAACAGAGGTGGGCAAACTTTTTGACTCATGGGTCCACAATGGATTCTTAAATTTGACAGAGGGGTCGAACCAAAAATTACAAACTGAAATTTTTGCCAAAAACGTATACCTTGCTTTAAGAACATATTTACTGCATTTTCAATGGCTGGGTTAATACTGGGTGACACGCCATGTTAAACACTACAATGTAATGCGAAGTGAGGCTGAAGCTTCAATGTGTCCTGTTTCATTGATTATCAATTAAAACTTTTGAAAACGTTGTTTAAAACGCAATACCTTTTAAAACATGCTAGTAATGCATTTTAAGCAGTGAGTAGTACCTTACATACTACACACTGCACGTACTTATGCATAACGCAGTGCACACAAGTAGAAACTTGTTTACCATGCAGAAATACATACGCACTGTAGTAATGGAAACACCGTATAATTTGAATGAGCACTTAAACAGTGGCCAACTAGGGAGGGGGAATCGGGCACTTGTGGGGCATGGGCAGGTTTGGCAGGAAAAGATAAATGATGGTGACTAGTAGATGGCACGTGAAATGTACATTGCATACAGCTTCATTTGCAATGACTTTGGCATGGGCAAAGCTATAGAGGGCTACTGATTGTTCACATGGGTGGTTTGAACAGCTAGAGCAGAGGTGGGAAAACTTTTTGACTCATGGGCCATAATGGGTTTTTAAATGTGACATAGGTGCCGGACCAAGAGCCTGTAATGGCCGCCTGTCATACGAGTCCCAATTTTGGATAAACGTACCTGCCATATTTCAGTTAAAAGGCGCGGACCTTCATTCACTGCAATGAGCAGAGATAACTCCTAGTGGTAGTTCACTGTTGTCAGTAGGACATGCCCACAGGGTCATCACTGTAACGGCAGCTGCTGTATGCTGCCGTCGCCTCCTTACTTACCGTTGCAGATCTAGGCGCCCTGTTCAGCAGTGATTCT
>CM070035.1:149529716-149541731 GCA_036250615.1 Ptychadena robeensis | reverse complement strand
TTAGAGGAGGTAGGACACGTGGCACAGTGGGTCCACACCTGCTGCTCTGTGACAATCACAAAATTTGACCAAGTTACCAAAGCAATGCCCTTAAGAACTTACATTTTTTTCAGTAAAGAGAGAATAAAAGTTTGGAGATCTTTGGAAGTGACCATGACCTTGCGGCAGACCAAATGCATAACAGAAGGCAGAAAGGTGAGAATTGGCTTTGTGATGGAATCTTAGCAAGGATTTCAATGTTCTCCGCCACAAGTAGAGGGTGAGAAGCGTGATGCCTGGTACAGCAATAACAGAACCATGCTGCAAATAATGATTTCATGTGACACATACTGACTCACCAAATGTTTCTTCAGAAAAAACTCTTGTTAGCTTTCCAGTAATACTAAGCGACGTCCGCAGCACCGCACAATTCACAACATGGGATTTAGTGTAAACTACACCAATTTGTTTCAACCCGAGCTCTCGCTGGTGTGATGAGCAGCATTGTGGTAACCATGGCAACAAGAGTTCCTCTCTGCGGGGGCAGATCCGGGCACAAATCCGGGGGTGGTGGGTGATTTACTAAGAGTAGATGTACATGTAACACCGAGATCCGAATAAATCCGTTACTGTTAGTAGTGGCAGGGATAATTAACCGTAATACTCTTTAATCAATTTACTGTTTTATATGCAGAATGTGAATCTTTATTAGTTGTAGGGTTACTGCTATTTGGTTGGTAAAATCTGTGCGCAGAAATGTATCTTACATGTAATGTGACAAAATGTGGAAAAGTTCAATACTTTTGCAAGCCACTGTATTTATTGGCATATTATTGGAAGAACCATTAGGAACCCCTATATCCCAATTCTCAGTTACTTTGATTCAAAAGACAGAGGTGCCCATCCCAATGTCAGTCCTATTGTGCCTGCACTCTCTTGTGTAACCAGTTGTCTCAGGGGTGACATATATGTTGTCTTTTATGCTTTAGGTCAGTTGCACTTTTCTGGCTGTCATTGCCAACATTGTAAAATGCTGTCTGACAGTCATATTAATCCAATGCTCTTAAAGCAGGTTTAAACTCAAAACACATACATTAAATTGACATAATACTCACCTGTCAACAGTTTACATCCTGAAATACTGCTACACAAAAAAACAAAACATATTTACCTTCCTTACGTTTTCATTCCTGGCACCAGCATCTTAAGTACTGGCCAATTCGAAGCCACCTCCACCCATTCCTCACTGCAGTGATGGGAGGTTCTCCTTTAGTAACGAGCATCCCCCCCCCCCGGATTCTTTAGGAGCACCCATCATTGCTGAGGGGCGGGTCAAGGATACAGAATGTTTTGGGACTGGGCAGGCGCGACGTCATATAGTGGGAGCTGTGATTTTGAAAAAATCCCCCCTCTTGCTGTCAGAGAAAGTTTTTTTCTTGGGATTGTGGATTTCCCTCAAAGGCAATACTGCAGAGTGACCTACGAGGGGGTAGGTCTGCTTTAGTATTGTTTAATCCAAAGACAGGAACATGTACACAGTTGAGGAGTACTGCCTTAAATATGACTTTGTAAGCTGAAATCTGGTTTGGTCAATAACCCAAAAGGTAGTAAAAGGTAACTTTACCAGAAAAAAAAAATCTTATTTAATATTTTTACACCAGTATCTGGAATTGCCTTGCTTTGCGTTCATAGTATGCACATGAACAAGTGCAGATTTGCACAAAAGGACTGGATATCAGGAATTCTGGAATATACAAATGTATTGAAAATATAAGGTGAACATTTGCGCATGTAAACACTGCCTATGCTGCTCATCACTAATCCTAAATGTGTTGGGCAACTTTTAGCCCCATCACTCTCACTGAGTGCCAGTCAATGCCAAGCATTTGCCAATTTTGCTAGTGGGGAACTCCTTCTGCCGCAAACACATTCCTACTGGCTTAATCCAACCCATCTCTTGATGGTCTGAAATGAATGTATGGTGAATAGGAATCTTTAATATTACAATGATTTGGTCTGGAGCCAGGATAATGAAAGATGTTTCAGGCATCTGCATGCAATTCTCAGACTCTGCTGTTATTGATGTATTTGTATCACAAGTTGGTTAAACACTTCTAAAAGTTTGGATGAATCCATATAGATTCTCATCATGCAAGTATCACATTATTCAAGTGTAGCCTTGCCAAGGTCACTTCACTGGAGCAACCAGGTCCTTTTCGGATTCGGATGCCTATGTCCCAAACACTGTCACACACTGCTTTCACGTGGATTAAACAATTGTCCACACAGCTGGTTAGGGGTTAACTGTTTACCAAAGGGAATATATACACATTCACCATCACCCATAAGGTAGGGATGGAGTTCAAGCATAGGATCTACATTACTAACGGTTACTAACCAGCTGCTCAGGAGAGTGGGGCTGATGGCTCTTACCCAGAATCAGATGAAATAGGTAGCACAAGCGGTTCACTAGGAGGAGCTTCCTCTCGTCTTGGTCTGGTATGGCACCTCCGTATATACCCGCTTCCATCCACTGTGGCACCATGAGGGAGACACTACCTTAGTCCAAAGGGGATCTCTGTCATTCGCCATGGGTGAATGGTCAGCCCAGGGGACTGGCTAAGCAGATGGCAGTGGGGAACCCAGAAGAAGGGACCACCTTGCTCCAGGGTAAGCTACAGCAAAAGACTGGCAAAAAGCCCGGGAAAACATTAAAAAGCTGGATTTATTACCTCTGCCCAGAGGGAGGGGATTTACAGTTACTAGGCAGAGAACTAACTCAAAAGAGAGGGAAAAAGAGCCATGACCTCATCTCCTGGAAACTGCTATAGAAAAGTAACATTTTAGTATAGCATTCAGTATGTCATGGGCTATATACAGGAATACATATATACACAGAATATACATCTAGAAGTGTAAAACCACTTCACTACACATATAAATCCAAGTAGTAAAATGCACATGCAGGCCCTTTAATGGAGAATGTGCCTAAGCACCGTGTGCCAGTTTATTGGTGTCTGTTGTAGTGTTAGCAGAGCTTAACTGCATTTTATTCCGGTCAAGAGGCGAGCTCACCTTGTATTTAGGGCACAGTATCCATGGTGTTCCATTATACAGCAAGTGTCAATGTTATTTGTTCACCATTCTGGGACGCCTCCAAATCCACCTACACTGGGAGGAAAGCTGAGCAGATCCTGTTGCTGCAGCAAATAATCACTGTGTAGAGCTAAAAATACACATAATAGCTCTTGCCTGTCTGTGTAGAGGAAAAACACTCTTCTCAAATTGATTTCCTTATGAATTACTTGTTGTCTCCCATCAAGAATCTAAATCATCGCAAAATACAAAACATTTAGTACGCTAGCCTATTTCTGTGCATATGTAGCACGGCTGCCATCTTGTTCTCATTACAACAAACATACAATGGTTCTTACACATTGATGATCTTGTGGGGTCAATACAAATAATGACAGTATTACATTGTTTGTTAAGGGGGGTGTGGGAGATCACACTCAAATGGGTGCTTTCAGAATATCACTCCACATGATTGCAATCTTTTTTGTAGTGCTCCTGTCTGTGTTTATTTGCACACAGTCCAAAAGCAAAACTCACCCTCGCAGGGTTTAGTAGACATCCAAAGTAAAGTCCTTGAAATATGCCAATCATCCTGGCTTGGCAAACTTCCAGCTTCCCAGCAGGAACAAGTCTGGGCCTCACACACTCTGTGAGCCCCCTGTTTCCATGGCTACAGTAGCCACAGGTCTAGGCCCCACCCTCCTTGTGTGCCCCCTGTCTACGCTCAGTAGCCCATGGTCTCCTACCTAGTCTGAAGCCCTGACACTATGGTCTGAGCTCCTTTTGTGGAGACACACCCAGCTATCTTCCTGATGCCCAGCAGGTGTAAATTCCTAGATGGAATAGGAAGGCCCACCCAGTCCCTTCCCTCCCATCCCAGAATCCCAAAACAAAACCAAAAACAGCACAACAACCTATTGTTGGTGTCCAACACTATCCTGGATTCCTTCTAGGATACACCACCTGATGGTCCATTTACACCATGACAGATGACCAGTCTGTCACAGGGGATAGACAGTGTCTACTTCATTTTCCACCTCATGAAAGGTGGAGAGGCATGCATCTTAGGAGGCAAATGCATGGCCACCCGCAGCCTAATTGCGCACAGGTGGGTCTTTATTCTTTCCCCCCCCCCCTACTCTTGACTGATGGCTGGTAGTTCCGAGTTGGGTTATTTTATTATGTCTTTGTTTGGCCAAAATAACATGCTCCATTAGTTATGGGCGGCATAGGCAATATTGAAATTTGCGAATATACCTATTAATATTTTATTGGATATTCGTGAATATTTGAAATAAGAGTGTATGGCCAATATTCGCATCGTCTCATAAATGGTATTTAAAATCGTAATGCATGACCATAAGCTTCCCAATTCATAATATGATATCTTGAATACTTGAAATTGCAAATATCCACCACCATATTCTCGAAATTAGCAAATTCTCAAATAGCCGAAATTCGTTGAATATATTCCCCATTTTGCAAATTCAAGCTGAACACTATGCTCTATTTGATCAGCCAAATAAAACAGTATATTTTTATTGCTGTCTGTTCCCAGTGGAGAAGTTAACCCTTCTATTTCTATGTATGACCATTGTCTGTCAAACAAAGTGGAAATCCAAAGTCTTATAATGGTTCTGATGGGAACTCTTGTTCTAGAGGACAGCTGTCCAGAATCTGAGCTTACCTCACTGTTGGAGATTTCTTCTCACTTCCTGTTGAGTCTCTCGGGCATTAAGTGAAATTATCCCCATAGCACAAAAAATTATTATTCTGTCTGTCTGTTCCTGTGACATCTGTTCTGTTCATTTCTTGTCCTGGTGTCACCATCAGCCTACAATGAGCTCCTAAAAGTGGCCACTGCTGGATGTAGAAAATAAGGAGCCAACGCTAAACACTGAATGCTTTTTTAATATTACTTGTGTCTTTGTTCATATTTTTAGACAATTACATGCTGAATAGGTGGCATTTGTAACAATGTATAGCACAAGCCAGGGTAGTTGTGTTACAAGGGAGCCCCGATAGAGAGACTGCAGCTCCATGTTGTTCTCAAAAAGAGGGACAAGGAGAGAGCTGTCAAGTTGAGCTTATCGTCAGGTCCTGCCAAGGGTATCTCTGACTGAAGACCTAAAAAGGTGTTGGTTCTTAATCATTTGCTGCTCTGTGTTGCCTCAATGGATGAAGGTAGCAAGGTGCAACACTAAGTAAGGAAGTATGTGGATGGCTTTTGAGCGAGACAGCCCGAATTTTGATATCTGCTTTGGGGCCGGCTGGCTTTGGTGGCTCAGAAGAAGCCAAATGCCCAAGGGTGCTGTGTGTAGAACGATGACCTGGCTCTGGATACCTGAAAGACCTAGGACTGGGCTATTTGGAAAGGACATTCCACAGAGCCAGAGTAAGATCCATGTGGATTGGCCAGAAACTGCCAAGGACCTCACTGGGT
This sequence comes from Ptychadena robeensis, assembly GCA_036250615.1. Taxonomy (NCBI): domain Eukaryota; kingdom Metazoa; phylum Chordata; class Amphibia; order Anura; family Ptychadenidae; genus Ptychadena; species Ptychadena robeensis. The sequence continues at coordinate 149,536,234 of CM070035.1, read as the reverse complement.
GACCTGAAGGCCTCGGGCACCACATATTGGGTGATCTCTTGCACTGTGGCTGTTTAGAGACTTTGTATGATCTGCTGTATTCTATGTTCTACCCTCGTTCATTAGTTATTCTGTAATGAGTTTCCTTCTAGTAAACCAGTTGTTAAATAGTCCTTGGTGTCTTTACTAATGGTGAGTCCACTAGTCTCGTACTTGTTCTGTTATACTAGGACTAGGCTGTGGCAACATGTTTTTAACAAATTTAAACAATGGGAATAAATTATGCCAAACTTTATAGCTTGTCAGAAGAACCACAAGCGGTGCAGTTCTTGTGTGGGTGGTTGGCATTCAGTCACTGACCACCTATCCTGAGTCTGGGGGGCCCCCAAGCACTCGCGGGTGAGCGGTGACATGTTCCATTTTGCTTGTGGTTCCTATGCAGTTTGGAGCTACGACATTGTGGCTCCCAGCCGCTAAAGTGAACCAAGCCTTGGACATACAAAAAAAGTGCAACCACAACATATGTTATGTATGGGATGTGCTTGAATGTCCCTGAATGTATCTTATTTCTGCTTCCTATGACAAGATTGGTCAATCAAAGGAGTATTAATAATTAAATGATCAAATTAATCATGTGCTTTTCCATGAGTTCTCCCTGTTTTCCAGAAAAACTTTTTGTAGGAGAACTCACTATTCCTAATGTCCACCTTTACCAAACTTCTTGTTTATCTTTTTCCTGCAGTTCCATATTCAGTCACTAGATGTCACCCCGATAGTAACATCCGTTCCTCCAATGCTCTGCCTTGCTTGCTGGAAGAAAACGAAATAACTGTTTCCTTTGAAGACATTTGTTTAGATGTACACAAATCCATAGATCAGCGAAATGTTCTGTAAAAGAATAATAAAACTATAGATGAGCATTGATGTGGCTATATAATAAATAACAAATGTATACATTGCTGGCATTAGCAGGAACAGTAGTTGTTGAGGTAGATTGCTGGTTTTCAATGCTAATCTGAAGCACTTTCCATATTTTGGAGCGGTGCGTTGGTAGATACGGCAGGAAGTGATATCACCAAGGTAACCAAAACAGTATGTGAATCATCTAAGAGATGACAATAAAATTAAATCATGCAAAAGTGTTTATTGTACGGCTAGAATGCTTCTACATCTATAATGATCTCAGAAGTTTACATAGTGATATATATTTGCAACATCTGGTAACCTGAAACTGTAGAAATGACTTGTCTGTCTCAAATCAAAAATTCCCAAATGTAATTATTTAAAACTCATCTTGAGCTCATGTTTTAGGCCATGTGTGTCCACAACAGGACACCCTATTAATTAACACAACAAAGACACAAAAAAGCAGCACCCAGCGCTGCTTTTTCGTCTCTTGCAGACACGTCCATGTGTCTCCGGCAGCACCGCGCAGCACCGCGCAGCGCCACAATAAAGACGCAGCATTCCCGATTTAAAAACAGAGCCGTGGACGTGCTGCTTAGTTAACGCAGAGTGGAGACTGTCCCATTCATTAGAATGGAAGTGTCCTCTCTGCATCTTTGCCCTGTGGAAGACTTGCGTTCACTGTGGGGTAAAAGAAGCAGTGGACACAAGCCCATAAGGTGGGTTTACACATAGATTTTTTTGTTTGATCAACAAAGAATGAACGATTTTTTTGGTTGATTGAGCAAAAATTTAGAATGGCCAATTTGTTTGATGGATACATTTTGTTCGACCTTGAACAAAAAATCGTTCGTAAGGTCATTGACCATCTTGGTAAATTTATATCTGTCATTGCAATTTCAAATGTATTTTCAGAAGATATCAGCGATAGATGAACAAAAAATGAATGAACAATGTTCGACAACGACATCGAACAAAAAATAGAATTAGCAGTTGATTGAAGAAAAAATCTTCACGTGTAAACCCACCTAAGCTAGGCATACACGGCTTGAATTTCTGTTCGATCAGATCAAAAACGATAGTTTCGGAACACATAATGTGATTGATTCACAACCGATCTATTCCTTTCCTTAACCATGTGCGCATACTCCGCAGTATGATCAAATAGAAATGGATTGAAAAAAACTAGAGAACCCATCAGATACTTGAATGATCAACTGAAAATTTCCAACATGTCTGATCACTTTTCAATGTTTTTTGGGGGGGATTTAGATGACATTTGATTGATCGATTCAGCTAGAAGGGAATCTTTTTATTAAGTTTTTTTAAATCAATCAAACAGAAATATTGAACTGTGCATGGCCACATTAAGAGCCATTTTAAGCCATCCTTGCTGTGGCTGTGGTGTGTTTACCAAAGATGTATGTGTTAGCAGTAACTGATAATTAAACCTTGCATTTCCACATTGCAATGTGCTTACGTCTTCCATACAAGTGTATGGGAGATGGTATCACTGTGGTGCCAAAAATGCATGTTACAGGGCATGTGCAGTAACACTCTGCACTCTATGGAAACCTGTGTACCTCGTGTAATTTCAACCTTGCTTCTCTGCGCAGCAGTTGCCAAAGTGTTGCCAATTCCCCACCTAACACCCCCATTTTTATGCCACTCTTCCTTCCTCTACTTCTTTTCCTTCCCCCTGCAGCACCTACCCCACCCCCAGACAGCTTGCACTGTTCAAATCTGCATGGGGAGGGTGATGGAGATGAGTGCAGAGTCCCCAGGGCTCTATGCGCATGCATATTCGGAGATATAGCGGGAGAAAGGGCCCTGGTGAGATTGGTTACATGATCGCCACTCTCATATTTCTCACATATACGTCTTCTTTTCCTTTGTGATTGTGCTTACCTTCTCATTCTTCCTTCCTCCTGTCTTGCTATTTTGGAGACATTATTTTGGCACCTGTTGGCCTTGGCCATACTTCTGGTTGTAAGTCAAGACTTTAGAGCAGGGGTCAGGAACCTTTTTGGCTTTGAGAGCCATGAACGCCATATATTTTAAAATGTAATTTCACGAGAGCCGGAAGCGATATCCCTTCCAGCATTTTAGATGAGTTTTTTATGCGCTCCAACTGCTGGAAGTTATGGCACTGACGTCACTTCCGGTGCCGCACTTACTTCTCAGCTGATTTAGCAGGGAGAGGGTGTTACTCCCCCTGCTAATGTCCTAATGCTAATGGTACCTTAGCAGGAACAATAACACCCTCTTCCTGCTAAATTCCTCTGAAAAAATCAGAGAAACATCCAAGATTTGTTTAAATCGTGATTTGGCCGGGGAAGCCACATAAAAAAACATGACTCTTCTGGCCAAAACTGGCAGCGAGCCAGAAGAAGCCTTCAAAAGAGCCACTTCTGGCTCGTGAGTCATTGGTTCCAGAACCCTGCTTTAGAGGGTTAAATGAAAATAGTGATTGTAATTTAATTTGGTCTTAAGTCAAGCTAGTTGTAACTCAAGGGTCCACTGAAATGTCTCCAAAGTAGTCGACTAATCAAAGCTATAGAAGCTGAGGTGTTGAGTTAATGAGGTGAACACCCTATAACAACATTAATAAGTCAAACATCCGTTGTCTTTAGATAAAGTGCATGAAACTACCAGTATATCAGCAGCCTGGTGTTAATAGGAAAAACATTTCTAAACACTTTGAAGCTAAAACTGAATTCCATCAAGGTTCTCCACCTTTACTGAGTGATCTCATTGGGTGGAGAACTTCCAAGCTCCAAATAAATAAAGAACATTGAGTACAAGATCTGATTTCAGTCAACGATCACTCTATTTACAATGGAGACACAATCAGGCTGTATAAAAATAAATGTCTTTGTATTGTGTGACTTTAAATGGTCCAACCCTGCCATTCAATGGGCATATCTTCTGAATGAAATAATAGCAGATGCCACTTACATCTACATAGTTTGGTATGTGAGTGTTGACAATGTTTTACATCCCCGAAAGACTCTTTCTGACCCCTCCTTTCCTTAGCAAAACACATCCATTTACATTAACATCAACTTTAGTTCTTAAAAGTCCTGTGAACCACTATTGTGTGATAAATAAAGAGCACCAATCACCTACATTTCCTGTACAAGTTAGGAATTTCGCTGTAACAAAAATAACAGAGTCTGTTCCTGACCTGTAACATTACACATACAGCTGCATTCCTATAATAACCTAAAGGGAAAACTCACAACTGCTGGTAACCCCTGAGCTGAAAAACTAGAATATCTGTACCACCATTCCAGAGCACACAGTGCAATTACACAGCTAGTCATTTAAGTTAGACACATTAACAGATACTGGCATTTTACTTAGATAGAAGCAGTATATCCAAGCTGATGCATTGAATTATGCCAAGCATTTTGAGAATTGATACCAACTTTTTTTTTATTAGTTTTGGATATTGTAGAGAAATGTTAGTGCCTTGGTTATACTCCAACAGAAGGCCAACACATTTTCTTCTTTTTCTTTAAGCAGTGCTTAAAAATAAAAAGCCCTCAATGTTCACTTAAAGCTCAAAGTTGCCCCCCGCAGTACTCCTTCTCCACCACAAGATGTCCTCAGTCTCCCATGCTCAATGGCAACCACAGGCCAGTAGACTGAGGACATAGTACAGTATTATTGCAGTGTGTAATGGGTTTGCCCCATAGATAATGTCACCATGATCCATTTATTTTACTACTGTACTGAGGAATAGTGTTTAAACAAAAATATGGCAGACATTTGCTCTAAGGACATCTGTTTTTTTTTTCTCACAAAATATCACAGTCAAGCCATCTTAAATCAGAAGGTATTTACATGTCCAGCCCATTACAAATCCCAAAAGTTGAGGAAAAAATCCCTTACTCCAGTATAGAGGGTGGGGCCATGCAAATGATATGTCCCATCATGCAAAATGTAAGTGTTATTTACACAGAGAAAGAGGTGTCCATTTGACTGGGTCTCCAACAAATCAGGGGAAAGGGGAACTCTCCTAAAAAGAGACAAAGGCAGCAATAATAGAATCTCTCAGGGTTGCATTGGTGTCTATGTGCTCATGAGGTTGTTTTCCACTCACTTCCTGACCAGGTGGCACATATCAAAATATAGATAAAGGTTCTGTTGCCTGGTGTGCTGTGGGTTTTTGACCCCACCCTCGGCCCTCCTATCTAGCTGCCTCTTATAGTATAAGTCTTATACTATAAGAGTCAGCTTGATAGGAGGGCTATCAACCGCATCCTCACAAAACCGGTCCGTGTTATACACGGACCGGCTCTGTGAGGATTCGGTTGCTTAGCAACACGCGTCCCCACAGACCAGGGGCGGAGTTTTTGCTCTGCTGGTACGCATCTGCGTTCCAGTGGGACACCTGCTGATGACTAGTGATGCGCGGCATAGGCAACATTCGTGTTCGCGGCATGCCGCAAATTTTTGGGAAAACATTTGGAAAATATTCACATTCGGCAATATTCTTCTTATTGCGAATATCGGCAGTTTTATGCGAATTTCGCGAATTTTATATATTCGCGAATATATGGTTAACTTGCATTGAGAGGCGTGTTGAAAAAAAATGCGAATTTTGGACGCCATCTAAGTGGTTTTCGCGACTTTTCAAAAGTGCAGATTTTCGCAATATTCCGAATATTCGCATCACCCCAATATTGGATTTAAAAACTGTTGATGGTCGCAGGGAGTGTTGCTAAGCTCTTGTTGCAGCCTTCCCATTCGTCCACTTGCATTGAGAGGCGTGTGTGATGGGGAAAAAAATACAGAATATCCGGAATTGCGAATATTCGGCAATATATTCACCATCTTCGTGAATTGCCGATATTCGCGATTAATATTCGGAATCCGAATATTCATGATCATCACTACTGATGACGTACTTCCGGCAGGGACAGGAAGTGCACCGCGATTATGCGTATCGTCAGTGCCCTCCGATTTTTTTCATGAAACATGTGTGCCTTTGCCCAAAAAAGGTTGAAAAACACTGCTCTATAGGAACACAAATCTAATAGAAGCATGTCATGTCATTTACTCCTATTTGTTTTTTTTATTTCATTTCTATTTTGTAGGCTTGCATAAGTATGAGGCTATGTTTCCATGGCGTCCATAGGCTATGTTCTCACATATGTGTTCCATAGTAACTAGCTTCCCATTTATAGTATGTGTGCCACATCCCAAATTCATATTTGAAAGAAAATTTTTGGGGTGTGAGGAAGACAGATGCTCTATGCATCAACCCCTCCACTACCCCAAACGAAGACTAGGACTTTGTGAGGACTTTACCGGCACCTGATTGTATACATGGTAGTTTAGCGTTACACCATTTTTTTAGGCAGTGTTAAGTAATTCAGTAATATTCTCAATAACAGAAATGTTACCATGTCATCAATTTAATAAATAAACATAATGTATCAATAGGATAAAATGTTACAAACATGTATCTCACACCGAGGTTCTACATATACAGAGCAATCACAGATTGGGAAGACATTTTCTCGATGCATTTCGCCGATTGGCTTCTTCAGGAGAATTCCGCCGATGGGACAGACAGGAGGCATGTGCGCTCCCAATAGGGATGCGATCTATCCACACAGGTG
>CM070035.1:149505265-149520516 GCA_036250615.1 Ptychadena robeensis | reverse complement strand
CAGAAGAAGCAAAGAAAAGTTGCCTTTGGCCTTGGCAGTGAGCAGGTCATTGGCAACTGTGCCCATTCATCTTTAGCAATGAGCTCTATCTTTCAGGTTGGAGGGTCTTTTTGCCATCACCCTGATCTTAAGCTCCCTCCACAGATTCTTAATTGGATTTAAATCAGGACTCTGGCTGGGCCACTCTGTTGTTGTCTGCTTACCATTTCTTCACCACTTTTGCTGTGTGTTTTGGGTAATTGTCATGCTGAAATGTCCACTGGTGCCCAAGGCCAAGTATATCTGCAGACTGCCTTATATTTTATGCGTTATATTTTGGCAAGAGGAAAAAATGTCAGTGGCCTTATTTTCAAAGGATGTCCTATTTTCGGGGAAACATGGTAGTTCGATCAACCTCTCTCAAGCAGGATCAATCAAATATCAAAGAAAGGCTGGACAGCTAAAATTTTAAATAGATTTAAGCACAATCAAGTGCTGTGAATGCACATGTTGCTCAAATAAGCTTGAATCTAGAAACAAATCGAGCCGTATATGCATAGTTTAATTGTTACAGGGCAATAGTCACCTTCAATCTTCAGTACTTTTTCCTGACACTAGATGTCCTCAGTCTGATGGGATCAACATACTTCCTCTGAAACCTCTTTTAACATTTATTAGTTGGCAAAAAAGTGCCTTAATCTAATGTCTAGGGGCCCCTTCCTAAAGCCCCCCATACACCCTTAGATCTACCAACTATGGAGTGCAGGGTCCTCCCTGATAGAATACATAGTTATTGGAAGGTATATATCACTGTTATGTAGTGCTGTGTCCTCCCTGATGGAATACATAGTGATTGGAAGGTAGATATCACTGCTATGTAGTGCCGGGTCCTCCCTGATAGAATACATAGTGATTGGAAGGTAGATATCACTGCTATGTAATGCCGGGTCTTCCCTGATAGAATACATAGTGATTGGAAGGTATATATCACTGCTATGTAGTGCCGGGTCTTCCCTGATAGAATACATAGTGATTGGAAGGTTAAGAAAGCTCCATATATTACATGGTTTTGGTAGAAGAGAATTTGATTGTAGAGAAATTGTATAGAAAGATTGTAAGGTGTATGGGGGCCTTTAGACATAATTAACTGAGCACCCCTTCCTTATACATGATTAATTACTGCCTGGGGAAGGTCCACAGAATCCCTGAAGCGTGGCACTCATGCACTTTATGATTATGACTAATAAATATCCTGTAGCTGAATTAGCTGACATGTTAATGAGTCTACATTGTTTTGTGTTGTAGTGATATCACCATCCATTGTTTCTTCACCATTTGAACCCACTTGGGGTGACAGCTGTAAAGAGTGCCCTGGATTCTATGGAATGTTTAAAAGCACACTAACCTCAGGTCACAAAACTTCCAAATACCTTAAATGGAGCAATGTAGACCGTGTATGACCTGATTGATGTTGCATTTACTCAGAAGCAGCATGTACTATTAAGGTATATATGAACGGCATGCAAAGCATACATTCCACCCTAATGGTAAAGGCTGCATTTAAGACAGTGACTGTCTATACAATCCCTTACTCTGACCTACACATTGTGTGTGAAGTCTCCTAAGATGCGGGGGGTGTGCCATGTTAAAAAAATGTTAGAGGTAAATATATGTTAAGGCACAACCATCAGGAAAATAATCCAGGTGGATTGTGTTACCCTTAAATATATTGGTATATGTACACATTATAAATTGGTATATGTACACAATATACATTATATATGTATACAATACACATTATATATTGGTATATGTACACAATAAACATTATATATATATACAATACACATTATATATTGGTATATGTATACATTATATACCGTATTGGTATATGTACACAATATACATTATAAATTGGTATATGTACACAATATACATTATATATGTACACAATACACATTATATATTGGTATATGTATACATTATATATCGTATTGGTATATGTACACAATAGACATTATATATTGGTATATGTACACATTACACATTATATATTGGTATATGTACACATTACACATTATATATTGGTATATGTACACATTACACATTGTTATATTTGTATATGTACACATTACACATTGTTATATTCATATATGTACACATTAAACATTATATATTGGTATATGTACACAATACACATTATATATTGGTATATGTTTACATTATATATTGGTATATGTATACATTAGACATTGTTATATTTGCATATGTACACATAACACATTATACATTGGTATATGTACACATTACACATTATATATTGATATATGTACACATTACACATTATATATTGGTATATGCACATATTACACATTATATATGGGTATATGTATACATTACACATTGTTATATTGGTATATGTACACATTGTTATATTTGTATATGTATACAAAACACGTTATATATTGGTATATGTACTGTATATAATACACATTGGTATATTCATATATGTACACATTATATATTTGTATATGCCCACATTACACATCATATATTGGTATATGTACACAATACACATTATATATTGGTATATGTACACAAAACACATTATATATTGGTATATGTACACAAAACACATTATATATTGGTATATGTAGTCGATCGGTTTAAAATCGATTCCTTTTCACTTGAATCAATTAACCAAAAGTGATCCAAATCGGAAAAATATCACGTATCAAACACGTGTCGGATTCGCACCGGATTCCGGCACAATCGATTCCGGGCGCGTGCACGCCAAACGATCGTGCCGGAATCGCATGCAGCCCACCTGGTCCGATCGTTCGCGTCCAATTGACCAGGGGCCCAGAATCGGATCCGACAGAGAACCAACATGTTGGTCTTTCTGATCCGATTCTGCCCAGATCAGGGGGAGTTGCCATTTGTGAGGTGGACAATCGGACTCGGATCCTTCCCGGAATCCGTTGGACAAGGTGGTATGCTGCGATGGATACTCTTAATTGGCCGATTTGATCACACCTGCGATTCCCGGCAGAATCGCCGGAATCGATCGGATGATAAATCGATTGGACATGGAATCCGACACGTGTATGGCTAGCTTAAGGAAAGGAATTGATCGGTTGGGAGTCAATTGAACAGAAAATGGAGCCGTGAATGCCTAGTTTTAGACTTTGCAATTGAGATGGCATCTAAATCTGGTCATATACATAGAAAGTACAATGCAACTCTTACTCCCCTACAGCAGAGCGTAGGCTATTGCAGGGAGTAGCCTCAGGAGTAGTGGTGCAGTTATTATGTGCTGACAAGGAACTTGCTGATAGGAGATGAGAGCACAGAGACAGCCAAGCCAAAAAGTTTACTGCTTCTTCATTCACTGTCTAGAAGGACAAGACCAATAAGTGTTACTTCTGTTCCAGAGGAAGATCTTCCTCTCCAGATTACCCCAACATCATAGTCAAGTCTGCCTGTTCGCAGATGGACACAGCCGATGTTCGGCCATCACTACTCTGCTTATAAAACAATGCATTTGTGCATGCACAGTACTGCAATACAAATGCGGCTAGTGTGAAAGGGCCCTTAGGTGTACTTTTGTAGGACATAAATGTGGTTGCGAGTGATGTCTCTTATTGACTACCACCCCCATGTAATCCATATGGGCAACAGCCTCTTATAAGATGAGCAGAGGTAGGGTGCTGTCATGATTTCAGGATGCTATTCACAAGACTCCTCCCATCAGTTTTGATCCTTGCATAGAAAAGCACAGACGCACTGACGCCATCATTGGATCTGAAATTAAGGAATGGAAAAGTTGTATTTAAAGATGAAAATATAATTCATAAAATTTTGTTCTTAGTAATGATTTTTTTAATATTAGTGCTGTGACAGCCTATCCTATGATATTGGGTAAGAGTGTGATATGTGGGAGTAATGCATACATGAGTGCCAGGTACTAGTAAAATTTCCATTTACTAACACCATCCTGCAATGAGATGAGACAGCTGCCTCTGAAGGCACCGCAAGGTGTGGGGAAAACTAGAAGAAAACTTTTCAAATAGAACAGTTATAGTAATTTTTTTTACTGCCATCAGTCCTGCTCATATTCACTGTGTAGTTTGGGACCTCAGGAGAAGCTCTATTGCTCTTTAGCAGATTATATAAAAAACAGTTGCAATATGAAATGCTCATAGCAATTCTACCTTTTCGATCCAACCCCACAGCTATGGTTTTGCCCTTAAAGCCCTCAATGGCAACAGTACTTTATATGCAGGGGTGCACATGTGAGCTCAGATGAGTAACAGGTGTTTTGTACTCACCCCATATGTATATGGTCTTCCTCACTGTCTCGCTCACTGTCCTCTGCATCAGCCTCCTGCATGGTAGTTTCTGCTGCAGATGGACCTCCTTGTTCCTTATTTGGCCTCTGATTAGCTGTCTCCATCCACAGGTCACCAGCTGGCTCTGGGTCAAATGTAACTCTCACAATGCAACACGTTTAAACCCCCAGATCTCATACCTCAGTAGTACAACCCTGACATTTTCTGGCTTAGTAACTAACCCCCGAGGCTACCTGCAGGCCAACTGTCAACCTTTCATAGTCATATTCCAGCTGTCACACAGTGCTTTTCTCTTTTACCCTGACATATGCCTACTCTGACTTTCACCCCCCAGATCTTCAACACCCATAGAAGACCAAGCTTTTTTTTAGATTATTATTTTCAGTTTTTGGCCCCTTCGGAGTACCAGAGTACCACTTATGTGCCCCCCCCCCCCCCCCCCCCCCCCTGTTTATATGTACCATAGTTACAGGATCCCACCAAACTTTGGGTTTTGGAATACATTTTTGTATCAACCCAAATCTGGATGGCATTAGTCCGGAGTCCCAGTCATTGTTGTACTACATGTATGTCATATCTGACTAGGAACTACTTAAGCTGTATAGTACAGAATGCATGTGTAGACATTTTTTGTGGCCTGTTGCTAAAGTGCCAATGGTGACCACTTCTTCTGCCTACCAATATGCCCAGATAGGGTATCCCAGTGATCAATTATCAAAATTCTATACAAACCTAGGGCCAGTGCCAACTCCACCAAGATCAACTTAAAAATAAAATATGACTTTATTATTGCTATTCATATTACTAATATTATTGGTCAGTTGAAGCTTAAAGATCTCTACAAAGGGAGAGTTGGCTATGAAGACAGTTGCCAATCTTGTGGGGGTCACTGATCTATAATTATAGTTATTCATAAGTTGTGGTGGGAACAAAAATTTCTTTTCAAATCATTTTTTATGACCACCCCTAATCACAAAACTTTCCACTGACATTTCAGTGGAATTCCCTAAACCATAAACTAATTCAGAGGCAGTGAAGTTTGTGATGTGAGTACCTCAGAATGAATATGTAGTCCCCTTTTCAGACAGGGCAGCTGAAATCAGAGGCTTCTTAAGGCGGATTTACACGTGTAGATTTTTTTTTCAATCAACTGCTATTCGATTTTTTGTCTGATAAACATTGTTTGTTTCATTTATCGAATGTAACCTTAGATTTTTATTCATTCATCGTGGATATCGAATGAAAATACATTCAAATTACAACGACAGATAAAAAATATATCAACATGTTCAATGACCTTTCGAAAGGTTTTTTTGCGAGGTAGAACAAAATGTATCCATCGAACAAATTGGCCATTCTATATTTTTGTTCAATCAACCAAAAAATTTTCATTCTTTGTTGATCCAACGAAAAAATCTACACCTTTATTCATGGTTATGATCATATCTTCCATCTGATTGATGATGTGGCCCTTTCTATCCCCAAGTCCTGGTACACGCTCTGTCTTTTGCAATATCATCTTCTCTGGTCTTCCTCTATCTAGACTGTCACCTCACCAAGAAGCTGAGACTTCCTGATGAGGTGGGGAGACACTGTGCTGCCTGAGCAGCGGATACCAGGGGGCACACAGGGAGTGGGTAGCCCAGGAAGGGGGCTTCTAGGATTCAGGCGTGATAGCATTTCCTCGAGAGCTAAATGGAAGAGCATGTGTTGGACCTTTTCCAAGCCAGGAGACTTGGCATTTCCAGAGACGCTTGTTTTGTTGATTAACCCCTGCCTGGGTCAATTTTGTTTGGATTAAATGAATAAATATGGGTCCTAAAGAGAACCTGTCGCATGGTTTGAAGTGATTGAGAGCCCCCGTTTGAGGCTGAATCCCCACAACATGTACAAGAAACTTTAATTAAGCATTCGGAGCAGATTATCCGGTCTGCAGGACTAGGTAGTGCAGAAGAGGATCTAGCTAAAGGATAGGTGACTGCAAGGCGCCACTCATCCTAAACACTCTTCCATCCCGTTCCCGGCCTTTTCTGTCTGCCTCAGCTAGAGAACAAGAGAAGCTAAATGCACTCAGCGTCTGAATAATTTATAAGGTGAGTCCATGCTGCAGAAGAGCTTCTGCCTTCTTTGCCTCTGCATGGAGCAAGGTTCACTGTCAGCAAAATTAACTGCAACTCTAACTTGGCAAGAACATAGAGGTTTAGAAGAAATGGTGAGCTCTAGAAATGAGCAGTTGCAGCATTTAAGCACAAGAAAACACAATTCTAGCACCCCCCCACTACCTAATGCCACGTTTGGACCTCATTGATTTGAATGGGAGTGCAGCAGTAAACAGATATCACCCCAAAATCTCACCATAAACACTTCCTTACGCCTTCACTGGTGTTTTTCAAGCTTCTACATGTTGTAATGAACGCCAGTGCTAGAATGTGTAATAAACAGTTTCCGCCACAAAAGGGTGGCTGGAGAACATGAATACTGTGAAAAAAAGTAAATGTGACTGTAGCCCTATTTCTATAAACTACAGAACATATATCTCCCCCATGGTATGCAGATTAGTAACAGGAGGAACAGGGGAAATGGTCTGTAGCCCATAAAAACTTTACTTTCAATAAATTTCTCTCCATACATACAGTAGTGATAAGCAGTTTTACCATTGGGGCAAGATATCTGGCAGGATCACCATCTAAGGCAGACATGGGCAAACTAAGGCCCAGGGGCCAAAACTGAAATCTGTTGCTGTCAACTCTCAAGATGAGATCCAAAGATCCATATGTCACTATCAGTGAAGCAAGCCATCATTAGGCTGAAAAAACAAAACAAACCCGTGAGATAGCAAAAACATTAGACAAGGCGAAAACAACTGTTAAAAAGAAGGAACGCACCGGTAAGTCCATTGTGGTGGTGTATAGAGCCAAAAATGTTAGAATTGTGTCGATGTGCTTTTATTTATGGACCTCGCTGTATTTGGTCTCAGTATTTGATACACGTTCTTTAAAGCTGGTCTCAAGGATTGGACTATCCTCTTTCCCTAATTCCTGGTCTAAAAACACTTGAAAACCATTTTAATGCCAATAACCATAGTGACATGATTGTAAGGAAACTGTGCCCTTCCCTTCAGCATAAAGGCACACTGGTCCCTTCATACATTTTTGAACTTTATAACTGATTGTCTAGCAATCAGGTTGATTTCTAATACAGAAGAGGAGTGACATATGCAATGTGGGGCAGTAAGGGACTGGCCAACAAGGATTGGATCAATAGATGCATGTATAACTTGTACCAATAGTCGGGGTGTGTGTTATGTTTTATGTTGTCGTGTGGTGTTTTTTTAATCATGGTGTTTGACTTTAAGGGTTTAATGCTTACTATAGGGGTTAATATAACATCTATTGAATGTTAAAAAATATGTAATGTAAGAAGGGCTATATATATCTATATGGACTTTTGTAAATTGTGTTAGGTTTGTGGTTAGAATTGTAGACTAAGGCTTTGTTTCCATTGCGTTGGGACACCTCCGCTAAGCGTACACGCTTAGCGGGAGGTCCCAACGTAACAGATAGACTTACCTGCTCGGCAGACGGGTCTGTCTTCATTGCGCTGAGCCGATCCGCCGGTGTCAGGCTGAACCTAGTCGAGTACGTTCAGCCTTTACACCGGCGGATGTGTAAACAGACCATCTGCCGGCAGGCAAAGTCTGTGGGATACGTCAGGACCCCTGCTAAGCGTATACGCTTAGCGTAGGGGTCCCGACATATAATGGAAACAAGCCCTTAGGATTTGGAAAGTTTGTTTAATCAACAATGGCGCCAAGGGATCTGAACTGGGAATTTTAATCAGTGGCATTTTAGAGTCCTAATAGACCTCTGTGCACCATGCCAGGGTCTAAGAACGCACAATAAAATTAGTTGGGAGGGTATGAAGAAGGGGGAAAATATTATTTTTGCTTAAATATGGTCTTAAACTCATCCTACAACAACCTATATACACTTAGTCATCATATTCAGGAATCATAAGGAATGCAGATTTGTCCCCATGCCATCAATATTTCAGCAAATAACATAACTGCAGACTGAAGTTGAGGAAGGGTAAATATTAGAACATTGGCTAATGTATCCTTCACCCACGGCATAACAAAGTCAAATTAATAAACAGCAAAACAAGCCATGTATTGTTATGTGAGCTGCATGAGACAGGTGGCAGGAAGCCAGAAACTCACAAATTCAATTGTGCTGACTTTTATAAAATGAAATAAAATGCATGGCATGTGGTTATTTCTGTTCATGTCACAATGATTGCCACACAGTGATTTGTGTACAATTCTAAGCTAGCTTAATGGGACCATGCAGAAATGGTCAACTCACCAGATTATTGAGGCCTCACGGGAAGTCATTGAAAGTTTACAAAATAAAATCCAACTCCAGTCAAAACATTTATAGGAAGACATGTTAAGGCTTAGATCCTCTCTGTGTGAGGGTTCTCCCATTCCTGTTATGTCTGAGATGGGTAAAAGAGATAATAAGGGAACAAACATATCCCAAAAATAGAAAGCAATAAAAATATATTGTCTGGAGCTGGGACTTAAAACCAGCTCCAGGCCAACCATGGGCAAACTACAGCCCGGGGGTCAAAACTGGCCCTTAAGTCTTTTAATTTGGCCCTTAGTGACCTTGGTGTATAGATGCTCCAGCTCCCCTCTGCTCATTCCCTGGAATAAGTGGAGATAATGCCTAGATGATGATTGTTCAAGTCTTCTCATGGTCGTAGTTTGCCTGTGATAGAATGTTTACTATTAAAAGCCTCTATTTATTAATATTATTTAAAATATATATATATATTTTTTTTTTTTAATTTTCTAAGGACACTTATGCGGGTTGTCCCTTAGGACATGTTTCCACAGCGTTGAGTGATCCGTCAGGACCCCTAAGCACAGTGCTTGGTGGGGGGTCCCGATGGATCACACGCACATTACCTGCTCGGCAGATGCTCTGTTTGCACTGAGCTGATCCAGTTGATCTGCCGATGCAGGGGTTAACATAGTGCAGTACGAAGTGTCTGAACAGAGCATCCACCGGGCAGGTACAGTGTATGTGTTCTGCCGGGACAAGCACTGTGCTTAACGCAGGGGTCCCGACAGATCACAAAACGATGTGGAAACATAGCCTTACAGGCTTTACAGGTCTGGCCCTTCTGTCAAATTTAAAAAAACATTATGGTCCACAAGTCAAAAAGTTTGCCCACCCCTGCTCTAGGCAAACAGTTAAATGCAAAGTTGAACAATAAATGGTCTAACCTGTCCGATCTGTACCTCGCCGCAATTTTCGAATGATCTTTTCTGGGAATCGATGTGCACCACATTGGGTGTTCGATCCCTGGCTGATACTTTGGATGGGGATCCAGGAATGTGCACAGCGATCACTCTGGAGTTGAACGCAAAATCGATCCGTGTATGGGTACCTTTATATATACAGGTCATTTCAGACAGCACAGCCAGCCTGGTGTACTGACTTTTCTTAACTTCAGCAAAGGAACTCAGGTCAGCTCCCTGTCCCTAGACTGTGAGTGGACAATAAGGGAATAGTAATAGACAAATAAGGTCCTCTCTCTGCTCTCTCTTCTTGTAAGGCCGCTCGTTGTCACCTTACGTGGATTCAGAATAAATTTCTGAAAATTCTATCCTCTAGTTGAAGTGCTTCAACACATGGCTTATACCAGTGGATCCCAAACTGGGGGGCGCCAAGGTAATCCAGGGGGCGCAGGCCCTCGATCTTAACATGTGTTTGAATAGGGAGGGGGGCTCGAAAATGTTGCTAAATAGAAAAGGGGGGCCCTGCAAGGAAAGTTTGGGAACCACTGGCTTATACCAGGTATTTTTGTCCTTTAATAGCTACAAATTGTTTAGCTGTACAGGAAGTTAAAGGGGAGTTGGTTCAACAGGATGATATATAGTCCAGTACCTAGAGAAGCTTTTACATTTCTCATTTCCTTCACTCTTCCTATATGCCATGTCTTTCTGTGAATGCAAGGATCTGCCTCAACCAGGTAGCCACAGAGCTTGCCTACCGCCCATACCTTGCCATTGGCCAAGTAGAGTCCATCATAGGGGTAAAGAAGGGAATAGGTGGGCAAGGTCTACCTAGAAGTATAAATAGCACCCAGAATGGGTGGTATCCATGCATAGTAGGCGGGGGGAGGGGGGTTCTGCAGGAATATAGAGGCATTTCTCAATTTCCAAAACAAATTTCCATGTCAGCACCATATTCCCTCCAATTAAATTCCTGAAACTAAAATAAAAACTACAGATGAGTTGGTAAACTGATAAACTTATTTATTAGTATATTGTAACTGGGTGACATCTAGTTTGGTAAATGGCAACGTACCATGATCCGCTTAGTTGTTTTTTGTTTATTTGTTTCAGAACATACTGGTGCTATCTTTTTAGCTTAGAGCTGTTGATCTGCTTCAGTCTTTTAAAGACAATGCTTTTTAATCCTATAGCAGTAATATATCATTATCCAAGTTAATTGGCTACAATCTGACAGGAATACCTGTGTAATGGCTTGTTTTCACTATTGCGGAACTGGGCAAATTGATGCGGTTCTAACTGTGCGGTTTCATCCGGTCGCATAGATTGGAAATGCATGTGGCAGTTTCCAATTATGCGGTTGCAGTGCGGTTGCCAACAGCGCCTACCGTGTTTTTGGGCGGATGCCGGGCCCGACCACATCCCTGGACAGGGAGCCTGCCTGAAGTCCGTTTCCTACCGCACAGACAGCACTGGTGGCTATCCGCACAGAACCGTGATAGTGGAAACAAGCCCTAAAGGTGGGTCTATTTTTTTCTTTCGATAGATTCAAAAAGATAGATTTTTTAATCGTTGGAACGAAAATCTAAAACCGAACACAGGTTTCGTTAAACCAACATTGAACAAAAGTAAACGATATCGAACAAAAAAATCTATCGAAAGCTGATCAGACTTGTTGGTAAATTTTCATCTATCAGGTAAAAATCAAATGTAAATCAAACGTACCATCGTTTTATTCGATAATTTTTGTTCGATCTAATGAATTTGAATGAAGCAATTTCTTGTTCAAAAGTCAAATAACATTTCATTCGGACGAAAGAAAACACAGTGTATACATTCGATATAGGCACAATCCATAGTCAATCAAAATATCGAACATCCTGATCGCATCTATCGTTGATTGTGCAAAAATCTATACGTGTATTCCCACCTTTAGGGGAGCAGACAGGAATCCCGTCAGTTCTGTAGCCACTTCTGACGTCACCACGCTGTAATGAGTCTGTTACAAGCCGGCCATGGATCGAGACATCTATGGCTCCTTCCACGTGGGATCGCTATGAAGCCCAATTAAGCCACTGCATATCAGACAAACATTAATTGTAGAAGATAAATGTATTTAAAGAGAGTTTTGTTTTCCATGGGCATTACCATATTTTTCGCCATATAAGACGCACCAGCCCATAAGACGCACCCAGTTTTTAGGGCAGGAAAACCAGAAAAAAAGATTTAAGAAGTTTTCACATCAATTGGGTTAATGCAATATATTCGGTGAATGCAATATTCAATTCAGCCAGTAGGTGTCACTAGCAGCAGTACACTCAGCAGAACACGTCATCTCTACACTGATCTGCAGGAGGAAGGGGGGACGGGCTGTCTTCTACTCTCCTCTCAGTCTCTGCGATGTTGCAGTTACTGTGTCCATGGGAGCAGCAGAGTGATTGCAGTTCCCACGGACAGGAGAGAGAGATATATCTCATCTATATCTCTCTCTTCGTTGCCTATTGCAGCAGAACTTTGATCTCTGCTGGCATAGGCAAATACATAGTTCAGATGGGATACTGGCCAGCATCTCACATCTGACAGATCCCCGGCTAATGTCCGTGCCGGGAGAGCTGACAGAAAGCCAAGGTGTGACCACCGGCGGCCGAGTGGCGGCGGGGGTCACGCATTCGGCCCATAAGACGCAGGCACTTTTGCCCCCAATTTTGGGGGTGAAAAAGTGCGTCTTATACATCGAAAAATACGGTAATACTAATTGTAATGGACATCATATCCTAGAACAGTTTTAAACAAGCCAATAGACTATTTATTGGTGAACGACACAATTCGCAAATTGAGAATTTCCCTAAAATTCTCTGACTTCCATTTGGCATTGAGATAATGATATAAGATCTTCAGTGTTCTTTTCATGATGACAAGTGTTTTGATTCAGTTCCTTTTTATCGCCTCTCCAGGTAAGCGTGTTCCGTCTCTTCTGGGCGTTGTTATTCTTGGCTCTCTTTGACCACCGATCTTCACAAAAAAAAAGAAGCTGCTTATGAATGATTAATTAGCAGTGTGAGGAGCACTAAGCACTCCGAGTTTATTTTAGATGTCCAAGAGATTTAGCATCTTAGAAGAACATTTTACTGAAACGGAACTTGGACTATATTCTTCTCTGTTAGATATTGGAATATAATGGTGGTCATGTTAAATGAATATTAAGTACAGGTTTTATGCCATTTCCTACAGCCTCATACACAACCACTTTTTACTTAAAAAAAATAAATAAAAAAAGTATATGTCACTGACACATGTGTATGGCTAGGCAAAGTTTTATGTCTCCTCTGCTGCTTCGGTGTTTGTAAAAGACATGACCTGAAGACTTTCTGCTTTACCCACATAATCTTAGGATACAAGGACTGATTTTCTCTTCTCCAATTTTATCCCAATAATATGATTGGATCTGAAGTTGTAATATGGCAGCCAACCAATCATAAAGCCGGCCATAGACCGCTCGATCCATGGCCGGCTTGTAGCAGACTCATTACAGTCTGGTGATGTCACCACGCTGTGATGAGTCGGCTACAGAACTGACGGGAATCCTGTGTGCGCCACTAACACATGCGATTCCCATCAGATAGTAGCCAATTAACTTGGAAGGGGAGGAGACTCCGAGGAGATCCTTCTTTTTTAGGTTCGAAACCTCAAGGTGGGCACTCCTGTAGTTGCGGGCAACCAACCACCATGCGTTCAGCATGAGTGCACACGCCGGTAGATCGCCCGCAACTATGACTGTGAATTGGCAAGTCTTTGGCTGGCTTAACACATTGTTTTTTGTGTTTCAGTGATGGCTACATCAGATATGGAACTGGTGGAAACAACAGTGAACACAAATGCAGTTGGCCGCGTTCACCACTCCAACACGTGGACTTTGTCACATCTATTGACAGCCAATGGAAGTGTCATTGTGCCATTGCTGGAGATGCCCATTGTTGTAGCAATGGCAGATCTCTGCCCTGTATTCAAATTGGTGTGGTGCACTGCGATGCGGGCTATGACACTCTTGTGTAGAGAGACACGCCATAGCCCATAGGAAAGAACAGGCCGCATCTTCACTGTGCCTTTTTCCCCAGATTTTGGGCGCAGAGAACGCAGGGCAAATGCCACATAGACAAGCCATTATTTCCTTATTCTATCCCATTGACTTGTGGGCCACAATGAGGGCCACAATTTGACAGAGAGGCTGGACCAAAAGCCTGTAATGGCTGCCCAGCATAGGTGTCTCAATTCCTCAATTCCTTGCGTCCCCGGCATCATTGATGATGTGCCTGACTTGCAGCAGGGGCATTGTAATCTTTAATTCCCTGTACCACTTTCACAATGAATATTCTTACTGCCAGATAGGTAAAAAAAAGATAATATAAAAAAAATAAATGTACCCACAATATTTTAGTAAAATGCAGACTTGGCGACGAGGCACTCTGGCTCCCCTCAGCTTGTTCACTGCAATGAGTGGAGATAAGGTGGGCATTCTGACTACTATAGGCAATATGCATGCTCATTGCAGAGGACGATCAGATGGGAGCCAGAGAGTCTTTTCACTTAGGTACCAATGTACTGGATTTATAATTTATCAGTTATGTTTGATAAGGACACCTATAGCAGTCAAAGAGTTAGCACCACATCCCATTGAAAAAAAATCATAAAACACAATCTCAAATGGCTCTCACCAACTAGAGCAGCGGGTGGCCAAACCCCAGGGATTTTAAGGTACTGCAGTATAAACTGTCAACCTTAAAAATACCTGGGGTTGGGCCCCCCCCTGCTCTAGTTGGCGACAGCCACTTGAGATTGTACCGGAATAGTAAGTTAAATGGGTCGGATCTAGCCCCCCAGGCTGTAGTTTTCCCGGGTCTGTTCTAGTCCATAAACCTATTCTATACGCAGTATATTTTCACACTGTACATATTGACACGCCGCGCAGATTGATTGGATTGGCGCAGTGAGTGTTCAGTAAGTGAATGAATGATATGCCAGGAATTGTGTAGTAGTTTACAATCCCCCTCATCTCTCCTGAACAGTGCATGCTCCAGTTACCTCTGCTGGTGCTAATGGAATTATTTGGTAACAATGAGACCGGAAGTCTACAGAGAGGAAAAACATAACGGGTTCACAGAAGCAATGAGAGACAAAAGGAAACAGTCCTCGAAGTGACGGCTATGTGATGATAGAGCGAAGAGTAACATTCCGTGTCAAACCTCCATGTCAGTTTACTCCCGATACAAATAGAATCGGCAGACTAAATCCACGGCTATTTTTGTCATCTAGCTAATTCACTTTGTTAAATATTAATCCTGGAAATCCACAGGCACCGAACAGCATAATCTTTCTTGGGGCCGTGTCCTTTCTTTATTTACACTCTGTCCCTGTGTGACCACAGTATATCCTCTGGCTTTTATACAACCTTGTGTTTCTTCAATGAGGCCCCTTACCTCCGGCCCTGACCCCAAGCACAAATGTATCCTGAGTGGAACAACGCTCTGTAGAGTTTTTACAGCTGAGCTAAGGGCTCACATTATTGGTTTTATTGATTTATCCTTTCAATGTCTCTCTTATACATTGATCCATGTGCT
>CM070035.1:149456668-149480985 GCA_036250615.1 Ptychadena robeensis | reverse complement strand
AAAGGAGATCTAAAGGAAATCTGACAGAGAAATCTAAAGGTGTATGGGGGCCCTAAGAATGACAGCCCAGAAAGTTTTACCCTGCTACCCTGCTAAATTTGATTTATTTCATATTTAAATATTTAGACTTTTATTGTTTTCATTTTGAGAACTCATTTGTATATGAGCCAAGTGTGACAAAAGCCTTCATTTTATGGAGAAAGCATCTGGCAAAAAAAATTTTTCAACTGCAGCAAAAACCACAAATATGTACCACCATACAGTAAGCAAAATAAAGTGGTGTTTTTTAGGGCAATTAAAAATTCTACACGCCATTGCTAGACAAAATAGAAGTCCACCCAAAATATGGTTTTAATTATCAGAGGAATCTAATGGGTTATGTAATCAACCTGTTCCCATTCTGGATAGAGTAGAAAAGAATGTGCACTGTGCTGGTGTGTTTAGCTCATGTGTTTCCATCATTAAGGAATTTCCCCCTCGGTTTCTGTTTTCAAGTCCATACACCTCTTGGGCATCAACCCCTGTATAACAAACTAAGAAAGATAATAAGTAGTTGCGCACAACTTTCAGCAGTGATTACAAAGCTACAGTCATATCAGTGGCCAGAAGTGCCCTCGGTGGGTGTATGGGGCCTGAGCAAAGATTGCAGAGTAAAATAGGGTCAGTATGAGGGGTAGGTGTTTAAGTTGTGTGTAGGTGTGAAGCTCTCAAAATGGAGGATCGTGGCCCCCTGTAACAGACAAATAAGAACAAGGACAGAGGCGCACAACCTAGTACAACAAATGGTTAAATCATGTGGAATTGAATAACAAGCCCTATGGTCGAAACGTGTCCAATTGTTCCTATTGAGCCCCCCAGCGTCTGTAAGCAGGAAGTGATCTCATCCCCCACCAGGAAGTGAGGTCTTCCTTGAAAGCACATGGCCCTGAGAGATCCATCCTTGTAAACCTTTTTTAATGTGAGTATCTTGTCTGTTGTTTTGTTTCATTTTGTTTAAATTTTGTTTCATCTTATTCAATTCCACATTATTTAACAATTTGTTGTACTAGGTGTCACGAACCCCCCTGATGGCCGGACCGCGCAGAGGCCTCCCGATCGATTTCAACACACAGAGAGTCCAACTAAGGTCGGTACAACCAGTGCGTCGCAATCGCCGGAATTGGGCCGCAGTCAGACCATAAAGGGGAGCGTGCAAATTACAGGACCAGAAATAACACAATATTTTGGTATTACTGCCACCATCCCATTTAATTCGGGAAAAGGGAAACCCGTTCTGATTACTATAAACATCTAGGTAGCGACTCTTCAGAAAGCTAGGGAAGCGTTCTGCGGTATTCAAAGCAGGTATGAGGCTGAGAGAAATGACTTAAGAGTCATTTATTTTATGCAATACAAGTTATTAAAATATACAATAATTATTAAAATCAACAATTAAAGAGAGTGTAAGCCAGTGTAAAATAAAAGGGAAAAACAGAAGAAAATGATACTTAAGGTTGCTGAAGGAAGAGTGTCGGGAAGTGAGAGTGTAGGGAAAGTCCAAGATCAATAAGTCCAAGAATTATAAGTCCAAAGATGGCCACCAGCCATGTGGTCCTCTGCTGGTGTGGTTTCAGGTGATGTTAAAATGGAGAACTGTTTAGGTCATGCAGTCTTTGTTATTTAAGGATAAACAATAATGGGCGGGTTTTGAGATCCAGCCCCCATGGGCGTTATTACTCTTTTTAGAGGGAACTATGTCCCAAAAATATGACACAATCCATATTTTGGCCCATGGCCGTGGTACACAGATGATAATGGCAAATCCAAACTCCCCAGAAATTATCGGTCACATTAATACCAAACATTAATGAAATGTAATATCCAGTCATGAAGAAAGGTTATAACTTTGAGCCCGTCCATGCCAGAAGTACATATCTCATATCAGGGTGTCCGGCTGGGTCAGACGAATACGCTGAGATAGGTTTCATAACTGTATAAGGTATGATGTCCAGTAAAATTATAACAGACAGTTCTAGTCGGGCCGGTGCCGGTTTATTGTACTTTGCTTTGTACGATCAAAAGTAGAGATGTACTGAGAACCTCTTCTGATCGGTTTCCCACAGACAATAGGGCAGCATGACAGCAGGGGTTTTGAGTTAGGCCTTTTGAAGCCATCACTGGGGGAAGAAATGACACTTCTACGAAATCTAGGTACATCCATCACCTTTGAAAGTTTTACGACCCTCCTAGGTTTCTCCTTTCCTATTTACATATGAAAAGGGCCTCAGTGGCAGTGAAATATATCTCATATTCCTACAGATTCAATACAACTATGATATTAAACACACACAGATTCGATACAACTGTATTAACACAGGGAGGCTGGATCACCTCACGGTTCATCTGTGACACTAGGTTGTGTGCCTCTGTCCTTGTTCTTATCGACTCCTGTATGGCAGCCTTTGGTTTCTGGGTCAGGCTTTTAAAAACCTCAAGCACCCCTCATGGTTAGTGGTTGAAGACATCGGCCTAGGTTGCATTGCATCCTTGCCAGATCATCATGTTCACTTCTAAACCTCACATTAATATAGTTTGTGTAAGCTGACATATACAACATGAAAGTACCATGAATCATTTCCCGGGCTTTGTGTTAGGGTCACATGTTGCATTTCTATGGTTTTTTGGATATATTTTTAATCAAGTCATATTTCCTACATCACCCAGTAAATGGTAGTGGGTTTGAGTGAACAGAAGGCTACAAGGTGCCTTTTTGGCAGTGATGAAAGAGTGAGGTTAAACTCACGAGCCTAAACATAATTGTTCCAGAGCTTTGTAAGGAACCACAGCAGATGAAGTTATGGGGTCTGGCCTCCCTCCAGCCATTCGCTATTACACAGAATGCTGTGCGCAATGTAAGCCAAAAGTAAATCTAACCTACCATGAAAAGTTTAGCAGAGATTTCATAACTATAAGTGTGGAAGGGGAGAGACCTTGGCCAGAGGTTATGTCATAAAAAAGGACATCTGTTTTGATAGGAACAGCTGAAATGACCTCTCTTTGGATTGTAAGGAATAAAATGAACTTTAAATATAATATTAAAGGTTACATCCTCATGAGTAGGGTGGCCAACATCCCAAATATATATTTAAAGAGCCAAAAAAGGGTGAAGATAAATGCTCACACCCAGAAATTTCCCCCTAGGACTGGGGTACTCAATAGGCGGACCCCGGTCCGGATCCAGACCCAAATAGGGTCACATGTGGACCGGCGGCTGCTGCTTGCCCCCGGCTCATTCCTCCCCTCCATACTCACAGAAAGGACAGACTCGCATCCCTTCTCCTGCCCCCCTCTTCTCTCACTCATCTGCTGAGATCAGTGTTCTGTCAGATAATGCTTCCTGTAACTCCTCCTACAAATACATCATCCCAGCCAATCAAAACACAGGACAGGACACACCCTCTCCCCCTTTAGATGTGCTGTAGGCTAAATAAACCTGTGTGACACTGTAACTTTGAACATTCATAGCATGAAAACCATTCATAGTATAATCCTGAAACTTTCAGGGTCAGTAATGCTCCCCTACTTATACTTACACCACGAGTTTCACCCCTATAGCTACAACACTTAAGTTACATTTCAGCTAAAATACAGCTTCCCCATGAGCATCGGGACCCCCTGTGTTCTCACAGCACTGAGCCGTTCCGCCGATGCAGGGCTGAACATAGTGGAGTACGTTGAACCTCTGCTGCAGATAAAGTCTATGTGTTCCACAGCCCGTGGAGGCTTGACGGAAGCCAGCAGATCCAATAGCGGATGTGGAGTTAAACGGGAGTAAAATCCGACTACTGAGGTATGAGATCTGGGGGTTCAAACATTACTGGGGGTTACATTTGACCCAAAGCCAGCAGATGAACTGTGGATGGAGACAGCTAATCAAAGGCTCAATCAGGAACAGGGAGGTTCATCTGCAGCAGAATCTTCCATGCAGGAGGCTGACGCAGAGAACAGTGAGGGAGACCACCTTACATATGGGGTGCATACCAAACACCATCTCCTGGTACTCACCTGAGGAGCTCACCAAAAAGTTATGTGCACCCCTACATAGGCATTCTCTGGAGGCCTCAGGCCGGGAGGAAAAGGAGTGCTAGTGGTAGGGGGCCCCCGAAAAATTACCTAGTATGGGGTCCCGAAATTTCTGATGTTGGCCCTGCACAGGAAGGTTAATAAAAGCTTGAATTTATATAAATATTTCCTAAAGAAAACTTTGTGAGCAGAGAAAATGCCCATCCCAGGGCTCCTCAGGTCCTCCTACCCCTTTCACCCACCCCTCGCCCGGCAGACAGTTCGGGGTGAACATAGCATGTTCGCAGTTCGCAAGGCCAGAAAACATGGCCACCACCTATACCTTAACATGACGACCCCACAGTCAGGTGGGACAGTACAGCCAATAACACACTTTTCCCTCCTAGAGGACACTCCCCATTATAAAAGAAGCAGACAAGTGGCCATTTTACATTTTTCCTGTGTCTGTAGTACAAGAAAGATAGGGAGAGCTGCTGCTGATTGAGGGATGGCTCAGTTACTTTGCTATTATACTCCATCGAGTGATCTGCAGCTATAGCTAAGGTGTTCTGTTACATGTTAAACTGCATTTTAAAAAAATTTGTTTTTGGTGGGAAATTTAGCCATTGATCCCCCTCTAGCATGACACTGTCCAGGTGGTTGCACCCTTTTGACACGTTTTTATTGGTATTTTGGCTGCAAATATGAGCTGAAGGTTTGAGAAGTTCGCCCTCCATTAAAGTCAATAGAGATTTGCTGTGAACATGTGAACAGCGGGTATTTGCAGAATTCGCCTGTTCGCGAACAGCCACAGCTGATGTTCGTCCATCACGACCCTCCACTGACCCCTCAATATATACTTGTGAGGTGCCCCTTGTCTAGTAATACAATGCATATATTTGAGACTGTCCTGTATAGACTATAGGGAGAATATTTATATAAATGTACTTGACTACGTCAGGCTTCTGTCCGGTGGACCGGGTCAGCACCGCGAAAACTGCCGATCCGTCGGCAGTGCATGATAAAATTCCAAACTCCGGACCTCAGACTGAATGGAAATTTGGTAAGTGGATCTTTCAAATTCATATTTGAGTAGCCCTAGGGTTAACCAGGGGCAAGGTGACTTTTTAGGCCACAGGCATCAGAACATTATTATAAGGTAGAAATTAAAATAGTTTGTCATGTTGAATAGATATCAACATAAAACAGATATGGGACAAACAATGATGGTTGATGTTGTCACATCAGGTGGCTAATCAGGTGACTGTGGTGCCTTTGCTTGCTGGGCTTTTTGGCCCCTCTTTCCCCACTCGAGTTTGCCCCTTGGGGGCCTTGGTTGCATGTTTCATTTTCAAAACAGTTATCTATACAAAACTGGAATGGATATAAATAAAAAAAAATGAAGGTCTACAAAACACGCGTTGGGGTGGACTCTGTGTCATTATAGAATCCTATGTCCACAACCACCTATACAATCTCTTGCTTTGTTGAGAATCTTGAATACAGTGCTATAACTTCTCAACCTCCAATATTTGAGATTTTGGGAAAAGTACCATGCAAGCGTTCGCAATATGAGCATGTACAAGTGCCAATTTGCGCAATGAAGGTATAAATTACCTTCATCGTGCAAATCAGCACATGTACATGCTCATATTGTAAATGCAATGCATGGTACTTTCCACAGATTATCTTCGTTGCACAAATCGACACTTGTTCATGGGCATAATGCGAACGCAATGCACAGTAGTTCTGGGTACTGATGTACAAAATCCTGAATATTCGCGATTACTAAAAAATAGCGCTATATTCAAGATCTTCGCAATATTCTCTATAATAATTTAGCCTGGTGAATATTGGTGATCAGCACTACTCCTAACCAATAATGTAAGGTTCGATTTCACTACCGACGTAAGGTTCGATTTCACTACCGACAATCATTGTAAGAGCTTGTCTACTCTACATTGTAAGGGCTTGTCCCCACATTGGCGGCCGACACAAGTGCATGAGCGTTTTTTTCTTTCAATACAACTCAATGCAGCCACCCCCGGATCGTGTTCATGGAGAATTAAAAATCACGTCGACGCACGCATTTTGTCTATTCATGTCTATGGGCGTGATTGGCCGCAGCTGCTAGCGGCCACCTGCCTGAGTGGGGACACGGCTATTCAAAACCACGCCGCCCTGCAGCCGACCGCGCAAGTGGGAACAAGCCCTAAGGCTGGCATACACGGGCTGATACCTGTGCAATTCAAGGAGTATCGAGCGCAGCGTGTTGATGTCATAGCGCTGCACTCGAGCTTCAACTATATTGAGGTGTACCACTGCTGCTGCGTTGATATCGGCCACTACTTTGGATGGGGACCCGTGGTCCATTAAGCCTAATGAACTTCCACTGGTTATACTGGACGCTCTTGTCATCTGCTGATCCTGATCCTGTTCAACAGTAACATCTATGATATAGTAGCTGCATCCACTCTATAAATGCATATGCAAATGCATGTTGTCTAGTTTCACACTAACTCAATTTTTGTTTCAAATATTTTAGCACCTACAAATCTGGAGCATTGTATTTTTTTATATTAATAGTTCATATGAAAAAAATTATCATGTTCAAGTTTTCAAGAAGCAAAATTCCAGATGTGAGTAGAATATTGGTGATCAACACTACTCCTAACCAATAATGTGTTAACAGTCCGATCACCACTGACCTCTAGCAGTGGTCTTGCCAACCATGTCAGTGGTCTTGCCAACCATGGGGTGTCTAGCAGTGGTCATGCCAACCATGGAGGGTGCTTATTCTGCTTTGCAGTACGCAAAGCAGAATAAGCATCCTCCATGGTTGGCATGCTTAGACTTGTGATACTTCCAAATCTGAAAATCCGCAGGATGCCCAAACCTATGTTAAAGTGCAGCTGCAGGTCTGCCATGCATCCGACATTCAAGGTCTTTGCTCCCATCACCACACAAACCCTTGATTTTTTTTTTGTAGGCGGCTTATTCCTTAAGAGGCTCTATTCAGCAATAAGCTGCCTTAAAACACTTACAATGGTATCATTATGCACTGCTGCCATAGGAACCAATACCCATCTCTCGCTCTCATCTTCATATTTTAATTCATTCCCACTCACTGCTGGTGCTAAGCCAGTGCTCACTGGTATAGCCATTTTTGGAACATGACTCATGCTCTGAGTGACATCACCGGTAATATTCGGAGAGCAGACAGGGCGCAGAAAGGACCTGAGCCGAGCAGTGAAAAAGATGCCTAATGTGCCGTACAAAATAATAGGAGTGCTAGACAAAATGTAATTGTGGGGAACAATACTCTTTATCCCATTCACATCCTATCATACATTGTCAACAGCTGGGGTCTCTAGCAGTGGTCTTGGGGTAGGCTTCCAAAAAAAATAATGACCATATTCGCAATACGCAAGATTAGACGCACCACTATATGCAGCTGTATTTGACTGTATATAAAAAAGTGAATGTACAGAAGCTGTGCAAGGCTGACATACACAGCAGAGACAAGCCCTCCTCTGCATGTCTCAGAAGTACTACGGTAGACACAATGTAATATCACAGGGGAACAACACTCTTTATCCCATTCAAATCATACATTGTCAACAGCTGGGGTGTCTAGCAATGGTCTTGGGGTAGGCTTCCAAAAAAAATAATGACCATATTCGCAATATGCAAGATTTATGGCTGAATTTAGGTTTTAAGCAAATATAAATGACTAGGGCCAGCTTTAAGCCCCCCAAACACCTTACAATCTTACCATACAATTTCTGTTCTACCTAAACCATGTAATATGAGGAGATTTCTAAACCTTCCAATCACTATGTATTCTATCAGGGAGGACCCGGCACTACATAGTTGTTGGTAGATCTAATGGAAATTGTATGGAGTGATCTAAAGGTGTATGGGGGGGGGCTTTACTCACACATTACACTTTCTTGTTTATTGAGACTACAGCAGTTTATTGTAAAAGCAAATATGAAAGTTTGGGTTCATTGTCTGCCCTTGCTGAACTTAGCCAAATAATTATTGTGTATGTTACAATGAAGAGTCAGAGAAAAATGTTTCCAAGTGAATTCCTTTGAGGGTCTTCACCAATATAATGAAGAATCTTAGATGAGAATTAAGTGGAATAAACAAACCGGTGGTGTGGCTGTGATTCAGAGCTTTGGGGGTGGCTGTATGTGGGAACAACACAGCAAATTAATAACACATGCAGAAACTTACACACAGCATCAGGCCAGACAGCACTGCTGGGGTATAGCTAATATCTCAAGGCTATTATGTGATTTCATGTGCATATGAACACTAAACTCTAATATAGTTCAGGATACCAACTCTAAGATTATTATCTTATTGCAGAAAAAATCATATGATACAGTGTGTTGACTACAATGGATGTGTTTATGGTGAATTAAAATCACGCACTGAAAATGCATGGTATCGGGCACCGTGGATAGAAAGCCTTACTTTCAAACTTGAACAGTTGTGTAGGATTCTTTTTTGTATGTAAATTGCATAAGCTGGTCATACACGGCTCAATTTTGTAATAAATTCGAGCACAATTAAGCGCTGTGCTAATCCATCCAAGATTCTGGGCATCCTAGATTCTCGTTGGAAAACCTTGTTCGATTTCCATTACTTTGAATGGGGAACACGGGTCCTCATCTAAAGTAGTCGCCAATATCGATGCAGTGCTGCACCTCTTTATAGATGAAGCTCGAGCACAGCGCAATAAGAGTATATGTGACATCATACAATAAGAGTGTCTCACAATAAGTATTAGATGGGACAGCACCTTCAAACAAAGCCTTTTCAATTTCCTGGCTGGTAGACAACAAACACAGTCTAAACCACCTTTAGATTTCTCTGTCAGATTTCCTTTAGACCTCCTTTTGTTTTACCAAAACCATGTAATATGAGGGACTTTCTATACCATCAAGTCTACCTATGTTCAATTGCAGAGGGCCCAATACTACATAGTTGTTGGTAGATTTAAAGGATATCTGACAGAGAGATCTAAAGGTGTATGGCCAGCTTTATCATTTCCTCTCAATTTACTGTCCATGACCTACCACTGCCATTGAGACCTTTCAATAATGCCTTTACTGAAAACCAAAAGTAAGACTGTAGTAGGGTGGTATTGGACTGCAGAGAGGAGTACTCTTTATTCAACTATTATTATTATTTTCTTGTATTTATATAGCACCGACATATTACGTAGTGCTTTACAGAGCATATATAGTCATATCACTAACTGTCTCTCAGAGGAGCTCACAGTCTAATGTCCCTACCATAGTCATGTATACATAACTGACATAGTCATAGGTCACATGTAACTAACATAGGAGAATCTTTTTTTTTTATTTGGGGAAGCCAATTAACCTACTGCATGTCTTTAGAGTGTGGGAGGAAACCGTAGCACCCTGAGGAAACCCACACAGGCTCCTCGCAGACATTGCCTAGGCCGGGATTTAAACCTAGGACTCTAGCGCTGCATGGTCAGAGTGCTAACCACCTGAGCCAGCTATATCAAAGGTAATGTGAGATGTTAATGTGTTTATACCTTTAAACTCATTTACAGGTTTGTCAAACGCCCGTTAAACACCCAATAGCAGCAGTACCAGGGTAATGCACATGTAAAGAAAGCCTTAAAGAATTGTTACTTTATGTGGCTGTGACCAGACTTTTGTTAAGTTTCCCTTTCCTAGATTATATAAATTAGTAGGTTCTTTCCCAAGTTTGCCTGAGATGGAGTTACAGGACCAGGCTGGCTTGGGTGGGGGACTGTAGACCTCCCTTTCCTATGTGAGTAGAGGAGAGACTCCCCTTCCCAGCTAAGGGTGAGAGATTAGCCCAGCCCCTGAGGATTACCATTTATTTGGAGGGGCTAGTGAGTAGACTGTGGGGAACTGCACTTCTAGAAGCCTGGCACTGGAGAAAACATCGGTTATTTTTGCAACTATATCCCCAAGTAACTTACCCTGCAGACTGGGCACAGCTGTAATAGACATATGAATATAATCTTGGATTACTTTTGGATTCCAAAAAAAAACCCCTGTTTGTATGCAAGAAACTCTTGTTGACATTGGCTTCACTTTACCAAAAAGAAACTGTGTTCTACCTACATGAAGGATTACTGGTACCTGTAGGTAGATGGAAGAATTTTTTGACTTGCTGACTTTATGAGCTGATTGCAAAGCCCCTGAACATGGTATCATCACCAAAATTGGAGATGTAGAGAAGGGTAATATTGAAAAAAAAAGTTTTTCTCTAGCACATGTAGTTTTTGTATAAAATAGGCTTCCCTTGTCCCCTTGGCTCCAACCCATAACTAGACTACTTTGCTGGATTCCCACAATAACACTGACGTGTCGTTGATGGCGCGTTGATGTGATAATTGAAAACTCATTGGATGCATCAAAAATGCAATACAGCCTTTAAGTGTTCAATGCAAGTGAATTCATGGCCTGAGGCAGAAGCACAATGCAGTATTAGACCCTGTCACCAATATCCCACTGCATGGAGCTCATCCAGGTATGTAACATATTCACTTTGTAGTGAATTTATTTTAAGTTTTATATACTCAACAGAGGTTTGGACAAAGTCTGGAAAAAAATAACATGGGGGTACATACTTTTTGAGAATAGTCTAGATAGGTGGCCAAGTGGTGGACTGGTGGTGCAGTTACTGCTTTCTTCTTATTTATTTCTGCTGCTGCTTCTTCAAGCAGAATCCCAGAGAGCAGTGGTTGCCAAACTGGGGGCGCGAAGGTATTCCAGGGGGACGCAGGTCCTTATTCTTAACCTGTGTTTGAATAGGGAGGGGAGGCTTGATAATGTTCCTAAATAGAAAAGGGGGTCCCTGCAGGGAAAGTTTGGGAACCACTGCCATAAAGAATGAATGGGGGCAGATAAGTTCCATTTACCTACAGCCCTTTGAACTCTGCTGAACCCTTGTTCCCCTTAAACAACCATGGCAATGTCTGGATTGTAGCATCTGCTGTGTTGTGATAGGCAGCTGCCAACACAACCGCCTTGTATCCGTCTCATTACTGTCCATCCTAACTAAGCCTTATTGATCTTTGATGTGCCCTAGATTCATTCAGATCAATCTGCTATGAGTTTCACAGCCCTCCTAGGATCTAATAACTCCGATCTCATCCTAATTATCCTCAAGACAGGGAAGCCCAAACTTCAGAAGCACAATCACCCTTCTGGCGATTGTTCCATTTCAGGTTTATTTTGGATTAAGGCTCATCTGGCGGCACGGCCATTGCTTATAATTGTGTACCCTGCCAATAGCACTTCAAAGAGAAGTGTACAAGCCATGACCATGCTATAGTACAATCCACAGCCGCCTTCCATTCAACCGTGCTTTGTTTGCCTTTCATTTCAGCACAGCATATTTCATGGAGTTATTGAAATAAGTACTTAAACGTGCCAACGCAGTGACTCACAGCAATTATTTAGGCAATGTAATGAGTTTAACGATCTTAACTATTTACTGAGGTTAGGCATTGTAATTTGAAAAAGGGCACGTTATATGCTGAATGGAGTAATTACAAAACACAGATTACAAAATGCATTTTTTTTTCACTGTATGAGTTTATCAATGGTAATTTTTTATTGGCAGTTGTCTGAAGGAGACCAATTAAAAAAAATCAATTTTGTGATTAATGTACTAAGCATGTACTTTCCATTTAATCTACTTTCCTAATTTTCTGATAACGAGCATGCCAACCAAAGTTGGTGTACACCCAGAATACAATCTTACTGCATAGTGATTGGGAGGGTGTAAGGGCCCTCATAGGGCTTGTCCCCACTGGCGAAGCTGGCCGCAGGGGTTCATGAGCGGCAGCTGCGGCTAACTGCATATCAATGTAGCCGCTAGCGGCTGGCTGCAAGTGGGGACAACCCCATGAAATTTATAGAAGCGGCTGCCGCCTGCGGCTCAGAACCGCGCCTATAGGAACAAGCCCATACACCTTTAGATTTCTGTGTCAGATTTACTTTAGATCTCCTTTTGTTTTACCAAAGCCATGTAATATGAGGGACTTTCTTAACAATCAAGTCTACCTGTGTTCGCAGAGGACCTTTTACTACATAGTTGTTGGTAGATCTAAAGGATATCTGACAGAGAGATCAAAAGGTGTATGGCCAGCTTAAGGATTAAGAAAAAGTACAGGCATATGCGGTCATTTTATTGTACATGGAAAAGGCCTCAGCTTTTCATGTTAATCACAAACTATGGAAGTTAAGCACAACTAGTAAGCACACAGCCCTGAGAGATCAATCCTTGCTAATGCTAGCCATACACATGCCGATAAGCGGCCGATTTTTAATCTGAGAGACGGGAGTGTGCGCTCGAGCCGTCGGTCAGGTTAAAAATTGGCCGCTAATCGGCATGTGCCCACATGGGGCGACAGATCCCTGTCGCCCCACTGCTCGGCCGGCCAGAGAACGGACATGTCCGATAATCTCTGGCCGGCGCGAACCGATGAAAGCCGATGCCATAAGCTTCAATGAAGACGGCTTCTTCATTGCAGCTTATGGCCGGCACACAAAGGGTGCTGCCGACTGAAGGGGCCCCATAATGCACCGGGGTGCAAACGTGATGACGTCATCAGGTTTGAATCTCGGTGCACATCGGGACTAGTCTGCCTGCACACCATCGGGGTGTGTATGGCAGGCATAAGCCTGCAAACCTCCTTTAATGTGAGTATGTAGTCTTTTGTTTTTTTTTTCTTTTACAGCACTTTACTTTGTTGTACAAGGTTGTGCGCCTTGTGTCCTTGTTCCTATTTGTCTGTCACATGGTAGGCAATCCTTATCCCAATGCAAAGTATGACCAAGTCTTTGGAATGATCTAGAAATGTTCAACTCCTCCACTCGTATCTCCCCAAGTGTATATATCACTCTAAACATTGTTTGTTCTAATCAGCATTTATATATTCTCCACTGAATACCATGAAATACCATTTTAATGATATAATTATTATTATGATGTTTAGTAGCCTTTTATATCCAAAAAAGATCACGGATAGTTATTGGATTAATCAAACTACCGCCTCTCCTTGAAGGCCATCTGTTCCCAGATACAGAAGAGTCCAGACATTGATACATCAATCATAAATACTTTTTAATCCATTTTACACAATAGCAACACAGCTGAATGGGTTTTAACTGATATTACCCATCATTGTCTGAAATCCGAAACAAACATCCAAGTGAATTGGGACCAATTAGTAGGAAACGTGTTAATGTGTCGGCTTCAGTATACAAATAAGCGTTGCCTCTCTTGTATGGTTGGCAATTAGGACCATATGACTGATAGCAGAATAATCGCCTAAATAATTAATTTCCTGTCTACCAATGATTGGCCACTATAAACATTTCACAATGTTATAGGACATGAATTTCACTAGGGGAGGGAGAGCTGTACAATTTAAGGGGAACTACAATCAGAGTTTCGATGAGATTCTTGACCAAGTTATGGAGCTAGGACAGAGGTGGGCAAACTTTTTGATTCGTGGGCCACACAGTTTTCTTAACTGGACCAGGAGCAGATGGATGCCCACATTGCGCAATACACGTCGCACACCTTAGCGCTTCCAATACAATTGCATTGGAGATGTTTACGCTATGCATAATAAAGCACACAGCGGTATGTTATCCTAACAGCAATGCAAGTATATAGTGTGAAGAGGCGTCATTCCGTTCCTTACAGCAATGTCCTTTGTGTCAGGAAGAAATACAGTGGTATTACAGAGGTATTACAATCTTACCAGCTTATCTGTGCTTTTTAATGTTCTTTTTACCCCCAAGGTGCTGCCCCTATGTCTGCCGCCATTGCCCAGGGCGTGTGGTTAACTTGGTCATCATGGTATCCCTCTGCTCATAGAGATTTTCAATTTGGCACATGGTGAAGCCCATGACTGCCTCTGTCGATTTCCCTTATAGTTCAAACCACCATTTTACGAGGTGAGTGTTTCCCCACCTCTTGAATACTATATTTTGACTGAGACCGGTGCTGATCACACATACTAAAAATCCTCTCCTCTCCTTGTATCTCAGCCTACAAACCCATTGCTGTAATCTCCTGAGGAAGCGAATTAATCGCGAAAGCAATTGTAAACATGAGGACTCACGTGGTGAATAACGTTACGCAAATGGACTTTATTAAATTGGACTTTTGTTTTATACATGTTTATTTGTTTACTTTGTAACCTAATGGATGCCTAAAAAATCCATCCTACCTATTCACACATCTTTGATGGATGAATAGGGACTTTTGAAGCTTAGACTTCTCCCCCTTTTTTGAAAGGTGAAGCCCATGCGGACACATTGCAGTGTAGAGGGTAGGGCAGCATGGGCTGGATTAAAAAGCTAAAAGGGTGGCATATGACCTGTGGGCTGTACTTTGCCCATGGCTAAACCAGCCATGACGTATTATTATTATTATCATTTATTTATATAGCGCCAACATATTACGTAGCACTGTACAATAAATTAGAGTTAAGATGCAACAACAGATAACACACACAGGTACAGGGACAGAGGAGGAGTAAAGGACTTGAATAAAGGTACCCATACATGGATGAACAATCGATCGCATTGTGGTGACAATTGTTCTGTGAGTCGTTGCGCACCACTTTGCGTGATCTATTCCCGTTCCATACTTTGAATGGGGACTATGGTCCCCATCCATCAAAGAAATGCTAATCGAACAGGTATTTACCAATATGTTGGTTCCCTCTTTCATCAAAAAAATTTCGAGCGACCCCGCTCAATGAAAGGGTGGCCGCGATCTATCGTTTTTGGAATCGAAAGAAAAATCAATCCGTGTATGGTGACCTTGAGTATAGTATATCCAGCTCTCTCCCCAGAAAATATACAGTACAATATACATACTGTACTTGCATAGATACACACACACTTCATGGTGGTCACACTAGACCCAGGTTTGGAGTACAAATACATCCCCTTTTGCATCACCATTACATAGGTTGTTGATATTTTGAAAAGAAAGATTTACAAAATGATTCTTTCTTTATTTCTTTCTTTTTCCTTTTATTTATTATCTTTATTAATTATTTATATAGCGCCAACATATTACGCAGCGCTGTACAATGCATTAGAGTGGACATACAACACAATATAGTACACACAGGTACAGGTTATGACACAGGAGGAGTGGAGGACCCTGCCCGGACGGGCTTACAATTTAATAGGTTGAAGAACAGACTAAATATATACAGGTATTCCCATGTCTGCAGTTCGCTTTAAAAAAAAACATAAAATGTGTGCTTGTGGCACAAATGTTCATAGTCACTGATGACAGTAACCATGACAGATGGTGAACTTTTATATCAACACATCCAAATTTCACAATGTTACTAAATTGTGGGCGTGAACTGGCTATACAGTTGTTATAAAAGAAATGTGTAAACTTTTAAAAAATATATAATTTTTTTTTAGTATTATACTAACAATATAGTTTTTACATTTATGTCTATGGGTGCGATTGGATTCAATCAGGTGCAACAGCCCGCGATCAAAAACGTGGTGAGCCGCGGGCAGTGGGGGGTGAGACCATTCAAATGAATGGGCGTGATCGCTGCACCGCGATTACAACGAAATCTAAGTGGGGACAAGCCCTAAGACGACCCACAACTCTCTGCCTCTCAGATCTTGCACATGCGCCACTTCATTGCTGTCCTCAGCAGCGAGATGTGAGAGGCAGAGTGCCGTACCGTCAAGATGCCCTACCTTGGCAATCTGTCCTACCTTGCCAACTGCGCATGAAGAACGATTTATCCTAGCACGTCAAGATCCCCTACCTTGGACAGCTGCAGATAGCCGTACTTTTGTGAAGTTCCAGGGCTCTTCTTATGGACTTTGGCACAAATGTATGGCTATCTGCAGCTGTCCAAGGTAGGGGACCTCGTGCTAGAATAAATCGTTATCACCCACCCTTGCTGCTTGCATACGGTTGCCACATACGGCGGGGATGGGGCCTTGGTCCTTTTTTGCGCTCCCCCCACCATATGCAGGCGACAGCAGATTCTCCAGTCCAGCTCGGCGTATAAGACGACCCCCGACTTTTAAGAACATTTTCCTGGGTTAAAAAGTTGTCAAATACGGTATGTAAATAAGCAAACATTTCTTATATACCACTTGCAGCCAGCAGGTGCTGAGCTCCATATTAGAGCATCAGCATTCTCCATCTCTTTTATAGCTGTGCTGTGAAATAGACATGAAGAGCAAAACTCAGGTTCTGCTTCTTATATATAGAAAGAAGGGAAATAAATCCTACTCTCTCTGAGCAGAGATGGAATCATTAAGCTTAGTCAGCTATACATTGCCCTTTAGTGTTTTGTTTATATTGGTTAACTTAGCATTTTTGCCAAACACATGTTACGGATGCAATGCACCCACTTTTTGTATTTTATTTGTAACAAAGCTTTTAATCAACCATATAAACATACATGTATTCCATCAGATAAAAAAGCTATGTACGCTACATGGGAGTAGAGGGCGGGGCACATAACTTGACATCCTTAAAGTGGATTATACTATGTAGAAATCTAAAAAATATATATGTAAAACCAAAGTTTAACTTACCTCTGAGCTGGTACGATGGTTTCAACCAAAACATTGTATGCAATATTGTGAGTGGCAACTGGGGGGGCGTTTATAATAGTTTTCTATAGAAAAACGTGCCTGAGCACTTTCAATGCAGAGCCGAGATTAGGTACTTTCCCAGCTGTCAGCACGCTCAGAGATTTCGGTCTCTTCCCAGTGTGCCACATAGCACATCATAAGGGCCGGGGAGAGAGGAGGGGCTGCGACGTACCTTGTTAAATTACTCCTTACAGGTAAGTTTTTTTAATGACGTCCTCCCTCTTGCATAGATGAACTTGTGGTAGGTCCACTTTAATAAGACATTTGTGGGTTTATGTATATGTATGGCTATGTTAATACGAAATACTAAATTGTTTTTTTTAATCATACCACGGTACAAGAGATGGAACACTGTTCCTAAATGATTAGAGATGTATGTAGTTGCTGGGTGATCTGTGAATAACCTATAAAAGGGCCTGTGACATCTAAGAATAATTTGTCATTTTCTACAACCATCATATACTGTAATACTAATGTCAGCAAGGGAACTGGTTACTTCTTGGCACTATTAGTGACGCAGATTATTGAGAGACTCTGTGACCAACATTTGAGGAATCTTGTGTGTGTGACTTGCAGAGACTCAAGTAGAACTTAAACCAATCTAGTTCCTAAGATAAGCTTCCTAAGTTGGCCTACCAACAGCAAAAGTTAGGAATGCATTCCTCGGAAGGTTAGCGTTTCTGGCAAAGGTTTCTAGGCTGGGATACACAGCTTTTAGATTTTTGAGCCGAAAGAGAGATCTCGACAGTAGCGCCAGCTGTCAGCCTGTCCTATACTTTGAATGGGAAACCGCGGGTCCCTTTTTAAAGTATAGGCTATCGAACAAGGTTTTCAACATGTTGGTAACCTGTTCGGCTGAGCAAGATCAATACGGCATACACGGGTAGATTTTTTCCCAGATTTTTGCACAGCTCAGTGCCGTGAACACGCAAGGCACTCTGTGAACATGCAAGACGCTCGGTTGTGCAGAAATCTGGGAAAAATCGACCTGTGTATTCCTACCTTTAAGGCTGCCATACACACCCCGACGGGTGCAGACAGACCTTCTCCGATAATCACCGGAATGCAAACGTGATGACATCATCACGTTTGCACCCTGGTGCATTATGGGGCCCCTTCAGTCGGCCGGCACCCTTTGTGTGCCGGCAATTAGCTTCAATGAAGACGCCGGTCTTTATTGAAGCTAATGCTATCGGCTTCCATCAGCCAGAGATTATCGGACATGTCCGTTCTCTGGCCGGCCGAGCTGTGGGGCGACAGGGATCTGTCGCCCCATGTGGGCACATGTTGATTAGCGTCCGATTTTTCCACTGACCGACAGTGCGAGCGCGCACGCCCGTCAGTCAGGTGAAAAATCGGCCGCTTATTGGCATGTGTATGGCTAGCATAAGTGTGCACTCATCAGACAAAATGTCCTAAGGACCATTTATAAACCGTAACAAAAAAAAAAACATTCAACTTGGGACTTGGCTCCAGAAATGGTTATTAGTTATGAAATGATTATTGAAAACAAGTCTTGGTTTGATCGGCTGTTCATTAAATAAAGAAATAGATATATAGACTCCTCAGCTTTTTTCTAAAAAGAAGCAGTTTTGGATAAATCAATAGCTTGCTGCTGTTTTTTTTTATTTGTATTTAGAAGCTCTGGTGCACATTAAAGAAAGGGTTAGGGCCCATACACAAGTCGATACCCGAGCGATCGATTGCCCTGAACATGCACGGCGTGACGTTATCGATCGCATGGGGCTACCCTGTCAATCAATCTCGCTCAAAGTCAGCTTGATCGAACAGGGAACCAACATGTTGGTAAACCCTATTCGATTGTCATTGCTTGGGATGGGGACCAAATAACTCCATGAAAGCCATAAACTGCATGAATGAAGGTTGGTTGATGTTTAGCTAAGAAAGAGAGTGCATCCTTCTGTTGCAGGACTCTTGGTGACCAGGTGACCTCTTATATGGACGTCAAAAGACTTAGGTATGTCATGTATATCTCACATTAATGAATACATACCTGACATTGTGGTAAATAGTTAATAATATATTTTCATTGGACAACACTGAAGATATGGCACTTTGATACAATGTAAAGTAGTCAGTGTACAACTTGTGTAACTTTGCTGTCAAATGATAATAACTTAACACACACGCCTCTTTATTTATTTTAATTCTCCTCACTCCCTCCTCCTCCCTTCACAAACCCAGCACCATCTATGATGCCGGGGATGTGTTAAAAAGAAAAATGATGGCACCACTATTAACCTCCCTAGCGCACTGCTGAGGTCCAGATTTCTGTTCCAAAAGTGTACCATAGACTTCAATGGTAAATTTTTCTTTATGTTGTAGGCCAGTAACTTCCCAAAATATGTCCGTACAAGGGTCTAATAGACATCCTGACTATAATAATGTTTGAAACACACAATTATTGTAAAAAAATTATAAAATGTATCATTTGAATGTTAAAATCTCTTGAATACTTATTTGGTACGAAAGATTTCAAAACAGTATTTATGTTTGTTTGTTTGTTTATAATAACATTTTTATTACAATTGGAAATGTGTTTTGTTGTTGTTTTACTTTGAATTGTATTGGATACAGTTGTCACCGTATCCAATACAATGGCATTTGGCTCCCTCTGAAAGGGTTAACTTCAAAGACCACATCTGGAAATGACAATGGAGGTGATATTCCAGGTGTGCTCTTTTAAGATAGCCCAATTTGCATATGAATGTCCTGCGTCATCCTGGAGATGTGTTTGGGGTTGCTATGTTGGTCCAGCGGAGGGGGTCATGCTCTGCTTCAGTATTTGACAGTACATATACAGTGTAAATATATATATACTCAGAACTCAGTGTCCTCCCTTTCATTATTGAATTCAAAGCCAGCCATTTCAGACGATAACCTTATTCTTTTTTTGGAACAGACAAAGACGTACCCTGATTCTTTTATTACAAAGCTGTATGGCTCCCCAAGGTGCTGCCACTTCAGTCTCGGAAATCTTTAGATGGCGCAGCGCTGCTTAGCAACCACCTTCCGCAACAATTCTTAGCAACCGCCAGAAGTAAAGGCCATAGCAAAGGTCTTCTGTTAACGTTATTAAAAAAATGGTTAACAGAGACTGGCTTGGCAAGTAATTTTTTTCTTCCTTTATATCGTTTCCCATCACTGTGTTTATTTAACCTCTCTGGAGAGCAAACACAGTCTGAGTATATTTCAGCGGACACAAGTTTACATGATTGAACTCTAAAACCTGTCTACAGCTGGGCATAGATGGGTCGTTTTGCTGCCAATGTCTCGGCAGATCGACTGTGTGTGATGTCGTCATCACATACGGCCGCTAGTGCAGAGAATCGGCCGGACACCCTTTGTGTGCCAGCCATTACTTTGGATAGGGACTGCTGTCACTGCGCATTACAACATGTGGCAGATTCCAGGTCGATCTTGCCAGGTCGGCACACCCAATTTTCGGACGACCGCCAGTGGTTTGGCGGTCAATTGTCCGAATAATCGGGCAGGAATCTGCCCGTCTATGCCCAGCTTACAGGATGTTTTTTGTCTTTCACAGTGGTTGCTAATCATATTGTTGCCATGGGTATTGTATTAGGTAACACTATTAAGGCTGCCATACACAGGTCGATGCCCATGAGATAGACAAGCTTTCAAGCTCAGTGACATCATCACGCTTAGCCCAATATCGAAGGAGCTGCATCATTGGCACCCACGCCAATCAACCTGCGGTCCCCATGCAAAGCAATCAACATTGATTGATTGATCCCACTCTAAAGCTGGCCATACACCTTCAGATTTCTCTGTCAGATTTCCTTCAGATCAGATTTTGTTTTACCAAAACCATGTAATATGAGGACCTTTCAACACCTTCCAATCACTATGTATTCTATCAGGGAGGACACTATACTACATGGTTGTTGGTAGATCTGATCTGAAGGAAATCTGACAGAGAAATCTGAAGGTGTATGGCCAGCTTAAGACAGGGATGGCCGCATTAGATATGGGCCAGATAGATGGCTGTGAGCACGCATTGCGCTCTAAGCGGCCATCAATTTAGCGCATATCTATGCGTGTATGGACACCTTTAATGTTACTTTAAGGTAGCCATACACTGCCCGATTGTGACCTGATTTTTTGGCCAGGCAGTGGGCCCACCTGGTGAGATCGGCCAGGAATCTTCTGCATGTCGGATCGCACAGAGGTCCTCATTCAAAGTAATGGCCGGCACACAAAGGGTGCCAACCAACCCTCTAAAGGGCCGGCTGCAGCGTCATGACGTCACCCAGCTGCAGTCAATCCCTCATGTATCTAGGGAGAATCGCCTCGTGTATGGCTACCCTAAAATTAGCTATATTCATTACCAATATACTGTGTCTATCCTTTCCTCTCCTGAACTTCTCCTCTGGAGAGAAATATATTATATACAAGTGTGATCTCAGGTTTTCCATGGTTACTCTCACTGAGAGATACCCCCCTTCCTAATGATTACTGAAAGTGTAGGTAACCTGAGCCTAGCCCATTATATCCACACATAGACAAGACTTCCCCCCTTTTCCGGCGATTGAATGAACTGCGAACCGAAGCAATAACCTCCTGTGACTGATAAAAGAAATGAATAAAACTGTTTCATCAAAGTCTTAAATTTTGTCTGTATTCAAGAGGAATAAATTATCAAGAAATTTGCACTTATTGTAGAGAACTACAATTTTTTTTTATAATATGTACTTATATATGCTTGGAAAAACCCATTGTTTTATTTAAAAAAGGGGTTAATTTCAGAATACTGTTTGAGTGAGAAAATTGACCAGTGTATGGTCAGAGTAATTCTACCCACCGTATAACATCCAATGCAAATATCTATTATTATTTAACATACCATTACACAACAAGCATGTAGGATGTAATATTCTGTATAAGAAGATGCTGCCTGTAAGGGCTATAATACACTGACACATCATAGCGTGTGCCAATGACAAAGCAGGTACAACGTGGGATGTGGTACCCAGGGGGTTGTAATTTAAATGTGTCCAATGTTGTTCAGGAGTATTTTCACCATTGAATTTAATAGGGTGAGTTAATGCCATGAGTTAATGCCAAGTTAATTACTAAAGGCACCTAATGCCCTAAACACTCTCTAAAAAGAGGTATATCGCATCTGCACCCTCCATTGGGCCTGATGGGCGACACGCCCATGACAACCAATTGACACAAGCCCTTAATAATCATTGATAAGTGTTAAAAGTACTTAAGTACGATTAATAAATGTAAAAATTAAACCTGTTCTTCAGCACAGCACATGACCAAATGCCAAGTTATCAGATCACATGACTGACACATATTAAAACCCAGAGCATCATTGTTTTTGTGATAATTTTGCATCCAAGCCAGATTGGTAAGGCTGGGTCTACACTTCAGCGCCCCAGCAACCACGGGGGTGGGGGGCATTATGGGCGCATCGGCGTGTGCGTGCCCATAGGGCTCGGCCCATGTTTGGGACCGGTATTGCCATGCTCCATCCTATACATATCTATTGGCAAACTATACTTTACCATAGGGTGCACGTCACACTGGGGCCCCGGTGCAGCTACAGGACGCCCCCGGATCTCCAATGCTCAGGCGGGCGTTGTGCATCTGCTCCCACTGCCACGCCGCCCCCAAACGTGGGCAAGACGCGTCAGTATAGACTGGCACGTCTTTCCCCATAGGGGACTACAGGGGGAGGCTGCACTGCACGGCTTTCCCCGTGGTCTATGTGTGGAAAATTCACACAGTTTTCCGTAGTGGAGTTGCAGCCTTACTTATCTTCAAAGCAATTGTTGAATATGGGTCCACGTCCAGTCACATATATAAAACACAAAGCTGTAACATGACACATTTCCAGTCATTACAACAGTGGTTCTCAACCTTTCTCGATCCAAGATCCCCGAAGTGACATCGCAATGTGTCATTTTTTGTTTTTGGAACAAGCATGTGTCAGTGTCACTTCTGCGTTTCAAATACCGGAAGTGACACTCTGGTATTAGGAGGGAAGGGACATTACTCTCCCTCCTAACTTCCTGACCGCTTGTTAGCAGCAGCACTAATGCTTTCAGTTAACTTTGTGACCCCTGTAAAATATTTGTTCATCCCCCAAGGGGGTCCCAACCCTCAGGTTGGGAACCAC
Source organism: Ptychadena robeensis (assembly GCA_036250615.1). Taxonomy (NCBI): domain Eukaryota; kingdom Metazoa; phylum Chordata; class Amphibia; order Anura; family Ptychadenidae; genus Ptychadena; species Ptychadena robeensis. The sequence continues at coordinate 149,458,071 of CM070035.1, read as the reverse complement.
TGCATTAGAGGGATTCCTTCTCAATCACTTTTTATATGAGAGAAATCTATCCAACTAAAATGAGGTCACATCCCTGCATCACCCATAGAGCATCACTGGTCCTAAAATCACTGTTCAGCTAATCTGCTCCTCTGTCCATTAATGTGACAGATTGTACAAATAAGACTGAACGGTGGTTGGGATTTGTAAATATAACCATTAGAATTGGCTTTAATCTGTGTATTTATAGCATACTCTGCAGACAGACGTATTCTTCTTTCACTTTCACCCATGGAACAAATTTGCTTTTATTCTTCGGTTGTTTGAACTACCTGCCCCAGGGAGAAGATCAACTCTCGACTTTAGTCCTATTTTCTACCCGACGCTAAACCAAATCAGACATTGCAGTAAGTCTGGTATTTAATGAACAAAGGCAGTGCAAACCAGAAACATACAATGGGAGCACATTGAATATTAAACATCACTTATGTAACAATGTGAAAAAATAACATGGTAAGGCTCCTGGATTAACCTCTTCTTGACAGGCAGAAGGGTGTCCTCATAGTCATCATCTGTACGTCTGGCTACATGTGGTGAGATGCCTCAGATATATATTATGGAAGACATTTAGCCATCTCTGTAGCTCCAGAAGTTACTGCTGGCTTATGGACTAACCGCATCATCAAGTTCTCTTTGCCCATACTGTGCTGTCCATGAACCTCCCATAAAGTCAATAGCTTTCCTTTCTTTTAGTTGTAGTCCAGTGGTGGTCAACTTGGAAGTTACAGAGAGAAATGAAAATTGCGGCTTTATGTAGGTGGAATATATGAGTAAATTGCAAAGCCTCTGAATATGATATCATCACTTAATTTGCTGGAGATGTAGAAAATAGTGTTGAGCTTGAATATTCAAATTGCAAATATATATAAAATATCGGCTATTTCAGAATTCGGTAATTTTGCAAATATGGTGGTGGATATTGGCAATTTCCAATATTCGTGATATTCAGCATTGGGATGCTTATGACCATTGATTGCGAATATATATTTGCAATGCAAAAATAAATAGCACATGACCATTCATTTTGAAGGTAATTGCCAATAAATTTTCACAATGTGTTCACAATTGCAAATATTCTGGAATATTAAATTGAATATTAGTAGAATTATTCGTGAAATATCGCAAACTCCAATATTGCCTATGCCTCTCATCACTAGTAGAAAACGGTTGTGCGAACCCTAGCACATGTAGTTTTTGCATAAATGAGGTTTAAAGTCAAGTCAAGAGCAATACTATTTTCTTGTTCCCACTTCCCTTCTCTACATCTCCAGCACTAGTGATGATATCATGCTCAGGGGCTTTGTAGGACCCGGCACTACATAGCAGTGATATATACCTTCCAATCACTATGTATACTATTAGGG
>CM070035.1:149376537-149409930 GCA_036250615.1 Ptychadena robeensis | reverse complement strand
ACAGGTAACCCTTCTGATCTTCCTGTGTCATATTGATTGCCCCCTCTGACCCCCCCTCTGATTACAGTACTATATCTTCAGGGGTGCCTTGATTTCGGGGAACCAGGGTATCTAATCTCCTATCTCCTTCTTGCAAGTGTTTTTGGCTTGGCTGGAGGGAATAGAACACGTCAGCCTCATGGGATGCAGAGCTTTTGCTTTTGGGATGATTGGGACTACATATTCAGACGATAAGACACAGGGATATTTGCCCATTGATTTTAATGGTAAAAAATGTGTCTTATTGTCTGAAAAATACAGAATTTAACCAGGTTTCCCCTTACAAATAGTTCTCAATAGAAGTCAACAGGAATATGCTGACCGACACTTGAGCGGGTCATCTTCACATTTTTTTAGTTGGTATTTGAAATACACAAATCAATGTGGATAGCCTTCATCCGTCCCTGGTAGTAGTTCCACATCCTTTTCTGTGGCATTAAAACATCTGCTAATGCAGAATATGATAGTAAAATTGCTCCAGTCACTTAGCTAATCTGTATTTCAGAGAAACCGCATTGATTTCTCCTTCCTCTCATTGTACATTGCAGGTTGTGGCCTTTCTGTACAGAGAATTACATCATAGCGAAGATACAAAACTATGTACGCTGCGTCTCTGCCGGCATTGTGTTACATGGAAATACATCCAGACTGTCATTCTAATTAATCTCTTGTGTTTTTATATGGTGCTATAGAGGCACTCAGGCTGAACTGATCCCTGCTGCCCCACTACGTCTCGCCTTTCCTGCTTCCGGCTTTAATTGGCTTTGTGTAAAAAATGTCTCTAGAAATAACCTTCACAATCAAAGTTGGTTCAAACTTTTTCATCCATGAAAGTTGTATGCAAATCTTGACCTTTGCTTTACAAGCCTAACTTGGCCCCTCCTACTTTAATACTAACTAATGCCTGCCATACACATGCCGATAAGCGGCCGATTTTTCACCTGACCGACGGGCGTGCGCAGATCCCTGTCGCCCCACAGCTCGGCCGGCCAGAGAACGGACATGTCCGATAATCTCTGGCCGATGGCATTAGCTTCAATGAAGACCGGCGTCTTCATTGAAGCTAATGGCCGGCACACAAAGGGCCGACTGAAGGGGCCCCATAATGCACCAGGGTGCAAACGTGATGACGTCATCACGTTTGCGTCCCGGAGCATATCTTCAGTAATGGGGAAAGTTCAGAGTTCTTTATGGCTTCACCCCCCAAACTTGTGACCGGTTAAATGTTTTTGTGTTGGGTTTCTTGTGGTGTGTCTTACAGACCTTTCCCATGATTGTGTCTGTATAAATACATGGCCATTGTTATTGTGACAGAGCCCGCGGCAAGGAGTCAATTATCTATTTAGCTGCCTGTAAGGATGCCATTCTGGCCACAAACGTGAGGGAACATATTGACCCCCAATAGGGGCAGTCCTAGGCAAATCAGTGCCCTGGGTGAGCACCCCCCCACCCGGTGAGAAAATGAGACAAGTTCGTCTCTCCCCAGGTGCACACTCATTTGTAAGGCGAGCAAGGGGCGTTCACAGCTTAGGGTGCATCTGGACATTGGAAAACATTTCTTATACCTAGATGCTGCCCCTGATTTTGATGCCGTCCTGGGCAACCGCCCATGTTTCCTAGATCTAAGGGCCTCCATACATCTTTAGATTTACCGGTCAGATTTCTTTTAGATCTCATTTTGTTTTACCAAAACCATGTAATATGAGGGACTCTCTAAACAATCAAGTCTACCTGTGTTCAATCGCAGAGAACCCGACACTACATAGTTGTTGGTAAATCTAAAGGATATCTGACAGAGAGATCTAAAGGTGTATGGCCAGCTTAAAGCTAGCCACACACAGGTTGATTTTGGTTCAATCGATGCTCAATTAGATCGAAGAATTCAATCGTCTAATCGAAAATTGATCTAAATCGCATCAACATACACCCCACATTGAGTTTGCGATTGTGGTGAGATTTCGACTAAAAAAGATTACTAAAATCGTCGATTTTGGTATAGAAACAATTGAAGTTCAGATTGAAGTGGTCTATGTTAATTATATCAAATCTAATAGATACAGGAGAAACACCACAAACATCCACGATTATAAAACGATTTTGGCACAATCTACGATTTTCCAACATGTCCGATCAAAATTTGATACATTTTTCTGCCTTCATCGAACAATTATCGTCGATCGTACCATGTGGGCATTTCTCGATTTTTCGTTCAATCGATGAAAAAATTCATCGAATCGGGCATCAATTGAACCAAAATCGAACCGTGTGTGGCTAGCTTAAGACTGCCACTGACCACCAGATAATGGCACATACTTACCATTGACCCTTTTTAGGTTGGGGCCATTCCAAATGGCTGTAAAACCATGACCATGGACGTCTTATGGCATAACATTCTACACAATGTGTGAAATCATACCAAACATTCGTTGGGGTTTACAAATCTTATAGATGTTTGGGAAATATCACTTTAAATGTCCTAGTCTTTCACTTCAGTCACTCCTTGCTTCGAGATCACTTACACAGACGGTGTGTTGTTTTCTGTGGGTCAGCAGCACTGTAACAATAGGGTATAACCATTGTCCCAGCGTCCAGTAATGTCCTGAGTATGTATTCCCCACAGGGCCATGTCCTATACTGGCTCAGCTGTGAGAAAGCCAAAGATCAAGAATTATGTATTACCTCCTGTCCTGGGTGGTGGATAAAATGGAGGCTTTCCAACATTTCACAAGGTCAAATCAACAAGCCTGTCCAGTAAATATATATCTGAAATATGAACTCTTGTACACTGATGGTTTCCAATCTATTTTACCATTAGTGTTCACTCCTTATACACTCGGATTCGGATTATTGTAAAGTTTTTCTGCTTCATGAAGGTACAGCTGGCGCCTAATACCCTAGAACGGGGACCAATTTTCCTTTGGGCATTCACCAGCATCACTGAGGCTGGTATCAAGGAAAACTATTTGGTGCTACTTTTAGGGCTTGTCCTCACTTATAAGGCAATGTTGCCCATGTACTTGATTGGGCTCATCCTCATAGCTGCGGTGCGGCCTGCAATCTAAAACACAGCTTACCCCGTTTTTGATTGTGGGATATTATAAGCTTGCAAATAGTGAAGTCCAAGTTCCTTTTAACATATATATTATACGGTGTTCTCCCCAGAATTTTTTTTCAGCCGGGCGGCGCGATGACGTCATCGCGCCGCCTGCACCGGTCCGGCGGCCTCTCTGATAGGCTGCCAGCCAGCGGCAGCACACAAGTCCTCTGACAGGCGGCGCCTCCCCATTCTTCAGGAGCGCGCCGCAGCCACTGAAAGACTCCGGCCCGCGGCTCCGGTAGTGTGCCGCGGGCCGGAGTCTTTCAGTGGCTGTGGCGCGCTCCTGAAGAATGGGAGGCGCCGCCTGTCAGGCTGCTCGCCGCGGAGGACTTGTGTGCCGGGCGGGGACTAAAATCTCCCGGGCGCGCCGCCCGGCCAATCTGCTCTGGGGAGAACACTGATTATAGTACTAGCCATACGCTCAATGGGTCGTAACATCATGATCAAGGTGACAATCATCGAATTTGACAAAAGGAGTGAGAAGTGGCCATTCGTCATTTCTCTCTCACACTTTCTATTATATTTCTCAAGTATTATTACTTCTTCCTACACATGTAATCTAAACTAATCTAAAAATATCAGGGGATGCGGAGTTCTACAAAACAGACTTTTGTTTTTATCGTTTTGTAGGAGCGATTTGTTCATTGTGGCGAATTTCTACCATACGTGCTCTCTGTAATGCTCTCCTAGGTTGGATCTGGTCCATCTTGCATTAAACTGTTATGGGCCAGATTTTCGGGATCATAAAACGATGTTATCTCCGGCTGAGTGATTGGCTTGTGATCTGAATGTATATTCAGTTTAGTAAGGAGAACCCACCCAGTCACTCTACAGCTGATTCATACATTCTTCCACTCCCCATTGTCCATGCGCAGATGATGAAGTGTCTCAAAAACTTTATATTCCAGATATATAGTGAATGTTTACACGGGGCGGACTGTGTAACAATAAAATTCGGTCATAACATTGTAGTAGCCAGGAAGCTTTGGTAAAAAGCCATACAATGCTTTTAAAGACATCTGGAGCGAACATTGTCGAAAGCAACCAATTCTTTCATAGCACGTTGGGTACTTGCTACGTGAAACTGCCCATCTCAGTGTTAGGGCATGTTTCCACATGCGCGGCTTGCCCATGGCGCGAATATGACCACGCTCATGTTGTTCAATGGGCTATTTCCCTGTGATCCAGGGGAGATCAGGAGTGGCTGCGGCGCGATCTGCGATCTAAAAACTCGACTGTGGTTTTTGACCATGGGCTGCCCCCGCCCGCCCCTGACCGCGGCCTTAGAGGTGCATGGCCCCAGCTAAAACCACGGCCATGGCAATGTCCGCAACTAACAAGGATTTGTACACACAATTGGTATAGTGACTAATGATTTGTGGTTTTGATGCAAAATGCTGCTGTTATTTATCTATAGCTAATCCATGGAGGTGAATGCCAGAGGGAATGTTGATTGCAAGCTTGTTGTCATCAACTGCCGAGCGACTAAGCCACAAACTTCTAGTCAATGAAGAAGTTTGTGATTCCGTAGATAACTAAGGTTTACAGGGTTTGCTTGTTGTGTGTGATCGCACAATTGTTTGGGGATTTGATATGCACCACCTTGGGGAATAGATACCTGGCCAATACTTTAGATGGGGATTGAGGGTCACCATCCAAAGTTGGACCCTTGTTCTATTGATTTTCCGTTTGTGCGGGATCGATCGCTCAAGGTGGGCTACGTTAGATCCTGAACTATGAAATGTGCATGGTGATCGATTGTTTGGGAATCGAACGGAAAATCGACCTGTGTATGGGACTTAAGTGTTGGACTGATTTCCCATGGTTACATAAAACATTTTAACAGCACAAAGTGAAAAGCTGATAGAAATGTGGAGTGGAGATGGTGAGAACTTGATATAAGTCACTGAGTTTAAGAGGAAAAGGATGCCAGAGTTGCCTTACATCCCCGAAACATAATTAGATAACCATGGTGATAATGTATAGAAGGAAAACAACCCTTAATGTTCATAATGGGTATCCTGTGATCTGAATGGTAGTCGCTGGTCTGTACACGTTCTGAAAAAACACAGGAGAGGTCCATGGACAAAGAACGCAGGAAAGGGATCTGTCACAGGTTACAAAATATTCCCTACTAAAGAGAGTTTTGTTGGCATTTCGTTGGTGTATTCAGGAGCCGCCATTTCCGGCTGTACAAAGGAGGAGAACTTGTTGCTTGGTAGAAGCTGTAAATCTTTGACTCGGGTTCATGGCAGTAAATAAAACATGTTACAATCGTGGCTTTTTCTTGTAAGGAGTCTTGGCAGTCAAACAAATGTGTCTGCAGAGAATCCCCTGGGTTTTGGAGGCACTTCTGCGGCATCATAATAGGGGTGATGGAGAATAGTCAAGGCTGAGACGCTCCTTAGTCATTAGTTTTAGGATCCGTCCTTGTTCTGTATTACAGGCCATGTGTGATCTCTCGCCAGAAGCTATTATTTCTGTGCGTTCACTAATGCAGTTGTAAAAACTCAATTCATATGTTGGACATTAAGCGAACACTGCGATCTAGTGGGCAGACATCTGCAAACCATGGGTCTGATATGTGTTGTTGCCTCCTTCAATAAATAAATAAATATATATATATAATTGTTTTAAGGGCAATCTTTCAATAAAGTTATATATACATTTATCATTTAAAAAAATTTGTTTCATGTTCTTTACCTGTAAAAGCCCCCTTCTTCACACTCTTGCAACCACAATGTGTAGACCAGGGGTGGGCAAAACTTAAGGTGCCCATACACATACAGATGGGTGCACGATCGATGACATCACCATGCTGCGACCAAGCGCCCGTCAATTGGACAAGAATCAAGGAGCACCCCTTTATGTGCGACATTTGATTCAGGAATGACATTTGATCAGGCTTTACGGACATGTCCATTACCTGTCCGACAGACCTGTCTTCAAGCGGGATCAGTTGATCCCGCTTGAAGACATGGATGGCCACATCCGATGGCTGCACAATCGATTACTGCGCCTGCAAAAATGTGTACAGGGTATTTTCAGTAACGCACAGCATTGAGGGTTTGCAAAAATGCAATCGCAACTCTAGTGTGAAAGGTATGGAAACCTGTGTGCCCTGTGGTGTGGCATTGCAATGCAGCTAGTGTGAAAGAGCCCTAAGGTAGTGTTTCCATTTTGAGGCACATGTTTGTTATGAGTTTATGTCTGCTTAAACACTTTCCCTAAAGCTGGGAACACACGTATAGATATGGGCCAGATCGATGGCCACTTTGAGCGCCATGCACGGCCATCTATCTGGCCCATATCTAATGCGGCCATCCCTGTTTTTGAGCAGAAGCAATCAATCCCGTTTGAAAAGAGGGATATCGGACATGACCGTAAACCATGGTCGACATCCATTGCTTTGCATAGGGACCACGTGGTCTCCTTGCAAAGCATAGTTGGAGCCGTGCTGTCTCTCCAGCTCCTCCGATATTGGATATTGTCATCGCGCTGCTGCTGGGAACCTCGAACGGCTACTATACCGAGCTATGTGTTCCCGGCTTTAGTGCTTGTCCCCACTTGGAAATCGCGGCAGATTGCTTGCACCTGGAAAGCAGGCAGGAAGTGGAGGCGGGGGGGGGGGGGGGGGGGGGGGGGGGGGGGGGGGGGGGGGGGGACAGGGCATCTTTCCTAACCCGGCCTGATCGCCCCTGATCGTGCTCAGAGAATGGGTGCGGTTAAAAATAAATTAGTTGAGCCGCGGTTTTTGACCGTGTCCATTCATGTCTATGGCCACGATCAGGTGAGATTGCATCAAATACATGGCTGCGATTATAATTGTGGGAGATCGCTAAAGTGGGGACAAGTCCTGTCATTTAGGAGGGTCAGGGGAGGGGCACAAGAGCTGGGCCATCACAAGTTATTCGACATTTGTATCTTGAACACTTCTGGGTGCCCACTGCTTGGCTACATGTGCCAATGTACTTCTCACATGCCCACTAATAGCTTTATGGTACACCATTTCGGACAACGCTGTGTGTGCTCTACCTGAATAAATCTTCCTAATGTGGCTGCGTTTTGTGTATTTGCATTCTGAGAGTAGATTCCTTTAGCTTGTACATCCATTAAAATAGGCTTTGGAATGACTTGCGGTTGTAATTGAATTTCTGTTCCAGAATTGTGTCCTCTGAGATGTCCCTTGAACAACAATGATGTCCAGTGTTCCTCTTCTAATAGCAGGACTGGTCATACCCAGCTCTGTATGCGTGCTTAGAAAATTGGGCATTCCTTGAAGCTCTTGGGCGTCAGCTGGTTTTAATTTTTTTGGCTGTTACATGTAGTGTAACTAAGCGTGATCTTCTTTTCTTTCAGATCTGAGTGAGCTGTAGCTGATGAGAGGTTAAAGAGATCCAGAATGACGGCTGTGGCGACTGACTTTGACAACATTGATATACAACAACAATACAGCGATGTCAACAATCGCTGGGATGACGAGTGGGACAACGAGAACAGCTCTGCAAGACTTTTTGAGCGGTCCCGTATTAAGGCCTTAGCAGGTTGGTGCCTCATGCTCTTATTTTGATTGATTATCTTGTTTCTCAGATCTGTAGAATGGGCATGCTCAGGGGTGGGCAAACTAAGGCCCGGTGGCTGGACTCTGCCACTTGGCTTTCTCTTCCGGCTATTCGTCATCTTGATAAAAAAATGCTCCACTCCGCTTTGCAATTAGTGCACATAATGCCTAGAGGGAACGATGCAGTGTCATGACAATGAGACGCCATCCTTATGGTTGTATCCTCCTGGTGACAACAGGCAGTCTATAGGAATTAGCATTTTTTTACACATCACCCCCATCATTAGAGATGCATGGAATTGGCACTTCTATGGCTAGTTGGCCATTTCAGGCTCTCGGTCCGGCCCAGACAAATGATCAGAAGAACGGACATGTCAGATCAAGATTCAATTCGATATTTGGTCGATTGTACAGGGGGGGCAGCACTCGATTCCTGGCCGATTGATGGACGCAAATTCAAGCTGCAGAAATCGACCCGTGTATGGCTACCTTAAGAAGTCAATGTGGCCCATGAGTCAAAATTTTGCCCACCCCTTTGTTTGCCTATCTCCATTTTATGTAGTGCTGCAATTGTTTATGTTATCAGGCTAGAATACCTTTCTACTACATTTATATGGATGAAAATTTATTTTGAACATGTATAGATTCATATTTATGGCCCTTGTATCAGTTGACTATTATAAGTGTTGGGTTTGAGGGCCTGACCCTAGGGCGCCTAAAAGTCGTTGTGGCTTTATCACTTATGGAGCGCTACAAGGACATTACTCTTTATTTTCTTTAATAAGCCCACCATACACCTTACAATCTTACCATACAATTTCTGTACAATCTACTTTTGTGCTACCAAAACCATGTAATATGAGGACCTTTCTAAACCTTCCAATAACTATGCATTCTATCAGGGAGGTCCCGGCACTACATAGCAGTGATCTATACCTTCCAATCACTATGCATTCTATCAGGAAGGACCTGGCACTACATAGTTGTTGGTAGATGTAAAGGAATTTGTACAGAAAGATTGAAAGGTGTATAGTGGGATTAAGTAATGAGGATCTTCAGCAACCTCTGGAGCATTACAGTGACAAGAGTCCGTACTCTGCAACACATATGCCAAGAATGCTGCCAAGTTTGAACTCCACTTATAAACTAATTTACTATATGAAATATCAGTCAGAAGTCCCAAAGCACCGTACACATGTAAGATATTCTATTGTAATTCCTTGTTTAACCTCCTGGGTGTTTAGCCCGAGTTCACTCGGGCTGTGTTTCATCCATCATGAAACTCAGCCCAAGTTTACTATGGAAAAACGTACCTGCCTGCCGGATTCCCCGCCAATCTGGAGCATCAGCATGCATGAGGATGCTTCCGGGTCTGCCCCCCGGGATGGTGATGCAAAGGGGGCATGGGTAGGCAGCGCCATAGACCTCCATGTAAATGGAGGGGAATCGCCTTTTACCAGCGGAGTTATGCATGGGACCTCCGGGCGGGTAGGAAATCATGGGCGTAATGCCCAGGAGGTTAATACTGATAGGATTTTCTCAGTAATTCCTACAGATGACACTTATCTAATCATGATCAGTATAAACCAACATGTTGTTCACCACAAAGTTGTTTTTTTTAACTTGATTATTTTATCATATCGACACTGAATCATGAGTAAATCTGCTCACAGAGAGGAGTTCTTTAAATCAAATAGAGCTTCTTTATAGTCATGGGTGTAACCTTCTGTAGAGGGTTCAAGTGGATCTGGCAAGCCCATGAATTCTTCTCTTCCTTATCAGTAAGGTATGCACTCATTATGTTATGTACACACAAAGCAGCGGTTTTCTTTGCTGTAATCTCTTACACCTTATTCAGCATTTATTTGCTGCCTGACTCTAGGACTAAAACTAGACCGTTTTATTTCTGAAGGAACAGATGAGGACAGTTCAAGGTTGTGCAAGATATGCAATGACATCTTTAGCCATGGGGCTGGGTTTTGGGTCCCATAGAAAAGTCCTTTTCTGCTGGGCTAGATAACTTTAGTACAAGGAGTTAAGCAGGGTACAGACATGTAGATATGGGCAAGATCGATGGCCAATTCGAGCGCTGTGCGCGCTCACTGCCATCTATCTGGCCCATATAATATGCGGCCATCGAAAACAGCCATATTGGACATGACTGTAAAATACGGCGATGTCTGTTGCTTTGCCTAGAGACGGTGGGTCTCCATGCAAAGCATCGGCTGATCTGGGGAGAGCAGAGCTGTCTCCCCAGCTCCGCTGATATCTGACAGCAGTGTGATGACGCCATCATGCTACTGCAGGGAACATCGGACGGCTCCAATATCGAGCTGTATGTATCCTCTTTTAATCGATAGTTTAAATCTAGAAGGGAGGTCCTCCTTAAAATGTCAGAGCAAGGGACTTTTATTAGAGGAGCATTAGAGGGATAGAAAAGGGAAATGAGACTCCAGTTTGCAACCCCCCTTAACAAAAACAAGTGTTTATGTATATACATATATATAGATATGCATGTATCTGTATGTATAGAATATTGTATTTTAAGCTCTATATATACACACTATGGTGCCATATACAGCTAAAATGTGAAAGAGTGCCAAAATGTTACGCAGCACTAATGCCCCCACCATAGTAGAGGACAGTGTTTGGGGCCAATCCCTTAACCTTCAAGTATGTCTTCAGATGGTGGGAGGCATGGTACACTTCCGCAGATACACAGAGAACATACAAACTTTGCAGAGAAGTGTTGTATCTGAGATTTCAACCTTGAACCCCAGTGCTGCATGGTGGCCAGCAGGGTATGGATCGCAAAACATGTGAAAGTCAGCACCTAAAGACTGGTCTCCCCTACCAATCAGACAAGCTTGTCAGATGGACAAACAGGAAGACAACCATGGGGGAACTAGTTGCAGACAGTTGGTAGGGTGCATGTCATGTGCATAATGAATTGGTGGGTGTGGAAAAGGAATTGTATTTCATAAAGTGTGAGGGCTATTTCACACTAGCCGTGCTGCTGCTTTCCTTTCTTTTTACTATATTAGATGTGATAGCGGTAATGCTACTGCGTCTGTTACCTTTAATTCAACCCTCTGTTTCTGCATTGCACTAGCCCTCATTCTGTACCTGTGTAGTTTGCATGGGGGGATAATGTTCTTATATAGAAAAGGGGGGCCCTGCAGGGAAACTTTTGGAACATTTTATGCAACTTTCAGAAGTGACCCAGGTCTGAGAGGCAAGCGAAAAAGAAGATGGCAACTTCTGGAACATTTCACCTACATTGTTGTGCCGGTTGATAATCTGATCTCTCCGTTCTTGCCAGTGTTCTGTTGGAGGAAAATAAAATAAAAACGAAATGAATGACCCTTGTGTTTACTCGTGCGCTATAATAAGCACTGTTCTCTGCATTCTTTACTGTAGTAGACCTTAAGCCAAATACTTCCAACCACAAGTTCACATGACTGAAATTCATGTTATTGGCTGCTCAGAGTTAAGGCCGCGGCAGTCATTAGAGTTAACCCTACCGGTGGCGTCCCGATACTTCCTAGCTATGGGTGGGCGTGGGAAGCTCCAGCTACCTGCCAGACAGCCGGGAAAGGTTGTACAGTTATACGCCTCTTCCTTGTAAGCTTCGACCTTTGGAATAGAGAATATGAAAGCTGGGAGGAGTAGACTGCAGACATTCAAAGAATTTAGTTGTCACCTTGTTTTATTTTTATAGGAACCTTTTGTAGATACGAGCCCAGCCATTCTAAAGCCAAAGTATTTTCAGTCATTGGGAGATTTATTGATCATGTAGGGCAGTGGTTCCCAAACCATACAATGGGTGGTGCTTGTGCTGAGCCAGCAAAACTGTGGCCTGCCGGGAGTTTTTGGTAACATGCCTCATTGTGCGTTACCAGAAACACACCCACAGGTCCCATGGAGCCTGCGTACTTTGCGTTAGGGTTTGTTTCCACATACGATGAACCCTCTCCACTAAGCGTATACACTTAGCAGGGGTCCCGACGTAGCAGATAGATTTAACTGCTCAGCGGAGGATCTGTCTTCACGGCGCCGAGCCGCTCCGCCGATGTAAGGCTCAACGTAGTCTAGTAGGTTGAGCCTCTGCACCGGTGGATGTGTAAATCAATCCTCCGCCAAGCAGGCAATGTCTGTGCTAGGAGGGTCCCGACGTATGTGAAAACTAACCCTTAACCCCAGCTGCCCTGCACTTTGGTAATATACCGCAGCTGCAATGTGGCTTATGTGAACGAGCCCTAAAGTAAGTCTCCTTACTTCCTGTGCTATAGGTTCAACAGGAAGTGAGCAAATGCCTTTTCAATGGAGGATATCCACTCTACCAGCATTTTTCCCCCTCACATATTTCCCCTCACATTCATTTGGTTACCAGACGCACATTTATTAAGCCATAAACACTTTTTTGGTAAGAGTTCCCATTAGTAATGACTATTTTATGATCTCTTATTCTGTAAAGTATTGGAATTCCAGGATGACTACAATATGGAATAAGACGCAGCAATGTGTTCTTCATATGGGGACTATTTGAGATGATGTCAGTCTCCCAGATTCACAGCGGCGTGTCAGGCGAGCGCAGGATCTGTAAATGATTCTTCCTTGCTAGCTCGCTGTATTTCTGACCTTGGATCAGAATGTCTCGGTGCTCTGGGACATCTCACACTCTCTAAAGGCACCTTCCAGATGAGGTCGTTTTTGGAGTTTTTTTTTTTTTGTAAATGTTAATATCCATTACAGCATTTAGCATCTAAATGTAAAGGAATACCGGTACTTTTGTTGCCACGTTGTAGCTTAGTCCCAAATATAAAAGTGCTGTTCAAAAAGTTTTGTTTTGTAAGTATCTAGATTTAGCTTTGTATGATTATCTCCAATGATCATTGGCGACCACTTAAGGTAACTGTCTCGGTTCCATTGTGCTGTCATGGTAAATAGGGAATTATAGGAAGGATAGCCCCCTATTGAGGTATCAGATAGTTGAATAGTTAGGATATGTATATTTAGTTGTGTGGGTAGGCTGCTGCTTTAAGAACATGGTTGCCAGGTTACTCTAAAGCAGGTACAGACATGAAGATATGGGTCAGATCAATGGCCGTTTCGAGCACCGTGCATGCTCACCTCTATCTATCTTGCCCATATAATATGCTGCCATCCGAGTTTTCAAGCGGGACCAATCAATCCCGCTAAAAAACTGGGATATCGAACATGACTGTTAATCACGGCCGATGTCTGTAGCATCGGCTGAGCTGGAGAAAGAGCAGAGCTGTCTCTCCCCGGCCCTGCCAATATCTGACAGCAGCGTGATGATGTCATCGTGCTGTTGCAGGGAACATTGGACGGCTCGAATATTGAGCCATCTGTTCCCTGCTTAAAGCTGGCCATACACCTTTAGATCTCTCTCAGATATCCTTGAGATCTACCAACAACTATGTAGTGCCGGGTCCTTTGCAATTGAACACAGGAAGACTTGATGGTTTAGAAAATCCCTCATATTACATGGTTTTGGAAAAACAAAAGGAGATCTAAAGGAAATCTGACAGAGATTAAAGGTGTATGGGGGCCCTTACAGTCAGCTTAGTGATCATACTGAACTGCAATTATTTTATTGCAATGGAGATGACCATGTCAAATTTCAGCCCAGTCTGTAAGTGGCACATTAGCAGATATTCTATTACATTTCTTTAATTAGATTAGTTTAGACCTAATAGAAGGCTTTGTGAATCTGGTGGCAGTGCACCAAGGAGAAACTTTTCCATTATGTTCTGGGAAATTTACCAAAACTACAGAGTTCCAGGTGATATTGGACCTTTTTCTCTTCATCAGTTGCTTCAGAGATTGGGCTTGGCAATGGTAATATTGGAGATCCTCACCCTACGGAAGTATCCTAAACACGGTGTCTGGATCAGTTGTCATTCCACTTGGTTCGAAGTGATAGTTAGGAACTTCTGCAAAGTGGGGCTTTGAGGTTTGGCAGCAATGGTCTGTCTGTCGTTCCTGTAATATCATCTGTAGTTTCCTAGCTGAGATGTATGACATGATTAATAAGTGTCTCTCACCCTGTGTCATGTCTATTAATTGAAAATATTTCATTTTGCAGTTTAATGGGATATTGTCAACTTAAGTTTTTATTCTGTGCAGGACAGCAGGTAGAAGTAGCACTTCTGATCTTATCCTCCCACCTTCATGCTCCAATGACTTAGAAACAAATGTTCTGCCAAGCTAAAGTTCTGCTGTTTATGGAACGCCTTGCTATTATGGCCATGTCCAAATGTCTGTTGTTGGAAACTCGTTATCAATGGCTGAATCACTATAGTCATTTACTCTTTGGAGTCACTCTCTCATTTGTTCAGAATGGGCCAATGAAGAAACAATTAGTTAATCTCATTGGTGTAAAGCAGTGGTCCCCAAACTTTTCTATTTAGGAACCCCCCCCCCCCTCCTATTCAAACACAGGTTAAGATTGAGGGCCCGCGTCCCCCTGGCATACCTTCGCGCCCCCCAGTTTGGGAACCACTGGTGGAAAGTAATGTGGCAATTTTGGCCTCAAACCCAACTATATATAGTGCTACAGCTGTAATGTGAAATCATCTTAGCATTGCTTATTCTAAGCAAATTAAAATGTGGTTAGATGTCACTGCTGTGCTCCTCAAAGTTCTTTTGCTGGAGAAGGCGTACCTGAGAACCTGAAGAGCTCACTAATTCTTATGTATTTATTATACCATATGTATCTTTGTTCCTATTTCCTACTCTATCAGTCATTGGATGATCAGTGATTTGAGGGTGGAAGGCGGTTCTGCATCCACACTAATTCTGCTCCAATTGTATAGGAAATATGTACTGGATCCTTGCTTTGAAAACTGCTCCAAGTGGCAAAAGGTGTGTCCCCACCTTACTTCCACAGATATCGGTTTACAATCCAGATATCCTACATTTAAAGATTTAACATAGAGCATGCACTGTCAACTCCTGATGCTTCACTCCGTTTGCCTGCTATTTGGACTTAATCGTGAGGTAGTATTGTCAACATATGTACTTACTATACACCTCATTCAACTGAACCATCACTCTAACTATACATCAGCTTCATGATTGCATTAATCAGTTATGCATATGGTGTATAAGAGGTATATATGTTGATTCCTATACTTCCTCCTTACTCTATGATTAAGCCCAGTTGGCAGGTGAAATGGGTCAGTTGGAGGAGTGGAGCATCAGGAGGTGACCGTGTGTGCTGCTCTATGTTGAATCTTTCAATGTAGTATATCTGGGCTGTAAACAGAGTGCAGTGTATCCATTGGATGCAGAAAATATATTGCATAGACTAGACAAGGCAGCTCTAGAATTGTTATGCTCATCAGAGAATTGTAAGAAATACGTAGGAGAAACATTTCCTTGTCCATTCATAATAGTTTTGTCAGATTTGACAAGATGTACTGTAGGTTCTGATTGGTCATTACCCATTACTTGCCTAACTGTTCATCAATGATGTATCAAACCAAAACATACAAAGGCGGGACTCCCTGAGCTACATATAACAAACCATCTGCATATGTGTACCAACACCCCATTAAATATATTTTGAACCAACAAAACTCAGAAAGAAGGAGGGGGGATAAAGAGGGGGTGGGGCTTTAACGGTACACTACAAATCTACAATTATTCCAATTAAAATAGGGTCTTAAGACCCTATTTTAATTGGAATAATTGTAGATTTGTAGTATACTGTTAAAGCCCCCCCCCCTTCTTTCTGAGTTTTGTTGGTTCCATCAATGACACATTGTGATGCCTCTCTTATATGTCTATATTCTTGAACTAAATCTTGATCAAATATTAAACGACAGCACTGTATTGAGTTAATAAATAGAATGGTTAAAGTGTGTGTTTACCAGATTCGTGATTATAGGAAGTTCAGACTCTATAAGAGACCTCTTTGCAGCAATTATGTTTAATTGCGGTTGTGTGGGTGTGTTTCTCTTCAAGCTGAACTTTATCGTGGCTTAGTGATTTCATTCTGGTTTCCTCTCCATCTGCAGCTGTCACGTACTGAGGTGTAGGTTTTACATCACCCGCCTTCCCGGGAATGGTGCATGTTCTGGTGAGACGTCCTTGTTGGATATCTGCCAAGCAGGTAGAGCTAGTTGATTACTTGTTAATTCTTGGATGAAACCGTTTGGCAATTGAAAAGGTTTAGGAATCAATTTCTAATCATTTATAACATGAGAGAAATGCTTCAGGTTTTTATTTGCAATAAGCGTGTAATCTTTTTAAGCACAAGAACAGCTATTGTCTGAATGGTCATGTCCCACGCCGCACAAGTCATTTCCTGCTGAAGCGCTAAGCAATATTTCCATAATCATTAAGTATGAAGTCATTCTGTCAGTTTATTAGGACAAGTACCTAATAAATCTATCTTTAAGTCTTTCAGCACTTTTTGATTTTTAGAAAGAACCTGCTCCATTTACAGGTTCCAAATGTTGAAGGGCTACATGGTATGATGTGACAATTTGTTATGTGAGATAGTTGTCAGTGTTTAGCTTGAGAACCCAGAGAGAGTCTTAATTGGGCTGGGAAAGTTGTAATATTGGCTCTCCACTTTGGCTGAAGTTGAATTTAGGAGCCGAGACGGGACATGTCATAGGATCGCTCAAGGAGTCTTTCCTAGAGTGTTCCTAAATGTAGAAGTGGTCAGACAGAGAAGCCTGAAGTTCAAACCTTTAGTGCAAAAGTATGGGACTTATAAAAGTGGTCAAACTTCTTGACATCCCTAAGCTTCTAGCGACCATGTCCAATTAAGACTAACGCTAATTTTTTCTAAAATGGGGCCCTGCAAGGAAAGTTTGGGGACCATTGCCATAGGGGGATACAGGGGGCGTCTACACTACACACAAAAAAACAAAAAACTTTGTGTAGACCCAGCCTCACATTGAATTTGCTAACTGATAGAAGTGGGTGGTAAGCAAATCATAAAATTCAATAGAAACTTTTTTTCCATTTATTTTAATTTGTTAAAATTTTTATTTAATTCTCTAACCCTGTATAATAACCTGAATGGTAACCTGAGTGTTCCTCTATACAAACCATATGAATTCTTCAGAACATTTAAAGAGCATCTATTCTGCTTCCAAAACCACAGCTTGCAGATGGATTTTTGTTAAGATGATCAAACGGCCCCACCTATGAGTAGGAGCATTACACTATTTCCCCCGGACCGTGGAGAATAACGCATGAAAACTGTGTCAGGGGATGAAAAGTCCTCGTACAATAATATCATTTTTCTCTTCTGCTTTCAAGCAATTTTGGTGACCACGCCCAGGCTTAGCCTTACATCAAAGCCCGCGTTCTGGCCTTTTGCCATCTAGAAGAAAAATGAATTTGGTTTTGAAAATATTTAAAGTCGTGACACTTCTTGGCAACCAGAGAGTTTAATTGAGCAAGTGTATAATTAATCACAGGTTTATTACAAAGCGTATTTGCTCTGCGGATTATCAGTTGTCTTCACGCACAGCCAGTTCAAATATTAAGGACTTTTTTTTATTATTTGGCAATGCGCAGCCGATGAAAAGCTGAAAAATATCTTGTTATCTTGCGTCTCTGGGGTGGAATCCGGTATTTTGGTTGCATTCCCTTAGGTAGAGGAAATGCGAGTGGGTGTTGTCTGAAGTCCCCTTTTACATGTCCCCCTTGTTCAGGAGCTGGAGGGGCCGGTTTCCGTAGCACGATCCATCTCATTATTGAAGAGCTTCCTTAAGTCGTCATTCCCATGGCTGTCAAACCCCCCCAGAGATCAACAGGATGCCTTCCCAACCTCACCCTCTGGATATTCTGTACTGCTGAGGACTATTGTCTCTAAAGAGGAGTCTGATGACATTTCAAGAAGGTCTCTGCTAAGTAGATGACAACTATATTTAGCTGCTACAGCTTTCAGCCTTTGATGGATAGATTGTGGTGGTGGTGGTCCATCTTGTAAATAGACCCTTCTGATTTTAAAACAAACCATCAAAGTAGTTTTAAGCTAGGCACACATGGGTAGATCTGTAAAAAGTTTTGAGCACTGTGTGTGCTCACGGTGCTGGATTGTGCTCTAATCTATTTACAAATCTGCCTGTGTATGCATAGATCCTGCTCAAAGAAACTTGATCGAACAGGGTTCCAACATGTTGGAAAATCCTGTTCAATCTCCATTTCTTTGAATGGAGACATGAGTCTCCATGCAAAGCATTGGACGTGCTGCTACTTCTGGGGCTCAGTGTGAAGGGGGCCGGGCCAGCACATCTCTCTGTGAGGCTGGCTGCCTTTCTCCAGTTCGCTGCCTTGTGTTGTGAGTAAATTGAGTGAATCTCTCGCAACACAACACTGGCTGCGAGCTGGGGAGAACGGGTCCCCATTGAACGGGAATCAATGTGCCCATGTGGTGGTGACATCACCGTGCTGTGATTGATTGCAGGGCGATTGCACGGGAATCTACCTGTGTATGCCTAGCTTGAGTGCATAAAGGACTACTAGAATAGTTATAGAAAAGATTTTACACTGCCTGTCCAAAAAAAAAAAGTTGCCACCAAAGTCACACATTCTAATATTTTGTTGGACTGCTTTTAGCTGTGATTACGGCATACGCTCTGGCTTTGTTTTGATAAGCTTCTAAAAGTCGCAAGATTTATTTCCATCCAGTGTTGCATTAATTTTTCACCAAGATCTTACATTGATGGTGGTAGAGTCTGACCGCTGTGCAAAGCCTTCTCCAGTACATCCCAAAGGTTCTTAATGGGATTTAGGTCTGGACTCTGGTGGCCAATCCCTGTGTGACAGTGATGTCTCATGCTCCCTGAAGCACTATTTCACAATCTGAGCCCAATAAATTCCTGGCATTGTCATCTTGGAATATGTCTGTGCCATCAGGGATGGAAAAATCCATTGATGGAATAACCTGATCATTCAGTATATTCAGGAGTCAGCTGACCTCATTCTGGGCGCACATTCTGTTGTTGAACCTAGACCTGACCAACTGCAGCAACCCCAGATTTAACCAATAGGAAGCTCGTACCTATTTGCTTAGTTAAATCCAGATGGTGGCCAGGCAGTGTATATTCTGGTATGTCGGTGTCTTAAATGAAAGCAATCGTCAGTGGTAATAGGAAAGTCATTAGTGCAGATCAATGTATACTGAGGAAGTGCATTACAATATACATAAATTTCCCTGATTTATGGGTGTGGTAGGGGTCTTTATATCAATGTACATTACCAAACAATATTTGGAAGTCTATAATGATTACATTGGAATGGTCAATATGTCTGGGATATAAAGGGATGTATTGGGGTTATAGAAATGACATCCCTCTATAATAACAGGCATGGGTTATTGGAAGAAACCTAATGTAAATGAAGCAGATGCATTTGATTAAAGTATAATTGGTGACTGCCCTGAATTCTATTTTGTTATAAACTAGTATTTAACCACTTTATAATACCACAAGTTAGACAAATCTGAAATTGCAGGGTCCATGTAGATGAAACTATAGTTTGCCATTCATTTGCAATAGCACCCTATCTCAGAAAAACGTGCTTTACTGCCCCCCCCCAATGGTTGTGGTAGGTCTATTATAGAAAAATGTTGCTAAGTTTACTTATTTTAAGTGTTGACAGTTAAAATTAAGAGGCTTTAATATTTAGAGTGCATATTAACCTATTGATATGAACTTTTATTGTTATGAATGGACCTTAAAGTTATCACTTAGGTTGCTGTCCAATAGTGTTGAGCGCGAATATTGGAGTCACAAATTTTTATTGTGATTATCGTCACTTTGAGAATTCACAAATATGTTGAATATAGTGCTGTATCTTCGTAATCTCGAATATTCTAGATTCTGGGGAGAGTACCGTGCAATATTCGAGTACAAGTGTCGATTTTCGCAGCGAATTACTTCTATGTGCTGTCTCATGTGGAGATTACACTGCAGCTGCTATTTTTCATTTTGCAACTAGATGCCACAGTGATTGCACATGACACATTGCGCTCCCAATATTCGAATGTAAAAGTGCCGATATTAGCATTACATAATCTCGAATTTTCAAATTTACTTAGAATATTTGGAGAATAATTAGCGAAATGTCATAAATTTGAATATAGTTTAAGCCTGCCACACACACGCCGATGTGTGTAGCAGACTAGTCCCGATATCTTTCCGGGATGCTAACGTGATGACGTCATCACGTTAGCATCCCGGTGCATTATGGGGCCCCTTCAATCGGCCAGGCACCCTTTGTGTGCCGGCCATAAGCTGCGATGGAGACGCCGTCTTCATTGCAGCTTATGGCATCGGCTTCCATCGGCTCGCGCCGGCCAGAGATTTTCCGACATGTCGGATCTCTGGCCGGCCGAGAAGTGGGGCGACAGGGATCTGTCGCCCCACGTGGGCACATGCCGATTAGCGGCCGATTTTTAACCTGACCGACGGCGAGAGCGCGCACGCCCGTCGGTCAGATTAAAATCCGGCCGTTTATCGGCCTGTGTATGTCTAGCATTATACTGCTCATAGCTATTGTCTAAGCAGCACCCAGGCCTCTACTGAAGTTTCTGTTTCCTCTAGGGGGGACTTTGCAAGTCCTTAAATGGTCCTCCAAGTGAGGACCAACTTCAGAAAATAAAAACAAAAAACGATCTCTCTGCAATAATTGTGGTTGCTGAAGGAAAACCAACTGTACAATGATTGTACCATAAACGTGTTACAACCAGGTAGGTATTGTGATCGATAAATTTTTCGGACTGCGTTGGCTTGGTTATTCCTGTATTTTGTCAGAACTTTTATGATTGGCAGTCTTCCTTCAAACGAAAAGGACAAAAATATACTTAAATTACATGGCCATCACCTCTTTTTATTTATACTTGAGTTGAACCCTGCCAAGAACCTTAAAGGACCCATAGGGAGGTGCTGGATACGTTTTCTGGGGTGTGTGACACTAATTTCCATTAAAGATTCCATAAAACAAGATGTAATGTTGTGGTTATATAAGCACTTGTCTGTTTTATTTCAGAAACCTTTAACTGTCTAAATATACTGAAAAAGGTTTTGGTTTTCATAGCAACTGGATTGTAAGCCCCGTCCGGGCAGGGTCCTCCACTCCTCCTGTGTCAGATCCTGTACCTGTGTGTTATCTTGTGTTGTGTCTCAATTCTATTTTATTGTACAGGGCTGCCTAATATGTGGACGCTATATAAATAAATAATAGTAATAATGGCAACAATGCAGATCTGCTAAATCGTTTACATAAAACATTGGCTTACATTTTGAAACCATTGACTCGTGTGTCATACTTTGTCCTTGTATACATGAGGTTGGGCGAGGTTTTAGCGCTACATGAAAGTGAGTATATTGATTGGAAGAGAAAATCATCTTATCCGGGATACAAGGCCAGAGGGATGCTGCTGAATAATGAAAGAGTATGCAGCGGTGCTGAGTGCATGAGAGAACAAGGTCAGATGAGAAGGACATCTGAAGGATTCACTTGATACAGGAGAAGAACATTAAACCACAATAACCACATTAGCAGATGTCTGTCTCACTGTACATTTAATCAGTTTACCGTCCTCCAGGCTATCGCATCTGGAGCTTAAACATGGCTTCTGAATTAAGCGTGCCGCTTGTAGACCGCTAGTCAGCGCATGTAGCGTGTGTTGACGGCTGGTCCTGGCACCCCGCTGTTATTGTCTGCCTCTCCCTCTCTGGATGTGTAAAAAGCTCTTCACTATCCATTGTTCTAATGAATATCTGGGACATCACATAAGATAAACGGCTGTGTTCTGTAAATGACAAAGCGCTTATTATGAAGGCAAGTCATTATTTCATGGTGCCTGTTTGTTTACCATGTGAATTCATTTCTAAAATCAGATTCCTGGCCATACACCTTTAGATCTCTCTGTCAGATATCCTTGAGATCTACCAACAACTATGTAGTGCCGGGTCCTCTGCAATTGAACACAGGTAGACTTGATGGTTTAGAAAGTCCCTCATATTACATGGTTTTGGTAAAACAAAAGGAGATCTAAAGGAAATCTGACAGTGAAATCCAAAGGTGTATGGGGACCCTTACATTTAGGTCTCACTGCAGGCATATCCTTGTTGGGTTTATCTCTGTTGGTTCCTTGAGTAGACCAATTTATGGTCTTAAGCTGGGAACAGACATGTAGATATGGGCCAGATCGATGGGGATCAATCAATCCCACTCAAAAACAGGGATATGGGACATGACCGTAAACAACGGTCGATGTCCGTTGCTTTGCATGGGGACTGCGGGGTCTCCATGTAAAGCATTGGCTGAGCTGGAGACACAGCAGTGCTGTGCCTTCAGCTCCTCCAATATCTGACGTCATCGCGCTGCTGCAGGGAACCTCGAACGGCTCCAATATCGAGCCGTGTGTTCCCTGCTTTATATTCTGGCCATGTAGGGTTTACCTTGCACTTACAGGATGTTATACTTTT
This sequence comes from Ptychadena robeensis, assembly GCA_036250615.1. Taxonomy (NCBI): domain Eukaryota; kingdom Metazoa; phylum Chordata; class Amphibia; order Anura; family Ptychadenidae; genus Ptychadena; species Ptychadena robeensis. Next base: position 149,387,744 of record CM070035.1, on the reverse strand, counting down.
CCATCAGTGGTGTCTGCTTCTCTGAGCAAAGAAGAGACCCAACATGTTGGCAAGCATCTTTTGCTGTCAAAGTAATTAACGCGGATTTCACCATTCCCACAATAAATTGTAGATGCTGCACCCAACTCCAATAATCTAAAAAAAATGCTAATGTTCTGCCTGGCCCAGGTAAGACTTAGGCTCCAAAAGGTGGATTAGTGAGCGGCTGTGGCGCATTTTTTAGACGGCCGGAAAAAAATGGTTTTCTGAGCGTCGTCCCAATCTGCAGATGGAGGTTTTAGTTCATTGACGGCAATGGACTAAAAACAAAAAGATAAAGGGGTTGCGGGGCATCAAACACTCTGCTCAGGCGGCAAAAGTGCGGTTTGGTTTAGGCATATCAGGGATTTGATTTGTGTAATCACATCACTTGTACAATATAGGGCAATTTAACATGCATGTATGAATGTATGCAATGGTTGCAATTTAACATGTACGCATGAGAAAGCCAGAATGTTTTCCTGTATATGCTGCCTGGCTGTAAGTTTTGATTGTATACGTATGTTGGGCTTCATTTCCATTAAAGACTTGCATAAATATAAATGATATAATATGGACAAAGATGAGATAACAGCTGTTGTAAATATACAAAGCCCCACTGACACAGTCCTATGACAGATACTATTTTCAGCAACAAACCGAGGAATATATTAGGGGAAGAGGTTAGCATTCTTTAAAAAAAAAATTATCTGGAGAGCAGGAGACGTATTTCTTTCTGTCCTACTTGGTTGTGTATTTCCCTGCTATGCAACATATGTTCTTGTGATGTTTTAGGAATGTATGAGGAATGACTGAGATAAGTACTGTAATACATATCTCTGCGTTTTCCTAAACTTTTCCTAATCTGTATCCCATCACAACCAGTAAAGAATTCCATTTGTCATCAGGGTTGGAGAAGTATGAATATTGCTTTAATGGGCCATACTGGCATTTACCGTATTTTTCGAACTATAAGACGCACCCAGTTTTTAGGGCAGGAAAACCAGAAAAAAAAAGTTTAAAAAGTTTTCACATCAATTGGGTTAATACAATGAATTCGATGGATGCAATATTCAATTCAACTAGTAGATGCCCCTAGCAGCAATACACTCTCCTCACAACGTCAGTCTCCACACTGATCGGCAGGAGGAGGAAGGGGGCAGACATCTGCAGATTCTCTCATTCTCTGCCGATCTGGCTGTGCCTGTGTCCGTGGGAGCTGCAGAGTGATTGCAGTTTTCACAGTCAGGAGAGAGGTATAGATGGCCATTCATCTCTTTCTCTCTCTACTTTGCCTATGGCAGCAGGTCTTTGAACTCTGCTGGCATAGGCAATTATACAGTACAGATGGGAGAGCCGGACACTGGCCGGCATTTCACATCTGACAGCTCCCCAGCTAATCTCCATGCCGGTAAAGCCGACGGGAAGCCAAAGTGTGGCCGCAGGGGTCACACATTCGGACCAGAAGACACACTGACTTTTTGCCCCCAATTTTGGGGTGAAAAAGTGCGTCTTATGGTCTGAAAAATACGGTATATCACGGTTCTGATGTGCATGAAACAATTTGTATAATTTGTTGTAATTTTTGGTAATTGCTTAGCAAAATTACACATGGAGGGGTGTGCTAACATACAACGTATAACGGGCGCCTTAAGATGCCAAAACCTGAACAAATGCGCTCACACTGGGAGAGTCTACATATTTTTGGCTGGTTTGAATTTTCCTTTCACTGGCATTACAGTACAAGGTTAACAATAGAATCTTCGTCTTAAATTAGTAGGTGTCTACACAAGTTAATACTGTCCTGGTCAGTTCAAATATTGACAACCACCCCCATATTATCGGTATGGGCCACTGCTTGAAAAAATTGCCCAGGGGAGCACTTCCTTCATCTCGCATTCCCCGGTAAGCTGCAGTTGTGTGGTAAATGGGCTGTTAGTAACCACACATGGAAATAGGACAAGAATGTGAGTTTCTAGAGGTTCTTGTGTGTGCAAAACGTGGAGTTATAAAACTTGGAGACTCCATCGTATCTGCTAAAGTACTCGGCTCAATGCCATTTCCTTTGGGACTTAAAACAGGAAAGGGATAAGAGGAAACAAGTTATCTACCAACTAGTCAAACGACATTCCTTTGTCATGCACCGTTTTGGCTTCTTAATTTAAATGTAATGTTCGTATTCAATATAGGTCTTGTTCATCAGCCAGCCATAATCACCACCCATCCATGTTATTTTTGACTAATTAAGGTGGCCATGCTGGGTTGGTTATTTCCATTTGATCGACTTAAAACAATTGACCAAAGATCGGCCAAAAATTATGATGAAATCGCTCAAAGAATAATCAGTAAATTTTAATTGATTGCACAAGTATCTGATGGGTTTTCTAGGTATTTAGATCAATTTCCAATCACACATGCATAATACATTACCATTGTAATGCGAACAATCGTAATACGCATGCGCTCCATAGTATTTGCTCCATAGTACCATCGTATCAGTATTACAAACAAATTGATTACACTGTAGTAGTATGATGTTGATGTTCAGAGTTTGATCAGCGTTCCAAATGCACAAGGCGATCAATCGAGCAAAGTCAAACTGTGTTTGGCTAGCTTTAGAATCAATGACTGTATTACTAACAAAGCAAGAACATGGATGGCATGGCCTGTCAGCACTGGAAGCTTCTTTATTTTATACCCTTTTTATAGGTTGCATTTAATGGAACTTGTGTCTACTCTCCTCTACGCCCTTCATTTTTGTTGACATCCTCTAGAGCTATTTTGTAAGCATAAGATACCTTACTGATATATCCTGAACTAAAATAATATAATTACATATTTTCTACATCCACTACTAAATGTAATTTGAGATTCAAGATACCATGAAGAAGTAGATTAATGAAGAAAAGATGGCCTTTTGTGTAGAAACATAGGGATCCATTTCCAGTATCAATTGGAAACCATTATGATGAAACCAGTTAATTTGCTAGTATGTAAGTGCGAGAAGATACTGGATTAGTAGAAAGAAATCTAGGTACACACCAGAGAATACTCACAGAACAAACATGCACATGTCAAATTCTATAAAGGCAACCTTTTCCTCTTAGCCCCAGCTTTAACTTTTATGCTAGCGAAACAAAAATAGTTATACAGTTAATGAACACTGCATTATGACGTCTCATATTACACTGTCTACATGGGTTTCTATGTCTATAGCCAGGGGTGCACATGAGTGGTACTCTAGAACTCAAAAGGAGCCAAAAACTAGCTCTGCGTACCGGCATTATTGTTACAAAGCTTATATGCGTACTTGGAGATGCTCCGTGTCTGGGCGGCCGCAGCTAAATGTTACATGTATACAATTGATGTCACTTGGATAACTGCAGGGAAACATGAATAACTATGAAAGGTTGCAGTTAGGGGTGTAAATTGGGAATGTAAATAAATAATAAAAAAAAGATTGGACTTCAAAGGGTGTTGGAGATCTGGTGATAAAAGTCAGAGTAGACATATGTAAGGGAAAAATCTGACAAGAGGAAAGCACTATGTGACGGCTGGTACAGGACTATGAAGGGTTGACATTTGGACTGTAGGTAGTCTCAGGAGTTACTAAGCCAGAAGGTTGAAGGTTGTACTACTGAGGTATGAGATCTGGGGGTTCAAACGTGTTTTTCTGTGATTATTACATTTGACCCAAAGCCAGCTGGTGACCTGTGGATGGAGACAGCCAATCGGAGGATCAATCAGGAACAGAGAGGTCCATCTGCAGCAGAATCTACCATGCAGGAAGAGAGAGAGAGAGACAGTGAGAAAGACCACATACATATGGGGGGAGTACCACACACCATCTCGTGGTATTCATCTGAGGAGCTCACTAAAAAGGTTATGTGCACCCCTGCCTACATATCCACCATACCATTGTAAACCCAGACCTACCAGTTACTGCAGTAAAATGGACCAAGATAGATTACTTACATTTAAAAAAAAATTATGTTGGGATGGTTATGCTGGTATTTTTTAAATGTTCCACGTAGAAAGTATACTGTATCCCCTTACAAGCGGAATACGGTGCCATTTTGATTAAGTTAGTTTCATTCTGTAGAGTACACACATGACCTTTCTACAGACATCCTATAGTGTTACTACTATGCACTCTCAAAGGTTGAAATGCTATCCAGCTCCCACAGGTGATATTACCTGATGGAAATACTACTCCCATATGTCTTAGATTATAAGGTTTAAAACTTCCCTCATTGCTAGGAAATTATTTTCTGCAATGTAAATCTGTCATTCGATCTAAATATTAGTATGTCATCATAGGCAATAGTATTTCATGCTTTACACTGAGCTCTGGAAGCAAGATAATAGAGGCAACATAATAAAATGTAAACAATTGAATTCCTGAAATGTAATATAATGTCTGTAACTTGGATAACTGACAGTGTCAGATCTCTTTAACACTTAGGATGACTTTTTGTAAGCCAATCGCCTGACTGGGATCTCTTGGTATTAAGGTTATTGCATTGGGGTTGTGTCAAGGTTTCTCCAGACCTTTTACATTTAAGGGTTCGCTAACATATTCCATAGATGCTAAGACCAGATGGTAAAACCTTACTAGTCTGGCTAGCAAATAGGAAGGTAATGGACCTTACACTGGGCTGAAGTCCGGAATGTTGAAGATACTCCGGAGGTTGTGGGTTTTCTAAAAATGTATATACATAAACATATAGGCAAATATACATCACTCTGTGTGGGCAGTTTCAGTTAGTTTGCCTATGGTTGGCCTATTAAGCAGTACACGAGGGAAACTGCTCTATATATAGTCCTATGATGGCCCTTCCATGTAGAAATACCATAGTTGATGTTTAACCCAAATAGGGACCTTTTGCACCCAATCATTTAACATGGCATAAGCTGGGCATAGATGGGCCCGATTCTTTCAGCCGATTAGTCGGCAGCCGGTTGGCAGAAATTCGTGTGCGTCCACCTGGTCAGATTGACCAGGAATCTGCCGCATGTCTGATCGCACAGTGATCCGACATGTTGGTAAATTCCCAGCCGATCCCATTAGTAATGGCCGGCACACATAGGGTGCCCGGCCGATTCTCGGCACTAGGGGCCGTGCGTGATGACGTCATTACGGCCAGTCGGTCGGCTGAGCAGTAGACGTGAAAACGACCCGTCTATGCCCAGCTCAAGATGTTCAGTAGTATGTCTATACAATAAGCAGAAATTGAGTCTATCATGTATGAGTATATTCTTGTCTGAATATGATGAGTGATATTGCCCTTCGGATCAGCCTTGATCTTTTTCTCGATAAAAGGGGAAAATGCTTTTCATTTCCCAGCTTTTCTTGAGCCCCATCTGTGTAATTCCCCAAGTATGTATAGATGTAGATGTTGGTGCCTTTACCATTCCCATGCTTGCTTAAAGTTAGTGCGACAATGAGCCTTTCAAACTTTGAACGTTTTGCATTCCTCAGATCATCATTTCTAAATTAGTTGAAGACCAACAGTTTAACAAACGATGTATTCAGCAAGCAAGGACTTTACAGAAAGACATGTCTCAAGGCTTTGGTGCACATGAAACCCTTGTGATTTCATAGCACAACTGGAATGTAATACTAACCATGTACAGAATGATAAACTTGTGTGTTCTCCACCATCCACTCATGGAAGCAGCAGGCTGTTTTCTTTCTAAGGGTTTTAAAAGTTCATATGATCAGGAAATTGAAGTTAATCTGCCTTGCTCCTTTAAATGTGGCATAGGAGCCAGACCAAGAGCCTGCAAGGGCCGCACAGGATAGGGGTCCTAGGTCCTCATAGCTAGGACAGGATATTTAATTGAACAGTGGAACATACAACTGGCATGCTTGCATTGCTGCAATGGAATATCAACACAAGACTCCTTCAAGTTGATAATTAAGGAATGCAATGTGTAGCCTACCATTTATGTTGTTTTGGGATGTTGTCCAAAAGTTTAATCCGCATACTTGGTATGGCAATAGCCGTTCAATTGGCATCAACAGATTGATAGGTTTGGTCAATCAAATGGAAATTTTAATCCATGTATGGCTACCTTTAGAAAGGACTGACGCCACTAAATCAGTGGTTCTCAACCTTTTTAGATCTGCGACCCCCGGAAGTGATGTCAAAAAGTGTCACTTCCTGTATTTGCAACACAGAAGTACCGGTGAATAATGTAACTTCCCCGTTCCAAACACTTCAAGTGACGCTCCACAACATCATTTCTGACTTTCTGACATAATCAGGTAAGTGTAATGTCCCCTTCCTTATATTTTATCACCCCACTTATGCAAATGATGTGAGGGGTGGAATATTAAATGGGAGAGTAATGCCCGCTCCCTCCTAAGTTACTCTCCCCCTAAAGGCCCCCATACACGTAGCGAGCTGTAGCCGATTTTGCCGCCGACCGGTGTGCATGGTAGTGGCTGTCAGTCGGCCCTTTCGCCCCAAAGTTTGGTCTGCCAGAGAACGGATATGCCGGAAAGCTCTGGGCGATGCCATTAGTTTGACTAATGGCCAGCACACAAGTCTGAGCGACGGGATGCAGCGTGATGACGTCACCACGCTGCACTCTGTCGCTTGTCTGTCGGCCCCTGCTCAGTACATGTGTGGGGGCCTTAACTCCTACCCCGCTTGTGGGGCATTCGTTCTGGTGCTTTCCCTGTACTTGGCAACCCCTGTAAAATCGTTATTCAACCCCCAAGGGGGTCCCAACCCACAGGTTGAGAACCACTGCACTAAATCATTATGGGTCCACTATGGTGACATGCATATGTGCAGGTTTTGTCCCTGGAACTATGACGCTTGCACAAGGACAAATTTTACTGATTGAACAAGGAACAGAGTTTGATGTATTCCCTCGTGTGCAGAAATCTACCTGTAGTACTGAAAAGACCAGAATTACGAGGGAATGCAGATGGTCCGTGACAAATCTGGTTTTTCAGCCGGGTTCCATTAAAAGCAATTTGTGAGAGACCATAGGGAAAAGCTGCTCCACAGTATGTGAACTCTTCACCTGCTGTCTCGTGCTGTGATGAAACTGCTGTTGGAGAAGTGAAAATGTAACATGTCATGAAGTCTGTCTTCGCCAAGCGCACGGACTTTATTGCTCTCCAATTTTATTATCTGGAAAAAAAGGAAAATTGTCAGAAAAGCTGAGAATATGTATGCTTGTGTGTTAGGTAGTAATTTTGGTTTGTAGCTTATGTTGCCGGCATTAGGTGTCCCACACCTCTGTTACAAAAAAAGATATAAGGTCAGGTCCATAAATATTGGGACATCGACACAATTCTACCATTTGTGGCTCTATATATGGCCACAATGGATTTTTTTCAGTCTATTGATGGCTTGCTTCACTGATAGTGACAGCTCTTTGGATCTCATCTTGAGAGTTGACAGCAACAGATTCAAAATGCAAATAGCATTTAACAAGTGGGAGGCACATATTGTTTTATTCCAAATCCATTGTGATGGTGTTTAGAGCCAAAAATGGAAGAATTATGTCTATGTCCCAATATTTATGGACCCGACTGTACAATGGGGTTGATTTTCTAAATAAAACCCCTCAGCCACAGGTCATTGCTGTACAATCGATAACACACTCGTCCTTAGATTGGAAGGGAATCTACGCACACAACTTTGTGCAATAGATTCCCTTTTGATGCTTTGGATAGGCACCCTCGGTTTGATCCCACTTGAAGACAGGGTGGGTGCAATCTGTGACCCCCTATGGCATCACTCCATGCCTGTTCACAGTTATCGATAGCGCATGGAGTGACAACATCGATCGAGAGGGTCACTGATTGTACAGGTATCGACTGGTGTATAGGTGGCTTTACACCCCTGATTTACTCTCAAGGGTCATGTGAATTTGGTAAGTTTTATTTTGTATGAACACTTGTTCCATAGTATTGTTCAAATAAACGTAGGGACCCGGACACCAGAGAGCCACTGCTTTTATGAGTGAAACCCAAGTAAAAATATAATTTGGTTTGAGGTAGCCATACAAGATACGATCCCCGGCCGATAGACAATGTCCCCATCCAAGGGACTGGCTACAGTGTGATGATGTGTGGGGATCGTAGCGTGTATGGCTACTTTTGTTGAAGTTGTAATTCCTTCACCCACTCAGGTGCAAGTAAAAGCCAGTTTTTTTCAAACCTAGCCACATTCAGGGTTTTGTTCACTTCTAGTTTCTATACTGGTATGTGTTTTATTGCATGTATTACAATGTAAACAAGATATGCGTATATGTTGAGCAGCTCTTCAGATATTGGTTCTAGGTAAATGAGTAACCATAATATCTCCATGGAAGGTCAGCAAGCTTTAGTAGCTGGAGCTGTGGAGACATAGGTGTGGTGTAGGACCTCCATGCCACTGGTTCATGTGTATTATCAATGTCCTTCTCAGAGGCTCCGACCCTTGTGTTGAGATGGTCAGTATCTCTAAAGCTTAATACCAGAACAATAAGCGCTATATCTTTACACTAGTCATGATTCATTAAGTATTCATCCTCAATTCAGTGCTTGGAAGTGTTCCCATTGTTCCCCATGGTGCACCACTGCATTAGATATGCACCAGATAGATGGCCCTGAGCACGCATGGTGCTCAAAGTGGCCATCAATCTAGCCCATATCTATTTGTGTATGGGCACCTTTAGGGTTTCCGTTTGATTCCCAATCATCAATGGGAATGGTTCGCAATGGTTTTTCATCACGGGTCGTGGCGTTCGATCGCCCCAGATTGCGCCCATAGACATGAATGAATGTGATCAAAAATTGCGCCCATTCATTCTCTATGGGTGCGTTCAGGCACGTTGCGGTCGATTGTGGCCACAACTAATGGTGCTATTGGGAACGGACCCTTATTTGGTTGTCATGCTACTATGCCTCAATACTCTGTGGCTTGTAAGCATGTCAGAGATTTTGACTTCACTTCTTCCATATTTGATTCAGAAAGCCGGGACAATTAGCGTTTTCAGAAGACGGGATTATGAGTGGTGATCTCAGAAACCAACCTCAGAACTCCTGTGTTTGTGCTTTCATCACACAAATCCCGGAGCCGGCTCTATTATCACACTTCATTCCATAAACCCACACCAATGTGATTCTTTATTCCCGGCCTACACTCCTATTAACCCTGAAACGCTTTGTCTCTTATCTGGTGCCGGGCTTGGGGTGTGTGCTGCTGCCATGGTAACTGCTGTTTGCAGAGGGTGGAGCTATGTACTCTAGTCACATGACTCTACTGTAAGTGTCTCTGATAAGGATGTACATAGTGTATAGGTGGTACAATGGGGAGAATTCCAGAGAATAAAGACCGCATTCAGAGCATGGAATATAGACGGTTTGCAGCTTTATGGTCATACTCTGTATCACAATATAAAGTGTGGGTGTGTATGTATGTGTAATATAGATACACATTAATTTACACACACATACATACACACTTAGGGCCCTTTACACCATGTTAGGGCTTGTTTCTACATGTGTGGCCGTCCGGGGGTTGACCACAGCGCGATTTTTACCGCACCCATGTTGTTCAATGGGCTATTCCCTGGCCGCGATCAGCGACATAAAAACTTGTCCTGACAGCGGCCATAGAGGTGAATGGTCGCAGCTAAAAACCACATCTCTATAATTGAAATGCGGTTTTTAACCGCGGCCATTCAACACTAGTGTTGGTGTTAACACTAATGCACATGTTGCTGGTACACAGCGTGTTACAGCATGCACCATGTCATTGTCTCCCATACAAGTGTAAAGGTGGCCACACATGGTTCAATATTTTCATTTGATCGTCTTCAAACATTGGATTTTTCAATCAATCAAATGATACAGGAGACCCAAGCAACTTGATCAATCAAAATTGATCATAAGGTAAATTTTGATTGATCTGTTCGAATGCATATCATATATCATGCATCGTTTGTTGTTCGATCTGAAAAATTTACATTTAGCTACTTCCTGTTTAATGTGTAGAGTTAGATTATGTTTGTTCGTATTATGTAACGGCTTGTCTCCACTTTGGCGGTGTGGTCTTGCCACTAGTCCACAAGCAGTCGCACCGCGTTTTACTTTCATGCAGAGTCAATGCAGCCGCCCCGATAGAGAATGAATGGACCTGGGTAAACTGCACCCATTCATATCTATGGGCGCAATTCGTGGTGATCAGCCAAAAATGCGGGAACCTGCATTTCTGACCGTGGCTGTCTATGTGGGGATAGGGCTATTTTGTAGTAATGTAAGCTGTCGCCAGGGACCGGTTCAAAACCACGCCACCCCACGTGGCCAGCACAAGTGGGGACCAACCCCTATATCGTATGAATTAACAACCTGAAGTGTTTTTGGCTACACCCCTACACCACAGCACTTCCGATCGAAATAAAAAGTACATGCGACCAAATTTTCATTGAGGAAGTTGATAGTAAACACGGCAAAATGTCTGCCACCGGATGTATGAGTATGCTTATTATTTAACAACAAAATAACATTCAATGTATACTCGATCTATCAAAAAATTTTCATGTCTGATCACTTTTCGATCGACTTTTTTGTCAATCACGATCAATTTAACTAGATCGAACCATGTGGACACGCATCGATTTCTGGTTGATTGACTTAAATATCTATTGGTTTAAGTGGATTGAATGGGAAAATTGAAATGTGTATGGGGGATTAATCTTCTGCCTCCTTTATTTTTGTTACAATGTAAAGATTTGTATACGGATCTCATGTCTCCAAGCACAATGTATCAGTATAGATGTATCCAGTATCTCTCATCATACTGTTCCAGTTGAACATGATTACCGGGAATCCTCCTCGCTCACAATTTGCTAATCTTGGAGAATCCCTGGCATGGGTGCTACAATGGCTGCTTCTGGCGCAGCAGCCACCCTGGGCCACCGTCAGCTTTTTCTTTTTTATGATATAAATTGCTGTGTAGAAATATGTGACAGCTATTGATGGGAGAAATCCTGAGCACTCGTGTTCCATCCGATGGTAATCTGAGACTTTTCCGTTACATGAGGCTCTTAAACAAAAGATTGTAATTCCAGCAGCTTTGTTCGGGAGCATACCATTGTTTTGGGGCTTTGTGTAGCCACGCTGGAGAAGTACCTCCAGAGCCTGCAGCAAGCCTTGTGTGAGGGGAGGGGGGGGGGGG